>JAEDXX010000053.1:0-695875 GCA_021725515.1 Epicauta chinensis
CGCTCTACAAAAAGGATTTTTTACAATTTTTTAATATATTTAGTCCTTCAAAAGTTATCCAAGGTTAAAGTTGGATTAATAGTAGTTTTTTACATTTTTCCAGTTCTTCATCAATTTTATGAGAAAATTTTATAGAACATTCTTTGAGGAGGACTTTATTCTCTATAAGTTATCTTGACAAAAGTTTTTGATATTTTTTACAGGTCGTAAGTTATTTGCAATGAACTGATTTTTTTTTTAGTAATTTCTAGTAATATTTTCGTATTGATAACTATTCAATACTGTGAGTGAAATAACTTTCGACCCGTGAAGAATATCAAAAACTTTGATAAAGACAAATTATAGAGAGTAAAATCCTCTACAAAAAATGTTCTATAAAATTTTCTCATAAAATTGATGAAGAACTGGAAAAATGTAAAAAACTACTATTAATCCAACTTTAACCTTGGATAACTTTTGAAGGACTAAATATATTAAAAAATTGTAAAAAATCCTTTTTGTAGAGCGTTAAATTTTGTATAAGAATATACTTCAGACATTCCGAAATTTTTTGATATATGTAGTCCTTCAAAAGTTATTCAAGGTTAAAATTGGACAGAAAAATCAACTTTATGGAAAAATTTTATTGAACATTTTTGGTAAAGGATTTTATTCTCTTTAACTTATCTTGATAAAAGCTTTTGATATTCTTTACAGATCGAAAGTTATTTCACTCACAGTATTGAATTAATGCGAAAATATTACTAGAAATTACTAGAATAAAAAAAAACAGTTCATTTCATATAACTTACGACATGTAAAAAATATCAAAAACTTTTATAGAGATAAGTTATAGAGAATAAAATGCTCTACAAAAATGTTCTATAAAATTTTCCCATAAAATTGATGGTTGCATTCAAAAATTGGAAAAATTTACCATTAACCTTGAATAACTTTTGAAGGAGTAAATATATCAAAAAATTGTAACAGACCCTTTTTGTAGAGCGTTAAATTTTGTATAAGACTATATTTTAGTCATTTCGAAATATTGTTCCCAACGTGAGCTATAAAATTCCAAAGTTCAAAAGAATGTTTTCCCATGTTAATCAAATGGAAAATGAAAAATCGCGATGAGGCACCTGTTAATATTAAAATTAAGAGCGGATACTTTCACAGGCTAATTTTTTCGACATACTGAACAATATTTGCAGGATGCTTTTGGAAAAAAAGTCAATTTTTCTGATACAGTCTAATAAATCTAGGCACATTACGAAAATGAAATAAAAGTAAACTGTTTGAAAATCCTGATTGCATATAACCCCTTGAAAAGATCTATTAAACTCTAACATTTTCAAGCATAAAAAGAATAATTTAACACCATGTTAGTGTGCCTTGTAAAACCCACGTAAAAGTCCCATTTCACAGTTAATAACAAATTTCGTAATATATGTGGGCTTACACCAACATTCGCTTTAGAGGTGTTTCAAATTAAATTATTTTCTTAAATACACGAGTAATGAGCACCGGTAGTCTGTAGGGATATAAAATAATAAAAATAATTATTTACAGATCGTTGTAGATTGCCAAATAAAAGCGCCCAATATCGTGCCCTCAATTCAGAACGTTTATCTCGACCAGTCGAAGCAGAACGAACTCTAGCCCCTGTCCTATTACGGATCCCATTAACATTCTGTTTTGTTGTGGAATTCTGTTGTATAGATTCGGTTGTTATTGCTCTACGTGGACATGGTGGTTTTCTAGACACTTTATCTAAAATAAACATTTTCTTGTTATTGTTGTTGATAAAAACAATAAAAATCTGTATCAACTTACTGGTAAATTTATCATTGAATGGTGATATATTAAATGTTAATAAATTTCTAGCTTCACGTCCTTGTTCTTGAACTAACAGACGAACTTGTTCCATTTTTTTCAAATAGATCGTTCACGAACTTTTAATACAGAAAATAAATCACAAAAACATCATAAATTTGAAATATTTTCTTGTTTTCTTGACACTGCGTTTTACAACAAAGGCGAAAGTGATAAAAACAGCTGATTTTTTAAAAATGACAAGTTTCAAGAATTCGATACTAGTGCCATCTATCGGCAACTATCTGCACTTTCGATTTGTATATACGAGAAGCGATCGAAAAGTCGCCAGCCGAAAAAACCATATGGGCCAAATGGTTACAAGCAGCGTCGTAGCTAGGGACAGGCCACGAGGGCAGCTGCCAGAGGCGCCAACTTACCCAAAATTAAGACATAATTTGATTATGGCAGCGCCTAAAAGAATCTTTTTATTTCTCTTTCTACTCGATAAATTTTGGCGGGCGCAAAATATAAATCTTGCCCTGGGCGCTCATAGTAAGTGGAGATGTAATTACAGTCGAAAAAAGCATAATTTTTACGCAATAAACAGCTAAAAAAACACGTATCTACTATGCAAATAGAAAAGAGCTAAAAGCCAACATTTCGTTTTTAGTTCAGTTCATATTAAAAATCTCAAAAAAATAGCAAACAATAAGGATTTTTCTCAAAATGCAATTGGTAAAAACCAAGCAACTTCTGATCGTAGTCTAATCAAATTAACTACGACACTGTTGTTAATAGAAACACGAAACAATTTTACGAAAAATTTCAACGTTTCAACAAATTATCTTCAAAGACAAAAAGAAGCTACCGCTGGCGATGATGAGCTGGGTGAAGAGGAAGAGGCGGCTGGTGGTGAAGAAGCTGCATAAGACCTGTTCAAAATTCAATTGATTATTTTGTAATTGTTTAATAAATAATCGCTAAAAAAACAAAGTACCTGATCCTTATATTTAACACTCTACAAGTTGATGAGACTTTTCGTCTATTATTTCAAGGTTAATGGAAGATCTCAACCATTGACCATCTTTAGAAAAAGCACCCTGTACGATGTTATATCCGTAGCATAATAATACAATGTAGGGATATTTTGTAAAAGCAGTTGGTATTATTTTCAACTATAGCAAAAAACGCGCGAAAATTAATATTTGTTTTCAAAAACTTGACTTAATAATCGTGTTTTTAATGTATATTTAATAGTAATTTCTAATTAATAATTTATAATAAATAATTAAAAACGTATCATTACTGTTAATATTCTATTTTAAGGTAATTTGGAAAGTAACCTATAACATAACCTAAAATATGCATTTGCTATAATTTCTGAAGTTAAAGAAATAATTTTAACATTTTAGAATTAAAAACCTAATTTACAATGAAACGGTGTTTTAAGTTAATATGTCCGCGTAAAGAAGTCCAATTATTAGGAACTCTAAATGGTGGCCAAAGTTTTAGGTTACTTTATCAATTGCACCGTAAACGACTTTCATTAATTTACGATTATCATTGTTTAGATGGAGTCTAGTTAAGGAGAAAGATGTAGAGAAATGGTACGGAGTATTCGCTAATCGACTTTGGATCCTACAACAATTTGATGAACACATTTCATATGAAGTCCACGAGAAAGGCTCTAATCAAAAGGACGAGGATTTCTACAATGATCTCTTGAAGAACTACTTCCAATTGCATTTGAATTTAAAAGAACATTTCAACGAGTGGTCGATTAAAGATCCAATCTTTTGTAAAGCAACAACCCAATTCTACGGTATCCGGATTTTAAAACAAGACTTAATTGAGAATATTTTCTCATTCATTTGCTCAACTAACAACAACATTACAAGGTGATTCAATTGTTTTCGCATGTAAATCTTTATAATTGGCCGAATAGAATTACAGGAATGGTGGAGAAATTGGCGAAAATCTTCGGCGAGAAAATCTGTGATATTGACGGAAAATCGTATTACTCCTTCCCAACACATGAGGCGCTCGCTAAAGGCGGCGTTGATACTATTCTGAAGAAAGAAGGATTCGGTTATCGTTCAAAATATATTCAAGAATCAGCTAAAACTATTCTGAACAACGGTGGTGATCCATGGTTGAATGATTTGAAACGGTTACCATTTGAAGAGGCACGAATTAAATTGATGTCATTAACTGGAATTGGACCTAAAGTGGCCGACTGTATTTCTTTAATGTCATTGGGTCATCTACAAGCAATTCCTGTCGATACGCATGTTTATCAAATCGCTAGAAATTTCTATTTACCGAAATTACCCAAACGAAAAACAGTAACAACACCGATTTATCAAGAAATTGGTGATTATTTCCGTGAATTGTACGGACCGTTAGCCGGATGGGCACATACTGTTCTGTTTTGTGCCGATTTAAAAAAATTCCAAACTACTTCAAATTGATTTTTTTTTATTTGCTTATACACTGTAAGAAGCCAATTATAATGGGGGCAATTAAAGCAGCAACTAATTTTTGTTTAACAATTTCAATCTAATTGCATTTGTTCATCATCGTCCTTTTTGTCATCTTTTTTACCACCATCCTTATCTTTTTTCTCAGTTTCGGATGATTTCGATGTGATTTTCTCTAAAGCTTTGAGGAATTCTTGTAAATTACCTTGAGCAGCAGCCGCTACCGCTTCATGATTCACATCCAATTGCGATACAATCGGTCCCAATTGGCCGGATTCTAAAGCACTCGAAAATTGTGAAACGGCCTGTTGGAATTGCGGTGAATTTAAAGTTGATCGTAACGCTTCTTGTGGATCACCTTCAACGGCCGGCAAATGATTCTGTAAAGCTTGTAACGCATTCGGATTATTTAAAATACTCGATAGACCATCTGCATTTAATGCAGTCGATAAATCAACAGATTGTTGTTGTGTCTGTGGTGTTGTCGGTGGTGTAATCCGTTGTAAAAAACTTTGTAAATCGGATAATTGTATTTGATTAGCGGGTTCTGTACGGCTCTCATGCGATTTCTTTGGTGCTGCCGGTGTGGTAATCGGTACACTCGATGATTGAGGTGTTTGTTGAGTGGTTGCTGCAGAATTCGACGATGATGTTGTTGTTGTTGTTGTGGTGGTTGTTGTTGTTGTACTTGGTGTACTGGGCGTTGATGTACGATGTGTTATTGCAGGCGTTGTACTAGTACGACTACTACTGCCACCAGGTCCACGGATGGTACCTAAAAGGCTGGATAGCCCACCCATCTGCCCTACACCACTTCCAAACAATTGCATCAACTGCGATTGGGACATATTGTTGAGCAATGATTGCAAGTCTTGATCGGGCGATTGGGACGACTGTACGGCACTTGAAGGATTATTCAATAATTCATTGATGCGCTTACAATTATCTTCATCTTTATCGGAACGAGGCTCCTTTAGAAAGAAGGCAACAATTTTTTATAATACAGTCTTGGAATAAATCGAAAAAAAAGCAAATACCTGTAGCCAAAAGAAGAATTTACGACTAGACGATTTGAATTTCAATAAATACACACGTCCTGTTGTACACTGTGGGACATGAATGTATTCACAATCATCGGGGAATATGATCAAATCATCTTCAACGATTCCCGTTGTGCGGTCTTGCCAACAAAAGTGCATCAATGAATCTTCGCTTTGATAAACATAAAGTAGACCTTTACGTTTATCAGGAACTACCATGCGACCTTTAAACGACCAATAATTAATTCGATTTTATCAACAAGTAAATAACACACACGCCCTTAGACCAAGCAAAGCAAGTACAACGCCCACACCATCTCCATATTCAACTTATTTATTTGTTGCATGTATAAAAAGTATAAAAACAAAGGAAATTTATGGAATTCTAAGTCTAAGGGCGGCCCTATTAAATTAATACGAAAAATTACCTTTAAGGTTCATTTTACCGGCACGTACTTCAATCAAATGTTTATTACCACCAGTCGAACCTGGTCCAGTTGCCGAACTACCAAATAACGCACCCCCAGAAGACATTTTGCTAGATTAAACAGTGAAAAACTGGAACACACAAAAAAATGATTGTCATCGGCAAAATGAGGTTATGTTGTTAAAAGCAAATAAATACATAATCAATTTAAAGAAAAACCCATCGTTTTTTTTATCGATACAATTTGATTTATAAATTTTAACTTACATTACTGGAAAATCGGGGAAATTTCTGTGGAATTCCTATAAAAAATCGTGAGAATTCAAAATTGACAAATCACTCTGCCAACTGTCAAATCATCAAGCAGTCAAGACAGGCACCTGTAATTCAAGTATTAAGTGCCATCTGGGAACGAATTTATTAACTTCTAGTGATGGCAGTGCATAGATAAGTATAGATCGGACACTCCATGATAAATTTTCCGCCATTTTGTTTTAACCGGTGCTGGGATGGCGCTAGAGAAGGTTACGATTACAGAGCTCTGTACGTCATATATGAAAGGTTTGCGTCCCTGCAAAAAGGCGGTAAATTTAAAATATATTTTCAATGTTTTTTTTTATAATTTATTTTGATGTTAAAAGAAAAGAACAAAAAACGTTGAATTCGATTTATTAAAAAAGAAAACAAGATATACATAATTCAAATATATAATTTAAAAATTATTTGTCAACAGTATCTGTTTTCAAATAAATAGAAATTGCATTACTAAACTGTTTTCTCCAATAAGATACAGCGTAGAACTCGTACTGTTGACAAATAAAATTCACAATCGAAGTTGTTTCAAGTATAAAATAAGTTTGGCCCAATAACATGATGTACCTTCATTAATTTAATGTTCCAACTTTGAATTTTTTCCTTAGAAATCGAATTTTTCAAAATAGTTCTAACATTTTTGTGTACATTTTGAATTAGAAACACTCGACCAGGAATGTGCCATCTGTTCTTTTGTATGAAGGAGCTTTCCTTATAGGAGATAACCAGCAAAACCATTGAAAATGTGCCACAAACTAATAAAATTTTGGAAAACGTTCAAATGGAGGATCATTTGAATTGCAAATCATACTTCCCTTAAAAATGAAAACAAATTTATAAATTGCATTATAACTAAATTTAAAACTCAACTTACTTAATAAACTCTTAAAAACTCTAGGCTTTCAATTAACAATTTTTAATTAACTAAATAAACAATTAACAAGAATATATGAAGACCAAAAATACTGATTACAACGACTTTGATAAATAATTATCTATATACATAAAACAAAGTCGTGTGTGTTAGACCATTTATAACTCACGAACGGCTGTACGGATTTGAATGATTTTTGATTTTTTAGATTCGTCTTCGCCTAGAATAGCAGAATAACTATTAAAATATGCTAACAATTCACGGAAAAAAATTATTAAAAAAAATAATTTTAAACAAAAAATATAAAAAACAAATGACAATAACTGTCAAATAGATTTGTCTCAATTTAATAAATTAATAATAATAATTCATTTTTATCGAGTTACCTAAGATTTTGCCATAGTTACGGAATAACAAGATATAAAAAAATAGATCGATGAATTGTATTTCGATTTGTTTATTTTGTGCAAGTATTAATATTAACAATACCGCGACCCAAAAGATCTAATCTTTTCCAACAAATCATCGAATGATGGGACGAATGCGCAATGGAACAGAAACGGGCATTGGAAGTACTGGACCGAACATTGAAAGATCTGTGTAATGACTCAAAATATTTTGGCCGTGCAACGATTTCACTGTCTGGCAATTTTCGCCAAACATTGCCAATCATTTCAACATCAACTGCTGAGGATGGAATAAATGCTTGCCTCAAATCATCAAATCTGTGGTGCTGTGTGAAGATCTGCATTTATTCACATTTATTGACCGTGAAACAAACGAAGACGAAACTACTACTATGCAGTGGAACACGTTTGGTGATAAGAAAATTGATGATCAATGTGATTCACTCGGCGATATTCAAAGGAAAATTCAAAGGTGAGGAAGTTCTCATTTCGAGGATGACAACCGATATGCCCTTTGAATTTAAACGAATTTATTTTCCGATTCGTCTTGCATTCTTGACAATTAACGAATCACAAGACCAACCTTTGAGTGTTTGTGGTCTAAATCTAGAAACTGGATGTTTTTCTCATTGTCAATTGAATGCGATAACAAAATGGAGAATGTCGTATATCACAAGGTGCTTCAATGAAGAGAATAAATCTGAGTGCAACCCATGCAGCAAAACACGTAGCTTCAATAAAGCAAATGTCTTACTGACATGCCATTGAAATAATTGATTTTTGTATTTCTATCGAATTTTTGAAGTGAAAACTTCTTTAGGAGCGTTAGACGATCTTTTGGTAGGGAAAAATCATTTAGATTCGCATTAGCAACATGCTGTGGAAATAAGTTTTGACAAGCGGGTACCCGACCGCATAGCTGGCCGCTTTTGGAAATAAGTTTTAATAATTTACCAGTTTTATTTCAAAATCTAAATAACAAAGATTCTAACCCCACTTTCTTTGACTTTTTACAATTAAACAGTAATTTCTTCAAACATTTCGATATTTTACCAGATTATGATTTAATTAATAGAATTAATATTATCAATTTTGTGAATATAAACCAACGAACGGGCGGGGCGAAGTCTGCCGGGTCCGCTAGTTTTTTATATTTGTTATCAAGGCAACCAAACACAGCATAGACAATTTGCGTAAACGACATCTCTTGACCGGATAATAGACGAATTAGTTTATGTCCAGGATAATTTGCGATAGCTGCGCTACCTACGAGCGGTTAAGAGTTAGGCATTATCCCTTCCATATCAGAGTCCCCCCCCTGTGGCAGTGTTTTTTTTTCTCTGAAAGTTGGCGTTAATGTAGTCAACCAGGGTTGCCGCAGTTAGTTGAATAGATCTAGTGAAAAATTTATTTGGCTTCAGATTCTAGTGCTTTTTTTTGACTGGCAATAATAGTATTTTGGTTGATGGGATTGTCAGGGTTCAGTCAAAGTCCCATCTCCAATAAATATTGAATACTGTTTATTGTGTGTATTGAGAAATACAGATTTTATTATTATGTCGAATTCTTGTTACGACTGCAAAGATGCGGTCGGGTTGATTGCCAGGAAAGCAATGCTGGCGGCTGTAAATGTCGCTCCTTATATACGTTCAGAGCGACATCCATTCGGTAGCCGTGCATAACTAGCGACGTCGTGGATGATGCTCTGCGGCGTGGCGTGGTGCGGCGTTGCCACATTCGCTCGATGTTGTACTGAGCGGTGTTGTCAGTTGTATGATGTTTAGATCGCCACAGTACTCCCTCCCCAGTGAGCGGGAAATTTTCAAATATTGAAGCGAACGATTTTGTGTTTGCTCTCGATGGCTGACGTGGATGGCGGCAAGGCGTACGAGTGTTCTTGCATCACTTGAAATTCGTTCGGCAGGTATGCCGGTTTCAGGCGGTCGATGGATACGGTGTCCCGTTTACCGTTCACGTCGATGGTGAAGTACTTTGCGTTACGCTCCAGTACTCGATGCGGCCCTTCATAGGGTGGTTGAAGTGGCGGTTTTACGCTGTCCACCCTGATGAATATGTGTGTACAGCTGTTTAGGTCGTGGTGTACGAAGACTGCTCGGGCGGAGTGGTTGCTGGCGGGAGTTGGTTGTAGTTCACGCATGGTGTTGCGCAGTTTGTTGGCGAATTCGGCTTCATCGGCCGGTGCAGGGGTTGCATGAAAAAATTCCCCCGGCAAGCGGGTGGTTTTACCAAATACCAATTCCGCAGGTGTGCATTTGATGTCCTCTTTCACTGTGTTTCGTAAACCTAAAAGGATTAGCGGTAGAGCGTCTGTCCAATTACGGGCGGCGGCTATGACGGCTGTTTTCAGTGTCCTGTGGAACCGCTCGATCATCCCGTTTGCCTGCGGGTGGTATGAGGTAGTTCGGATATGTTTGCTACCCAACAGTTTTGTTAGATGGTTAAACAGGAAAGATTCGAACTGTCGGCCTCGGTCTGTCGTTATTTTCAATGGAATACCATATCGAGGTATCCATTCTGTCGTTATGGTTTTGGCGACGGTCTCCGCGGTTGTATCTTCGACGGGGTAGACTTCTGGCCATCGTGTAAACCTGTCAATCATGGTAATGCAGTATTTCTTACCATTAGACGGTGGTAATGGACCGATTATGTCCATATGTACGTGGTCGAATCGTGCGTCGGTCATGTTGATTCGGCTGACGGGGCTCTGCGTGTGTTTGTTTACCTTCGATTTTTGACATCGTAGGCATTCTCGGGTCCATGTGGCGCAGTCCCGTTTTAGGTTTTTCCAAACGAATCGGGCTCGGATCATCTCGACGGTGGCTCGCCGTCCAGGATGCGTGAGATCGTGCATCTTGTGGAATACCGTGCGGCGATGTGCTGGCGGGATGTATGGCCTGATGCGGTTGTCCGACACGTCGCAGTATAGTTCTTCGTCGAGTGTTGGTAGTTTTACCTTAGTTAAATTGAGTCCCGTGTTCGCACTTTGTATTAGTTGGGTTAGTTCGTTGTCACCAACTTGATCTCGGCTGATTTGTGTGTAGTCTATGTCTACGTTGTCACTTAGTGCACTTACCGCGTTTCGTGAGAGATAATCCGCTATGATGTTATCCTTGCCGGCGATGTGGCGAATGTCTGTCGAGAATTCACTAATGAATGTCAACTGCCTTTGTTGCCGTGGTGTGCTCTTGTCTGTTTTTTGTTTAAACACATACACTAGCGGTTTATGGTCTGTAAAGATTGTGAAAACTTGTCCTTCAAGCAAGTGTCGGAAATGTCGAATTGATTTATATATGGCCACTAGTTCGCGGTCGTAAGCACTATATTTTAGTTCTGCGTTTGTTAGCTTCTTGGAAAAGAACGCTAACGGCTTCCATTGATTGTCCTGGAATTGTTGTAGCACTGCTCCCACTGCACTGTCGGATGCATCGGTGATTAGGGCGATTGGTGCGTCGGGCGTTGGGTGGGTTAGCATTGTGGCCGTTGCCAATGATGACTTGCTCGCCTCGAAGGCGTCGGTGCTCGTCTCGTCCCAATTGATTGGTTTCGATTTTTGGCCCCCTTTCAGGAACTCGTGTAGTCTGCTTTGGGTTTGGGCGGCGTCGCGAATGAATCGCCTGTAAAAATTAATTATTCCCAGGAACTTACGGAGTTCTTTTGTCGTGTTTGGTCGCGGGAATTGCTGTATAGCGAGTACTTTCTCGGGCAGAGGTCTCGTTCCAGCGCTGTCGATTATATAACCTAGGAAAGGCACTTCCGTTTGTCCAAACTTGCACTTGTCTGTATTTATTACGATGCCGTACTCCCGGAACCTCTCGAACACACACTTCAGGTGTTCTTGGTGTTGTTGTCGGTTTTCGGACGCCACCAGCACGTCGTCCAAGTAGACAAAGGTGAAATTGAGATCGCGGAGTACCTCGTGCATAAATCGCTGGAAAGTTTGTGCGGCATTGCATAAACCGAAACTCATGCGTGGAAATTCGAACAGCCCAAACGGTGTGATGACGGCGGTTTTCTGAACGTCTTCCTCGTGTACCGGGATCTGGTGGTATGCTCGTTTCAGATCGACTGTCGTGAAGATCGTCTTCCCGTGCAAGAAATGGCTGAAATCATGGATATGCGGGATCGGATACCTGTCTGGTGTCGTTACGGCGTTCAGTCGTCGGTAGTCTCCGCAATATCTGTACTCCCCGTTTGGTTTCTTTACCATGTGGAGTGGACTAGCCCAGGGGCTTTTCGACGGCCTGCAGATTCCCTTCTCGCACATTGTCTTGAACTCGCGCTTCGCTTCGGCCAGTTTGTCTGGTGCTAGGCGCCGTGGACGATCGTACACCGGTGGACCGGTTGTCTTAATATGGTGCTCTACAGGATGTTTGACCGTGTCGTTGTCGTTCGCTGGTTTGATTAGCTCTGGAAAATCAGTTAGTATTTTGTTGAATTCGCACTGATTTCTAACCGCGCGCACTGCACCGATATCTTCACTGTTTATCACTTTTCCGCGTGTTTTTAACGTGGTTATGCTATCTATCAATTGTTTGTTTTTGATATCTATTAGTAACTCGAAATGCCGTAGGAAGTCTGCACCGATAATTGGTTTGCTAATGTCCGCCACTATAAACTTCCATGTAAAGTCTCTTCTTAGTCTGAGGTCTAGTGTTAAACTTATGCAGCCGTAAGTATTAATTACAGTATTGTTTGCAGCGTATAGTTTGTATTTAGTTACAGTCCGTTTCTGTTTTAAGAATGTTTTAGGATATACACTCACGTCTGCACCTGTGTCGACTAGAAATTGCGTTCCAGTTCGCTGGTCGCTGATGAAGAGACGGTTTTGTGTTTCGGGACCATCGTTGACCGTCTTTAATGACGATGGTCTGGTGCGTTTCCCTGGTTGTATTCGCAGGGCGGTCGACATTTGCGGGCTTCCTCACCGAACTTGTTGTGGTAGAAACAGTTTCCATTCTGGCTCTCGGACGTACGTGGCCTGGAACTTGACCGCGGTCGTGATCGTGGTCGTGATCGTGGGTTGTGGGTGAGGCGTTCTACCAACTTTGTGAGGGTTGCTACTTGTTGTTGTAGCTCCGTCATGGTGCTACTGTGTGCACAGTCGGTCGCCTTATTGACTGCGGCGATGTTGTATTGGGAGGCTGGTGTGGTTTCCTGTATCTTGTCGGCCAGGGCGGCGATTTCTGACAACTCGCAGTGGTTCTGAGTTGCTAGTATCGCCTGCATATTGGTCGGCAAGCGTGCTAACCACAGTGTTTTCAGAAAACTGTCGCTCACGGTGTTGTCTGCCAGGTTTCGAAGATGTCGCAGGAATTGCGATGGTGTTCGATCACCGATTGCCTCGTGTTCGAGGAGTTGTCTCATACGCTTTTCCTGTGAATCAGACAATCGCCTTACCAATTCCTTTTTTAATGTTGTGTACTTGTCCGTGGCTGGCGGGTTGGATAGGATGTCTTCGACCTCTAGTGCGTACTTGTTTTCGAGATTGGCGCAGACATGATAGAACTTTGTAGAATCTTCCTTTATTCCGCGTAAGATGAACTGGCTCTCCAATTGTACGAACCATAAAGCTGGTTTCGCGGCCCAGAACGGGGGTACCTTTATGCTTACGCGTTCGACGGTCGGGTTCGGTTCGCCACTCGGAGGGATGGCGGTGGTCTCGGGCGTTGTCATCGTAGACGGGTTGACTGGCTACTTCCTAGTTGGGCAGCCCCTTTGTCTGACGTCTTCCGCGTAGTCGAACGGCTTCCTTGTAGTCGTTTCTTCTGTCGGGGTCACCACTTTGGTTGATGGGATTGTCAGGGTTCAGTCAAAGTCCCATCTCCAATAAATATTGAATACTGTTTATTGTGTGTATTGAGAAATACAGATTTTATTATTATGTCGAATTCTTGTTACGACTGCAAAGATGCGGTCGGGTTGATTGCCAGGAAAGCAATGCTGGCGGCTGTAAATGTCGCTCCTTATATACGTTCAGAGCGACATCCATTCGGTAGCCGTGCATAACTAGCGACGTCGTGGATGATGCTCTGCGGCGTGGCGTGGTGCGGCGTTGCCACATTCGCTCGATGTTGTACTGAGCGGTGTTGTCAGTTGTATGATGTTTAGATCGCCACAGTGTATTAAAGAACAAGTGTCAGAAGTCGCCTATTATTGCACGAGTCCAAGTTTAGAAAACGAGCGGCGGAGACGCGAGTTTTCTAAAGGACGAGTGCAATATACGACTTCTGACACGAGTTCTTTATACTATTTTTTCTATTTTGCCTGTTTTGTGCCCTTTTTTACAAAAAAATTGCGAGATTTAATATTTAGGGAAATTGGTGGGAGTTGGTGTTACTAAAAAAAAACAATTGAACATTCAGCTAGGAAACTTCGATTGTTTTATTTTTCACTCTTACAATTAGTCAATTGTTTTTTTCGCCAAATTGCTTATTTAACAATGAGTGAAGAATTTTCATGTAGTCCACCTGAAATAAGGGAAATTGCTGAAAATGCAGGAAGCAATTTACTACCCGATAAATTCAAAGATCAGTACGAAAAACGGTATATTAAGTATCTTGTTTTTATGATTTTTGACAGTTGTCAAAATCAATGAAAATGTTACCAATCTAGTGGAAAAAAAAATTCCTACTATTTTACTTTTCAGCACTAGTTAAAAAATGTGCACATTTCGATACAGTAGCGAGTTTAATAATAGCGCTATTATTGACGCAAAATAGAAAAACTTAATTTTATGCGCATTTTTCAATTTTTTAAACATCCCTTCAAATATCATTGGAAGTAAACGTTCTAGTTTCCTAATTCTACTTGGGTTGGCAATTCTTACTCGTTATTATGATCTGATTGGTTAAAACTTTTTTACGTTTGGTTTTTGACTGAATAATATTATTTTTTTATATGTTTAAAGAGTTAAAGTTCGTATTTTTTTGTAATTTTTGTTTTCTCTTTGAATAATTGTTACTGTTTTCTATGTTTAATTTTGAAAATAAAACATTAATTTTGTTGGAACGCTGTTCTTGTGATATTAAAGGCAATCTAGTGATTTTTGAGACTATAATTCTAGTGATATTTTCAGAATCGCTGTGGCAACCCTGTAGTCAACGCATAACCTCAAAGTTTCACATGTCGAAATATCCAACAATTTTTCATTGATTAGATTATTTAATAAATATTTTAATAAAAATGGACCAACTGTTCTTAGTTAATAGGTAATAAAGTAAAACATCCATTTATAATAGTCCTACTGATAATTTATTTTAGAGTGGAAAATGAAAGTAAAAATATCACAAAAGCTGAAGAAAAAGTCAAACTGGATAAAATTCTAACAAAAATTGCACATAAAAAACGATATAAAGAACGAAAACGGCAAAACATTGAACGTACAAAAAAGAGACGGCAAGAGAACCGTGAACGTAAAGCACAGATCGTACCGGTCCCAAAAGATAATTTACAAGAATTCGTAGATGAAATCAAAGAGAATAGTGAATCACCGCCGAAGAAAAAGAAGAAATTACGAAAATCTAATGATGTCGTTGATGGTTTTACAATTTTAGGTGGTAATTTTGAGGTGAATAAACGAAAAGTTACACCGGTCTTACCGAAATGGCTATCACAACCAACATTGATATCATCTGATCTGCATAATTTACAAACTAAAGTTTCTAATATTAAACAGTTAGATAAATTGTTAAGGCAACGTTTGAAAGACAATGGAATCAAATATTTGTTTCCAGTTCAAGCTGCTGTTATTCCATGGTTATTACATATAAATCAACATAAAGATGTTGTTTTCCTACAAGATTTATGCGTGTCAGCACCAACGGGTAATGGGAAAACATTGGCATTTGTTTTACCTACAATTCAGGCGTTAATGCGAACGACAACAAGACGAGTTCGTGCCTTAGTTATTTTACCAACACAAGCTTTAGCTGATCAAGTTTTTAAAACGTTCAAAACTTACATGAAAGGAACTAATTTGGAAGCTTGTCTGATGACAACGAGTAATTCATTTGAAACAGAACAGAAACTATTGGTCGAGTACAGTAAGTTCAATTTTTTGGTTAAGTCAACATTTCTCATTAAATCAAAATAGATTAGATTTAGGAATATTCTACATTAAATTGATTCATCTATTTCGTTTTCCATTTAGGTACTTCATTGTACAAAGATGAAACCTATTTAGTTTTTTTTTTGTCCTCCATATAGTGTCTGAATTATGATTTTAACTAATTCGTTTGCAAATTATTCTCATGCAGCCAATTGGGTTTTGTCAATGCAAAAAATTAGTTGTCTTTACTGTACAAGGTGGTAAAGTCATACTTTATCCACGAGTGGATGAAGGGAGCTTACCACCGTGTGCAGTACAAGATTTTTTTCAATACTTGTACTTAAAACTCATTAATTTATTTATTTATTTTTTTAATTTTCTAATAAGTTACGACATTAATTATTCATTCAGTTGGCAATAGTTGTTGGTTGCTATTGGATTTCTCTAAACAACTAGCAATTGTTTTTGTTTATTTTCTGTTGGTTACTATGGAGTTGCTCGACGATAAAGTCTTTACCCAACGGTAAAGTAAACACTTTACTGTTGAGGTGGGTAAAGTGCTGCTTTACCATTAAGAGTTGAGAAACGCCATCGCAAACGAGTTGATATTAATGATATTTTTGTTTTGTTTTTCTAGACGAAGCATTTGGATATTATAGTAAAGCTGACATTGTTGTTTGTACAGCTGGACGTTTAGTTTTCCATTTGAAAATGACGAAAGGTTTCAATTTACAAAATTTAGAATTTCTAATTATTGATGAGGCTGATCGTGTATTAGAAACTGTACAAAACGATTGGTTATATCATTTAGAAAAACATATCGATTGTGATGAGGATGATCAATTATCGGGAAAAATTTTGAATTTAATTACATTAAATAAACGACGACCACCACAGAAACTATTATTTTCAGCAACACTAACATCAGATCCTGAAAAATTAGAGAAATTATCATTATTTCAACCGAAATTATTTACAGTTGATAATGCCGATAATAATTACAATGATTATGATGATGATAAAATGGATACAATTGTGGGAAAATATACAACACCGAAAGAATTAAAAGAAAAATATATTATTTGTACGAAAGAATTGAAACCTTTGGCTTTATATAAATTTATTGAATCTGAACAATTAACAAAAACGTTAATTTTTACACATTCAATTGAAACTACGCATCGTTTAACAATTCTATTGCGATCATTATTTAAAAATAATAAAAATATCAAAGAGATTTCATCGAATTTAAAAGCGCAAAATCGTAATGAACTCATTGAACAATTCACAGAAGGCAAAATTGATATGTAATTGAATTTATTTCGATAAACAAAACCTGTATAATTATTAATAATTAATTTTTAGCCTAATATGTACAGATTCTTTAGCCCGTGGTATCGATCTACCTGGTGTACAATGTGTAATCTCATATTCAACACCGAAATATGCCAAAACTTATATCCATCGATGTGGTCGTACAGCTAGAGCTGGTGAATACGGTTTGGCTATTACTTTATTACATCAAAAACAAGTACCACTTTTCGAAAATCTATTGAAACAACTTAAAAAAGATGGCATTGATAAGGTTTGATTTTTCTTTGCTTTTTGATTCTAAAGTAATTATATTTAAATTTTTTCTATTTTGTTAGATGGAAATTTCCGATGAAAGTTTGAAAGATTCAAATCATTTGTATAAAACAGCTCTAAATGATTTGAAGAAAACTATCAAATTTGAACAGAAACGGGATGTGAAGAAAGTAATTTCAATTAAAAAACGTAAAAGACTGGTTAAAATGAAAGACTAAAGAACGCCATAAAAACGCCTCTATAAAAATATCTTTTTAATCCTGTCATGGTTGCAGAAAATTGTAGCTGCGATTGTCTAAAAAATATTAAAATTTTCACAAAAGGCATCGTTTTTTCGTGAATTATTTACCCTCTTTGTTCTAATAATCATATCGTGTCATAAAATTTATCAGATGTATTATAAGTGAGGGAAAGAAATTAGAAGAATATAAAGAAAGGAGAGAAGCAGAGGAAGATATAAGGAGACGTGGAAAAAACGCAATAAATAAGAAGGGTAGGAACGAGAAATGAAGCAATAGGAAAGGAGAGAAGGAAACAAGTCCAAATAATATATTCTTTGAGAGAAAAGGAAGAAACAGCAGAAATCAAAACGAAGCGAATGATGGAAGAAGAAAAGGGGGCAAATAGCGAACGAGGTGAGAGAAGAAAATGGACTTTTGTAAACATGAAGATTAGGGTGACGCAAAATAACTAACCTATCGAATTTATGGTCTCAAAAGGGCCTATATGTTGAAAAAATATTCTCCCATTGGGAAAAACTTTTAGCTCAATTTTAAAAGGTTTCGGTGGCTATTTGAAATTTTCCATTTAAATAAAACGCAAAAAAAGTTTTGTCCATTAAAAATACTATAACTTTTGAACCGTTTGAAACAAAAATTTTATCCAGACATATTCTTGTAGGGCATTAAATTCTCTAAAAAAATGCTTCGGAGTTGATTTTTTTAAGTCAAAAACTCATATACTTACAGGCTATGAAAGTTGATGAAAAATATTATTATTATCGATGCTAAAACAAAAAAGGTATAATTTTGCTGTCATTTTAATCAATTTCCAATCTTTTATAAAATAATTTATAGCTGTAAGGACATTTAAAATATTGCCTACCCCCTTCAGAGCTGCAATTCGTAAAACCAATTTATAATTTTAGCAATTTTATTGCCTAAAGTGACAGCATAGATCCTCTTTTAGATTTTACTGTCCTTAAATCGGATGGATTAAGAGCTTAAAAACGCTCTCCATAGTCTTATCGTGAATATTTTCAAAAAAAAGAGAGTTCTGATGTCTGGTGAATGTATGTGTGTTTGTAGAGATCGTTTCAGATAATTCAGCCGCCTAAAGGCATAGCTTGAAGGCTTCGTTGTAAATAAAGAGAAAATAAGAGCGGTGACCGTGAAACGAGTCGTCCGTATCCCACGGAATTAGGATAATTTTATGGTTCATTTGTAATTTTCAATCAACACATAATCGATAATATTACCGTGTCAAATATAGTTAGGGCTATTTTGACGAACAACTAAATACAATATTATGATAATTAATATTAAACGGAAAGTATGGGGAATTCAATAGTTGTTTCTTTTATTCACTGTTGTCTTCATTTTGTTGATTAGATGTTGTGGTAATAGACCGCCACGACGATAATGACAGTGTATATTCCGGCTCTTAATTCTTTCTTTTTGTGTATCCAAACGTAATTTTTTCTGCCTTTCCATTCAGCTATAATGATAATTTTGTTATTTAACCAGAAAAGCCAAGTAATTTGGTGCGGTTTGATGGCTTCAAAATGACGGCAAACATCAAAGATCGAACAACTATCATTTGATATTTTTAATTTCACTTGCATTATGTAAAAGATGGGGAAAATACGGTTATTATCCTCCAAAAGGCACACATACATGTGCGTATTAGCGTTTAAAATTGCTGCCACACGTTGTTGTCGGTGTCAGTCATTTTTTAGAACCTACACGCCTCAATGCCTACGTACCAAACGGATTTTCCATAAACGGTAAGGATGTAACATTAATTACAATTCTTTGTTATTGTTGCTTACATCGAATTATGAAAGTCGATATTTTTATTAAAAAGGCAAACATAAAGTAGACATTGAGGGTGTGCTTGTATTTTAATTAATTGTTCAGTGGCATGGAATCGTTATAAAACCCACCAACTAGAGCAAAAAAAAAAAGAAATTAAGTCGGCTTTAACGGAATTTTTATAGGCAACAACTTTCAATATTCACAGCTGGATATGAGATGAAAAATGAGGCATTGATTATTTCTCGTTTTGATATCCAGTTCACCGTATTTGGACAACTGATGTTACTACCAAATTGGACAAGGTATTTCACAATCTGAAACCTGAAAATAATTCATTTATCTTTATTAGATACTCTTTACACCTGGTTAGGTCATACGTTAAGGAAAAAAAACATTCTAATCCCGTTATTTTTTCAATTGTCTTTTCAATTAGGCCGTGACACTTTTTATTATTGATTAATACGTCTGCAATGTCGCCTGAATAAATATTTAAGATGAAAGCTGAACGGAAAAAGGACAACTGTTTCGAAATAGCAGGCAACTGGTCCGATCGTAAATTGTAATGCGGGTTAGCTTAGACTGTATCAGAAAAATCGACTATTTTTTTTTCAAAAAGCACCCTGAAAATATTGTTCAGGATGTCGAAAAAATGAGCCTGTGAAAATATCAGCTCTTAATTTTAATATTAACAGGTGCCTCATCGCGATTTTCCATTTTCCATTTGATTAACATGGGAAAAAGATTCTCTTGCACTTTGGAATTTTATAGCTCACGTTGGGAACAATATTTCGAAATGACTGAACTTCGCTCTTATACAAAATTTAACGCTCTACAAAAAAGGTCTCTTACAATTTTTTGATATATTTATTTTTTCAAAAGTTATTCAAGGTTAATTGTAAATTTTTACATTTTTCCAGTTTTTTGACGCAACCATCAACTTTATAGGAAAATTTTATAGAACATTTTTGTAGAACATTTTATTCTCTATAACTTATCTCTATAAAAGTTTTTGATATTTTTTACAGGTCGTAAGTTATTTGCAATGAACTGATTTTTTTTATTCTAGTAATTTCTAGTAATATTTTCGCATTGATAACTATTCAATACTGTGAGTGAAATAACTTACGACCTGTAAAGAATATCAAAAACTTTTATCAAGATAAGTTATAGAGAATAAAATCCTCCTCAAAAAATGTTCTATAAAACTTTCTCATAAAGTTGATGGTTCTGTCGAAGAACTGGAAAAATGTAAAAAATTACCATTAATCCAACTTTAACCTTGAATAACTTTTGAAGGACTAAATATATCAAAAAATTGTAAGAGACCCTTTTTGTAGAGCGTTAAATTTTGTATTATTGTGTATTTTAGTGATTCCGAAATATTGTTTCCAACGTAAGCTATCAAATTTCAAAGTGCAAGAGAATCTTTTTCCCATGTTAATCAAATGGAAAATGGAAAATCGCGATGAGGCACCTGTTAATATTAAAATTAAGAACTGATATTTTCACAGGCCCATTTTTTCGACATCCTAGGTGCTTTTTGAAAAAAAAATAGTCGATTTTTCTGATATAGTCTAGCTATACTAAAAAGTGGGATGCGGCCTCAAAACCCGTCTATAGGAAAGAAGGGGGGATTTGTTGTTGCGGTACTCTTTGGAATTGCTTCAGTGTGGAAAATGTGATTACTGGTTGAAAGCCGAAAGGTTCAGGACTCGTAGATCATTAAAAACGTGCAGTTTTTGGAAAACTCTCTCATTGTCAATCAAAATTTGCCTTTATTTTGAATATACAAAAAGTGACAACCCTACAATTTAATTCTGCCTAGGACCTGGAATTTACCAAATCTACCCTTGGAACTTTCTAATTGCCTCCTTAATCCAATCATTTCATCCGCCTGTTATTCGGGTATTCGTATTTTTATTTACGAAAGACACTTTTAATATTTCCCACATTTTTTTTTTGGTGTTTGTGGTGTTTATCTTTTTGAATGGTGCCCCATACAAGAGGTCAATTTTTAAAGTGTTTTGAATTGTTTGCCAACTCTAGCATAGTCTCGTCGATAGTGTAGGTCTTTATGCTTAGATTAGAGATGAATCGATCCGGAACGATTCCGTCAAAGGAACGCAACCGGATCAGGAACTATAACACTTTGTAGTAAAGTTTCTGAAAAGTTTTCCAAGTTCCATTCAAAAATAAGGAAATTTGATAATAGTCAAGGCGCATTTGGATGACCGTACAGTGACGATTATAATATGTACATACAGCCGGATGTTGAGATGAAGACAAACAAAGCAATAAAGGAAAATTAAATAAAGGATTAAGGACATATGAGACGTGACGAAAACAAATCGTTTTAAGATACACTCATATCGGTATACGTTTCCTTATATTTTTTGTCTCTTATATTTCCTCTGTCAATCTCCAAATCTTTCAAATTATGAGATTTATGTGTTAAGAAAGTAAACAGCAGATGTTCAACTTTTGCTTCAATAATATAATAATAATAGTAATAATAACCGAAGAAAACTAGTGACCCCACACACATATACGTTTTTTTTTGGTCTACTTCTTTCTGCTCCTTTTTACACACGAAATTAATTTAAAAAGAGAATAAATAATTAATATAAATCCTTTCAAGAATGTTGTAAAGTATTAATACTGGTTGTAGATTACAAATGAAGACATCACCATCATCAAGACAGGTGGTTAAGGCCCGAGGCAGGGCTAGTCGCTCACCACCATCACGGCCAATGATATAATCATTGTTGTCGATTTAATTAGGTAAAAACATGCAAAACATTATCCCAAAAAGTTGGTTGTTTTAAATTTAATAATAATAACAACAACAACAACAACCCACGATCAGTCCTATTTTTGAAAGAAATCGAAATTGTGTAGGTGGCTAATTCATGTTTGACACGTGGTTTATTATCGAGACGTGTTCGACAATAACTGTTAACTTTCCAATGATCATTTGTTTCGGAGATGATGGCGTTGTGTGGATTTTTCCAACAAATCAACAAATAAAAAAGAAAGAACAGTGGCGTCACTACTAGTACTACTTAAAATTTCCATTAGTTGTTTGTTTCTATGCAGCAAGGGTGTCCGGGAAAAAAAAGATCAGATCTGGCCAATTTGATCATATATAGTTATACACAATCTTTTTTCATCGACAATGAAAAAAAAGGTCAGGTGAAAATAGTATATTAAAAAACAAGTGTCAGAAGTCGACAATTATTGCACGAGTTTCTAAAGGACGAGTGCAATATACGAATTCTGACACGAGTTTTTTTGTTCTATTTTTTCTATATTGCCTATTTTGTGCCCTTTTTTATAAACAAATTTGCGAGTTTTGAAATTTAGGGATTATGGTGGGAAGTTGGTGTTACTGATATAACAATTGAACATTCAGCCGGAAAACTTCAATTGTTTTATTTTTCACTCTTAGTCAATTGTTTTTTTTTTGACATATTGCTTATTTAACAATGAGTAAAGAATTTTCATGTACTCCACCTGAAATGAGGGATATTGCTGAAAATGCAGGAAGCAATTTACTACCCGATAAATCCAAAGATCAGTACGAAAAAGGTATATTAAGTATTTTGTTTTTATGAATTTTGACGGTTGTCAAAAACAATGAAATCGTTACCAACCTTAAGGAAAAAAAATACTTCATTTTCCATTTTTGTACAGTGTATCGAAATGAACTCATTTCTACATACTGGCAAGTTTAAAAATAACGCTATTATTGACGCAAAATAGAAAAAAGATTTTGTCTAATTACGTATAACTACATATGATCAGAGCTAAAAATTTACCAGATGTGATCCTTTTTTTTCCTGGGTGGACAACTTTTGTATGCGGAAGATCTAGTTTTGATCATCAAAATTGTGTAGCCATCGACTTGTTGTACGTTGAAACGTATATCGAGGCAACAGACATTGCCCAATTGCGCGAAAAGGAATGTACAAAAGACGTAAAAATAGCCAGTGAAACGATAGCAGAATTTGACTCGATCCGATTGCCTAGTATCGTATTTAGAGTCATTAATTGCCCTTTATATAATACTTGCTTACTTTATAAACACATAGGTACACAATGTAAAACCCTCTGTCACGCTCTGCAAGTGTGCCTAGAGGTTTGAATGATGTTTAAGACAGGTGATAATTAAAACAAGGTACCAGATGCAAATTGAGTTAAATAGAGACATCGATGGATGTCGACCAAAATTGGCTTGGCGATCGACTTGTTGATAACTTCTGCTGTATAGGATGAGAGTTGGCGAAATGTGGTGGAAGGCATTTCGAACTAAGGGTACAAAATTTGGAACTTTTTTCGCATTTGCGCAAGCTTAGTATCCTCGGTAATTCTCCCCAAGTCAAAAACGACACCACAGCCAAGAGACCTCGTTCTCGAGCATATTTGCTAACAATCATCAACAAGGTTGCGCCTCTAGCATGGCAGCTGCTTTACGTCACTACTATCAGCAAATTGCTTGAATTATCATAATAACTATGTCAAGTCAGTCATTCAGTATCAGCATTGAAATGAGGCATTAAGACACCGATTATAATTATATTCTTGCCTGTCAAAAAAAAGAAACAATGCTATCCAAAAATATGGAAGAAAGGGAAAAAAGGACTATTAACGTGTATTAGGTTTTCCATGACAGAACATTAGCGTTATCTTTTCATCTTTTATGCTTAAATTTGACTTTTCCCTCAATTTGGGGGCGGAAAAAATGCTTTCTCTTATCATAATCGTAGAAGGACCAGATGATAACAGGAATTATCGCACTGAAATTGTAATTGCTAAAGAACAGCAACGACAACCATAATAATGCTTAATAGATTGATTTCGATTAAAGTTTAATGGGAGGACACGTGTCGTTTGTAAGGAAATTGACCGATTGATTTGAATTGATCTGAAAACAAACATATTAAATGTGTTTATATGATTACACTTGCTGTTTTGAAAATTCAACAATTGAGGTCTCTAGTCAAATGAGGTACGTTGAGAGAGAGAGAGAAAGATAGGTAGTATTAGTGCAATTAGTGTCCAACTGATGTGTGGCGACATGGCCAATTAACTATATAAAACTGTATAGTAAAGCTCGCAATCGAAGGTCGCCCACCATTCCAAGGTCTTTTTGTGAAAGCTCACCACACCGTGCAAAGCATGCGCTTTTCGTTCTATTTAATCACTACTACAACTCCTACTACCATTTTACGCAAACATTCATTCTTGAGCATTGATTATTGTAATCCCATAGTTACTATCAATATAGATAAGAGTTTATTGAATCAAGTTGAAGAAGATAGTGTCGGATTGTTGTTTGTGTTTATTTTTATTTTATATTTTTGAATATTTATTTGTTTGTTTGATTATCATATTTGCAAGATTCATTTAATATGTATGTAGTATTTGTAAGAGAAGATAGTGGTTGGTTCGGGTGTAAAGGAGAGCGCCCCGCGGGCCCGAGGGCTACAATCTTGGGTGGTCCACGGTGTGGCCGGCAACGTGTGTGGCGCTCACCGATTGCCCCGCAATACCCCACTACACTTTCCACTATAATACTATAGACACACACTCACACACACACACACATTCGAACACACAACAACGGGATACTCCTATCCTGGGTCTTTTTGTCGTTTGACAATGACGACGATTGCTGATGATGCCATGTGGCCCCATCATCATCATCATCATCACAACACCAACAATCAAAAATGATGATGATAGGAATCATAATTTTAGCGAATCTGATGTTGCCGAAGAGGAATGCAATCAATCAGTGCAATCAAATCGAACGAGAAGAAAGGGAAATAAAAACACGAAACCAGTAGCCCCCGCATGGTTTATTTGGGATGAAGAATTGGATAATTTGTTGCTGTTGTTGATGTTTTTTTTTTCTCTTCTAAGAGGGGAGATTTCCTGTTATAGATCGTCCATATGTTGTTTCAACTTGTTCATCCTGTAAAGTTTTAAATTTTTCTGTGTGTTGTTGTGCATAATGCGGGGTTTAATTGGGCACAGACCACCATCAATGTTCCATTCATTTTTCTACTGATTAAAATACGTTCAACATAAATCAATTTGTAACACTGATACATATTTATGTGTAATTTATACTACTTTTTATTCAAAAAAATTCTCGTTTATATTGTATTTCAACAATTCTTTGATAGATTTGTACATTGTCTATTTAGCTGGCTACGGGCCGGTTCAAATTTCCACCACACAAAAAAAGGCTTACAATCAATCACTAACACAGTATAAATAAACTATACATAATAATCTCTAACAAAATTTATACAAAAAGAAAAAAACAAATCGAACTTAAAAAATAAAAGAGAAGCAAATCGGTGCGATATTTGAGCACATTACCAGTCTTTCGATTCATCTAGGATCCATGAAATACAACACAAAAAGTGAGAAAAAAGTAGTTGCCAGAAAATTACATATTTACAAAACAACTGGCAACCATTTTCGATTGTGCTCAATTCTTTGCTTTTTAATTTACAATGTTGTCTTCAGAGAAGTGTGCTGGTCTGTATAAAGCAACTCAAACAATAATTTAAAGCAATATACAGCAACAAGCGCCTTCTTTGGTTTCTTTTTGTTTCAATCTGAAATAATTATCCCTGACAATTTTAAGGTAATTCATGTGTGTGTCGTGGATTTCTATCGGTTAGGAACTATAAAACAAATTTCGCCCCATCTCCCCCCAGATTCGGAGTGGTTTGCCAAAAGAATTCGTTGAATCTCTTCCGTGTACACCTCAAGCTTTGGTCAGGTTCGTTGATGTTTTGTTCTACTTTTCTTATGTATAAATAAATACTGCTAATACGAGGTAGATTAGAAAATTGTTTAAAAAAAAGACAGTCTGTTATCATCACGTGATTAGAGTAATGATTGTTGTTAAAAATAGAAATATTGTTGTTGTTAATGTACAACCACCAGCACTTTGTTGGCGATTATCCGTTGGTATCATATTTGGTGAAATTGTTGTTGGCATCTTTGTTGTTGTTGTTGTTGTTATTGGTATTGTTATCGGTGTATGACCATTGCGTCCACCAATAAATTTCGATGTTGTATTCTGTCGATGGCGTGCCCGTTTATTATGGAAACATAATTTCTCCATATTCCTTTGTATACCTAAACAATCGTAATCTTCCAAACCGTCACATTTGCACATTGTTAATTTGATTGCTTTATCTTGACGACGTAATATCGATATCGAATTATTACAGCGCGGTGTACATTTTTTACCATGAAACATTGCACGACAATAATGATTATAATAATCTAATGCTGTTGAACATAATGCATCCGCACTACATATCCATTGTGCCACACGACACGACACGATTGGTTCATTCATCAATTTCATTACTTGTGGTCGACAGATTTCCGTACGGCGTTTTTGGTCGCGACAATAATCATCACTGCATTCACACTGAAATTAGAAATCAATAAATCAATGAGTTGTGCCAGTACATCAGCGAAAATGAGTCAAGAGCAGCAATAGTGATTGAGTCGCTTACAAGAAAACATCTTTCTCTTGTGGAGCTTGCAACTGCAAGCTCCACAAATCTAATTTGGGAGACAACAGAACACTCAATCATTACTGGCCTTCTGTGTATTGTTACTGTATCTGTGCCGAATTGTATTACTTTCACTCTAATCTGTTAAGTAGTTGGGCTAACTTTAGGCCTTTGTGTAGTGCTGTCTAAGGGCAAACGTTAGCGGTAAAGTAAATGCAGAAGCGCAGTCCGTGAATCGATTGTAGAATTTTTCTCGATCTGACTGCCCAGTATCGCATTTCATATTATAGTTGGTCTACATTAATGAAAAAATTAAGAGACACACCGCGCCCGACAAGTGTTCTTCCAGCACTGAACGACCTGTAGTTTGAAATTAATCGAGCGAATTTTAATGGTTTGCTGTACATTTAATTAACGGTAAATGAATAAATCCACTTATTATGTTAAATATTTATATTGGGCTTAAAAACTGGTTTGTCATTATTGATAAATTATAGAGATTTATATATGATAATTATTACAAATAATCATTTACGGTTTGTTTGTTTTTGTTTGTTTACAAGTGAAGTAATAACAGATAATGGGATTTCAATTGGTAATTACATTTTATCTAATCAAGCAATTTAGACCGGTTAATTCATTATTCATCAGTTGTTTGTGATATGATTGATAATTAAATGATCTTTGATGACTTTTGAATGAATTATTTATCTCTCTTTCCAATTAATGTTGAAATTTTTGCTTAAACAACTTTTGTATACTATTTAAAGTGATCCATTTATCATTCAAGAAACATTTAATAATTGCAGCAGTGATTGCTGGTAAATTAAGTTATAACAGTAATGAAGAAACTAGTTTTGTTTTTTTAGTCTTATTATTCTTATTTATTCAAGTAATTTAATCCCTAGTTTGCTAAAAAATGGTTCGAAATATTTAACTAAACGCAAAAAAAAAGAACAAAGACTCTATATTTATTCAATGCTTCGCTTCGTTTTGAGAAGAATAAATATTTCAAAATAATTCATAATGCGCCACATCATTGTTATTTTTATTAAATACACCATTGGGAGGCGATTCAAAGAGGTAGACAATTCAAAAATATAAAAAACAAAATATAACAATGTTGAGGATTAGTTTAATTGTATCAATTGAAACAAGAATAGATGAAAGAGAATGAGAAAGAGAAACGCAAATTAAATTAGTTATCCTGAACTTGTATCATTTTTTTCCAACGCGCATGGGTCGCCTTCTAATTGCGTTCTAATTTTTGGGTCACTGTTCCAATTGTAAGTAATAAAATTTCTTTTACCCAATTCAATCTCTTTATAAATGAGCCACAATTTGTGGTGATTTAACTTTGAAAGAAGATCCGTTTCCTTTGAGAATAATTGAATGGAAGTCTATCAGTGATTATGATTATAGTTGATGCAGTAACTTAAAAGATTAACTTCAAAACTAGCAGTTTCGTTAATGAAATATCGTGTAGATACTGATAGCAGCATGATAAATTGGGATTTCTTGTGTATCACTTTAAGCAAGCACAAATCATTTAAAATTGTGGTTGAATAAAACGACTAGTGAAACATGATGTTTTCAAGTTTTGCAAAGTCGATATAATTATTTCTAATTATTGCATTTTTTGGAATCTATGTGTCGTTAAAACTGTTCCATTAAGTCAGTGCTTGAACTATATTTTTGAAGCCATTATTCGATGATAAATTATTTGGATTTTTCATAAGTAATGGGCGGACATCAGCTCCAAGATGGAGTAAGGCTCCTGATAAATTCGTATAGAGCACATTGGCCACAGCCGTTGTTCCTACATAGTCTATCTTTTCTTGTGAAACGTTTTTCTTTACAAATTGAGTCCGAACGTAGAGAAGCAGTGGACCAGTTGAACTGCTACCGTGACGTTACCGCGAAAAAACACGTGCCTAGTTGTACCGAATTTCTATGAAATTCTGGCAGCTCTCTCTCACTCTTTAAAGAGCGGCTCGTCAGGGACAATAAACTGATGATTCTCAGAAAATTAAAAAAAAACAATTTTTGACAAAAATAAATTTAAGAAAACTTTAAAATTATGAACACATTTTTGTCGATTTATTCTACGTGTCTTTTCTTATAAATTTATGTAAATACATTAGAGTGAACCTAAATGACTAACCTATCGAATTTATGCTCTCAAAAGGGCCTATTTGTTGAAAAAATTCTCCTATTGAGAAAAATGTTCAGTTCAATTTTGAAAGGTGTCGGTGGCCATTTGAATTAAAAATGCTATAACTTTTGAACCGTTTAAAATAAAAATTTTATGCAGGCACATTCTCTAAAAGTTGCTTTAGAGTTGATTTTTTTATCCCCAAAAATTTATATACTTATGGGCTTTGAAATTTGATGAAAAACAGATATGTTTAGTTTAAAGTTATTATGGAAATTTTCATTAAAAATACTATAACTTTTGAACCGTTTGAGATAAAAATTTTATCCAGGCATCTTCTTTTAGGACATTAAATTCTATAAAAAAATACCTTGAAGTTGATTGTTTTAACTTAAAAATTCATATACTTACGGGTTATGAAATTTGAAAAAAACATCTATTTTTCATCATAAAAATTTGTCTCAATGGGAGAATTTTTTTCCCAACATATTGGCCCTTTTGAGGCCATAAATTCGACAGGTTAGTCATTTTGGCTCACGTTAAAATACATGCATTAAAATTAAACTACGCCAATGATGCATCTCAAGCGTTGTAAATCTTGCAAAATGACCTTTAAACCGCCCTTTATCAATCATAAGGTTATACTTTTTGGATTTACTTCGGTGTTTAAGAAACCGAATCAATTTCTAGTATAAAGCGAAATTTATGCAAATGCCAAAACCTCCCCCAAATGTTCATCGACAAACAACCCCCCATTTAGGAATTGGCTAGATAGATATTAGTGTTTTTGATAGAGGTCGAGCGACGCCTATTCTGGGGTGGTTTTTATCTTTTTCACTATTCCATACCCCATTTTTGTTTAAATTCAATCAACCCAAAAACACTAACTGACCAAAGTCTGCCGATTATTGTGAGAATATTTTTTTTCAGATCTTGTTACGCGTACGTGTAAAATCTTCTTTTTATTAGGAAATTTGCCTCGTACAGTTCATCCAAAAATAACAATTAGTGGAAATTTAAGATTGGAACGCGTTCAGAAGTAGAAAAACGAAAGGTGTGACCGGTAGTTGTTAAATACCAACTATTTTCGAATAATTGGCATATGGCCAAAAACGGATTTTTAATCTCCAACTGATAATGTTAAATACCAACTATTACAGTTTTGTTTTTATTTATATTTTTAATCTTTTGATAATAAAATAAAAAAGTCGGTCGTTATAGCTTTTTTTTCCAAGTCTCTAACTGTTATTTATAAATTTTTATTGTTCGTTAAAATCAACACATATGTGGATCATTTCTTTAATTTCTTTTTTCTGTTCGCTTTTTTGTTTTTATTTGAATGTTGGTTTTATTTATAAGATACTCACATTCATTAGGGCTTTGCCCTGTTCGGTTGATGTTAATGCAATCAATGAATGATGACAAATCTCTGGACAATGGGTCGGCGGTGGTCCTTGCAATACACCCGAACAACCCACCACGTAATTCTGTAGGGCCATACCACAACCTACACGGTATGCACACTTTACACGGGCGTCTTCACATGGTATACTGTTAGTTACACCAACGAGCGCCGCTACTGTTATCATGACCCACCACATTCCTGTAGAATATTAAAATAGACAAAAAAACACAATTCTATATTAATAACAATAACGGCAACGAACGGGTTAAAGTGTACTATTTGTTTCAATAATTTATTAGAAGAGATATAAAATAGTATACTTGACTGCATTAGAGGTCAACAATAATAATGATAAACGCCTTTATGGGAGCGAATTTAAGGCGACAAACGAAACTCACCTGGTACGGTTTTTTAATCAAACTAAAAATTTGCACATAGCTCAGTGTGTCTATTATAATTATATCTAACGAATTTCAAATGATTAGAAAAGTGAAATATTAAGCAAAAGGATACGTGACCATAAACATGTCGCTTATTTGTATTTGCTTTTTAATTAATTTGATTTCGTTGAAAAGTTGTGCATTTTATCGAAACACTTATGACATAAGTAGTAGATTGCAATTGCCACATATCTTTACGAATTAATGCCAATTATACGTTTTGTTTATTTTAAAATTGCATCGACACTTCCGATTCTTATCATTTTTTCCGTACAAAAAAAAACAAAATTGTCCCATAAATCATCTCCAAGGTGCGACACTGATTTATTGCATTTGTAGAGATTTCGAAAACTACTTTAAGCTGCCCTAATTGCGCACATAGTCCAACTGTCGCTATATCTCTGACATAATTATTTTTATTTAGAAATCAGGTAGACAACAACTTTCTAAATTGGTTCGAGTTTCTCGACAAATCGACACGAAACGTTCGTAAACCCTCCGATAATTTACCCCGACGTAGTCCAATTAAAGTCCAATTTTTGACAATATGTGGACGAATCCGACAACTTCCTGTTAAGCTTAATTACGAGAACTAATTAAGACTGTGTTGGATCGTTCTCCAGTTAAATCCGACCGTAAATTTCCCTCTGTGTCTTCAACACACCAAAACATCTGTCAGTGTTTTTATGAATCGTTCCTTTGAAGGAATCTTTTCGTTTTGGGCCATTTTTGAAATCGTCTAGAAACAGATCGATCTTGTGCAATAGGATTCCAAGTAAATTGAGTTATTAGCTATGCTTCCTTTAATGGTAGAAGCATTATAAACAAAACGTAATGTTCCATTGATATGGAAAAGAATGGCAAGGCACGATAAAAAATAATCACGAGTAAATAGTATCGTGAGCTGAATTTTAATTAAAACTTTTACAAAATACAAAATAGAACCGTTTGGTATTTGTTGTTGAATTTCACCTTCGAACAATTTGAAAAATCGGATCTTTTAAGGTCAAAACTGTTAACAAACGGAAATCTCTATTTTATTTCGGTGCGTTTTCACGAGAGCGGAAATGGAAAAAAGCTCCGAAACATGTGTAGTTTCAAATTAGACACTCACCTTTGAGTTGTGATCAGGAATCCTGGTCACATGGCTTGGAACGCAACAAATCACTCGTATCACTAGAATTCAATCAAACATCACATTCACTGTTGATATTTTGGCGATTTGTATTTTTTTGTATATAAATCGATGTTCTGTTGAACTTGAGCGACAATGAACCACAATACAGGTCTTACCTCGGCGGCACCGAACGCGCTTTTGAAAGCCTCGAATTAAGTTGTGTTAGAAAGAGTCTGACAGGCGGAGTGGGTATGTATAGTTTGTCGGTGTGTGCGTGTATACCTGGAGTCGCTTCGACCTCCTCTCGTCTTCACAAAAATCTCTCCATCTCTAGTTGAAGAGATAGAAGAATCGTCCAGCAGCTGTCCCTGTTAGTTTCGGTATCCTAGCCATCTTTACGATGTGTTATGCTCTTCTTGTCTTGCCCACAAGTTTGTCGTGTTGTTGTTCCATCTTTTTCCAATACTAGCCGATTGTTGTTGTTCTTGTTGTTACATAGTTGCCAGATGGGGGATGCTTTATTATTATGTATACAATCTAGGATGTGAGTGCGTGTGTACCTACAGTGGACCAGAAAAGGAGCGCTGACCTTTCAAATTACACTTGTTTGATGTGGTTCTTAGGTTCATTTCGTTTTCGGTCGTCGTCATTTTAAAAGCACGTCGCTGATGATGATGATGATGATGAAGAAGGGTAAAGAGGCAATACAAAGAGCACTGATTGGATTATCGGTGGAATATTAAATGGGCCGTAAATTTACCCAGAGTTAGTTTCGTATTTCGTTGTCAATTCAGGAAGGCGTTCACAAATATTCCACTGATTATCTCGCATTAAAACTGGGGACAATTAAAATAGGAAAGACGAGAGCCAACTGTGCTATACAGTTTTTATATTAACGTTAATTAAGTATTTATTATTAGAAGTTTATCGTTATTGTTGTTGTGGGCAATTAGAAAGCTTCAATCAAGAAACATTTGGCCCACTGCAGCTGCATCATTATTCAGCTCTTTCTGATTTTGTCTCTCTTTAACTGACCCTCCAAACTACCTACGGAATATAAACGAGGATTTATAGAAAAAAATAACACTTATAAACTACAAAAAAAAATGTATAACAGAAGCATCTCTAGTTCTAATCCCACATATGACACTCTAAAATTCCATAATTTTCGAGTAAAATTTTGGTAATAACTAAAAACGATAATTTGTTTATTTTTAGATTATTTATTTGCTGCTGTTGTGTTGTTGTTAACATATTAACCTCTTGAAAGTTGATTGTATTGTTTGCATAGTAAAGTCGGTAGTAGATTTGTTTTAACATCTACACTTTAAAAGGCAAACAAACCTGAAAAATTTGTTGAAATTGTTTGTGTGATAGATGTGGAGATGATACCGCACCAGTTCAATATTGACTTTTCGTATTTGTTAAACTACACAAAACGAGTCGGTGATAATGACTTCATTAAGACTATCAGTTAATCCGAGGACAATAATTATCGGTTACGACTCGGCACATTTCTATGTAATAACAATTAATAATGTAGGGCATCAAGTGATAATTAAGTTTACATTGCAGCAGACTTAGCCAGAATTCTCGCAATATGTGGGTAGAAGCATCGAATACAACACTAATTCACAGACACACCCAGCAACCATTTATCGCTTTTTTCGTAATTATATTTTTTAAGTACACAAATGATAGTGTAATGGAGACAACAATGATGTTGTAATGAATGTCTACAATGGTAATGAGGCTGTGTTTATGAGAATCGATCATTATAAAAACGATAACAATAGAATTTTTTATTGTTGAGGAACACGTTATTTGTTAATAGCTTTAAATTAGAATGCCTTCAGAGTTAAATGGTGTAATTACGAAATCCAGCAAGACTCGATCTGTTGTGTCTTTCAAGTCGATGTTAATTAGAAAAAAGATTTAAAACATTTACAAGTCGTCGCTAAATAGTTCAATAATTTTTAAAAATAATTATGCCAGTGTACTCCTCTATTATTATTCGCTGTTGCGAGAAACACGAAAAAAATTAAGACTTACTGGCGCGTGTTGACTGTAAACAACAACAACACTAACATCCCAAGAAGAAGAAGAAGAACGACAGAAGAATTCTTGGAGCTAGTTCTTTATTTCCTACGCTAGCTTGGGAAAAGAGTGAGAACCGCCTTATAAATAAAGACATTATCTCGAACGCTTTAAGTGCTCGTTTATAGGCAAGACGTGAGGCGTTTCTATATGTATATATATAGTATATAGATTTTTTTTTGTTTCACCTTTCTTTCCACCTCATTTAAATAAAACGTTAACGTACAGTTGATACACAAGTTTTCGCACCCAAGGCTTTCTCTATATAAAGAAGGAGATGATAGGTGAAAACAACGAGGCAAGATGAAATAAAGTGGTTCAAGTGCAACGAACCACAAACGACACTTTGGTTTAGATTTAAAATTGTGCCGTGAAATTCCATCAACAATGTTTTTCGATAAAAACACGCTTTTTTGGCATACAAAAAAAAAGGAGCAATTTGTTGAAATTTCAACAAATCATCCGTGTTTTTTTTTTTGAATAAATTCCACCAGTGCTACTCAAAATTATTCAAAATTAATCAATTTTGAAAGCTTCAGCCTTATTTACATTTATAACACGCTGCACGATAAATCATCTGTAAAAATACACGGCGTGTAGTGAAAGATTTAAGATTATTGCTTGTTTTATTTGGCAGTCCGGTTGAATTTTGAATCGGAAATTTGCACTTTTGCCAATTTGATAGGTGTGTTCCGATCTGTCTAAATGTAAATGGACGGACTAAATATTCTAATCCCTGTATGTAGGGCATCAAGCGATAATTCTATTTCTAATCAATGGGCCCAAATATTTTTATCCAAGTAAAAGAGCGAATTTTTTAATCAACTGCATTACAACGACAACCGATTGTCCTGAAGTATTTCTATTTTATTTAGTATCTAGAATATTGGAGTAATAAAATCGTATGACTTTATCCAATTTCTATATCATTTATGTAGGGCATCAAACCGTCGATCTTAGGTTCTTTGCAACTTAAATTGTTTTGTTTCATATAGGGTTAACCATTTAGTGGTTATATATATTTATTTTAATTTATAAATGAAACAGTAAAAAATAAAAGGAGTTGCATTCTAAATCAAACGTCGATTAGTTGAGCGAAGAATCAGTTGTTCTAATTAATTACCACTTGATGCCCCACATAATTGACTGCATAAAAGAAGGATTTAAATTGTTAATCAAATATCACAAGAATGTCATATTGTAGGTAAACAGGTTGCTTGTATTTTATTTAAAAGTTCCCCAATTTTGTAAACTTATGTTCTCTTTCTTTATTTAATTAAATTGTCATATTAGCTATTATTGTGTAGGGCATCAAGCGATGATTGATTGAAAGCAACAATAACCATCATGGTACAAATTACGATTTAACATTGGGTCTGAATGGTGAGAACGAATTAAATAAAACAATATTAACTGTAATACTTTGAGCGTATATAATTTTCTCTTTTATAAACTTCATTTCCTAGAACGTGTTTCGATCGTCAATTTTTATATGATTTTCTATACGAATCAAACAATAAAATTAAAAACAAATTTATTTATATTGAATTCATGTAACGCCCCATTAATTATTATAAAATTAAAATATAAAATTTCAATTGTTATTTATAGTTATGGTCAATTTCAATTGGAAAATTTATTGTCTATCATTTATTATGTTTTGCAATAACATATCTCATTACATAATTACACGATTCTTTTGTTTTTTCTTGTTGCTATTGTACAAAGGAAAGAAAGAAGAAAAAAACAACAAACAAGATCATCAATTCAAATCACAAATGTTTATCTTTTGATTAGAATTCCTTCATGATGAATAATAATTAGTTAACAATGCCTTTTAAATGCACCATCCACATCCGTTGAATCATTATGGAAGAAATAGGCATCGCGGTATGTGACTGTGTAACATTTCTACGCTTATAAATTACGTTTTGGTTTCCAGTACAGGTGCATAGAGTTTTGATGGTGTTGTTTTAACCACAGAACAGCCTTCAAAATGTATATGCGTGCATTGTAAACGCACTGATGTATCAAATTAGATTTAATCACGTGCCATCGTGTCAGCATTTAATTATTTCGTTGTACAGTTGCGTAGCTGACAGGTTTAAGCAGAAGATGGCTGTCAAAAATTGGATGGGTTTTCGATGCCCCGATTTGGTCAAGTCGGATTCGTTTCAGTATACACAGTTCAGAAGATTAATTGATTAACTTCTATTGACTGTTAAGCAATCTGGACCTTGATGATTGAATGATAAACGAAATTAATGAGCCAAAAATAGATTGTTAACAGCAAATGGTAGCGTCGATGAAATCTCATAAATTAGAACAGAGTTTCTATTTTCCCATTTAAAGGCTTCAATCAGCTACAACAATAACGGCTTTATTTTTAATTATTCTTGATCAATCAACCGATCTACTTTTTAAATTACTCGATCATCAGAATTCGGATCATTTAAATGGAAAAATATCGGATGGTTGAAGATAAAAATAAACATACGAGGCCACAAAAAAAATGTTTGAAAAGATCAAACAGGCCGCTACAGTTTAATTGAGCCATAACTCGTGTCAGGAGAACTCTGTTTTTTTCTTCGTTCCTGCGTTCTGTTATTTTATTTTTCCTGTTGGACAAATAGCGTTTTAACAATAACAGAAGTGGTGATAGTATAAGGAGAGAAAAAAAAAGAATCTAGAGATTTTCGGGTGGATGTCCAAAGAGGAAATGTAACACAATGGACATTGTTATTGTTGACAGACGACATAATGACATCGGCCAGGTGTGGACAAACCTTGTATGGTCAGAATAATACGAAATTAATCGATTCGTCGTATTAATAATTATTAATTGTTCAAAATCTACGACGAATATTGATGAATTTATATCGAAAAATCGAACAACGGCTATAAATCATACAAATAGATATGTCTCTCTTTCTATACCTGTATCGCATATAGAATGCATCTGGAAATATTATAATGGACGAGTTGTGGTTGTGTTGTTGAATGTGGTATGGAATGGTTGATTCGATGGAACCAGTCTTTACAATAAAGACATATCTGTCAGTTTTTATGGGCGGTGTTGAGGCGCCCCACCGCCCTATCCGGCCCGACAATCAGACTGCTTGTTCACTATCAGCAGTACCACAACGGCGCCATACCACTACAGGGCATATCTTGAACAGAACAGCCGTCTGATTACTGGGAATACAGAACCGTGATTATATCACCATATACAGAATGTAAAATAAACCAAATCTCGTTTTAAAAGAATCAACATATATAGTCCAGGCGCTGGAGGTACTTGAGTATGCATGGAGGGGGCAATGTATTTTTTTTTGAAAATATGCTTTATTGACCCTTAATTGTGAGAAAGTGTTTGATGCCAAGCGAAATTCGTGTTCAATTTTTGTTTATAACAATAAATAAAAAAATAGGCTTATCAGTTCAATAATTCCGTAATTATTTATAAAATTTAATATATTATGAACTAAATCGGTAGAATATTTATCAAATATTAACTTAGAAGTCAAATATTTATCGTAAGTCGAATTTGTTTATAATAAATCCATTTGTTACTAAAAAAACGGCCAATTCTATCGTTTTATCATTATATTACTTTAATGGTACAAAATATGAAAAAATCATAGGGAACAATTTTGTAGAAAATTTAATTTCAAACAAATCATGTCATTAGCAAAAATTCGAAAAAACCAACATTTCTTATGTTATAGAGCTTTAGAGGTCAGATTTTAGAGCGCAGTGTCACATTTATACCTTGCGGACAGCGTTTTTTCGACTTTGTCACTGTATAAATAATTAACTAATTGAGATAATCACCTGATTCTAATTTTGTTTTGTTCAAAATTTAATATTCTAACCAAAATTTGTTAAAAAAATGTCGAAACTTAATTGCTTCTCAATTTGACTGTATTTTAATTATTACGCGATATTCGAAAAAATTGTTACATAACAGTTTTTTTTTTGATTATGTGACAAATTTACTTAAAACAGTTACTTCTATTGAAAATAAATGACAATTGTCAGATAAAATTTAAAAAATCAATTATTTAAAACATTTTTCTCTCTAGTAAGATATATTATAAATAAATAAGAAACACGTCCAAGATTTTCACCTTTTCTTTCTTTTCATTCGACAATCACGGTAGAAAAATATATTTCTACAATTTTACCTGGCTAACTCATGTTCGAACAACTAAAAATATTATTGAAAATAAATATCTCTAATAAATTTTAAAAAAATATGTGAGAATACTATTTTTTTGAAGTGTTATGTGTATAGATTAAAATTAATTTTAAAATATAAATTAATCGAATTTATGAAATTTTTCATAAATTTAATGTGAACAATTAATTTTTAAACAAAATAAAATTAGAATCAGGTGATTACTTCAATTAGTTAATTATTTATATGGTGACAAAGTCGAAAAACGCTGTCAGCAAGGTATAAATGTGACACTGCGCTCGAAAATCCGACCTTTAAAGCTCTATAACATAAGAAATGTTAGTTTTTTCGAATTTTTGCTAATGACATGATTTGTTCGCAATTAAATTTTATACAAAATTGTTCCCTATGATTTTTTCATATTTTGTACCATTAAAGAAATATAATGATAAAACGATAGAATCGACCGTTTTTTTAGTAACAAATGGATTTATTATAAACAAATACGGCATACGATAAATATTTGACTTCTAACTTAATATTTGATAAATATTCTACCGATTTAGTTCATAATATATTAAATTTCATAAATAGTTACGGAATTATTGAGCTGATAAGCCTATTTTTTGATTTATTGTTATAAATAAAAATTGAACACGAATTTCACTTGGCATCAAACACTTTCTCATCAAATAAGGGTCAATAAAGCATACTCAAGTACCTCCAGCGCTTGGATTAATACTCGCTTACGGATGTGCAACTTGAAATTATGGATCTCCTCAATTCCTGTAATGACAACGCTCTTAACGACTAAAGGCGTTAGACGATTGTGTAATTTCATTGATTGGTTGTTGTAACGTTTCACGTTTATGACCTTAAACGATGCACGGTATTTCCAGTAATTTATTGTCATTCTAAGACATTTCTCTCGTACAAAAATTCAGGCGTATACAATAGTTATAAAAATGTTGATTTTTTGGAAAAGTAAATTCGAAGAAAAGCTTGAATATTTTTTGTTATAGAATTTCTATCTCATAAATTCCGATTGTATGTCGAAGAAATTTTGTTAACCACTGTTCAGCCTTCACCCACTGTTTTCTGTGAATTATCTCCATGTTAAAAAACCGAAAACCACTAGGGGATAGATTTTCGGCTTAATCGTCAATCATTTTGAAATCCAAATCGTAAAAATTCTTTTTCTAACTGATAAATTTAACATTTTTCCAACCTACATGATTAGCATACAGCTCCGGCGTTTCAACGAGGCCTGTTGACGATTTAGTTGTGAGTGTTACACCAAAACTATTACGATTATATTTTGTCAAAGTTGAGCAAAGCTAGACCATAAATTACGGAAGAACGCCGAAAAATCCATCAGCATCTACTAGAAATGGAATATTTCGACTGCTTTGAATCGTTTTCTCTCCCTAGAAAGAAGCATAAATGGTGTGCTTACTGTTAGAAAACTGGTCGATCCAATTTTTAATCAATTAAGCATGCCTTTAGCTAATTCTCTATTGATTTTCCAGCAAACTGCCGTCCACTCCAGACATGTTTTCATCTCTATTTGGCTTGGAAAGCCAGCCAGAATTAGCGCCTTCAACAATCAAGAGACTCTCTCGATTGAATATTTGGTAGGTGTTTGAACGAACGGCCAGGCCTGTATATACCAAAACCAACAAGAGATTTGTCTATTGACCAACAAAAAACCCAAAAGCCTTGAAACTATATAATCTTGAAGTTTATTAGAACCAGGTGTGGCGTATCAGTTATGGATATTTTCCGGCTGATTCAAATTTCGATTAGAACATTTCAACTTTATCCATTGAACTAGTCAACTCATTGTATTACCCTACAGTTTCTAATATGAAACTCTTTTCAAATTTTAATTGACTTAATTGTATAGACACTATCATAAAAATAACTTTGAATGATTTTGAAATTGTTCCATTGTTGTTATTTATTTTCGTGTTTAGATACATTACAATCGTTAAGTCTCAAGGAAATTTACTAGAAATTTCTACGAATCCTTTCAAATGTTTTTTTCTCTTCTAAGTTGTTGCTGTTAGTACTGTTATTAAAACGGACCACCAAAGTTGTATAAATCTAACTATCTAAAAACGTTTTGATTTCGAAGCAATAACTTTAGAAAATTTGAGAACCTCACTATTTACACAATTGAGAAATAATAAACTTGATCATTCAGTTTTTCGTTTCCTGTATAATTTACGTTGCATAATTGGCTTGATTTGGTTTTTTTTTATTGTATTAAATTAAGATTAGAGTTCGATGAACGCGTAATGGGAGTAATTTTGGGAAGTCTTAAAAATTGTCGAGATTTCGTGGAATTTTCAACGATATTTACAACACGTGACGTGCTACCTTTACAAGAGTCTTTCACCTCAATCTCCAACGATAACCGTTGAGTAATCCTCTCAAAACAACTCAATTATTTTCCTGCTATCCATTTTTCATCTAACAGAACGTGACAAACCTCTTCCTGCTCTATAGATATAGCAACGTAAGTAAAATTAATACAAATCGTGCTTATATTATCATCATCATCATCATCATCATCATCATCATCACCGTAAACTGAACGAATTCAAGTCTTCATTATTTTTTCCCTATATCATATTTTATGGGGCAACAAAAGGTGTTCTTCCTGTATCTAAATTAATACCCGTTGTTTTATCAATTTGATCTCGTTACGTGGACGTCTCTTTTGTGAAGAGATGATGGCTTTATCATCGTCTATTCGGAGTTTTTTTTTTATTGTTCGAGAATCGAAGATTGGAGGGTAGATTATAGCTAACAATTTTTATATAGAAAAATTCTAAACGTATAATTTCGGTTGTTTTTTTCTTTTAAATTATGAGGCGTGAAAGTATCTTAATTATAACGAAAAACTAGCCAACTGTGATTAGTTCGTAGCCGAACGAAACTACACAAGTCCGGCAGAATTACCTGAATTGCTTAATATTTCAGTTTTCATTTGAAGGGAGATGGACGTTGACAGATGTGTCTACGAAAAAGAATTCAGAAGGTCGAATGGTTGGATGATGGGTTTTGGATGTATGAACTGGAGCTCATCCATCATTAGGACGATTTCTAGAAGATTACTAAAACCACAAAGCTTTCTTTTTTTTTGTTCAAATTTGTTTCAGTGTAAATTTATATTCAGGCAATCCGTATACGAATGGCCGTCATTAACACAATAAGAAAGGGCATCAGTCCTGTTGATGATCTTTTAATGTTAGCTTCATAAAACTGGATATTCGCGTAAGATAATTTTGTAGATTCAGGTGAAGGTAATCTATCACAATTTTTTTCTTTGGATCGCGTAGCTTGTTGTCTGTCGAGTAGTCAATCTCGATAACATTGGAAACGGGAAAAAGCGACACTTTTTTATTGTGTCCCCTTCGGTATGTGAGGAGATGTCTGCACGGCTTTCTGCAAGACGATGATATATTGGTGCGGCCCAAACAAAGACGATTGCGGTGTTCGAATCGGCACTTGAATGGTGAAACGGGCGGGGCAACAGGTGTACGATTCGAAACCGATGAAGTTATTTTACTCGTCTACAAGCATAAATTATACCCATTTTGATTTAAAGGAAGTCGAATGTGTTTTATTTTATTTTCCATTCAATACATTCTCTACAATTTCTCAACAATGGAGATTAAGATTTTAAAATACGAAACCAAATACAGACCCAGAATTATACGGAAAGTTGTTCGTATTTTTATTGCTGCTAACAGCAGCTGTACGTTATTATACTGAATTGGAAGCTTCTCTATTGTCTTTCGCCTACCACCACCATCATCATCATCATGGGTGTTTCTTTCGTTCTTTTCTATTTTATTTTTGTAGTATAATAGGATTTTGTGGATCGTTGGACCTCACATCAATCATACGGGCTTCCAACACCTGATCTGTCGTTTTAAATTTAATAATAATAAAAGAAACGCATCTATGCATGTTCGACAGGTTTTAGGGAAATTTTTGTTGAACAGATGCTCGATTTTAGCCCAATAGTTCCAACAAAAGATGGCAACTTTTTACTACACTCTATTGTAGAACGAATTCATCCTTTAACAAAGGGATACGCATTAAGATCCGAATAGGTTTCACTTATTACATTTTTGGGCTGCATAGAAATTGTCCAAATGTGAAATAAAGTTGTCACTTTCCCACCAACAGGTAATCGAATTATTCACATTGTGTCGCTCAGGGGTGGCCAAGTTTGGCATAGGAAAAATCCACTTTTTATCATAAAAATTGTGACGCCATAGACTGTACTACCTAATGGAAAAATTGTTATTACCCACTTAGGGCTTGAAAAGTGGCCCGATTATGGCCCATCTTGGACCATTAATCTATGCTAATGTCACAGTGATGGCGACCGTTAATGGGTCATGAATGGCTAATCATGGGGATGATGACATACCATATGCCAGTTCGGTTAAAGTCGTTTACGTGTTGGACTTCGGACCGGAACTGAACCAAAAACTGAAAAAATAAATATCTCTTCTGCAACGAAGACCGGAACCGAACCGATATATGTTTTACTAATCAAACCGAAACGAACAAAAATATCGGAACAAAGCTCTGTGATAAATCAGAACATAGGGCTTCAAATTTGAACTGAACTGAAAACTAAATTGAAAAGCTGATATGTTTTCCTGGGGCGAAAACAGGAATCAAACTGAAAACCGAAACGAGAAACTAATGGTTCCAAGCTCTGATCCTGAACGAGCGATCAATTGTTGGTCACCCCTGGTAGAGATCGTTTACAGGGATGGCAGCCCACCTAAGTAGTACAACATAAGTTTCCTTAAATGAAAGATATTGTAGGAGACATTTGACCCCCGTTTTGTCATTTTTCTTTTAATTATTATTAATCTATTTGTATTTCTAATTAATTTTATTCCATCCTGTCTACTGACGATAATGCTTATCTATCAAAATATCATCTATCTAATTTTATTATTTTGTTGTTGTTATAATCAATAATTTTATTGGTGTGTTATCGTTTCGGTCACTAATTTATTAGTTTGTTTACCTAAGGTTCTAACTGATGGTACTTTGACCATTACTGATACCAAAAATTCAAAGAGTAATTGCAGGCAGTAGACGCATAGGTTTTGTTACTAAAATTTGGTTAAATTTAAACAGTTAATATTTCTTTGAGTTTATCTGAAAAGCTCACGATAATATTAGTTCTGGCAACTTGATGATCAATAAATAGTTTAAATAGGATGCGAAATGAGAACATTCCAACAGTGCGTAACATAAGCTTCCAAATTTTCTCGGTGCTCAAAATTGTTGTTTTGATGAAAAACGATCTTCACCTTCTCCAAAAGTGGGTTTTTTGTCACGAACATTTTCATCCAGTCAAGATTAGAATAATACAGTAAAACCTCTCTAATACGGACACCCGCAGGACTTAGAAAGAGTCCATTTATATGATTGGCAAAATTTATATATTGTCAAAAGGGTCCGTAGAGGGGGCAGTGGCGGCCCGTGGGTTATTAACATGGAGGGTCAAGTTTTTGTAACTGGTACTTAGTACCAATAAAAAAACAGAAATTTACCTTAAATGGGCTTGTATTTCAAATCAATTCTTCTGCCCTTCATGTCCGCAAAATAATTGATCACTTTTTCATTAAAAAACACTCATTTCGGAAAAGAAAAACGCCCTTATTTCAATTTCTTCACGCACACGATCACCACATAATTGTTCCTGATAAACTAAATCTCAAATCTAAATTTAGAGAAAACTCTTTCAAATGCGTTTTTCCAATACCAAAAACAGTAATATAAACAACACTAGAGAATTAGTGATTTACAATCTTCGGCCATCGACTTAATTGTAGATATACCACTGAAAGGTTTTTCTCTCGCTATATCTGTCAGTGTGTCTCTTTACATCAGTGATTCTCACCCTATTTTTTTGTTACGGTACACTTTCAACATTTTCAAAATTTGGCGGCACTATCAATAAAATAAGCTTAGAAATAAATAAAAACAATTTGCATTTCTAAAATTTGGCGGTGCACAAAAGTGCTGCAACACAATGGTTGAGAATCACTGCTCTAATGTTTTGCAAACAATTCTCTATAGCTTTACAGGCAATTCTCTATATCTTTGCAGACAATTCTATAATGTTTTGCAAACAGTTCTCTAGTGTTTTGCAGACATTTCTCTGGAGTTTTGCAAACAATTCTCTGAAGCTCTACAGACAATTCTCTATAGCTTTGCAGACAATTCTCTAGTGTTTCGCAAACAATTTTCAAGTTTTGCAGACAGTTCTCTAGAGTTTTGCAGACCATTCTCTAGAGTTTTACTGACAATTCTCTAGAGTTTTGTAGACGATTCTCCATAGCAGTGATTCTCAACATTTGCATTTCTAAAATTTGGCGGCACACTTCAAGAATTTGGCGGTACACAAAAGTACCGCGGCACAGTGGTGGAGAATCACTGCTTTATTTGTATTTCCCCATATACTATAAGAACTGTGTATCATCCAAATAGAATATTGAAAGCATAAAAAAAGGTGAACCTTAATCGCGAAAATAATTATATTTATTACAATTAAATTAAGTTTAGCTTCAATTTTTTGGGGGAACATTGACCAAATGACCATAAGGAGAAACCGCCACTGAGAGGGGATGTCCTTATTACGAAGGTTTATCACTTTGACTCTAAAACTTTTCGCGTTTTGGCTTCTTTGGAGTTAAACATTTGGCTCATTGTTCAGGTTCACTTGTAGATGCTGGATCCACTTTTAATTACTAGATTTATTGTTTAAAGTAGCAAATGTCGTTCAGAAGTTTTCGCATGAAACCAACAAGCTTTTTCATACATTATTTGTTTTGAAACTTCTAAATCAGCAATTTTCCAAACGTTAACTTTCCTCTATTTTTGAATACCACGCAGTTTTCCAATGATTCCCCATGTTTTATTTGAAACTCTTTTAAGACTCAATCTAAATTATCTACAATCTACTGTTGTTCAGTTGTGTGCTGTTGAATTTTTAAAGTATTGCAATTTTTAAGAAAAAAATTATTCTTAAATAAAATTTATTTAGTTGTTCCAGATAGATGTGAAAATGGATTTTCTCGATTTTGTCGACCTTCATCTTAAAAACACGCAACGAGTCTTTGAACGATTTTTGTTTATCAAATTTTGACGAAATAACTTATTATCTTTATTTGCGATAAATTTTATCCACCTTAAGCGTTGAGGCTTTTTTAAAGAGAATTGCGTCCGTGCCTATAGCAAACAGCTGCTGTAAAAACACTATCTGACAGTATAACTTGCAATTCCGAATGCTAGAGGATGCAAACTTTTCAGACCACCCTGATAAAGGAAGTGAACAAAATGTAGCCAAAAAATGAACATCTGTTGTTTTTGCTATGAGTATGGTAATTCCATCTATCTTAAGTTACATATAAAGTTTGGTTTGATTCAAGTTGCAAATTAAGTCGAGGTGTAAAAAGGCAAGATAAACCGGCCGTGAACAATATTCGAATTCTAGTGTATACGAGTAATTCTAGGATTGTTTTTTTTCCATCTACCCCATAGTTATACTCAACTTTCTTTTATTTAGCTGTTGTATATACAATGTTTAAGACACAAACGATTTCTTTTGTCTTCTTTTAATTTCAGTGCACGCATATTGTTTGGAAGGCGCTCAATTTTCAAGAAACCGACTTCAATTAACCATTATCATTGTTTTTTTATTCTATTGTTTTTTGTTTTGCTGGTTTAAATCTCTACCAGTTGTTATTATGTTGTTCTGCCTGAGGCGCAAGTAACAATCTTATAACAACTCAATTTCGAGCATAGGATTTTCTCATGTTTAGTATGTTTTTTATACACACACTTTGTTGTTGTTGCTTTTTTTTTTGTTTTGCCATCGACAAATTTTTATAATGAGAATCTGTTTGCAATTTAAAAAGAGTAATAATGACAGTAAAGAATGAATAAGACAACACGGCATTAATTAACACGTACGAGAAGAAGCTGAATAGTAGAGGGTAGGGTGTTGAACAACAAGCATCACAACTTATGATGTTGTCTACGTTATCAGATGAAATCTACAAGCAACATGTCTGTTGTAAAATAACATTATAGTTGAAGGAATTTTAATTAGTTTATCAATTTAAATTGATGAAATAAGACAACAACATATTTCTGATCTGTAATATCCCATTGCTATTTAATAATTTTGAAAGGATTGGAAATGTTTTGGCAAATTAAATTGAATGATTTTTTTAAATTTTATTCTACAACGGATCATTTTATTGTCCACAAATAAGTTTCACAATTTTTGTTGCTAACAATGATTTTTCATTTCTTTTAAGAGAGTTTCCTATAGCTTATTATAAGTATGTGCCTTCTGCTATTGTTAAAAAAACTGCAGTAATCTTTGTTTCTTAAATTAAAATCAAGCTTGTTTGCTTCTTCTATTTAATACTGTGCGGAAATTTTATTTTTTCTTAGGTGGTACCAATTCGAACTTCCAAATGCGATTTGGCAAAATTTCGGCTATATACAGAGCTGAACCATTCGGACAAACTGCTATAGCATGTGGATAACCGAAACCCTATAAACAAACATTTTATAAAAGGGCTAAGAATAAGAAGCTATCTTAACTGAAATATCTCAAATATTCTGTATGTATGTACAGTAGTGTCAAAAAAAATTAATTGTTTTTTTTGAGTAAATACATCTAAAAAGTTTCTTTAATAGATAAAAAAAAATCTCCTAAAACTTGAGCTTGATATCTTAAAAACTGAGCTGGCGCATGGGAGGGGGGGGTCCCCTTTTTTTTCAATTTTCAATGTAAATCATCAAAAGAAATTTTTTTCCAAATTTCCGTTTGCATTAGCTTATATGAAATTAAATTATCTACAAAAAAGGTTTCTTTCATTTTTTGTTCAGCCTTATTGTAAAAAAGTTACAGAGCATTAAAAAAGTGGAAAAAAATGAAAATTACAAAAATTTATGTTTTTAAGTTGCTCTGTAACTGTTTTCCTATGAGGCTGAGCAAAAAATGGAAGAAACCTTCTTTGTAGAGAATTTAATTTTCTATAAGATAATGAAAACGGAAATTTGAAAAAAATTTTTCGATGATTTACATTGAAAATTAAAAAAAGTTTTTTTTTCAATGTTTTTTAAGTGGGAAAGGGGAGATCCCCCCAAGCGCCAGCTCAATTTTTAAGATATCAAACTCAAGTTTTAGGAGATTTTTTTATCTATTAAAGAAACTTTTTAGATGTATTTACTTAAAAAAAACATATTTTTTTTCTGACAGTCTAATATACAGGTTTTTTTCTATCGATATAGGCAATAGAGATCTCCAATTAACCAAGAAGTAATGCTTAACAGTCAATCATAGACTATGAAGGAAAAATGAGAAAGGTTTCTAGGGAGTGAGCCTTTCAAGGAGGGTATCACACTCCACAGCAGGAGTTGTCTGGAGGTCCAGTTCCTCTCCTGCCAAAAACATTACTAGAGGAGATACTTCAAATGATAAGATTTAAAGTACACCAAAAATACGTAGGATATTTAGGATTACAAAAATCCTCCAAAAACACTTTGTCGCGTGCATAAAAATGTCAAGTAATAAATTCAAAGTTACCTCTTCAGGTGCCCAATGGTCAATTACGGCCTCCTTTTGCGGATCAATGGTGAATCCTTGAACTGGTAGAAGGTCAGATGTTGGAGCATTTACAGCGTAAACCAGTTTTCCTGAAAAACACAATTATTGATGGCCTAAAGTGCGATAACTTATGCAACCATTTAAACATGTGATATGTATGTTTATGTCGATATGTAGAGACGAGGATCACTCATCGCCTCCGTGGCGCAATCGGCTAGCGCGTTCGGCTGTTAACCGAAAGGTTGGTGGTTCGAGCCCACCCGGGGGCGCTCATTCTCTTTTATACACTTTTTCTCGAATAAAATTGTTATACAGCACTCACCTTTTGCAGCTACAGCAAACACTCGCCCCATGTCCGGCTGTTGTACAGTTAATGCCGGCTCCAATTTACCTTGAATACTATAAAGTCCTGCTCGTGGACAAACGACTCGTCGATTTTCCCGATCAGCAATACACAGGCGATCGATCGATTCGATCAAAGCCAAACCGTGTGGTATTTGTAGTGATAGAAATTCAGGTGGACTTGGAATGATTCGTAATAGACCGCCGGCAGCATTAAATTTCAATACGCGACTATTACAATAGCCGTCAGCAATGAAAATTTCACCGGTGGTAGCTACTGCAATGGATGTCGGCATACAGAGGTGGGTACTACTGGAACCGGCGGTGAATTTTTTGCCAAAAGTCAGTGTTGGCTCCAGTTCGCCAGGTTTAAACTGAAAACGTGTAAATTAAAGAACGCATTCATCTACTAATCGAATTAATACTTTGAAAGCTTGATGTAGAGCGACATCAGTCACCCAAATATTATCATGATGATCGATTGTAAGTCCATGTGGTAGATAGAACAGACCAGCACCCCATTTGCCCAGAATTTTACCAGTTTGTGGGTCCAATGTTAATACTGTTGGTTCTTGGATCGGACCCAAATGGGCATTTCTATAATAATTCGTTTCATTGAAGGAACTGAAACGAGAGAAATTAGCATAAAATGTTGGAAAATATCGATAAGTTTAATTATATAAGCCCGGCTAGCTCAGTCGGTAGAGCATGAGACTCTTAATCTCAGGGTCGTGGGTTCGAGCCCCACGTTGGGCGATAAAATTTTATTATTTCTATCAACAAAAAAAAAAATCAACTCACTCAACTTGAAATACACGATCGGCTCGATGAAAGATCACCGGCTGTAAAGCTGAATTCACCGAAACACCAGCAACTTGGCCGATCTTAAGCGGCTCGTGGGGCCAATTTTTCACAGCACGTGGAATGTCCGGTTTATCGTTGGTGTCCTCCAACGAACTGCTATCCTAAAATAAACAAAATTATCAACATATGGGCTTATCGCCGAATAGTGACGTTGTTTGTAGTTGACGTAAACAATCAGATCGGCGCATTGATATGCACTCACCTTCAAATTTGTTACAACAATTACAGTGATAACGATAATTGTTATACCGGCGATTGTTGCGATATTATGACCGTCTAAATTCATTTTTAAAGTAACTTTCTTACATTATAATTGTTATTTTATGTGACAATCAAGAAATTTTCAACTGGAAGTGAATGAACTCAACGGTGCTTCCGCTGAAGTTGTTTCTTTGCTTTTTGCATAAACAAAAAACTAGTGAAAACAAATAACAAACGCAGAAAACTGATAATCAACACCTTTCCGAACAACAACAACACTGGAAATAAGGAGAAAGTTGAAAAATTCCTGCCACGGATCCTGCTTGTATTGTATATAAAGTTGCCTACTTAACGAATTCCTGCAGCATTTCATCAACAGGAAATCCTATTGTTTTGTAATTGTCAGACCAGAGATAATGGATGAAAATCACGTACCTGCCCGCCGAGCGTTTGACTGAGAGACAATAATTGCCGGATTTCATCGTACAATTCCTGCTGTTGAGATCGTTGTTGTTGTTGTTGTTGTTGATATTGTGTAGGTGATGCTTTTAATGTTCCAAAACAAATCACTAAAGTTAAGACAGCGACAGTGCTGGTCGCCATGGTGGACTGATGATTGTGTGTACCTCTCTTTATATAAACAGCCAAATCAATAAATGAAACGGCGCATGGAAACCTATGATAAATGCCATCTTCATTTTATCGAGTTAATTAATTAATGGGGTGGTTAGGTAATTTGAATATTTATGTCTGTCTGGGAACAACGCAAATGTTTAGATTATGGCAAAATAGTCTCAAAGTCGAGGCCAAGTGAATTCGATTAAGAAATCAAATCAATATCCGTACATGATAGCTTTATTTCGTTGATTTCTACATAAAAGCACCATTATTTTACAAAAAATACGCAATATTGTCATCGAATTTAGATTTAAGCGATTTTTCGACTACGTCTCAGTACTGCCATGGAGTCCGGGTTGTGCCCAAATATATCCAGTTGCGGTCATTGAACAGAACGCATTATAATAACGTCCTGGTGCCCGACAGAACGACCATTCTGGACATTTACAACGGAACAAGCTTTGAAACTCTTCTTTACATACTTCGTTCCACCAACAAGTTCTCTACAAATTACATAGCTATTATTGTAAAAATCGCATAATTGGGAATACATTTCGAATTACCTCCGTTAAATAACCACTGACTGATCGATCTGAAATGCCTCGTTTACGTAAAATTCCCCCACTTACCGATGATGTTAATGTTATTGTGATCAATAACTGGAAAGAATCGGTTTTTAATACGATTTGAATTGGTTTACTGGACTTACCAATAGATGAAATTTACACATTTTCAGTTGTTGGTGTTTGTTTCGGATTGATTTTGGGGGTGTTGAAGGGAGCAAACTGCCGATTGGGCGCCATCTGTTGTATAGGGATTAGGTAGGGAATTGGAGCAGACCAATTGAGACCAGTTTCCAAACTGTTGAATAATCCAACTGGCTCTAGCGAGCAAATGCCTCTTTACGGTAGATGGGGATCAGTCAGACTTGTTTCGTGATTAGATTTTGATAATTCGGACATGAGTGTTTAAGAATATCAGTAAAAATTACTTTCTTAGTGATTCCACGAGACATCTCTCGTCTAGAGAAAGGGTCTCTCGTCTGGTCTGGATTTTCCAGTGTAAACTTTGTGGACGTGTAAAATAACCATTTAATTCGTTTTGATGTGCCCTTTCAATACAATCAATTTTTTATAAGGTTTTATATATGGGCAGATCCATTACTTTTCGATAAAAGTGTGCGCGCGTAGGTCACCGATTTGGATGCCGATTTTTTGTTTCGAAAGTGGGTCAGAAAAGGAGGTGATCCTGAAAATTTGAGCCAGATAAGTTCAAATCCGGCCGCTAGAGAATTTTTTAAAATTTGAAAAAAGTCGATTTTTTGGCAATTTTCAAAAATTTATATCTCAGCTTCTGTATGACTTAGAGATTAGTTCGAGACGGCGTTTTTCTACGTCAACCCTGTATTTTCAAGAAAAAAATATGCTATGGATGCAAACTTCAATTCGGTTTAGCTGTACGCTGTCAACTGAATCACTGTTTTCGAGAAATTTTACCTATATTTAAAGTCCTGTCAAACCTACAGTTTTTGGAATAGGGAGATGATCGTGATCTCAAATTTTTTGTTAAGGTATGGATTGCTGCTTTTCATCCTACTTGACTCTGATTAAAGCTATTTCTTTATAGTACAGGAACGCAAACCTAGGACATTTCTTAAAAATCGCCATTTTGAGACATCCGTAACTTTTTTCTATCAACTCCAAATCTTTCGAAAATATACTTCGTTTCATCCTCAAACAGTACTGAGAATTTCAAGATTGGAATAGAAGTGAATTCGAAGCTATGAATTTTCAAATATGTTAAATTTTCAATTCAAAATGACTTTCTTTGAACTTTTACTATTAGTTTTATTATTGTTACGTAATTTTTTGATTCTTATTCAAAATCTTATAGTAAATGACAAAAAATGTACATCTGCCATTTTAGTGAATTTTTAAAAAAGCAGGGCTAATTCGATTTGGAATGACCTCTAGAAACTTTTTGAAAAATTTGAAGGTGCCCCAGCAAAAATTGCAAAAGTTATAAACAATTTAGTAAAATAAAAAAATGGGGGTTTGGTTTCTTGCAAATATCTCGGAAACTATTAAAGGTATTCCAAAATTGAAAAATGATCCTTAAAGAGGAAGAAATTTCATAAAAAAAGTTTTTCCTCGCGGAACTCTACTACCAATATTTATAATTTTAATTTTGAGGAGAAAATAGCGCTAAAAGCGGGTGACGCGCGTTCCGCAAGCGCTGACCCACACGGACTCTTGAACGGTAAAAATCATTTTAACCCATTAAATATCAATATTAAGAAATAAAAAAACTCACATACCTTCTAGACACTTGAATAAGCGAAAATCCATCGAAAAACATTTTTTCCCGTAATTATTTTATTAGATATGCTTTTGTTGATTATCTAATTTTACAAGTTTAAAATAGGGTGAAAAGCAACAGTCCATACCTTAACAAAAAATTTGAGATCATTATCATCTCCCTATTCCAAAAACTGTAGGTTTGACAGGACTTTAAATATAGGTGAAAGTTCGCGAAAACAGTGATTCAGTTGAAAGCGTACAGCTAAGCCGAATTGCAGTTTGGATCAATAGCATATTTTTTTCTTGAAAATACAGGGTTGACTTAGAAAAACGCCGTCTCGAACTAATCTCTATGTCATACAGAAGCTGAGATATAAATTTTTGAAAATTGCCAAAAAATCGACTTTTTTCAAATTTTAAAAAATCCTCTAGCGGCCGTATTTGAACTTATCTGGCTCAAATTTTCAGGATCACCTTCTTTTCTGACTCACTTTCGAAAAAAAAAAATTGGCGTCCGAATCGGTGACCTACGCGCGCACACTTTTATCGAGAAGTAATGGATCTGCCCATATTTTTTTAGTCACTCGAGAGACACTAATCGAGAGAAGAGGCTCTCTCGACTCGTATCGATTTTACGAATGCAGTTTTGATCGCTCATCTCGCATCGTCTCGCCGAGATAGGAGACATTCTCGTCTCGGTGACCTCACTAAATATAATGAAACGTTGCAACCAGGACCACTCAAAGCTTTTCCTCTAAATTATTTTATAGTAAGTCACACAGTCTCTTGCCATATTGCTGACTATGTTCTGTAAGAAGTGATAAAAACAATTTCGACTCATTTTCTTTATTTTCAACAACTGGTAACAATACAAAAAACTTCAACAATATTACAAATTTAATAAAACTACTCGTCAGTCCCACTTTCGATGGCCTGTAGGATTGCCATAAAGGTGAATCCACCTAGAATACATAAAGCTCGCCGTAACCGATAAGTTCGACGGCTTTTCTCTCGATTCAGTATTTCAAAAAACGTTATGTACAGAATCGTACCAGCTGATAGGCCTTCTAATAGAACTACAGCAATCGATTTTGCTATTGAATTTACATTGGCTTTTGACGTGATTAAAAGTCCCAATAAAACGCCCAATGAATTTGGTGCCGATAGAACAGAAATATGCACGATCATTGTACGTTTCTTTGCTTTTGCCAATAATAATTCCATACCAATATAGAATAAGATTGTGGCCGAATGTATTGATACAGCTATAAACATATACCAGATATTTGCAATCGAATTCTGTAAACCGATTGAAAGACCTTCGAAAATTGCATGCAATGACAGTGCTACAGTGATTAATATATAACGAACGTATTGTTGACGAGTTAACACTTCTTTCTCGCTTTGTTCACGTACCAGTTCTTCATTCTGCATACTGATGATTTGATTTTTCTCATTCTCTTTGATAATATCTGTCTTAACACTAACACTATCCAGATTATCATCATTAATCGCGTCGTTATCCATTATTTTATTTTCAATAATAAAAACACCGTTTTCTTGTCGTTCTTGCGGCGTTACCGGTGCTTTTTCTTTAACTGGTGACGCTTTATTAATCGGTGTAATCGTACGTGTTTTACATGGCACTTCTGGCACTTTGGTCACAAACCAATGTGAGAATTCTTCAACAAAATAAACAAAGAAAAAACCACAGGATACTGTGAGTTGTGATAACGGATAATTCGTATAGAAATTGCCAGATTTCTTCAGATCTTCAACGGAAATATAAACATCCGGCATCATGTGTAAGAAAGCGGTTGCAAACAATACACCACCACCGAACGATTGACAAAGTGCTAATGCACATGTGACTTGTTCGTGCCGTTTCTGGTTAATAAAATGACGTGGATCTTCTTCATCTATCTCACCTTCCCATTTCGTTAATAATTGATAGAGTTTAATTGGTAGAGTACCGAAAAATAGACGAAGTACACCGAATAAGATTGCAACCAGGACTTTGGTTGTTGTTAAATCCATTTTTGTGATACAATATAACAATCAACTTGATTATGTCAATGTTAGTGGGTGACTAATGCAGGGGGTGGATCGATCTTATCAACAATACACGCGCATGAATAGAGAACTGAAATAAACAATTAAATAAGTATCGAAAGAATAACCAATTGCAACAAAGTCGAGTAATTGCTTGCTATTATGTTTATTAAAAATTAAATCGAAATAAATTAAATAAAATATAAGAAAATCGATAGAAATTGTAATATCGTCAATTCTTTGTCGCTTGAATTTGCGACAATAAACGTAAAATATTGTTGATACGTGTAATTAATTCTTCAGTTTGAGTTTTCAGGCAAATATCCTGTAACAAATTTGATTTGATAGAGCGTAGAATAAAATTTGGGAAATAATACTTTGCATGAAGAAATCTCATTTCCTCTACATTTCCTCTGGCGGATTTTCTCCAACTCATCGTTAATCTTCTGCATCAATAAATCTATAGCCTCCAGACCAGTTGAAATGGTAAAAACTTCTAAATGCTTGGTAGAATTTGTCATTCCTCTAATCTGAAATAAAATAAAACGAAATAAAAATAATATTTTTAAAATGTTTAATATTATACCCTATTTATTTCGTGAGTTAAACGTTGTTGTATTTCTTTACAAATAGATCCATTAATATTCTCTCGGGGATTCTTATTAATTTCGGTTTTAATACGACACAATTCGGATAAATGATTAACTAAGTCTTGTACGATTTCAACGGTTTCTGAACGATTTTGTTTGTTTGTATAAATCTGATCTAATTCTAATGCGTTTCGACGATTTTCTCTATCTTGTTTGATCGCTTTTTGTGTTAATTTCACGATTTCAGTCTTCTCATCTTCGATCCTTTTACGTAATTGTGTTACTGAATTGGCGTACTCTTCAATTATTTTATTCTCTTTGAGTAGTTTCGTTTTAATAGCTTTCTCCATTTCTGAAAATATTTCACAACCAATCAGTTCAGTTAATTCATTTGATGTACTAAACGAGTCTTAAAATTCTTTGTATTTTGGACGCACAATTTTGGATACAAATCGATATTAAAGAACTCTAAATTTGTTAAAAATATTGCCACTCTCGATAAAGGTCTTCGTTATACGCGCAATTTGTTGAACAAAGCTCAGTGGCGGTTTTTTCATAATATCAGAGAATCTATAGAAAGCTAACCTGTAAATTGAATGAATCTTAAAAAGGCGATCAAAAGCTTAATGTGTCGGCTTCCTTTGGCTAGTAAAACGCTCATGGAAATATGAAAAATTATCAATCATTCAATAATCAAAAGAAGAATTATTGAATATTCTCCTTACTTTCTATATGAAAGTGTTTGTTTGCTTTTAAAGTCTGATATTTCAGGCTTAAAAGTGACCATAATATAAGCAATTTAAATGTGCAGATTTCAGCAAAATCGTTTCAGCAGAAACTTTTAAATAGTAACAAATCTTGCAGTGCCATAAAATGGAGTTATTTTTACGACTGAAATAGCAAATTTTGAAATTACAAAAGCGCTATCATGTCACAAATACAGAGCTCAAATATTCCATTTAAACTATTCTTCTGATGGTTACAGCATGACTTTTAAAAATTACTGCCTTTTTTCGATATTTTGCTGCAACTAAATCAACTCGTGAAAAACAAAAACTGTTCAAGTTATAATCGCATTTTTAACACTGCTATTGTGGGGTGTGTCTAAACTGACTGAAAATCTTCAAAAGAATTTTTAGAAAATCAGTTTCTTTCATTGGTTATTGGATTTAGTCATGTCGATAACTAAATCCAAACACTTTTGAACAATTATAAATTAAACTTGCTAAAGCCTATAGGCGCTAATATACGAGCATTTTGTTTCTGTAATTTATTTACTTCCCAAATTTTGCCAGTGTTCTAGTGGCCTACAAAGTTACCTAAAAGTCGCCTCTTCTCCTCTTGTTCCATTTCGAAATCTTTTAATTTCTTCAAATTCCCCATACGTTGCTGCACCAATTCAATCTCCTGCCTTTGCAACCATTTAATGTCATCATTGAACGAATCTTGTTCGCTACTTTGATAGTCGATCACAGTTTTTGGATAATTTGAAAATTTTGGATAGTTGCCAATTGATAATTTCTTAAATTCATGCAAATATTGTTTTGGATGGTCATCCGGTGCTGTTTTATTGTAAATTTGATAGGTTCGTTTGATCAGTCGACTAACATCGATTAATTGATGATCTTTATAGAAACAATTGAGCGTTTTCATATCTTGCAGCGATAATAATATCGATCTTTGTGAAATATTGTAAGCAACCACTGCACATAATAGAAATGATGGATGATTTATTAAGATATGATCCCAGAATTGTTTCCATTGTGGTGTTGTTAGAGCTTGTGAAAAAACCGTTTCTAATAAAGGCCAAGCGTATACGTGCGTTGATATTTTATATCTGATTAAATGATTCAATAAAATTGGATCATGTTCCAATAATAAATTCTCAATTATTGCTAAAATATTTACAGGTGGTAATGGGAAATATTCAAACCAATATTGACACCAATTCACTTGAAATTATTGATAATTTTCGATTAAAATAATCAAATAAATCCAAACAAACACTCACCGATAATTGTACAAATTGCTTCGAAACAAATTAATGGTTTGTTTTGGAAAATTTTCACAAATGGAAAAACGAAAACCGGTAAATATTCGACATGTGCAAAGAATTTCGACCATGTTACTAAATTATCAAGCAATCGTCTCAAATTTCTTAAACTACCTTTATCTTCTAATGGATACAATTGATGTAGATTTTGAAACGATTGAATTTGACGACAATTTATCACATTATTGTATAGTTGTTGATTCTGTGGTAATTGTAATAGATGTTCCCAAATTGTTGTACGGTAATTTTCAGGGAATTCACCGAATTGTCGCAGGATTAAGCGTAATTTGCTAACGTTCAACATATCGTTGATCTGAAAGAAAAACAGTACAATATGTAACAACATTCGATGAATCATTATTGTTCAAAAGTTTTTTTTGCAACAAACCTTTTCTTTAACCAATTCCGCTCTTTTTTGATTGCGTTCTTTGCGTTCGTGTAGACGTTTATTTGGTCGTGTAATTTCCGTTCGACTTTCCATTGGTTTCGTTATAAATTCCATTAAATCGTAAACGACAACATCACCCGAACATAATACAGTGGAAATATAGTTTGTTGATAGATTAAAACGTATAATTTCATTTGTTGCAGTCAATTGATTAATTATTGAGTTATTTTCTAAATCGTAAAAATAGATTGTACCATTTCCTGTTAGTATTGCCAAAATTTGATTGCATAGATTTGATAAAAATTCAAAGATTTTGATTGATGAAATATTCTCCGGTAGAGTAATGAATCGAATCAATTTCCACGTTTGTATTAGGAAAACAGCCAGTGACACTGGATGTAAAGCTAACACCATAACTTGTCCATTTCTATAGATATTATTTCAGACAAATAATTATAAAATAGAATAGAAAACTTACTTGGCGAAACCGATATGTTTAACAGGACGACAATGCCAAATACCCGGCCCTATTTCTATTAAACTATCAAATTTATTATAATTCCAAATTTGGATTGTGTCATCATTGAAACACGTTAGAATACTTGTAGATGTTGGTATGAAACTTGCCTAAAATTAGTTTAATGATTTCATGTTTTTCTGAAAGAGTTTGTCGTGCAACGACTTAAACACTTTATATTTCTGAGTGTAATTACAAATTTCAGGCAGGTATTTTTTTTCAAACTTAAAACATGATTCTTCGTATGCGTCCGTAAATCCCATACAATAGCTTCATATTTCGAAGCCGTTAAACATAAGAAATTCGTAGCAAATGTTATGAATTCAACATAATGCGTATGCCCAATTAAATTTCCATTCGTAATACCATTTTCTACATCAATGATATGAATTGAACCATTTTTCATTGATATAAATAGATCACTATCGGTATGTAATGAGAATTTGATGTAAACATAATTTTGATAAGATTGTGACAATCTCCAATATTTATAATTATTGAAATCGATCAAATAAATATTACCATTATTATCCGATGATGCTAAATATTGATTATTACGATTAAAACATGTAAAGAGGAAACGTAAAGCTGTTGTTTTTTTATCAATAGTTTCGTAAATATTTAGAATTAATCTAAAAGACTTTCATTAGATTTTTGATTATTTCATTAATATATGTTTGGAAAATTAAAAGCTCACCCGTCTCTTTGTTTTGGTTTTAGATTGAATATTTTTTTGTACGGTGGATTGTATTCCGAATGATTCATATTTCGAGCTTTCGTGTTTGTATTGAGTCGTTTGAAAACGTCATTATTGTAACTAAACAAATGTAGACAACCTGTTAAACTACATTTTCCCTAATTTCCACAAATTCAAATTTTTGGCTACCAATTGGTTTTTTTTCATACGCACTTAGTAGAGCTAAGAGAGGAAAAACAGGTGGTACATGAGACGAATGCTTTAAAAATGATTGGTTGTCGCTAACTACGCAAGATTTGATTCAGTTTTGAATAAATTATTTTTAGAGCAGTTATTTAGCGGTTGAAGGTGGAAAATTTTGAGATTCAGGGATAGACAATTTGTCAGTTCTTTGAAAGATCTTCAGATTTCATAAATCGTAAAAAACACTCGGCTTTTGCACAATTTGGTTAGTCAAAATTGTAGGATAATTGCTTTTATTTTGAACTGGTAGCGCTACAGTTGAATTTTGTCTAGCACCCAGAATTTTCCAAAAAACGTTCCGGAGAAGGATACTGAAAATAATTATTTGGCTGATGAGAGAATAAAGCATCAACAACGTTACTGTTCATTTTTAATAGACATTTAAAATTTCGAATTTTTCAATTAGAAAGCGGTGCAAATGGATAGAAAATCTAGATTTGCTTTTATCTATTGCTAGTTTTGCTCTTTTTAATGCTCTCCGTTAATCACAGGAAAAACTAAAAGCAGAGAAAAACGTGATCGATAAGAAATGACAATTGAACCTTTCTTTGGGGTTCCTTTAAATCACCTGAAACTGAAAATTATGAAAATACGGAATTCCTAAAATAGGAGAGTACCAGTATTAGCAATGAAATTGATATAGAAATATAGAAACATATTTAAAGTTGATTTCCCTGATTGATGTATATTTCGTTGCCTACATATGAACACCAATTATAAGTCTTCTCAACTGGCAAAAAATTAGAGTTCATTTATAAACAGAGTGTGCTCTTCAGATTAAAAAAAGGGCACTGAGAAATTATTGTAGAAAACTTGACTCTTTAGGGCATACAATAATTGAAAATGTTCTTTTTTAATTATTATTTTGATGTCAATTTGCAGAAACTGCAGAACCACTGAATCAAGTTGGCTTTCGATGGTCCACTTAGCCAATCAGAAGTCGCAATTGTTTCTTTCGTTTCCCATCATCCATTTCCGGTTCAGTTCGTCCTGAATTGTTGAACCAAGCAGACGCATTTTTTTCTTTTATCATTAAAGAAAAAATCTCTCCTGTGTCCTAATTCCATGCGAAAAAAATTAACCAAAATCCTGTAATTGGTAAGTGTTAACTCCTTAAATCATTTAATCCATTAATCCTCCTTAATTTCCGTAAATATCTCTTCATCAAATTATCCGATAAGATTTGATGGATATTATAGCAGGATTTCTATGTAGCACTCTGTTCAGTTGATTTATTTCAAATATTTTTAATTGGAAAATTTATGGAAATTTCGAGATAATTATTGTTGTACAGAAAATACACGGTCCTTATAATTTTTATTAACAGAATATGGATCAAGAAGGCTTTGATGGTTGATTAGGCAATCACAGAGAAGATACTTTGCAGCAATCAAGCTGTCGCTACTTTTTTTTCCCATCATCCATTGCGTCATGAGTTGTTGATCAAAGCAGATGTTTTTTTTTCTTTTATCATCAGAATAGTATATTAAAGAGCAAGTGTCAGAAGTCGTCTATTATTGCACGAGTCCAAGTTTAGAAAAATTGCGAGATTTGATATTACAGCTAGGAAACCTCAATTGTTTTATTTTTCACTCTTAGTCAATTGTTTTTTTCGCCATATTGCTTATTTAACAATGAGTGAAGAATTTTCATGTACTCCACTTGAAATCAGGGAAATTTCTGAAAATGCAGGAAGCAATTTACTACCCGATAAATCCAAATATCAGTACGAAAAACGATATATTTAGTATCTTGTTTTTATGATTTTTGACAGTTGTCAAAGGCAATGAAAATGTTACCAACCTAGTGGGAAAAAAATTACGAAATTTTTCATTTCAGCACTAGTATCGAAATGAGCTCATTTCGATACAGTAGCGAATTTAATAATAGCACTATTACGGACGTTAATAGAAAAAAAATCTATCCTGTGTGCTAGCTGTTGTCCCGTTAGAAAAAATTAAGTAAAATCCTATAAATTGGTAAGTGTTAACTCCTTAAATCATTATCCATTAATTGTTCCTTATTTTCCGTAAATATCTCTTCATCGAATTATTGATAAAATATAATCAATTAGCAGGATTTCTTTGTTCATTTTATTTATTTAAATTTATGGAAATTTCGCGATAATTGTAGATGCGAAATTATAATGTGCCACAATATGGCTTCGACGTTGTCTTCTGGAAAACTTTCAGAGCACACTTGATATTTGGATTATTGCTGTACTCATGAATTTACCAAACTTTCAATTGTTTTAAGATCTCTTTTTCAATTTTTTTAATAATTAGGACCATGTGTGCCACTCATTTATTCCATTTTGAGGGCTTTCAGGAAATTAAGCCCTTATGAAAGGATATTAAAATTCTGTAAAGAGAGCAAATAATTTATATATCTTTTATATATTTTCTGTCATTTCCAATGAGTTCAGTCAAAGTTAGTGTCCTTTTGATTCTAATTATTTGAAGATTTTCTTCAGTTTTTGATTCAATTCTATGCATAGAATGTAACAAATATGCTAGATATTTTCGTTTTATTACGTCATTATCTCGCACCTTTCTAATTTCATCCCTTTATTATGAAAGTACTCAATCAGGGCCGGTGCAAAGCAAGTTCAGCGCGTTCACCGGAACCCGGCCCCGCGTTTAAGGAGGCCCTGCACTCTACGAAAATTACCCAAAAATAGTTGCTCATTGAAAAATTTAAGTGTAATATTTGAATACGTATTCAGGCCCCACAAAACATTTGAATCCGGCCCCGCAAAACGTCACGCCGGCTCTGCATTCAATTATTAGCATCATTAATTTCCCTTAATTTTTTCCGGTGGAGGAAATAGTTGCCTGATAGTGTGATTTCAAGAACTATGATTGGAATTTGTAGACATCCCATGGTGTTAAGCGATAGTTAGTCAACGAAAGGGTGAGTTTTACATTAAAATACGCCCTAAACACTTATTTATTTCAAATTTTTATTCTTGATTTTGTTACAGTAAGTGTGATCGAAGCGGGCTAGAAGAGGACACTAATAATTAAGATAGGGAACTCCTTTGTGGCTATTGAAAAGATCTAAAATCTGTTTGATAACTTTCAATAATGTCTTCTTGAAGTTGCTTGTCTTCATAGTCTTCATCTCCATTTTTCTATCACCAGGATCAAAAGTAAGGATTCCTCATTGTTAGCAATAATTTTCTTACGGAACGCAACGTATAAGGGTTTTATTCAACAAATAATTTCCATATATACCTACTTATATCAATAACATTAAAAAATGTTACAAGTGCCTGAAAAAGTCACGTCGAGGGCCGGATCCGGCCCGCAGGCCGTACGTTGCACATGCCTGTTTTAGGGTGTTGACTAGGGGGATGGAAGTTTGTGTGAAGCTCGACATCTTGAAAGTTAAAAACAGGACTGGTGTTTAGACTTTTGTTCAGCAACAATGCCAATTCCTTTCCCTAATAATAAGTTAATAATGAAACAGCAAAACTTTATCATATGCACAAGTTATATATTTTTCTGCTATTATACATTGAATGAAATACTCTCATGAGTCGCAGGAAGGCTTGTAATTTTGGACAGTATACTTCCACCGTTCTAACAAATCTTTGTCTGGTATTTTCCTTAATTCCTCCAATAGGATCCAACCAGTTTTTGCGGTTGTTAAAATATACGTATTCTTTGGATCTTGTAAATACGAATAAGCGCCCAATACTAACGATTGACATATCCGACCTTCTACACAGATCTTCAGTAGATTCAATTCAAAATCGGATAATTTCCGAATTGATAAATAACCAGCTAGAACATATCCACCAATATCAACATTTTTACATTGTATTATCATATATGCTATTGTTATTGCTAATTCATACAAATAATATGAATAATTTGTATCGCCAAAATCGATGATTGCCTTTATTTGCCATTGATTGTCTATAGTCGGTTCGACGAGGATATTTTGTTCATTGAAATCACCATGTATCATACCTTTTTCTAATTGTGAATTAACACCAACAATTTTTTGATTAAATCGTTCGATAATATCTTCCAGGATTGAACGTTGATTTCGATCGGTTATAGCGAATAAAAATTGCGTTAATTGTGGTATCGCATCTAACATCCAAATCGTTGTATGACTCTCGTAGCCTGAATGATAAAAGTCCTAAAAATTCCAGTTGAGTTAAAATCGAGTAAATGACAGTGCTAAGATCGGACCTTTAGTTCTTCATCAATTTTAGCGGCGAATTTGCCAACTTGATAAAATAAGTCGTTTGAAGGCTCAACTGTATGTAAGACTGTACCATCGATGAATTCCAATAATCGTACGATATGCTGTCCACTTGGGAAATTCTCAATAAAGAAATAATCACCGGTTTTGGTTTGTATTGGTTTAGAACACGGAAACTTTTTCTTTCCTATATATTTCAATTATTGCAACTGAATAATCTTTGAATGCAATACTTACGCAGATGGAGAAGAAGTTGAGTTTGGGCGTCAAAATAATGTGAATCTTTGGAATCTAGCGAGTTGATTATTTTCAATATATATCCACTTATATTTATATTTTTAATAAACTCATTATCTATCGAATCTTCAACCAGAACATGATAATTAATATCATCGTAACCGTTTAATGATTTTAAAGAAATACAACGTAAACCGTACGAATTGTTTAGAATATCTTTAACTTTATCCGCATCAATTATCGGTTTTATTGACTCACCAGGTTTTAAATAATTTTGAATTGTCGACATGATTATAGCGTTTAAAGTTTAAAACTTATTATTAGTCGTAAGGAAATCTATAATCAAATATTTTGTTTGAATTTATTGTTAATGCACGTGTCGCAGTTACATGTACGTTTTATTTTTGTTACATTTGTATAAAGACAACAAAAGATGATAACAAACGAGAATTGAAACTACTTGACCTCAATAAAGACTTCAATAGTTTAATATTTAACAATAATTTTTGAGATAAATTAGAAGCAACAGATAAGTGCAACTGTTTAAAGTAATTGTTGGTAATATGAATGGAAGTCTGACTAGAAACAAACAAAAACTAGGGGTAGTTTCTGATCGAATCGGGTGAATTTTGAACTTGCGCACTATATGATATTATCTACAGCTTGTATCAACGAATTAACAAATACTATTTACCGGCAATTTAAGGAGGGCATCAATTTTGATAAAGTGATATCTAATCAAAAAATTATTGGCTCGTCTCAAGTTGTTGGATTTTTATGCACCTTTTTTTAAATAAATTTATAATACAAAAATCGGAAACTTTCTTCCTTCACAGCTTTAGTATATATTGAAGAAAGTGTTCTGCTTTTTTTTAACATTGAACAAAAAACAATTAAAAATATCAAATTTACTCTTCAATGGCCGCAGATGTTACCACTTGAAATTTTTTAGAAAGCAAACATTTTCTAAAGGTAAATTGGAAATTTTATAGCTTACAGCCTTTCAAAATAATATATGAGAGTCAATAGCCACCTGTAAAAGCAAAAACACGACTGAAGAAGTTGTCTAATCAATCAGACGACAGTTCTCGAACCGAAATCTGCCCAAAACTCTAAAAGTATTTGGGATCACTGAATTAGGTCTAAAATGGTGGAGCCCACATTGACCAAATACTAATCAAATTAAAATTTAACTCAATCAATAGAAGGTGCTAAATATCAGCACTTCTAAGCAGTACGTACTAATTGAACTTACCTTCAGAAATATTCTTGCTAAAGGTATATAAGTAATGTTATAAAACGTGTCATCTTGGAGCATACTAACGATAAGTGCAGAACCAGGATAGCGTCAACTTCAAGAGTAGCTAAGGGCATTAAATGTGCGAGTAAATTCTTAAGTTTTTGGGCTATGATGTACCCACATTTACTATACAATATCCATTAGTTCTCATTAAAACAATCATTCATTTTATCAGTCTTGGTGGATGTGAATGATTTGTTCCCGATACTCTAGTGATTTTCAAATCGAGTACGAAGTACACCAGCAAATGCTTTCCTGCTGAAAATATGCTGAACTGGTTGACTTACCTACATCACCTACTGTCCTGATAGAGTTAGTTTGGGTGACGGTTGTTGGAGAAACAACGAGATAAAATACGATTTCCTAAGATGAGTATAGAGAATAAATAATTTGAATGGAATTTTTGCCTCGTTTGGAAAATACTACTGCGATAAATTACTGCATTTATACGTCAACTGCGTAACACGATTATCACAGTTGTCCCAAACACGTAATAAAATGTTGATTATTTTGTACAATAAGTTGACAAAAATGCAGTGCTCTAAAATGGTCTCATTTCAAAGTTAAAACTGCAAAAATTGAAAAAAAAAATTGATAACATATGAATAAAATTGATTCAATTATTTATCTTGAAATAAAGATTTTATTAGTTTTCTTGATAACATAACGTGATCATTTTATTTAAGTACTTGGAACCTACTTTTATGTTTGTTTATAAATAATTGCGAAATAACAGAATCTTTATACAAATAATACCAAATCTAATACGATTAAATTTTTGGAAATTCATAAATTAATTCCTCTTACACTCATCCCAACATTATAACAAATATAATTTCCAAAAGAATCTTTTCAAATCATATCAATTCCCAATCTATCAATTTTTCAATAAATTCTCTCATTTACCCCTTTTCTCCCTTAATATATTTTCAATATTTGTTTTTTTCATATATTTAAATAGATATTTATATATAGTTTTATATTATTAGAGTGGCAGGTTTATATCCAAGACATATATGGTTTCGTTTTAATATTATTATTACTTTTATGAACAACATTAGCAAAAATTTAGATTTCCATTTCATCCATCGACCAAGAAACAATTATTTTTATATTATTAATTATTAGTATTCTTAGAATCATTATTATCACTATTCTTGTTATAATTGTTTAAAAAATAATAATAATAATGATGGTAGTTTTGGTAACATCTCAACACAAGCTATATATGTATATAATTATACTCTGAGGCAATTATTAACAATAATATTCGACTATTTGGTTAATTAAATCGATCAAGAAACAAGTTGTTAATTATTATTCAAATTTACTAAATTTAAGCCGTGTTATTTTTTCATCTTCTTCTATTCGTTGATTGACTTCTAAACAACTTAAATACTAATTAACTTAATGGCAAATATAATAAATATTTAGGAATTATTTACATTTAATATTGTTTAAATAATATTTACATGTTTTGAATGGAATGTGTTAACAATTCGGAATTGTATTGTTTTTATTAAAGAATCAGGAAAGTGTAACATAGAAAACGGAAAATTTCAGTCTTCAACATGCCTTGTTCTTTCAATCGACCATTACAACGTTATCCATCATTTCGCTCCTACCTCCAATTAAATTATTTATTTTATACAATTCAGCTGTTTCAGGCTGAAGCTGAAAAACTCAACATTTAAATCCTATCTAATATTGCTAAAAGTGTAGCACTTTTGTACAACAGTCATCTTTATTCTCATTTGTCACTTGTCGTTTAATTTTTTTTTGGTATGAATTCATTTAAATTATTTCTAAACGATTTTTATCCAGCATTACATGTTTTACAACATTGCTGTTGATATCGCATAATTCTACACATATTCATCGCCTTCACATTCGGACAAAACATCGAATGATCGTCACATTCGATCCGGTTGTCGGTTGTCGCCGTACACGGTGGTCCTTTGCATACCTTCATGACCGGTGGACGTGTCAGGTCTTTGCATGCTGTACCAGCTGGTTTTTTCGTTCCATACCAGACGCATTGTAAAATTCGATATTTCAAACCTTGCATTTCACATGCGGCAGCACACTGGATTTAATATAAACAAACAAACAAAAATAGCAATTAAATCAAAATCAGTTTAAAAGAGTGGACTTTTATTGGTATTTGCGTGATTGAAGTGTTACAAATTACCTCCGACCAAGCGCCTACTTTCCATTTACCAACGCATCGTTCATTCTGACATTCCTGTCGATGGATCGGCCGTTCATCTGGATTGCATTTTGCATCGGCAACTGTTGTGTTGTTATCAATTTGACATTTAACAATCCGCCGTTGTAGTGCTGCAATTTCAATTAACAACCAACAATTCAATGGATATTCTTATTAAATAGTTTACCACGATGGAGATTGAAACATTTCGATTTTTCACATGGTGTCCATTCGGTCGTTACCCATTTCGGGCACAATTTGATGCCGCAACGTTTCTCAGTTTCCGGCATTTTCAAACCGGCATCTTCACATAAATTATTATCAACACTTTGGGTTGTATTATGGAGACGGACAATGCATCGTGTCGCTCTCATTTGGAAACCATTACCACCACATGTTGCCGAACATGTTGACCATTCAGTAACAATCCATTCAAAATGAAGATTATCAGGAGTGCCACGTCCAAGAACAACAGCAGGACTATCTTCATCATTATCATCATCATCATCATCATCGTCATCGTCAGCCTCGTCGATGTTTAATGGTTGATCGGTGTTTGAATGCGGATCATCGGGGAATGCGACCATTCGGTGACCTCTTGAACTGCTGAATGTCTGGAATGGCCACAATTGCTACGATCCACATTAATATAGTGATTGAAGAGAAAGAAAAGAATTCTTTTTTTTTTGAACAAAAGTGATCGATTTCTTTTTGCATAGTTTCCGTGCAATCCTTGCATTTTTGTTCAAAAATTATTTAGAGAGATATTTGGGGGAACAAACAGAAACTAAAGAAGCCATGCAAGGTATGCGAATTTCACTGAAAAAAGCAGGCATTTAATTAAAATATAAAACGTTTTGTGAAACCATGCGGAAATGTTCGACCTGCTTTTTTCGACAATTTGAAAATTGTGTGTATTTGTTTACCTATAGGTGGTAGTGCGGACATTGTGTGTGCATTTAAAGATTAATAACTTTACATTAGAATTCATTTCAAAAATTAAAATTAAAAACTATCGGGTGCACAGTATGAATTGTGTAAAAAAAAACTGGGATTATTTATGAATATTCTACTGAAAAATTTTAATAAAAATTCAAACCGGTTTGGATTAACTTGGTTTTTTTTCGGTAGAATACGCAATATTGTGTGGTATTTTTTATTTCAAACACCGAGAACACCCTCACCTGCAGATTAGAGATTAGTCTTTGAAAATGGGGCATAATACGTCCAGCTGAACTCGCTGAATTGCCACCGCTACCGTAAACGGCTGGTTTCAGCGATTCGGACGAACTAGCTGGTAAATGTGACGGAGACAATTTATCCTTTATTTAGCAGCAAATAATCAACAGAGACAGGGCAAATTATCATCGACTATCTTTAACAGATTATTTTCAAATAATTACCTTCACGTTATTTCTGTGTGTTGTGGTACTTTGTGGCGAATATGCATTTAAACTATTGCTGTTTATATCGAGACGCAGAGACGGTAATGTTGGTGTGAATAATCGAGTTCTGTAAAATGAATTATTTTGAAAAATTCATTGCGTTAAAAACGCACCTTACCTAGGCGTCGGTTTTTTTCGTAAAACACCCTCTGGACGTTGTTCGTGCGAATGGTCATCACTACTAAATAATGGATTAGATTGATCTCGATGGACCTGTACGTCTGATATCAAATCAGCACGATCTGTTTTATAGCCTTGCCGTTGGATTTCCTCAGATGTTGGAAATTCACCAGGTTTAGGACGTACTGAAATATTAATACTGGCACTTGAACGGCCCGCAACACACGTATACAATCCACTGTCACGTAATGTTAAGTTTTGGACACGTAGAGCACCCTTTTTCGATGTTTTGAATTTCTTTGATTTCGGCAAGAAATTCTTGTCTTTAACCCATTGGATTTTCGTACGGTTAAAACTAGAAAAATTATTTGGAATTAGATGATTGTAATTCAGTTAATTTTTTGTCAAATTAACAAACCGTTTCACCGGACATTTGATTTTAATTGTAGTTCCGATGAATACGGTGGCAGCGCCGCCGACTTTTAATGAAATTTTCTTCTTTTTAAAATCGTGCTGTATGAACGAACTGTTGGATACATCAATGTGTGGTTTGTCGCTTTCAACAACACAACTTTTCGTATTGCACGGTTTACGGTCGGGTGGTTTTGGTGATGGACACATACTTGACGGCCGATCAACAGTGTGATTTTGGGCCATCACTTGTTTACATTCAACTTTACGTGATTTTTCACCACCACCACACGTTTTACTACATCTCGACCATTCGGACAATTTCCATTTAACCGGACAATCTAGTACATTGCAATATTGTCGATCTAATGGTGGTGGTTGTGGACACATATTGTTGGGCACAATCACCGTATTACCACCACCTTGAGTGACTTCATGGATACAATTCACTTCCCTTGTCTGTATTCCAATACCGCAACTTTGCGAACAAGGTGAGAAATCGGAATAATTCCATCGTGGTGGGCACGGGTGATCATTACAAGTGCGCATCAAGATTTCGGGTTTCAATTCGATCGGACACAGATAGGGCGATGTCACCTTTTGTGTATCATCACGGACACAATTAACAATCAATTCTTGTACACCACCCAAACAGGTGGCACTACAATGCGTATAGCCTTGCTCCTTCCATGAATACGATTTACCTGGCGATCCACCGGCAACTTTAATATCGCTCCTATACGGATCATCTTTGATATCGACCCCTATACGTTCCGATGAACACGGTTCCATGTAGCATTTTTCAGTTTCTATCGGCTTAGGACCACTACATTGTTTATCCGGCAGTTTAGCGATCGTCCGTGAAAATTCTAAAAATATTTTACAATGAACCTGTCGTTTTCGTATACCTTCGCCGCACGTTACGCTGCACGGACCCCATTCATCCGGAATAAATCTGAAATGAACATCAGATTGATCCAAATACACGTAAATATATTTTCGGAAATCTTAAACTTTAAATTGAATCAAATCCGAAGAAATTTGAGATGCAGAAAATCCATGCACTCTATTTTTTTTCTTAGTTGTTATTATGGTGCATACTCACCCGGATAAAGTTTCATTTCAAATGTGTAATGGAAATCGAATGATTTTTTTTTTGATTGTTTGTGTAACGTGAAAGAAAAGGTAAATGAGCAAAAGACTGAATAAATAGTTGTGAATTATTCAGGTGTTACATGCTAAATCCATTAAGGTGTCAGATTACATCCAATTACGGAAACGTATCATCTTCATAATTAATGGATCTCGAAATCATGAATATTTATGTGTGTCAAACGGAAATCTGTGTTATTTGTTTTCGATAGGCCTACCAAGATTGACTGCAAGGCGAACAGTAACAACAAACAACGATAAAAACGCCCTCAATAATTAATTAACTTTCAGCTGCAATTATACGTATTAGGGAGTAATGTAATTTAGTTTGAAAACTTCATAAAAATCAATGTACAAATATATAAAGTTTCTATTTATAGTAATCGGATTCAGTCGCTTATTAAAAATGAAATTGCTTGTAAATGATTTATTGGGAAAACAGTCAAATCCTTTTGCACACACTTCCTGTTGATGTTTGTCGGATATAAATTCGTAATTGTAAAGGTTGACAAGTGCAACGACCCAACTACTAATAACTAATTAATAAGTCTGAAATCAACTCTAAAAAAAAGGTGTTCTCTTATTGATGTAACAACGTAGAAAATAACGAATACGTCCCGATATTCGATTCGATTCTGCTCAAACAAAACTCCCCTAGGCGACCTACCGATTTCCGTCCAATAAGTGAAGGCAAAGGGATTTGTTTGTTTGTCGGTGTGTTAGTGTGTTGAAAATAACGTAAACGTCAGCAAACTAAGAAATTCAATAAACACTGCACATCTTCGAAGTGTGAAATTTCCACGTTCATGACTATCATACGTTTCCTCAATTGGTGACAATGGTGTCAGGAAATATATATATATACGAATGAAAATATAATAAAGCATTGATAAATGTTGAAAATACGAAATTAAAAATAAGTAAAGAGAGAAAATTTAGTGACTTAACCAAGCATTTAAATCTTGGATAAAGCGAAATTGTGCTCGACAACAGCTGGTGCTTTATTAAGAAGCTTATCACCTATTTATACTCGTGTAGTTGGAGTTGATTTTTTGCCGCTTGTTTTTCCTGCTGACGACGATCACGCAACCATCAATATTACAACTTGTAACATTTAAATTGTGTGTAAATGAAAAACAACAAAAAAAAACGGTCGGTGTAATCAAACAAGCGGCAAAATTACCTTCCAGAATTGTGCACAAAAGAAAGAAAGATTAAAACATTTGGTGATGTGAATAGCAGATGAAAAATAAATTTTCGAGACTTAACAGAGTTTTAGGATGCTAACACAGTGACATCTCATCATTTATAATTTTATTTTCTTCTTTGATAAACGACACGAGGTATCACTGTATTATTAGCAATAAGAAAAATGTGAAAGGAAATTGTGTGTTGTTTATATACCTCACATATACCCAACCGCAGGCAAAGAACACTTTGAAATCACTGAAAATACAAGGTACACACAATATTCGATATGTAGTTGAATTGTCTTAGATTTCATACATTTCGAATTGTATGCTATTAACAATTGATGATAATGGTGATGATGATATTGATAGTGGTGGTGATGAGCGCGAATTCACATCTAAATAGGAATTTAAATTAGTCTAAATGAGTGATATATTAGTGCATGTTTGAATGATTGATGTGAAGGAAAGCAAATAGAATCGACCAGTAATAGATACCTTTCGGTATTAGATAATAACACGGGTGTGTGCTGGAGGCTTAGTGATGTTAGTTATTGCTTTGTATTCATGTCTGATTGTATCTCTATTCAATTCATGGTGTTGTGTTCAGTTATCTCTATCAAAGGAGCAACTAAAATATCTATAAACATTCAATATTTACACATTTCTAATAATATTCTAATCTCTGCTGTCTATTATGCATGTGTTAATTTTATCCCGGCGCATCCACCATTTTGATGTAACTATATTTTTAGACATAATTTTTCTAGTTTGGGGAGGTTTGTATCACAGAATCAATTTTGAGGTACTTCTAAAGTAACCGTTAGTGAGGCCCTTAAGGCCTTTCGTACAGTGGAAATAGCGTTGCATCACTTTCACCCTTCTTCTGTTGAAAATGTTTTGAATAATTAAGGATATAATACTTCCTAATCCATTTGCATAAAAACTACGCTATGCCATCATCCATCATGTGAATATTATTCTCATTACACATGCAAATTGTTAAGGGTTACATTTTTTAATGATAAATTGTGAATGATTATTCTTTCAAACAGAATTTTGTTGTCCTTTACGATAACAATCAACTGTTATGAAGAGAATAAAACAGTTTCATTACTCGATTTTGTATTAAAAACACTACAATTTTGCGTATGAATGGCGATTGGCAAGTTTGAACTTAAACACATGTGGTTTTGTTTGGTAACTTTCTGCTATTTGCTGAAATGCGGATTCTCTATTACTAAATCCAAGAAATAGTGGTCAGAAACAGATTGACCAGTTTTAAATGCAATTTTATTGATCAAGTAACACAACAAACGGATGAAAACAGCTGGTTACAAAAAGGTCAGGCTTGTAAACGACTGAAATACCTCTGTTCAAAGTAAGTAATCCGACGATAGAATATTGAAGTGTCCACCTTACTGAGAACGCCATTACAGCTAGAGTGGAGTATTTTGCAGATCTTACAGAAAGCTCTTTAAAATGCATAATAGTGGCAGAGTTACTGCGGTCAACTTAAGGGAGACTTCACAAAAAGTGTTAGTTCATGTTCAGGATTTTATAGGTGGGGTGCACATTCGATATAGAGCTTCACGCAATTAAAGTAATAAGAAATAGATAGAATTTTAATCACAGTAACTACTAAGGAGTTCGTAATAAAAGAACTGTACGAATATAATTTGGAAACAACTTTGAATAGCTAGAGGTGATCACCATTGATTTACACCAAAGACCATTCTTTACAATGAAAGCATTGTTCTTGTGTATGTATGTGTAATAAAAGTTCCACTTACGTGCTCTCAGAGGGTACAATTTGTTCACCAACTAATCGTTCAGCATGTGCCGGCGGCAATGGTGGATACGGTTGTACTAGCGGTTGAGTATGATACAATCCTGGTAATAATTCGTCATCATCATTACTATGATGATGGTCAGGACATTGTATGCCAGTTGAGCATGGTTTCGTTGTTGTTGGTTTTAGATTTGTTGAACATAAAGTGCTTAATTTATCGGCTGCATCACGACATTCAACCATACGGATTTGTACACCTTCACCACATGATACTGAACACTAAACACACATAAACGATTTCATATAAAGAGGAGATTATTGATAAAATTAATAAGAAAACAATGGATTTACCCCTGACCAAGTTGAAGCTATCCATGTTGGGCAATCATGCTGATTGCAAGCTTCTTGATACCACGGCTTACGACCGTTGCACTTCTCATCATCAACCTATCAACATCAAATTGGTGATCATTAAAATAAATGCGAAGTGGATATTGTTGGATAGAAGAAGAACAAACAGAATCGATTGATATGGGGTTGTGGTAATGTTACAATTGGGAATAATAAAATTTTAGCTGGTTTGTTAGAATTGTTCAAATGGAGCGTGAAAAAAAAACTGGAAAGTTTTCTTGATTGTCAATTATAGACGTGGTGAAACTATAATCAGTTCATTTTTCACAATACGATTGCCTGGAAATTACCTTGATTTTTGTATTATTTGTTTCTTCAATACAGTAAACAGGACGTAGACGGGAACCACCACCACAACTCACTGAACATTGTCCCCATTCGCCTGCATACCATCTACAATAACAACAACAAAAATGTTTAGCTTGTTTGTTTCTAGGGAGCATAATCAAATGGAAAATGTGTGGCATTTTTGCACAATTTATGTAAGTATTTAAATTATATCAACAAACTGAAATTATCTAGTGTAAAATTGTGTGAAATGGAATTAATGATTTGTACACATATTCAATTCAGTCTTTGCGTAAAATTAAGCGACATATGAAGAATATGAATATAGAATTGACGTACAAAATATTTTCTTCAGTATCTCAATGCTAACGGGATAAATTCTCGATTACTTTAAGCTCACAATTTGTCTTAAAATTATCGAAATTTCCAATCTCGTATGCAATTTAAATAATTGACTTACACTCAACCAAACAGTAATACGTTGAGTTAATCAACTGTACCAAATAGCAATCAATGCTTGAGCAAGTAGGCAATATTTCGGTTACCGTAGCGTAAAATTCTATGCACCAATTGATTTGAGACGTATTTATTTTTGTTACTTTGTCGATTCACAAATTATTATAATAATCCACATTTTATATAAGAGTCGGTAAAGCTAATTAGAGCAGATTACAAGAGGACTGCTTACAATTCTAAAGAAACTTTATTATTACCTCAATAAATAATAAAGTTACACAAAGAAGTAAGAGGAGAAAATTTCCGGCTTTAATAGGCCTACAGAATAATATAAGACTTTATCGATACCCAACAACCTGTAAAATGTCCTAGATCTAATTACACGAATTTTGTGTTGTCAAAATTATTGATTCCCGAAAATTCGTTTTGCTTGCGTGGTAATTTTGTTTGTCTTTAATCCGCTCGCTTAACCGCACTAATGATCTTATTATATACATTTTGTAAATTACAACATTTATTTTGTATTTAGCATATAGTTATTTACCAAAATATTCTAATCCATCTTAAGCTGTTCATTAATATTGTAACATTGGAATATGTCTAATAGCATTATACATAGAACTCATTAATTTTACTAATTACGGTTACGACATTATGTGTTTAATATTTTCAAAATTCAAGATGAATTTGATCAACATACTGGTGTACACTTTCTTTTGTCTTCGTCTGTCTTTTTTTTTGGAACCACCACCAAAGTATTCCACGTCTGGAAAGTTTCTGCATTTATCTACCCTTGGTAGTTTATTTAAAATTTCCACTATCGTCTTCTTGTTAGACTTAAGTTCATTTTGTAATCATTACACGTATTTCATAGGATATATGGTTAATTTACAGCAAATATTACATAAATATGCAAATTGGTCTGTTCCTTAATTCAACTTTAATGGTGTTGGATGTGTTATTTTTAAAGCATAAGCATTATTATTTTTTGTCTGTATTTTTTTAATGTACAACTTGTGTTTTGTAAAGTATTTTGTTAGATAATTCCCATGTATATTTCAAGACTTCAAACTTTCCACTGAGTTAGAGGACTTAGATTGTTCTTTAGACTTGTTCGACTAACCGGAAACAAGAAAATTACGTGCTACTGTCACCTGGAAGGCTCAAACACAAGTAATTTGCATATGAGGAATAATAAATTTATAAAAATGAACCAGGCGATTCATATAAATATAATTTTGATCGTTCAAACACGCGGGGTGGCTTGAAAGATGCAGTTAAAGAGAAACATGTTTTTTTTTGAAAATTGCACAATGACAAAATTCAGTAGGCCATTGCTTACTGAAGCAATTGTCAATTAATATTACTATTTCGATTTTAATCTGTTAAGTCAATAGGAATACACCCAGTTCTGGATACGTTCCTAAAAGATTTATGTAAAAAATATTTTGTAACCCTAGAAGTGGTGCTAGATATAAGACAAAACGAAAGAGGTAATAAAAGTAGGGCAAAATTGTGTCTCTAGAACTGGGATTGATTGTGTTAAATCAAAATAAGTCGTTTAAAGAGAAAAAGTCGGCATCAAAATAGAATTGATTGTATTTATTGGAGAATTCGTACCGACGAGACAGTGATTTTTTCTGATCAAGAGCAAAGTGGAACATGATCGTGCTCGAATAAAAGAGCCCTTTTCTCCTCTTAATATCCCGATTTTGAGAAGAGAAGATACTTTCGAAAATAACGATAACTAAAGTTGAGATACATTTCGATTCTAGAAAAAGATGTGATCTTTGGTGAACTTTCAGAGTGAATTCAGTATAAAAAGTGAATTCTTTTATTTCTGTACGAATAAAAGGTGGATACCGAGCTTTCTACTTTGTACAGGTTTCGGTACAGTGCTTGATGCATCTTCTTGTGAAGAGGAGTGTGTTATTATGGTCAACTGTTCACATATAGCCAACTTACTGAAAGACAGGCTTTTATGTTACAAGGTTAGACACAAGAATTTCGATGTAATTACACAAGAAATGAAAAAGGCGGAAATTATTCTTTATTAAATCGTAATCAAAGAGATAAAGTCCACTCTACTCAATACCAATGTTATTGCTAACGGTGACAAGGTAAAATTAAAATCTCAGATTATAAATCAGAATAACAGTACTGGGCGTGGATCATGCTGGCGGATTATGGTTTTCGAAAAAAAATTGACCAAACAACAATTATCATCATTGTTATCATCTCGGCTTGGCAGGACGAGACAGTAGAAAGTGTTTTACAATAAAACTAAGATCTCTACAAAATGTAGACACTGTTCAGATAGCTTTTTTGATTTTACATTTGTAAAAGATCAACTTACTTTGGCGGACAGTTGTGTGTGTTGCATTGCACAATACTAGAATCAGGCTTTTGTGAATCATTGCAAAGTTCTTCTTCAACTTCCTCACCAGTCACCCGGTTCTGACATAAGGGACGTGACATTTTGTAGCCTGAAATCAAATGTATATCTATGTAGTTGATAACTTGCAACATATTTGTTAACTAACAACAGTTTAGTAATAATAGAATGAGAAATTGGATCACGACAATGACAGAAACGAGTTGTATTTCAACAATCCTAAACCGACTATATGTCTCTCTTTCTCTCTGTCTCATTACATATACAAGTTTCAATTGTTGTTAGTTCTAGACGTCTGGAAAAGGGTTGATAATTCGTATTTGGAAAGCTATTGTTAAGGACAGCTTATTTGAATTTCTCTAATAACACATTCTTGTTTGGCAATAAAGCGATTACCTCCACCACAGGTGACTGAACATAAACTAACATAGGTGAGAGTCCAATGGTACAAAGGTCGGGAACATGACGAGCCATCACCACCGCACACGCCACATTCATCCACTTGTTTCGTTGATCCGATACGAAGATCACAACCGACTCTCTGTGAACAAATATTTGTTATTAGTTTAGTTAAAATTGGAATAAAGCTCTCAAAAAAGCTTAGCGCAGTTCTATACATTCAACTACTAATACAATGTTTGAAGAATCTTGACCTCGTTAAGTAGTACAGTTACTCGGAGGTGACAAGATGAGATATTAATTGAAAGAACATACCGAAACAAAAGGCACGAATATACAGGAAAGTGGAGAAGATATTAACAACAGCGAGAACGTTTGTGTAATATCGCTGTTTTTTTATAGATTTTTTTTAATATCATCTCAATAATTTAGTTGAAACAGCAGCAAAACAACCAGAAACTGCAACGATAATAAATTTGAATAACTAGTGAACGGAAGTTGGAAGGAAGTGCCGGTTTTGTTGGTCTATTGTGAAATGGAATTAAATGCAAACATTTATACGTTTTTTCCAAATTTATCAACAAATGCAAAATAGATCTGAAAACGTATTAAAAAATATGATTTTTTTTTATCATTCAACGAATAGACTTCGTAAAACACAAAAAAATGTTGAAAGATTAGAGTTAATTAATTTGTAGATGTTGGCGTCATAAATCTTTACAAGATTTACAAATTACAAGATTCTCGCCCGTTGAATATGTACTGCCTTAATTTTTCTTGTAGATAACAGAAATATTAGTCGAATAAAGTGAGATTTATCCTATGGCTTCTTTTCTTCCATTATCCTCCGTTTGTCAGACAACTTGCTCTGGACTTTAACCAGTTAGACGCACGATTTACTTTAATTAATTAGTCATACTTTACAGATCTTTTCTTTGTTCTGTTTATTTTTGTCAGATACTTTTATAGCAAGTTTTATTTAAAGATTCCGAAATTCGTCTGTAATGTAATTTCGTCCAGCGAGACGTGAATTCATTTTTCTCACTCGACTGAAACAATACAGGCTGTCCCAGCCGATTTATTATGCTTATAGTTGCATATGAAACCAAAAGAAAATACTACTGCTTCTGTTGTAAATACTTGTAATCCGAGAAATAAAATCAAATCAATTTGAAATCATTTTGAATTACCCCTGTCTCATAGGCTGAGGAATACTATTGTAGATTACTTATTTTTGCAGTGATTTTACTGTTGACGAAATCTCCAAGAGGCTACTCTATTTGAGTCTCCAATCAAGGGTGTTTGGGTCGGACGCAATCTTTGGGATACTCTGTATAAATTTAAGGAAACTACAAAGGTGTAGCAACCAATTAAATTCTCCATTTTATAACAGTTTATCATTTAACTCTCATCAACAGTAATATTGAATTCTGTTCCTCTTCATTTAATTCATTTGCTCGCTTATATAATTAAGCTTTATTCAGTGTTCGTGTCATTTTCAGATTTTCATACAACAAAATCTTTTATTTAGAATGCTCGGTATTTTATGCAAATACTCAATAATAAAAGCACCAGTTTATTACAAGATTAATAATTTAAAATATAACTAATTACAAGGTTCGAATGGATTTGTTGATTATGATTTATAATGCTATGCAATTCTTACTGCATTAATAGAACTTGGGTGAGGTTTTATTCTATTTAAATAAATTCATTTTTAATTATTGATATTTTATGTTGTTTTCCAATAAAAATTAAACAATAATAAACGCTTAGAGGTGTATTGGTGCAATCGAACAAAACCGTTAAAGAGTTGGTATTGGACGACGTGTTTTCGTTCGTATTTTTGCAACATCATGTACACGATTTGAATGAAATCCATTTGTCAATGTTCCATAGACAACACAAAACCCAACAGTTATTGTTATTGTAGTCAAAATTTAATATGCATGATATATATTTTGCCAGTTTACTTCGTATATTTTTCCTATATCTCACAACCGATTCTTTCGATTCATATCAAAATTTATATCTATTGAAACAAATATAAAAAAAAAAACAACAAATGAATTCGAAACATATCATGGAAATGTAATTCCATTAATGGATTACCAACATTCCACTTAAAAAAAATATTTCCACAAATAAAGCACCATTTCAATAACTCACCTGACATTTCCCATCGATACACATATCAAGACTACCCGGTCGACACCGTGTCCCATCCTGAACTTTATCAGCTAATCGTACAACAACCAGAACATCATCATTGCCCTGTGTCTCAAGCGAAATCTCATTGTGATGGCGATTCGTTTTGATTTTACGTTGAGCTTTGCCTTTACAAATTAAACTGCACGGATCTGGGTCATCATAGTGTGGTGTCCAGTTGTACAGGACGCCCTGATAGGGGATTTGATTGAAGGCAGCACACTGGTCTTCCCGGAATTCGTGCGATTCAGGACATGGCTGTAAAAAAAGTATGAAATCAATCTCTCAACACGGCCTGAAGTAAAATTAAATATTGATTGATTGAAGGTAATTAAAAACAAAGCCGTTGCATTGATAGAATTGGCGGATTATTAACTGTTTGGAATACTGTAATTTGTTGAATATCAATAATACGTCTATTGTGGATTCATTAATTAGTATGAATATTTATGATTGCATTATTTCCTTGTTTCGATCTGTTCTAATTTTAATGTTTTATACGATAAAATGCAACAACTCGTCAAAGTCCTTAACAAATTGCTGAATAAAACGAACAGAATAAAAGCGTTGAACCCTTAGCAACCACCACCACCCAAGCCACCATAATAATGTAGTACAGACATTATTCAAGGATTGTTAGTCTTAAGAATCATAATAAGAGCAATTTCTAGAAAATTATAACAAATTATTAAAGATTATTAAAAGTCTAATGGAAACGACCATGATTGCTCGTTTATGCAGCAGGGTGTGGTGGATTGTGGTGGTAATTCTAGCATTCCCCGAATGCATTGTGCAAATTGCAATAACCGATACAATTAAAACGATCAAGATTGAAATCTAATCGCATCGTTTTTTTTTCGCTTGAATATGCGGCAGTTCATGAACTTGATTCGAATGTAAAAAATGTCTCGATAGTGAAAGTTCCGGGTTTGATCTTCAAGAGCAAGGTTCTGATTGAACACACCCAACAACGATATAAAACCAGCTCGACCTTGCTCCTGTTTCTTTCACACATACACATAAACACAAGATCAAGTTCCTATAAAAAGTCATCGGTATTTTGCAACAGTTTCTATAAATATTTTTATAAATAAATCATGTTTATTAAATGTGAATATAATGTATTTCTATATGAACAACACGAGTATCGTATGTTTTCAAAAGGGTTGGTTTATGGTCCTACGGGATGCTGAAGGTGACTCCGAAATATATTTATGGAAATTCCAACAGGAAATTTTTGTTGTTGCATATAATATAGATAATTTCGTACAGTGTTCTCCAGATAATGTACTATTCATGTTAGAATTTACATAATACAGATGAGAATCGCAAAATTTACAGTTTCTTTCACCCCTTCATAAGATAATTCTATCTTTATGTTAACAATAAAGACGGAAATCAATAAAAACACAATTATCGTTCGATTTCGTAACAATTTTCTTGTGGCTTATGCACATGACACGGCTCTTCTGAAAACCTCATGTTGATTAACTGAAAGAATTCAATTTATGCATTTAATGCAGCTGCATTATAACATGGGTAGGGCCAGCAAGGTTACTACTTAATTTACAATCTATAAAATGCAATCTTGCCACCCAACTGACAACATTTCGTTAACAAGAAAGACTACAAATTGCGCTGCTTGACAATCAACCACATTCAACCACAATAATAATAGTAGCAACACGAGAAATATTCACAAAAAAAAGCAAACACTAACCGAACAATGAGTTCCAAGGTATACATAACTTGTTATTATTTCAAAATGATTTCGTAATCATTATTACAGGTGTGTAAACTACTTTTTTTGTTCGTTTTGATCGGTGTATTAGAAAATGTTTATGCGTCAATTGAAATTTTACAAGGACCTAGCAGTAAAACAACACTAACAGGACCGGATGGTAGTGCTATTTCGGCACTACAACCGGGCGGTGTTGTTCTAATAAATGGTCAAAGTCCTGTTGGTGTTGCTGCGATTGTTCCAGATTTAGGTGTTGAGGATGTTGTGTTAGGTCCGTCAGGTTCGATTGCGACCAGTTATGCGGCAGCCGGACCTGTTGTTGTAGCCGTTGATGATACAACAGCGGCTACCACAACTGTGGATGATATCCAAGATGATGGTGATGATGATGGTTCATATAAAGGCGATGAATAAAATTTTGTACTTTTCAATCATTATAATACGCATTTACATAAAAAATAAAACGATTTAGTATCGATTAAATTTTTGTTTTTATTGAAGAAATTATCTGGACAGGGATTCTACAGAAGGTAAGTTGTGTGTAATTTCAACAACAATCTACGACCTAATGACCGTAAATATGGGGTTTGTATGATCCATCATCGTACAAATGTTCGGTATGGTCTGGGATCCATTGTCCTTCTAAGCCTGAACCTTCCCAACCGTGTCCCCAAACGCCACCGTGTCCCCAAACGCCAGCAGGTCCCCAAACGCCAGCAACACCGGGAGCAACAACAGCACCACCATGTACACCAGCCCGTACAACACCAGCTGGTCCGGCAATTACAGCACCACCACCATGAACACCATGGGCGCCATAGACGCCAAGACCCCAAGGTCCAACGATGCTAGCGTTAGCAGCAGCTACAGCTACTAATACAATAATTGCTCCCTAATTATTGATAAAAGAAAGAAATATTATGAACAAGTTGATGGAATATTTTTGTAGATTAAAACTTACCAAGCAGTTCATTGTTGATGAATATACAGTTTATTTGATTTAGACCAACTGATAGCAGAAAGGGATTGCGTTGGGGTTTATATATTAGAATGCTAACCTTGTACGCAACCTTATTATCCCCCTTTACACACAGCCTCTAGTAATTAGTAAAGAATTTCGATTAAATTGTTGTAAACGCATATTTGGAAAAAAACAACAAATTAATTCAATAAAAAAAATTTAATTTATTTACACCTAAATCATTTCGAATCGCATACAAATAATTTTAATGATGGAAAACGGGCCTATATGAACCATCATCGTACAATTTTTCACTATGATCATGGACATATTGTCCCTCTAGACCGGATCCAGCTGGAACAAGTCCATAGGGACTGGCTGCCAATGGTGTAGGGATCAATTCACCACGATACGCACCATCATCGTACAATTTTTCACTATGATCATGTACGTAAGCACCTTCAAGTCCTGAACCAGATGGTACTAAACCGAATGGAGATGCACTCAATGGGATGGCTTGTAATTGTGGTCTATATGAACCATCATCATAGAGTTTTTCAAGATGATCGGGCACGTATTGACCTTCAACACCACTACCTGGCGCTAAAAAGTGGGCAATTGGTGCACCAGTCAATACGATGTTACCGGCATTGATGACACCGACAAAGCTTAAAGCTACCAATACGATCTACGGATTGGAATATTATTGAATAAAATAAATTTGATTTGTTTCTTGTTAAAATCACTTACAAAACGATTCATCTTGGTTTGATTGTTGTTGTTGTGGTTTGTTGGAGGAGTTGTACGAAAATGTTGATGAATTTCGCGGTTTGTCACTATTTTATAGCGAAAATATCAGCCTTGTCACGCCCAAAATGTTGCTTAATCCGACCCCCAAAAATTCCGCACTTTTTTTTTTTCAATAAACAGCAAGCGCTAAAAAATTTCAACTATTACATTCATGATATGAATTCTGCTTTCTTTCCGCCCGTTGTGTTCAATGTTGTGTGTGTATATAGAATTTTGTTAATTTTTCGGGTTGTTTTGGAATCATTCGTCTCTGGTATTGTTACGAACCAGGGGTGGCTATTTATGAAGATTGTTGTGCTATAAAATTATGTAAATAGATCAGCGAGTTTGGACTGTTGTTGTATTTTTGGGGGGTAGGTATTAAGCCCAAAAAACCACTTAATTAAATTTATGGACGGCTCATTGAATTTATTCAAATAACGAACAGAATATAGAAAGGAAAAATGGAAAGTTGTCGATTGTCCAATGTATCTGCTCTATTAAATTGACCTTATACATGTATAATATAGAACATTGTGTTGATTTCGTAGATGTCAATGTTTTAAAATCAATGCCAAATTAGAATTTCAATTTTTTATTGCAGTTTATTAACCTCTACTAACAACCTTCAATAATTTGAATGTATCTGCTTTTTGTTGCACTACTCTTGACCTGTAATTATTACAGTTGCAACCAAACAAGTTCAAAGGAGACTGAAGCCCCAATTATTTCGCCACTTTGTAAGCTCAACGATTCTATTATTTCAACTTCATGTGGATAGCATTACTTTCAAAACATACACAATATAGAAATAAAAAGTAGCTCGTTTCATATTATTTTTTAAAAAATTGTTATTTTTCCTCTTTCTCTCACACTTTATTAATACAGTTATTAACTGGGGGTGTCATATGCATTTTATGCGACTAATAAATGTCAAGGCAAATTACTTGATAACTGGACAAGTTTCCACAGTCGTTACATATGCATTTCACGTGTCATTTAATATATAAAAGGCATATAATAGCCGCAATTGTCGCCATTATCTATTGAACGTTGCCAGTATGTACGGTTCCAATTAAGATCCTGTTCCTTTTTTTATATTACTAATAAATTCCTGTATATGAATACAGAAAACAAGATATAATTGTAAATTTTCACTACATATGCAAATGAGGGTACATTCCTAGAATCAAAGCGTGAAGATACTATAGCAAGCAAATGGAAGCTCAAATATTTATGTAAATTTCTATGCTTTACCGACTACTGTTTCAACCACAGTACATGGTAGCAATAGAAGAAAAAAACGACATTGAGTGGAAACCTTTATTTTATGACTTCGTTGTCGTAGGCGCAAAAGTGTAGTTGGGTACGATTAAATTATTGTTCTGTCTAATGTGAGTGTCCGCCAGATTTCTACACAATTTTTCACCTCGAAGTAGAAGCCAAGTTTTCCAAAAATAAAAGAAATAATGCAATGCGCTAGTTTCTAATCCGCCTCCTGAATAATTACTCAAAGAGAATTGTCATTGAGACTATTCTAAGTGCACAAATAAAATACAAGTAGCTTGAACGTAAAATATACAGATGTGGCAAATCATCTAAACTTACAGGAAACAATCTCCTTGACCTGACATTGTAGAGAGAAAAAAGAAGAGAAATTGTCGTGATAAAAAGTTAGACTGACGTTTCCTCCTCCTGCAACTTCCGTTAATTTAGTTTAGCAATAATAATCAGTGACACGTCGACAATTGCATGACTAATATTGCAGCTTTACAAAACTACTAGGCCCATAGTAGGACTAATAATTTACACATCGATTACATCTCTACATCACCAACAACGAAATATGGTGTAGGTAGAATGGGTTGCTGAAATAAAAGCAACTCGATTTTAATATCCATTTTTAGATCAAAGCAATATCGGGAACATTAGAAGCGTAGATTTTCAAATGGCACATTTAGATCACACAACTGCACAAACAAAACCAGAGTTGCATACTAAAATAATACCCTGGTTGCACACAGTTTTAATGTTGGATGAATTGTGAAAATTGCCGATATAACAGCAGCCTGTGCCATTACCGTTATCACACAATTCGACTCTACCAACGTATTATTTATACTCTTGACAGTATTAATTATTAAAGAAATTAATTAAACGAATAAAACATCCGAAATTGTTACACATTTTCATTTAGGGGAAGCTAATTGTCGTGAACGAGATTTTGAAAGTAGTTTATGAATATTGTTGTTGTTGTTGTTGGGTAAACGTTGCAGAAAATTCAATTATTATTTATAAAATTAGTTTATTTTTTTTTTCTAAATTGTATAAAAAAACACACAAGAATCAGCCTCAAAATTTACAATCCATAAACATGTGGTTTGTATGAACCGTCATCGTATAATTTTTCTGTATAGTCTGGCACCCATTGTCCTTCCAAACCTGAACCGGCATGGACAAGTAAATGGGCGGCATGAGCAGAAACGAGCGGACCGGCATGAGCCAAACCGTATGGAGCGGCATGAGCTAAGGCTAATGGAGCGGCATGGGCAACAGCTAATGGGGCATGTGCAACATGTGACAATCCGGAGCGTACAATTGTACCAGATGGACCGGCCACAACGGCAGCACTATCAACTGGAACACCATGTGAGAGACCGACAAGACCAGCACTGGCTACTGCTACAGCAGCAAGAAGGACAACAGCAGACTAGAAGTATTAAAGGTTAACATCTCAATTTTCAGCCTTTTAAACGACTTACCAAAGCGTTCATCTTGAAGTTGATTGTTTTGATTCAAGTGTTTATTAACAATTGCTATGGTATTGTCGAAAAGATTTTGGTTTATATAGGCGAATTATAACCTTGTCCACGCCTATTACTAACCGAAGAGCGGTTCCTGTTGCGTTTTTTTTTTGTGTGTGTTACACATATCTTAACACGTAATTGGGTGATGGAAAAATTAGGCCAAATATTTGTTAGCATTTGAAATATGACGTTGTCTAAGAAGTTGAAAGTTTCAAATTCAAGGATATTTGCTGAATTAAAATTAGGTAGTGAAAACTTCTTTGTTATATAAATTTTAGAATCACAATTAACTAATTGATTTTAATTGGATTAATTATAATTAAAACTTAGAAAGAATTAACACATAAATCAGGATTTTATAACGAATTGTTATAAAACTATATCAAGTAAGAATTATTGACATAATTCAGTCGAATCCACATCCCTATTCATGTATACGATTGACTGTTTTCAACATTTATCTATAACATGCGACATTCAATCATTGCGATTATTCTCTGATTGTGCAGGCGTGTTAGAAATACAGAGGCAGCTGTTTAAGTTTGGTCAACAAATAAAAATTCCTCTTGATACTTATCTATTTTATTATGCTTTGATTATTAATCTTAATGCCTTCCGAAGCCGATAGTATGTAGTAATTACATTTAGCTTTTACCCAAAAACTGCCAAAGACTGAGTGTTGGATTTGCTAAGCAAAATTGATAGAGGCCCAAGAGATGCAGCTTTAAACAGAAATATTATAAGTCTTTAAGAAGTGCATTAAGATTGAATCTTATTCGAGAAAAAAACCAATTAGAGATAATTATTTGGGGATCTAGGAAAGCAAGTCTCAGGCTTCCATTCTCTACTTCCGATCAGTTCACAGAAGTCGTGCAAATAGTTTTTCTCAATATTTGCTGTTAAAGTCCTACTTTATCGACTAATCGCTCGATGGTAAAGTGGCACTTTATAGTTGAGTAACGGTAAAGTGTTTACTTTACCATCGAGCACCCATAGCAACCAATAGAAAATAAACAAAAAGAATAGCTAGTTGTTTGAATGAATAATTAATGTCATAACTTATTAGAAAATTTAAAAAATAAAATAAATTAAAAAGAGTTTTAAGGGTAAGTATTGAATAAAATCGGTGATAAAGTCCCTTTATCCACTCGCGGATTTGGCTCACGAGGCCAGAGGCCGAGTATCTTTCGCTCGTGGATAAAGTATGACTTTACCACCTTGTACAGTAAATAACTATTTTCTATCACTTCAACAGACTAACGTTGAAAAGTTTCAATCAGGACCATAATAGCTTTTTTTTCATCGAACTATTTTACTGTGAATGTCTACGATAAAACAAATTGCTGGTTAATAATTTAAAAGCTACCAACGCCACACTTTTCAGAGCGTAGCAACGAAGAGATTCAATCGTGAATTACTACCTCTAAAAACAGCTCATGTTTGGAACGTCAACAATACAATAAAACAACTTTATCTCGCCTCTAACGTGAAATTTGGAAATATATAAAAATACTAGATACAACATTGATGAAGTATTCAGTATCCACATTTATAAACTGCAGAATTAATTTCTGTTGTCTACAAGTCAATTTCCCTTTGAAGAACATTTGTAAAGACAATACACAGTGCCGGTGCTAAAGACTTTGCCGCCCGCATGCAGTTTATTTCTAAGTGCCCCTTCACACGTCCCTTCCTCCTTCAGCAATTTTACGTATAATCATTGATTCAACGTAAGATTGCTGATCAATAATAAATATTTGCTTATATTGCAAACTTATGTGATGACATAAAATTAACTTTTAAAATTCTGTTATACAAAAATGAACTTAAGAATTATGTCCAGGAAGCGGCGCCCCTGTCGTAGCGGCGCCCGCATGCTCTAAATGCCCGCTACCGCCGGCCCTGTACAACGTGCTATTATCGATAAATGGCACCTTATTACAATAAAACCAAACAGTGCCAAGACTGCTGTTACATGTTGGGGTTTTCTTTTATATAATAGTCAAGGTCTTCTGGAAGATTTTACGGTTAATTACAACTCCCACAACTTCGAATATTACTATTTGAAGTTTACAACAGATTGTATTTTATGGGTAAAGTTTTATGATTGCATACACACAGTTTAATATCATTTCGGTCATTTCGTAAATAATCTCATATTAAATTGCATAATTCGTTGTGTTTGTCGTCTTCAAAACAACAACAAAATAAATCATATCTCAGATGTTGCATGTACTTGAAGTCTGGCATATTCGTTCTGATATCAAACAACAGGAAATCGTATAAATTCATTTGAAGTCACTGTAAAATTTTTATCCTGAATTTTATGGCAACCTATATCATAGATGCGTCAGTAGGTAGATAATTTTTAAAAAAGAATGTCATTTTGATGGGATAAATATTAACGATAACTTTGTGTTGCAGCTGCGAAACAAAAACTTAATCGAGTTAAATCTACACTATGTTATCGTTGTTTATTTTTTCGTTATTAGCTTGCATATTTTTGACAAAGCATAAAACTTTGTGAATTTATAAAGTGAATTTAATGAAGTCAAGTCGCACGTTGCTGATTAAATTTAAATAATGGCTTACACTTCAATTCTAGAACAATACTAGGTTAAAACTTTTATCTAGTTTTAGTAAAATGTGTTGTGGTAAAATGGATTTTTAATGTTGCAAATAATTCAAAGAACTTGTTTATAATTAGATAACGCAAAAAAATAATCGATTCTGATTCCATATTGAACCAAATTGCACCATTTTTTTGACAGGTTTACTTTATTGGACAACAACAAATGCTATGCGGAAAGGAAAAGTCCAACGAAGACTACAACCAAATGGGCGTTGGCAAGGTTAAAATTCCCTATAAAATCGAAAAACGAATGCAGTTGCATACGAGTATTCGTGTGGTCAAGTTTATAACAAACAAATCACGATGAAAACTATTGTAAGTTGTTTTTACGGCCATATTCATTTGAAATTTATTACCTATTTCATCTATATTTGTTTTTTGTTTGAAATATAGTGTTTAGCTTTCTTTGTTGCAACAATTGCAATTGCTCAAGCTGGTCTCATCGCAGCCCCCGGTGCTGCAGTTCTACGTGCAGATTGGTTAGGTGCACCGATTGCTGTAGCCGCTCCAGCTGTACCAATTGAGGCAGCACAGAGAGCTTTGGAATTGTCAGTTCCAGCCGGTTCCGGTTTGGAAGGACAATGGATTCCGGATATTAACGAAAAATTGTACGATGATGGTTCCTATAAACCTATTATCTATGGACTGTAAATAAAATGATTTTCTCCAAATGTACATAAAAAATTTACATAAATAAATGATTTCTCAAAAGTTTAAATCTTTGTTTTCCATACACATATACATTTTTTTAATTACCAATAATGAGTAGGCTTGGTCCCTCCAAGGCTGCAATTTGGAATGTTTTTGATCAACAATTATGATTATCATAAACACACTTTAACGGTCTTGCCTAATTATAGTTTAATATAAATAAACCTAACGCGTTTTTTTTTTAAATCTTGTCGTAAAATAGTTTTTAATCAGAAAGGTCGTTTCCAAATTGACACATAAGGTGGAATACCTGCCCAAAAAATATGACCATGATCTTAAAAACCATGTGTCGGCGTTATTTTGCTTCTGGATTACTCTGATGAAATAATTAATATTACATGATGTGGGATACGGATAAAAATGTTCCACCGCTAGCCGTATTCGAGTGACCAAAGATTGTTTTGGACTTGCAAAAGCGCACAAAGAAAAAATTCAGTTAAGAGGATTTGTTCTGGCTTTTAGAAAATGTTAATTAAAAAGATCACTTTTTTGACGGATTTCATCGAAATCGATATCAATTGAAATTGCGATCTTGAATTATTTTTGTTTGTGGTAAAAAACCAGCCGAGACAGATCAATGACATGATCATACAGGAAGTTATTCATTTCAAGGTTTTATTAATTATTTCATTCTTTTATTATTACAAATTACCCCAAAGCAACGTTTTCTTGTATTAATGAGACTAATTTTATCTTAAAGAAATATGTTGAACTTCAATTAAATTGAGTCTTTTTTGGGACGATTTTCCTTCCTGTTTTTGTAAATAGCGATATCATTATGCGAATAATGTGGCAATTTATGAAATAATGGCGACAAATTAACATTCTTTAATTGATTTAAATTTCGTGAAGGTTAAGGGGTGTTTATAGTTTTTTTGTTCGACGATTTTGAACTGGTTTTGTTACATTTAACATTATGTAGGTCTTGAAAATTAATTTGCATAAAAAATGCACGTGAAATATCAGGAAATTTTACACAAGCACGAATGTTTTTGATCTAATCGAATTTTGGGCAAGGTTTTCGAGTATAAATTGATTGCCAATCTATCGAATTGGCACAGTTGTTTAGCAACAATCAACCCAATAACAATAACAGTAGCAACATGAACACTTTTGTAAGTTCATTCATTAAAGCCCTTAATAATCATCATATTAATTAATCTAGTGTATTTGTTTTGAATCGTATAGGTAGTAGTTTTCTGTGCAGTTTTAGCTGTTGCTCAAGCTAGTGTGATTGGATACAGCGCTCTACCAGGTGCTAAAGTTATCCAAGGACCTAGCAGCCGCACCACAGTTGTCGGCAATGATGGCAGTGCCATCTCCGCAGTTGCTCCAGGCGGATCAATTGTCACTGAAGAACATTCTGGAGTTGTAGCCCATGCTGCTCCTGCTCTTGCTGTTGCCCATGCTGCTCCAGCCGTTGTTGCCCATGCTGCTCCTGTTGCCGTCTCTCATTCAGCTTCAGTTGTGGCCCATTCAGCTCCAGCTGTTGTTGCTGCTCCATTTGCTGTAGCTCACGCTGCTCCAGTTGCTGTAGGCTATTCTGCCCCAGCTGTTGTTGCTGCTCCAGCTGTCCATACTGTTTCACAACAATCATCATTCATCACACACCGTGCCCCAGCTGTTGTTGCCCACGCCGCCCCAGCCGTTGTTGCTCATGCCGCTCCAGCTATTGCTGTAGCTCATTCAGCTCCTCTCGCCACTTATGCTCACTCAGCTTCAGTCGTAGCTCACTCAGCTCCAGCTGTTGTTGCTCATGCTGCTCCAGTAGTTGCTGCTAATACTGTTGTTTCTGGTCCATCAGGTACAATTGTTGCTGGAAAATCGCATCTTGCTGCTCCAGTAGTTGCCCATCATTCAGTATGGTAAATTTGGCAGATTTGATTAGTAAATGGATTGGTAGTTTTTCTATGAAGTACAGAGCCAGTTTATTTACTTCAAATTAAATGATGATAAGCTTGTAAAGATTTAAATTATTAACAGTCGTGTAAATTGTAAACGTAGGAAAATGAATAAAATTCCCATGCAATGTATTTCTAGTCTTTCCTGTTCGCTTCAGTGTATTCCCCGTGTTCAATACGAGGTCCCACAAAAGCTACAAAAAGTCCGTTTTTTTCAGAAAAAAAGGCAATTAAGCCTAAGTGACTTTTCTGAAAATGTCCGCATAAGAGAGGCTTCATGCTCTTCATTTATTTTATTTTATAATTTATATGAATTCATTTTTTCTTCATTGGAAATGAATCTTTCACAAAGTTTCACAAACTACTCAATATTTTCTTTATTTATTAGCATAGATATCTTATACGTGAATGTGAATTGGTGATAAATTCTAATCAATTAATAGTATATTAAAGAACAAGTGTCAGAAGTCGCCTATTATTGCACGAGTCCAAGTTTAGAAATCGAGCTGCGGAGCCGCGAGTTTTCTAAAGGACGAGTGCAATATACCGCTTCTGACACGAGTTTTTTATACTATTTTTTCTATTTTGCCTATTTTGTGCCCTTTTTTACAAAACAATGCGAGATTTGATATTTAGGGAAATTGGTGGGAGTTGGTGTCACTAAAAAAAAACAATTGAACATTCAGCTAGGAAACTTCAATTGTTTTATTTTTCACTCTTAGTCAGTTGTTTTTTTCGCCAAATTGCTTATTTAACAATGAGTGAAGAATTTTCATGTACTCCACCTGAAATAAGGGAAATTGCTGAAAATGTAGGAAGCAATTTACTACCCGATAAATCCAAAGATCAGTACGAAAAACGGTATATTAAGTATCTTGTTTTTATGATTTTTGACAGTTGTCAAAATCAATGAAAATGTTACCAACCTAGTGAAAAAAAATTCCTACATTTTACTTGTCAGCACTAGTATCGAAATGAGTTTATTTCGATACAGTAGCGAGTTTAATAATAGCGTTATTATTGACGGTAAATAGAAAATAGTTATTTACTGTAATAAAGTCACGCTTTATCCACGATCCAAATCTGCAAGTGTATAAAGGGATTTTACCACCCTGTGCAGTACAAGATTATTTCCCATACTAACTGTTAAAACTCTTTTTAATTTATTTAATTTTTTAATTTTCTAATAAGTTATGACGTTAATTATTCACACAGTTGTCAATCGTTGTTGTTTGCTATTGGATTTCTCTAAACAACACCCAATTGTTTTTGTTTATTTGCTGTTGGTTGCTATGGCGTTTACCCACCTCAACGGTAGAGTAAACACTTTACAGTTGAGGTGGGTAAAGTGTCACTTTATTGTCGAATTTTTAATCGATAAAGTAGGACTTTAACAGCAAGTATTGGAAAAATTGAAAGTGTGTGGAACGCCGAGCGGTAGAAATGAAACTTCTCAGGTTAGAGATGAAGTTCATTTTTAGGATTAGAATATGGTTATTTGGGATTTAATTAATGAATTTTTTTCTGTCTGTCGTTGCCCGAAGGCTTGATTTTTTCTGCAGTTGTCTTTTTCTGCATTTCACTTATCTCAAAACAATATTCATATATAATTTAATTCTGTTAGGGGGGAAGGGTTTTCCCTCACGGGGGTCCCGCATTTTCATTATGCTTCCGAAGAAATTTACTACCCTACCGCGTCTAAAGAAGTTTCACTTCAAAAGCTTAATGTTTCTTTGCTTTAATAACTGGCGTTGTTCTTATTAAAATCTGATAATGTAATAATTTTTTATCAGAGATTGAAGTTTTTCAAGGGGCGGTTTACCCATTTAAAACAGGGGTATCTGATAGTGTGTATTTTCATTATTTGTTGGTTTACAAGAAAAAGTCATTCTTTATAAAAAGTTCTGCTTGCTGAGAAAATAAAATTACCATAAAAAAATTTCAGATCAATTACATACCGTATCTTCATTAAATTTAGAAAAAACAAGAACTTTTCTATATCTAAAATAGGTATTTTGTGCAACTATGCAGTATTTAACAAACAAATCAAGACGGCTGATTTATTAGTTGTTATGGTTACATCTTATTAAGAACAAGTGTCAGAAGTCTACAATTATTGCACGAGTCCAAGTTTAAAAAACGAGCGGCGAAGGGCGAGTTTTCTAAACGACGAGTGCAATATACGACATCTGAAACGAGTTTTTTATACTATTTTTTCTATTTTGCCTATTTTGTGCCCTTTTTTACAAAAAAAAAATGCGAGATTTGATATTTAGGGAAATTGGTGGGAGTTGATGTTACTGATATAACAATTGAACATTGTCTGACTTTTTTGATTGATTGATTGATGATTGATTAGTGGTTGTATATGTTACCAAAAATTACTATGTATTTTGTTGATTTCGTTTACGATTTTTGATAGTTGTCAAAATCAATACCAACGTTAGGGGAAAAAAATTTACTACATTTTCCATTTTTACACAAGTATCGATACAATAGCAAGTTTAAAAATAGCGCTGTTATTGACGCAAAATAGAAAAAAAAATTCACTGGTTCCCTTGAAACAGTTGAAATGGGAAATTTTTCATGAACAAGATCTATTGCGTATTTAAACGATACATTCCCAATCCCATAACATTGTACCAAATAAATACGTTCTTCTTTAGTCAACAATTTTTTATTGAAATTCTCACCACAACGTCAAAATTCTGATACATATTAATAAGATGTTACCATCACAACTAATAAATCAGCCGTCTTGATTTGTTTGTTAAATACTGCATAGTTGCACAAAATACCTATTTTAGTTACAAAAGTTTTCCTCTTGTCAACTCGACCCTGGGACACACTGTATATTATGTTGAACTTCAATTAAACTGAGTTTTTTTGGGATGATTTTCTTTCTTGTTTTTGTAAATAGCGATATCATTATGCGAATAATATGGCAATTTATGGAATAATGGCAACAAATTAATATTGATTTAAATTTCGTGAAGGTTAAGGGGTGTTTATAGTTTTTTGTTAGACGATTTTGGATTTGTTTTGTTACTTTTAACATTGTTTTGTGCAGATGTTGAAAATTAATTTGCATAAAAAATGCACATCACATATCTGGAAATTTTATACAAGCCCGAATGTTTTTGATCTAATGGAATTTTGGGCAAGGTTTTCGATTATAAATTGATTGCTAATCCATCGAATTGGCACAGTTGTTTAATAACAATCAACCCAATAACAATAGCAACATGAACACTTTCGTAAGTTCATTCATTAAAGCCCTTAATAATCATCATATTAATTAATCTACTGTATCTGTTTTAAATCGTATAGGTAGTAGTTTTCTGTGCAGCTTTAGCTGTTGCTCAAGCTAGCGTAATTGGATACAGCGCTCTACCAGGTGGTAAAACTATCCAAGGACCTAGCAGCAGCTCCACAATTTTCAAAAGTGATGGCAGTTCCACCACCACACTTCTTACAGGCGGAACAATTGTAACTGGAGAACATTCTAGAGCTATAGCTCCTTCTCTTACTGTCACGCATACTGCTCCAGCCGATGTTGCTCATGCCGCTCCAGCTATTGCTGCAGATCATTCAGCTCCTTTTGCCACTTATGCTCATGCTGCTCCAGTAGATGCAGCTGATACTTTTCTTTCTGGCCCATCAATTGCTACTGGAAAATCGCATCTTGCTGGTCGAGGAGTTTCAAGTTATACTGTTGTTTCTGGTCCATCAGGTAGAATTTCTACTGGAAGATCGCATTCTGATGCTCCAGTAGATGCTCATCATTATGATTATCGTAAATTTAGCAAATTTTATTAGTAGACGGATTGGTAATTTTTCTATGAAGTTTATTTACTTCAAATTAAATGATGATAAGCTTGCAAAGATTTAAATTAACAGTCGTGTAAATTGTAAATGTAGGATAATGAAGAAAATTCTCATGCAATGTATTGCTAGTCGTTTCAGTGTATTCCCTGGTGTTCAATACGAGCTCCCTCAAAAACAACAAAAAGTCCGGTTTTTTTTAGAAAAAAAAGGCAATTAAGTCTAAGTGACTTTGCTGAAGATGTCCGAATAAGAGAGGCTTCACCCTCTTCATTTATTGTATTTTAAAATTTATATGAATTTCATTTTTTCTTTATTGGAAATAAAAATCGATTTTTCACAAACTACTCAATAATTTCTTTCCTATGTAAGTTTGCTTATTAGTCTCGGAAAACACTCTTAATTGCAACTATGTTGTTTGTGATACGATATTTTTGCTAACAAAAATTCATGTTTAATGAACTGATATTTTACTGAAAAGCGAATCCGTCAATTGAAGCTGACAAAGAGATTTATTTTCAGCAGCGGTTTTTTCAAAGACAGAAATCGAAGAGTCATTATGCTAATGACAATGAAAAACATTTACAAATTGTTTTAGATGAGCTAATATCATTTTATTATTGAAAACAAAGCGTTTATTAAAAGTTAGAAGCCGCACAACCTCAAAAAAACATTAAAATATCATTTGAGATGGTATTTTAATCAAACGATGTTTTCCACATAAAATAGTTATTAACAGAGTAAATTATTTATCATTTATTTTTTAATAATGTTGAATATTGTCCGGCCACTTTGACTAGAATCAATAAAAAAGCAATTATGTAGTCCTATACAATTTAGTATAAAAGAACAATGAACACATCCGATCAACAAGCAGATTTTAGTGAATCTTCATCCAAACAACTTACAAAATGAACGTAAGCAATTACATATTATTTATTTAAAATCGAATTGACACTTATTTTATTTACTATAGAAATTTATCATCTTCTTTGCCATTGTTGCATTTGTTAGTGCAAGTGCAATTCCTGAAACTGTTGAAAAAGCCGCCGAACCGCTCACCGAACATGTTGCCGATGCCGAAAATCAAGATGAAAACGCACGTGTATCACGTGATGCGTACTTTGCATACACATCCCTTGTCTCACCATTCGTAAAAACCATACACCCAGAACCATTTGTTAAGACCGTTGTACCAATCGTTCCGTACTACAACTATCCATATGTTAAAAGTGCTTATCCGTACAGCACATTTTATTATGCTTAATTAAACTCAACTAAATTTGTACTCCTCCGTTTAACTTGATTTGGCAAATTAATAAATCGTAATTTCATTAGAAAAGTTTGATTTTATTTAATCCTTAAAAATAGAATAACAAATTCATCTAATAGTATAATCCGTGATGAGCGACAACTTCATGATGACCGTAGACTAAGGGAGAAGCGTGAGCAACTACAGCTGGAGCAGCAAGATGAGATTGGCCAGCTACAATAGTACCTGATGGGCCTGAAATTACAGCATCGGCAGCATGATGGGCGACTACAGCTGGAGCAGCATGGGCTACAACGGCTGGAGCAACGTGAGCAACAACAGCTGGAGCAGCATGAACAGCTGGAGCTGCGACAACGGCAGCAGCTGGAGCGGCTTGTGCGACAACAGCACCACCAAGACTGTCAGCGACTACAGTACCACCAGGTTGGACAGCGGAGATTTGGCTACCGTCCGGTCCGACAACGGTGGTTTTCGAGCTAGGTCCTTGAAGGACTTCAGCAACTGGTGCGGCAATCAAACCAGCATTGGCAACAGCCAAAACGGCGCATACAACAACAACCTAAATTTAATTAGTTTAACGATGCAATTTTTGCAATGTTCATATTTTACTTACGATTGAGTTCATATTGTTGGAATTGATTATTAGTCGAATTTTTCAGATCAACTGTGGCGAAAGTTGGCCAAACTTGGCTTTTATATTTGCGACTTAACCTTGTGTGGTTAAGTTAAAGTTCCGTATCTTAGCGCGTTATTGATTACGTCATTTTTTTCGAGTTAAAATATGCAGGTCTCAAAGTACATAGTTATTTTGTTATTTAAAACAAATCATTGAAACTGTATCGTGTATTGATCGTGAAAATGCATCAGGGATGTCATGAGCAATCTGATAGTAAAACATAGTTGACAAGTCAAATTCAACTGGATTGAAGAGAATCTAGATTGCAAATATTCAAATTCAATTAATACATCTATTCGTTAATTTATATCATTCTAAATTATAAATACTATTTGCGTATCGTTCCCTTTTACTAATTAACTCGGATAAAGATAGAACTCGTTGATAGATATAGGTATAAAGCAATCATTCAAAAGGACTACACAAGTTTCCGGTGCTCGTTAGCAATTTCACAATTAAAGGCGAAAGTTTCATGTAACATTCCTGAAACGTAGATGATTTTCTCCACCATTCTTTTCGTAAATTGCAACAGTTTCGTTTTAGTTAGCCGGGAACATTTCACGTTAACAAACTCGTATTTTTCGCCAATTGTTTGCTTTTCAAATTGTCTCAAATAGAGAAAAAAAAACCGTTATCATTTATTGCAAAACTTCAAAATCGATCACATTCCGACAATGTCACCAACACTCGCACAAATCTGATTGGTGAACGGTTATCAGTACAATGGCCATTCTTACTAGAGAAGAGATAACGAAACAAGCAACTAACCGAAATAAAAAAAAACAATAGTAGCAAGAAAAACAAACAAATTCTCTACGCACTCACACACTCACATAGATACGTACATAACATTAAGGTTTAGGATAGAATAGCAACCGAAAAGCAAAGAAAAAAACTGAAGAGCCAACAGTATCCTGAACATCATGACATAGATGAGAAGAGTGGAAATATTACGATGAAATCTGATAAGAGAATACCAATACACAACCCAAACGTCTCCTTCATTTCGATTAGATAGAAAATTGGCGCAGCGAAATTGATAGGCCTACTATTTCGTCGATTCTGATCGTAAATAAGGGACAAAACGAAAGAATAAAACATTTCGAAGAACTATTGACGCTCTCTTTAATCTCTTCGCATTTCATCGAAATATCGCAGACATTATAATATGAGAATTGAGGAAGTCTGATTGACGACCATGAACCACCTACGACCACACCTTTAAAATCCCAAATATTCACAGAACTGTATCGTTCAATTGATAACAGCCGATTGACGTGTTTATTTCTTATTGGCTGTTTTTTTATTATTATTATTATTTGCTTGTCTCGATTGAATTGTAGACAAACATTTTCTTATTTGGGTAAACAAACTTATTTTAAACAATAACTAAACGAAATCCAATTCAACTTTAACATTTATAAAAACAAGTCTGTCTTGAAATGAAATCTCTGTACATTATTCAAGAATTTATCCGGTCGACGGACGCGCAATACAATTTGTTTGTTTCATTTTTACTATGATTCAGAAGGACAATTTCTGACAATAGTGGGGCCGTAGATAAACGGGGTGGTGTTGCCGTTTTACTAACTTTTCTAGGAAACAACAACAATAACGACCAACCAAAAAAGAACCACACAGAAATGTGGATGTGAACTCACTTTCCCGTAATTTAATAAAAGTTCTTGTTCGAAATTTATGTTTGTTTGTGTAAATTCTAAACAAAATACTTGTTTCTCTTGCTCTAATTTATAATCTGTGCATATGTTTATGTTTGGTGTTTTGTTAAACGATCAATGTAGCAGGATTTTAAGTTGCATCTGCCGGCTTCAGTAGTATATAATCATAAACGAACAGATTAATGGAAAATGACGGAAAACTTTCTATTAAATTAACAGCAAGAAGCATGGTATACTTTTAAAGTTTATAAATTTGATAGACATTGGCGCCCAACTGTCGAACAATCAAAACTGAAAGATGAAACCGACAATGTTCTGTGTTCACTTATAAAACTTTATATTTCAAATTATTAAACTTTATAATATACCTTTTCTGTTCCAAAATGAATAACTAATAATCTTCAGTTTACTCATTTATTAAACACGAACTGTTGCATTGGTATACGCAAAACCCGAAAGCCTTGTTAGTGAGATTTATAAGATGGCCATTTGTGAATTTATTTGAATTGAGGATTGCCAGTACATTTACGTAAATTGTGCTGACTAGAATTCAACTGAAATCCTCTTATACTAACTAAGCTACAATTTCCACACTGTTTGCCCAATATAAAATAAACATCTCGAGAGGATATACAATCACTTGTTAAATCTATTAACAATATCTTATCATATAATTGAGAAACTTACCTGCATATTGCAGATTTTATAACGGACATGATCACCTTTACACGACCCTGTTTCACATGTTCGTAATTGATGAGCAACACCACCATCACACGATCTCGAACACGACGACCATTCCAACCATCCCGACCAACCATTCGAACGACTATCGATCTCTTGTAGTTGGGATGATAATTCCTGTTGAATGATAATGAAAAATTACAATAAGATGATAACGGAGAGTACGAGAAAGAGAGAGAGGTGAGATTTGTGGCTGTTTCGCCATTTTGAATAAAGTCGATAAACTCAAGTAGTACTTTTGAGAAATGGTCGTGAATCACAAGACTAAGACTAATAAGACGATGGGAACGTTTTTGAATGAATAATGCATTGTTGATTCAGGATTTGAAATGGTTTGTATCTTTGTATAAGTCTCTCTGTGTGTGTGTATATGGGCGAGTAAAACGGATGGTGGTGCTTACTATCAAACGTCTTCAAACGTCTTCAAAAAAAAAGAGTAGGTAGAGACGACTTGCAAATTCAGTTCTATCCACAAATTACAATAAATTACGCATTACGACAAACCGTGAACGATATGAAAATCCTTCTTGTGATTTAAATTTTCTTCAACATTCACCAATTACAACTGTCACAATATTTTTACTGCTTTCTACAAGTTCTTACAAATACATTAAATTTACTACACTTTCTTTGTATTGCATGATATGATTTTTCTTCGATCGATCCTCGATGTTTTATTGTGGACAGTGATCTTGTCATTCTATCTCGCCTCGTCTAATCGATTACGTTTTGTTGGATTTATTTTTAGATGTGTCAACGCAATAACGTTCTAAACGGTTATGTCGGTGTATACACAATCGTGTTATTAGTTTGACCAGACAATTTTATTTTTATTTCAATTGCAGTTTGCCCGGCGCCTCCACCAGAATTGCGCCAGTTTTTCTATTACAAGTGGCTTCGGTTGATTATTTGAGTAATATTCATATTTGGAGTATCAAATTCTTGGCGACATATCAAGGCGTTTTTCATTGGTGTTGTTTGAAAGATAGTTTGTTTCCAGATAGTCATATAATTGCCAGAAATCTCGTTGTATTTATTGAGATAGATTCTAAACATTTTTTTAAAGGCACACTTGGTAAGAATTATTGGACATTGGACGAGATCTCTTATCATATTTATTTGGTACTTCCGGATTACTGTTTTGTCCCTAATAAAGACTTTCTAAATAAGAAATTTGTATCGTCAAAATATGATGTCAATGACTTACTTCAACAGTCCATTTTTATGAATAGAGTTCAAATTATAAAGCAACTTGAGTGGTGTTGAATTGAATTCTGTTTGGATAAAGATTGCATAATCAGATTACTTTAATAATCAATAGATTGAAGTTGGTTTAATCTATAAAAGATCTGTACTACTTAACATGATTAATTTTGCAGAGTAAGAGCGTTAATTAAAGTTCTTTGTCTTCAAAACTTTTCCACTAACGTTACATCTAATTTACTTATTTATTATATACAATTGTTATTCTTTATTTTTTTCTTTCTTTGATATTATGTGAAAAATCGACAACATAATGCAATTGGCTCTTAATCATACGCGTAGATTATCTTTTCGAAAAACGATTTTCAATCCATTCATCATATTTTGGACGTGTTTATTAGTCGGGAAAATTTATTACATTCCTTTTTATAATTAAAATCTACTTCAGCCATCAATGTTTCGTTATTTTTCTATCATGTTAACCATTAATTTTTCTATTATATTGTTGAATAAAGAGGAGATGGAGGCCACTTGTACACTGAGCGTTTTTTTTTTAGTTGTTCTATACATACGTGCTGTACAAATTGAAACCACTTCATGTCCTAAACTTACTCCCTCTTTTAAAACACAATAATCAACATGATTAATGGTGTATCGTCTTTTTTTTTGAAATTTTATTGAATTAAATAAAAAAAATATGCGGAACGTACTAAAAGAAAGTCAAGCAGCAATAAATTATTTGCTCTAAATGTTAACTAATCGATTTTTTGGAAATGAGTTGATTAATAATGAAATAAAATTGATTACTTTGAAGTTTTCGTGCTGTTCGCATTTATCATTGAAGTAATAATTGATAAAAACTAATAAAAGCAAATCGATCTATACCTGTTCAGAATCGTCTTCGGCTACTAAAGCGGCCTCTAGAGACTCCTGCGGCATTGTAAGATTGTTCTCAATTCCTCTCGATGGACCCATCATTTGAATCTAAAATTAAAAGAAAAGAGGCTATTAATAATAAAGAAATTCATCCAAGCATAGATCTGTATATAGACTTGAATCGGTACAAAGTATTGGACACTTTGGGGATTTGCAGGATATAAAACCAGAGATTACTGTGTGAAGTTAAGCTTCATTTAGAAATGGTGGATGCGCCAGGACCGAAGCCTCAATGTTCGAGTATTTTTCATAAATCAAATAATTGAAGTTATTTTGCGTTTCTACATTCTAAATGAGCACATAAATAAACTAAAATAAAGAAGAAACGAGCTAACAAACAAACAAATAAAATTTTACGAAAAATTATGGCCGTCTGTGATACTGCAGACAATTTCCATCAAATCAACTCGAGTTGTTATCATCATTACAGTAACAATTAAATAGTCCAATATTTGTAATATACAATTGGATAATAAAAAAATACAGTAATGATTGTGTGTGTTTGTAAAACAGACGCCGCCATTCAGACTCCAATTTGTCTCCCCATTTTTATCTCTTTTGTTATTTTGGCTGGGCTCTTTATTATTGTGTGTCTCTCGGCCTTGGCAAAGTTATCCAGTATTTTTTTTTCCTTCTATACTCGTCTTTCGTGAAGCGAACAGAACCGATTTGGAATTGTGCCTGACACCACACCCCCTTTAAAATTGTTGAAACTAACTTCTATAACATCCCTCGTTAAGTCCAACGCACTCAATTCAATTCCGCCCTATCTTTGTATTTTGTATAGCACGTTGTTGTATACTTCTTCCGACTCGTATTTTTTCAGTCTCTCGTAGCCCCTATTAAAGTTGTATAACAATGTTTTAAAAAATTTGTTGCGCATACATAAATAAAGCTTGACCGAATTCTTTTGTTGATTATATTTAAAAAAAATGTGTTGATGGAAAATACACAATGATTTTATAATAAAACAAAACAGAACAAAAAACAACTGATCTACAGTTGTATTTTTTTGCGTCTCATTATTAGCTCCGGTGATTTTGAAAAGATTCGCCTTGCAGTTAAAATTTCAAACAAAACAGACTGCTTCTTACGCCTTTCTTTCATAATAATCACAGCGTGCTTGTTGATACACCGAAATAAAGACGAGTGGTATTGTTTCGAATATCCCTTTACAAAAGTCCTCTTCCACTTGTATAATTTAGAAATAAATGAATTATTTTCTGAAACAACCTACTATATTCCGTGCTGATTGTACGACAACTTGTGTTTTAAACTACTACAGTGAAAGAAATTTAATAAGAAAAACTCTAGAACGTGAAAATCCCATTTTCCTCGCATATATGTTATATGAAATAACGTACGGATGTTGGGTGTGAGCGCCAACCAAATCTTATTCGATGTAATGGTCTTTTATTGGACTTTATTGAATTGTACTTGTGTCAAGTTGGGGGCTGAAATTTGCCTACTTTTAGCAACACACACACACAAACTTTGAAATCTCTCAACTTTCTCCACTTGTGAAAATTTATAGCTTCTTATGCTTTCATTTTCAGTGGAAACAATTTTTTCAATGTGTGTATATCCGTGGACGAGTAAGTAACCTGAAAGGCGTACCAAGGGACCGATGAGGCATCTATGTCGCTGCTGTAATTCCTCTACACTTTGACTGTATTCTGATGGGAATTGCTGATCACATTGCTCTATTCTGTACTCTATGTTATGCTTCACGGAGCATTCATCCCCCTAAGGTAGTAGTGGTTCGTTACTTTCTCACGTTATTGCCAAGCGGGATAACATGGATCATCTCGTGTTGTAATCTAAGAAGAAATTCATTTCTTGTTCCACATCACAGACTTAATTTTGGAATTTACCGTATATAGAAAAAAGTATCTGTTTCAATGAAATATGTTCGATATGTTATCAGTAATGTTGCAGATATACACGCGTCTTGATAAAGTTTCTCTTAAACTGCCAAACTTCGATGGTGTGTTTGCCAATATCAATCACAGCAAAAATTTGATACACAATGACATTAGTTTTATCAACAATGCACCTATTGATAAATGTCGTGTCAGGAGCTACGTGATTTTAATGAAATCTCAACTAGATTTATTTCCAGTAAAACAGGAAAAATAATTGCCAGGAAGGCTATCTTTAAAATTCAACTACAACACGATTTATTCAAGTTTATGATAAGGTCCAACAAATTCAACTATGTTATTGTTCTTTTCTATTATTTATTTTCGGCTACTGTGTAGAAATAATAAGTTCGAGTTTAGAGAATAACGTAAATTGTCTTGTCATTAATTTTATTGTTCTTAAAGTTATAGTAGCGTACACGACTTTACGTACAATTAATGAACACGAAATCAGATCGTTGTGTACGAGAATTTCCTTAATTGTGGATTTATCTTTCAATTATTTAGATAATTGTATACTGTAAACGTTATCTTAATGGAGTCTAATGAAACGAACATGCTTGAATTTTGCAAATATTAAACATGTTCTATTTGCAAAATGGAATTTTATGTACACAAAAGCATCTGTTTAAAATTGGAAAAAAAAATATAATAGCGTTCTTCATGTCATAGAATACAACAATTTATCATGTCACCCCTTTAACCTTAAGACGATAAATTCTTCAACGTTGTTTATAGAAATCACACAAACTATATAGCTTGTGAAAGGAAGCGACAGATTATTCTTCGCACCGGTAAGATCATGAATTGCAGGAAGTATGCCACGGCTTCCTTGGTCAGCCGCATAAATCCATCTTTCCAAGAATTACAAGAAGTGCACGACAAGAAAACCTTAAAATGTTGTTCCGTCATTTCTTGCTCACGTGAAGAAAAACCAGCATTTTCGAGATAATGGAAGAATTATTATTGCAGGCTTTAATTTTACATAATTTGTCCAGCAAGCGCGGTGTGACCGATTCGCGGTTGTGTATTTGTTGATAAGGGACGAGTGTGATGACGTAAGGCCTGTTAAAGGCTTCTGACAAGCCATAAAGATTCTCTACCCCTTCAAAAAAATTATTTTCGACAATGCTGTTATGCAGAGTCAAAACAGAGAGTGTGCATTTTTCATTGTGCTTCCCCCTGTTTGAATCATGAATTTTAAGAAAGACCGGCGACTGCACTTATTGAATGAAGCCTCCAATACGAACATCTAAAGTGACGAATGCAAAGCGACTTTTAACACAAATGAAATCTTTGTTGAAAACATTGGGTGTCGTCCACCCTGCGACGTCAATGTATTACACAAAAAAACTTGTACGAGCACTATAAATGTTTATGTTTTATTGTCATCGTCTAGGATTCTAAGGTGGTCGCAACTGTCTTTCAGACACACGGTTTTGAAAAAACAAGAGCCATCCATTTATGACACGTTTGTTTATTGACTATGTATTAATGTATTCCAGAACACGGCGGGATATTCTCCATTGTCTTGAAATCTGTTCAACAAAACTTTTGGATATTTTTGTGAATCGAAAAGTCTCCCTTGTTTAATTAACAAGATTGCTAATTTATTCCCAACTCGATATAATTATCTTCTTTCATTTATTTATCTATCCGTACTTGGGGATTTTTCAATTTCGATTGAATTTTTTTTCTCTCGTTTACATTTCGGGTACAGTGGCGAAAGGAAATTACTAAAGCAATAAATTTCGATCGTCGGAAAATCTATTACACCAACGGTCAGGTGGTAAGCAACATATTATACGCATCTAGTAAAGTTGTATACGATAAATTTAAAATTTTATGAGACTGCATTTTCCGGATTGGTAGTAATCGGGGACAACATAGTATACTATTTGAAAATAATCAAACTAATTTCATTACCATAAACAAGAAATCGTTTCCAATACGAAAAGTTCGTAGTGATCGTCAATTTAAATTGGGGTTTGATTAAAAAGAATATTCTCGAATTTGAATTATACTCGTTTCAAATATTGAACTGTATAAACTCATTTCCTATACAAACTTGACGATTTTCCTCTTAGGTGAAAATTCCAATTTTCGTCGGCAAGAGCTACGTTTGTACGCAAAGAAAATGTTGACGTACAAATGTACAAATATGCATTTGAAACTTCAAGAAAATCGCTCAACTCAAAGAATTCCATTCAATTTCACAAACAACCGAAAAAAAAATCAAATAGACCAGATTGAATTCGTTGTCGTATCTTGAAACGATCTAATGGGATAATTAGGGAGCGGTGAACATTAAATGGTATTCGAACTAATGTTTTTATCGTTAACGAACGTGAAAAAAGACGTAGATGAAAATAATGCAACAGCTGGTGTTAGTTTTACGTTATAACTATTTTCGAACTGTATTTCGACATTAATTGGTGGTATTAAACAGTTGTACCGATTTTTACTAATTAATAACGTCGTTCATTAGCTTATTTTTTCAACTGGGATGTGATAGATTAATTGGAGCCGGTACGCGTCTAGTACGATCGAGGAAAAGTGAATAATTGAGCACATGGACTGAATATAAATATACAGAAACATGCCGAGAATCACAGTGGAATACGTGCTGAAGCCAATGAGAAATAGAAACAAAACTGGAACGGACCTGGTGCAGCAATCATGAGGACTCCTCCATAGATATGACCACAATTAAGCAAATAAGAAATATTTCTAATTGCAAGAAGGCTAATTGTCTCATCTAACAATCAAATAAATATAAGTTGATAAGAATAGTGTTCTGTGCTGATTATTTTAAAAATTGGTATGTAACCTAGATTTCGACGTATAGAATTCGTTTCAATTGTAAGGGCTTCCATTGTAACTTGAGTAATAATGGATTATGTTGTGGGATATTATCTATAATTCACTATTTGCATTCATTAGAAATTGATAATACTGGTAATATGGAACTCGAATTCATGCTTAACAAATCCACAACATTTCCTGTTGAACCAAAAACATTAAAAGATTAATCAAACTTCTGATTAAGAATGTTCAGTCAAAATTAATGTTGATTGTTGTGTTTCGTAATTTACTGCGTAGAATGATCGTTTGAAACTCCCTCACTCTGTCTCTCCAGACAGAAATTAACTACGAAATCATTATAAAATTCAAAGGGAAATATTAAAAATTTCATTATTGTTATAAAGTTGAAATTACGAATATTCCTTGAGGTTTTTACCATAAATTTAAATTAGAGCTTTCAACCAACACTAGTGTTTTGCCAAAAGTAGTGGCAAACCAACAAAATCTAATTTGTTTGTAATGTAAACAAGCTGGTAAAGACAGTAACGATAGGGGCTGTTGTTGTTGTTGTTGCTGTAAAATAATAAACAACTCTTGAAATAAAGAAGGAAGGAAACAGGGTGTATCGTGAGAAATACCACCTACCACTCTTATATTTCCGGTACTTTGCGATTTATATACAATTCTCACGTTTGAATTTTAATTAATTACTTGTTGAAAAATCTATAATTGTGGCAATATTTTAATTGTACACTCGATGTTGTAATTAAATGGAAACTAATCAAATAAAGTGGGAAATTTTTGCAATTATCCTTTGTGTAGGTATGCATGGAATTTATTAGAAGAAAAATAGAAGGGATTTTCGTATGAAATATAGACAGACTTTTCGGACAAAGAAAGAGAGTCACTGCCACTATTCAAATTGAAAGGATTCCCAACCCAGCTTGCATATTCACTAGTAGTTATCTCAACTCTCGTAACTTATCTCTATTCAAGTAGTTTTATTTTTTGCGAAAAGTTCTACTTTACAAATTTTCCGTACGTCCTCTTTATTTATTTAAGTGAGTCAATATAAACAGAAAGTGAGAAAAGAAAATTGATTCCAACACATATTTATTGGAAATATTTGTATATGAAAATACGTGAATATTTGCATGCATAGATGTTGGCTTTATATTAGTACCAAACAATCAATTCTATTGATATTCCTGCAATGTTCACATTTCCCACTAACCCCATTAGAGTGCTGTCTGTTCAACGACCATAAATTAACACACAACCAAATGTATTGAACAGAAACACATTCACAAAATGTTGAACAAATAACTGAATATCCAATTACTGAAATATACCGATAATTTACAAGAAAAATTACCCATTAGAGACACGAATAATGAAGCATGAGAAATGTACAGATAATAGACACAAACAACAGACAGAAAGAAAAATGTACGGCCTCTCATAAGTCTCGAGTTTAATAAAATACTCTAGAATCCGTTGTTGAACATAGTGTGAGGTACTTGAACGAGCTCTTACAATATATTTCGGTATAGTGAATAAAAAATTTTACAACAAGCCATCAAGAACTACAACTACAAGAAGTACCCTGTAATTCGATTAAAATGTAGCATCTTTCAAATAGTGTGACATTTTTCAGGAATACCTCATCTCATTTAAAATTTAAATTTAATAGAGTGCATTTAATATAAATTGATACGAGCACGCTTGAAATATAAAGTTAGCAAGGAAAAATTAAGTTGAATACGGTAGAGAAAAATTGCAAAAAAAAAGTGGGAGAGGCAATACAAGGGGTTGAGAGCTAGAGAGAAAGAGAGAGATTTGTGCCAGTATGCACCAATCGCCTATAGATTGCTTTTCAATTTTGATCGTTCCATTGATACAAACACACACGTGAAGATGATATAAAGAAAGGGAAATCGTTTTCACAATCAACTTTTGGAAACAATCAGTATTTTCACTATTTCCATTCAAATTTCAATTGAATATCAACTCTACCATTCAAAACATGTTGTAGAAATATTAATTACGTCAATTTCTTGATTTGCACAGTTGCCCTATCGCAATGTGCAGCTTTTCTGACGCAATTGAAGATTAAAGCAGTAAATACCGAAAGACAGTGGCTTCTCTTGGACGGATCTAAATCGGTTAGTTTTTCCTTGTGAACAAACAGATTAAGGAATTTCGTATTGTCCAATATCTCTTAACTTATAATCAAAAGTATCCAACAATTGTTTCTAGGTTCCGACAGTCTGATAGCCTTAATAAGAACTTTCAATTGAAGCAAATCTCCTAAGTTGATCAAGTGCATCACTTGATTATTTGAAATATTAGTCTTCTTTCATTTTGTAACCAATTTGACGAACTTTTTCGAGAAAAAAAGCTATTGAAATATTTAACAATGTGAACTCTGCTTTTTCTAGTCTACTCTTAAAAACAACATTCGTGTAAACCCAAACAATTGTTAATAAGTCCGAGACAGAGACCAATCATAGCTGCTTCAAGAGTTGAATTTCCAAAGAAAATGCGAAACTGTGTATCCATGAAGATGCACAATCGTTAACCACGGATTAATCCACAATTTTGAGCGTTTTTCTTTGGTTTCTTTATAGAACTGCTGACTCATTTTACACTTTAATAATGACCGTATTTTGCACGATTTAGACGATTTTTCTGTATGAAAAAGCAGAGAAAACCTAAGCTGGAAGATATAATTGTCGATCTAAGCAGACTTCCCCGTTTATTATCGAGTTTTTAGCCCAAGTAACAAAAATACAAATGTACAGAGAATAGTTTGAGGCAAGATTCTTGTAGATGAAGATTAAGGACTATCGAAAAACGGAGCAAGACTAATAAGTAGAAAAAACATATGTTCCGTTAGACGAAACTCAAAATATTTGCTTGTTTGATCGAAATTGACAAAAGCAGTTCTGTTCCAATTGACAAAGCTGGTTAGAATTGAACGAATTTTTTGCAGTGTTTATCATGGGCTGCTTGCACTTGAAGTTGCCAAATTAATCAAGATTTACATGAGGTTCGCCGTCTATTTTACACACATAAAAATCTAACAATTTAATAATTAAATAAATAAACTGAAAACCACATTATTTAATCCAAACATTAACAAACAATTGGTTTATAAACACAATTTCTGTACACCACATAAACAACATTGGTTTACTTTGTAATTGTTCACACTAAATCCGTTCATGTACATATGTTCACTTATATACATTAATGTACCAATATTAACGCTTTAATTCCCACGTAACGATAAAACCATAAAAAACACTTTCAGATTATTTGTACGCGTTGCAGCATTATTGGACCCAACGCAAAATTGCAAATTTTTGAATAAAATACAATAAATATTTGAATAAGAGGCAGGAACGTTATGCTATTTCAATTGCTAGCGTCTAAATCGAGCCTGTCCAAAAAAGAAAATCAAGAAAATTAATGGAATACGTAAAATGGAACGAAATATTAAATTACTAGTAGTGTTCCGGAATTATTCAGCTTTACTGAAAAGATTAAATTGAATAATACGATTTGACTTGTAGATATATAATAACACTTGTTTCATGCGGATATCATATAATGTCAGAGAAATAACAGTAGCAGAAATGACGGAGATACATTTGTTGATTTTAATCTAGCATTTTGGTTTATTTTTGTTTCGGTCATCTTGTAACGGATTAAGAATAAGGAGATTAAACAATTCAAGGAGCGAAATATTTGTTCATCAACGAAAACACGATAATTTCCAGAATTTCCTCCAATCAATATTTATTTAACTATTTATTTCACACTCACTCTATGCATATTTTATTTGTAAATAAGTTGAAAAGTTGTTTGTGATGTAAACGATTCCTGTAGCGAGAGAGCCATAAAGTTTCGTATACGTTACAGGGAAGAACTCGGTCAATCGCAGGAAATGAACATCTCTTCGGTACGTTTCCGGAACAGAACCACACCACCACCATCTCCAACAATTTATGGACGTTAGGAAAATTATACGAGAATAGAATCGGGCGGAGGGTAATTGGATGAACCGGGGGGATGGTCTCCCCAAGCCCAACTTGGATTTTGTCATAGCTATCCTAGTTTCCTTTAACTTTATTATTATTGCTACACTACAACTACTGAAATTATCAAGTTCGTCCTGATTTACACGAGAACGATGCCGATAATTCGTGGAAACAATCTCGCCAAGTGTCTAATATAAATTGCCATATCCACCTACCTGTAGATGTTTCAACAGTTTATTGGTTTGTGTGAATTTTCATTTAATTCAGTCGGTAGTTTGATTGAAATTTTTACTGTAGCCGTCGAGGGGGAATTTCTAAAATACTGAAGTATACGATAAATACAGTAGGATATAAATGTTTTGATTATATAGCCGAGTAAACGAGTAAAAACAAGATTACAAGCTAGTCTGGAAATAAAAGGAGCATAAAAGAGTTGATCCCAATATTCAACGAGAAAAGGACACGACAAAAAAGCTCGACTATTTCGTAAACACATTAATGTTGACGCAATGTTGGGGATTTGTAGTTTAAATTTTCTAAATATCATCAACTGAAAATTAGGTATCCGTACAACAAGTAAAAGTAAATTTCAGAAAGGTATTCCTGAACATAAAATAAGAATCTAACTGGGAATTATGTTGAGAATTTGTAACAGAATTTCTTCAACAACAAAGCTCTAATGTTATATCAATCATGACTTTTGTTAGAAAAGCTTTCACCAAAACAAAAAGAAACATCTAAAAGATGCGTTTATAGTGTATTGTAATTGCAACATGGTTTTGAATATAAAGTTGGAGATTGATAAAACTAGCAACCTTACCTAAATCGTGCGGATACAATATCGATTTGACGGATAATTGAGCATTCGGATTTATTCAACGACTATTGTCTCTCCTCTCTCTAATATTGTTTCGTTTTCTATATAGTCGAACGAATACAATTTTTATAAGTTGGTTTCAGAGAAGTTTGAAAATCACATACACCTCATCTAATATGAACCGGCTGCATTATTCTTTCATGTATGAATGTATACGATATACATAGCGTATCGTGTATAGAATAAAACTTTTGATATTCTTTCATTGTCAAAAACTGGATACCATCGTTGAAGTAATAGAGTAATATAAAGTGGAAAATGATAATAAAACTTTTACGAAAAATTTTCTGATAAAATTACAGATCTTTATTTTTCTATACGATTCATTGTTTTTTATATTACTCAGTTGTGGACATGGTTCAGTATAATGAAGCGATAACAAAATCACGACTGCAAAAACACGATAATAAGACAAATTGTAATAATAAATTCTTCAATGGTTTTATTCGAACTGGTACTCTGCTTAAATCAAACAAGAACAGATTTTTACGGAACTCTCAATTGAAAACTTTGGGAAAAATTTGTTGGATGAATTTGGTGGATTGCCATGCACGCCTTGTGTCTATGAAGCTCTTGTCATTTATGAACTTTTAACACACCTTCGATACCCCATTGCACCCCGGTATTCAAGTAAAAGTTCTAATGTTTAATGGTGAGATTTCGTCTCTATTCATCAAAATAACTTCAACTAAAAAAAAGCCGAACATTTTGATTAGCACAGAAAATACATTAATTGAACGCAGAGCGGAAGGGAGCGATTATTATTTCCTTCCTTTCCACTACAATCATTAATTTCTCCCGTTCGTCATTTGAACTCTTTGATTTATAGCTTTCAACTAAACTCACACCGTAGACTTCATTTTCACTTTCTTAAATACGTTTCTTTTACGGCCGTCTTTCTCGTTAAATTTGTACCCGAAATTTTGACAAAATCGCTAATAATTGTTAAAAATTAACAAATTATCGTGAAAGTCCTGCAAATAACAACACATCAAACTGTATTTAGTGAATAATTTATAGTAAATATCGACAGTTCATTTTGAACAATACCATGTCAAAAGAACCAACATTAATTATTGCTTGAATTAACATAAATCATTAGCGAATGTTTGATATTATAATGGATAAACAATTAGCCAGAAGCATTATCATTTTATATATCAACAATTAAAAGCTGAAATCCTAATTATATTTTTAATGATATTCAACTGTATAATATTCATTCAATCTCTTTATTGAATCTAAAACTAAAATATTTAATGAATGTTGTACAGATTTTATGATCATTTGGGAGATTTTACGATGAAAGTTTTGCTTCTTTCATAAAACTTAATAATCGTTGAAAATTCGGTTTGTTCTTGTCGTATTTTTCTTGTTTCTTTATTATGATTTTTAATTCAACAAAATTCATTAAATCCTGGAAAGTTATAATTTAATAAAGACATCTCTATCGTCTACCCCTGCATACATATTTATATGCATACATACATAATTTTATCTACAAACATCTTTATAAAGTATAACCCACGTGAATATAAATAATATCAACGTTATTATCATTATTATTATGATTACAAGAAATATTGTTCATTGTTCGAAATTCTGTGGTTAAATTATTGGAGCTCAGCTGGTGTTTTCCTAAATTTTCTGTAACAAAACCCAATCGTCTTCATTTCATGATTTATGAATTATATTGGATAGTTTGTTATAATAGATTGTAAAAATATACAGTTTTTCCCTATAATAAACAGCATCTCTATTAACAAACACAGATTTTATGAAATATTTTTGAATATTTTACATAATCGAAATAACTGGGAAACAGTTGAAAGGATGAGTTTGGAAATTTCCAAGACCACCTAAATGACGAACAATTCTTTAGAAACAAACAGTTAAAAGAATGTAAGTGATCTTAAATATTAAACGGAATCCTACAGAGTACGGCTCAAATAGTGGTTGACAAAGACGTTCGAGATAAGATCATAAAGGATGAGGGAGAGAAACCAACAAATATCCTTTCAATTATGTTCTACAGTAGCAAGAAGGCAAACAGTTGGATCCAACAGTTTTTCAATTGATTAAAAAACACAGTGTAAACCAGAATTTATCAACACAACAAAAATTTTGTTTAGTTTTGATTAAAAATGAAAAAAAGCACACACTTGAAAATGTACACGTTTTTCCACTATTCTAACGCTAGTTTGGAATTTAATAAAACTGTTTATTAGTTTTAAAATGACTTTGATGGAGCATTATCAAAGGCTAAGGTTTTTTCCAATTTTATTTCATCAACTTCACATTTTATAACAAAGAGACGAACATCAAAAAAAAAAAACGCGAAGAATACCAACGCGAATAATTTCAGCTTATTAAGAATAATCTCGAGTTAATTAAGTGCAAATTATTTTGTTCTTCTACAACTCCAGGAGAAGCTCTGTGTTTCTCTTGTACATGTTTTGCGAAATGCAACTGGTTCGTTGGAGGATTCTTGCACATAATGCTTATTCCAAGTATTTTAGTTGTAAATATGATTAGCTTTAATCTAGCAAGTAGGTAATTAGCCTTAGATTTCAATAATATTAGGTCGATCAGTGATCGGAAAACTGTGGGTGGCACATAGAACGTGTAGGTTGACAATAAAGCTATCTAGAGATTTAAAAAAATGATAAAAAGACCCACAAATTATAAAATATTTGGCGTTAACTGCATTATTTCTCTATTTACTCATCTATTTAATAACGTTTCTCAAAAAACATTGATTTAGGATCATTATCAAGTCATCAAAAAAAACATTGCATTGCACATAATAAATAAAAATATTCTTAGGTCAAATGAGTAAAACGAATGAGACAATACGTAATTCCAAGAATTGTTAAGAAATCTTCAAACATGTACGCGGCCCCAAATTGGAGCTACCGCAAAGCTACTCTTCATTTCTTTTGAGCCCTTCAAGGGCTGTTTCTAGATGCTGTTGTTCTTTAAACTAGGGCTACCTTCTTCTCCGATATAATCCCTCACATTTCTTAAATGTTCCTCCTCTGTCCAATTTCTGAGAAATTTCTATTTAAGACTCCTCTTGTAACACACATGCGAAAGATGGGTAATTTATTCTTGACAGATTTTATACGATTTTGTTCGTTAAATAGAGGGTCGCCAATGGGCAAAGTTTCTGAAACACTGGTGTAGAGTAAAGAGACTAAAATAACAGATTCTTGACTATTCTACGGAACACTCAAATCCCTCTTTATCTTATCTTAACTCAATTTTAATCAGGGCATCAATTTTATCTTAAATGTTGCTCACACCTACATTTATCTTGTAAATGTGAAGATATAGTGAGAAGCGACTGTGGTTGTTCTTCAGTGAAAATCTCCCAATTGATACATTGTGATGTAGTTAAATTTACATAATGTCTGGTAGTCTTTTTTACTCTCGTCTCATTTTTTCGTCTTCTATTTGTTTTTATTTATCTATTTATTTATTTTTATTTTCGTCGTTAATGCGTTGGTTTAATTTATTCATGCTTGTTGTTTTCTAACCGCTAACAAGTCTTTAAATAGACATTTACTTAATTGTTGAAAATTTAAAGACCTTTCAAATGTTATGTGACTTTTTCCAAATTTCTAACGATATATATTTAAATGGTTAATACACATTTCTAAAGTCTGAAATATAATAACAAGAACACATTTATATTAATAATGTGGAAGTTTAGCAGCGATACGCCGCCAGATTAAGCGCAATAAAGGTAGGCTGCTGGTACACCTGACAGGTTGTAATTAATCATAAGTCTTAATTAATTAAATTTGTTGCTACAAATTAAATTGTTAATCGCAGACATTTACAAGTTGAGTGAACGGTTGTTATATATTCTCATGTTTTATTTTATAAATAATAAAATAACCGATTTTTTTTTGTACATTTATAAGAGCTATAAAAGCTCTCCATGCAGACTTGTTTTACAAAAATTGAGAAAAACTACCGGAAAGCTTTTGTCATCTGTATTACAAGTCACAACAATATGTCTTGACCGGTATTTGACATTCTTTTCCAACGTTTAATCGTTGAATATAAATTATTCGGAAATTTTAAAGGGACGGTCCACTATTGTCCCAGTTTCTGTTAAATTATAAACTCAGTTTAGCCAATGGAACTGAAAAATAAAATAAAACACCGACAGACAACAATATACAATAGCTGCCAATAAAAATTATACTTTTTAATTGTTCATGAATATTTATTCGGGTTGAATTTGAATGGATCTCGTGCACCCCCCGAAAAGTTAACAATAAAACAATTGCACCACCGACTAACTGCAACAAATTAAATACAGATAGATTATCGATTCAATTGCGCTTCAAATGTTGAGATTAATTTACTAGAGAATTTTCTATTGGAATTATTTGGATAGCTTCTCCCAAATGATTTTCGTTTTCTATATTTCTACAAAAGGTAGATATGTCACCGTATTATACAAATTGTCATATAAAACATTCATAACTTCCCTCCCTTAACCGTAACTTATTATTTATTGATATTCAGAGCTGTTTCCATTCATTCGTTTTTTATCATCGTGTGCCTGTTTCTATCTTCAGTTTCACTCATATTATTTCGGTCGAAATGTACTACAAACATAAATAAATTCCGAATATTGATTTCTGATTATTACCGGCCGAAAATACCGCCGTTTTTGTGACAAATTTATTCTCTACTTTATTGTAAGTCACCGACTCTTCTTTTATGTATTCGTTTGAATAGTGTGCCACATTTGCAATTGCCAAAAAGCGGGTGGCAATATTAAGATAAAACAACTCAAACATCGGTCTCTGCAAGCAGGTCGACGAATTTTATCGGCGCCTTGCATTAATCACGATTTCGATAAATTTTTTCATAAATTCCATGAAATGTTGTCACCAACTGAATACCGTTAATGTTATCCAAAGATTTATGGAATAAAGTCTCGATCGTTTTAACGTAGGACGCATTAGTTGTTGTGAACCGAAAGACGGACTTGTCAAAGCCAGACGTTAACCATCTATGAGTTTGACATGGGGGCGAGTGTATCCCAAAAACCCCACAACCACCACCACCATGATCATGATTCTGGGTCATTCCACTAGAGAACAAACTAGTAGAGAAGATATGGTGGGTGTGTAGGTAACATGCGCTAAGGGACATGCCAACAGATTGACCTGTCGCCTTGAAAAGGATCATTCTGTGTATATATCAACTCTACCATAGCTTGAAAATCGAAGCGAAAAACTATATTTTTTTATTATAAAATGGAACATTGCCGCCGTTGAGGATACAAGTCGTTCTTTAATAATTACGATTCGGCGCCTGTGTTAATCCATTTCGAGTGTATCGTCGTGTTTCATATCAATTTATGTCGGTGCTAAAACGACGATTAATAATGTAGTCAATGTGCAAGTTATCTCTGTCTGAAGATAAATTTTATTAAAGGGTAGGTAGATGTGGGAATCTCGATTTGGAAGCAACTGGGAGGCAAAAAAAAACGAATTCATAATTTGATCTACCTATTGGCATTATTTAGATCAACTTAAATGTCTATACAAGCTGGATTTGCAAAGTTCTATATTCGAAATCTGATGAGAAATTGATTTAGAATTCCAAAGTCATCTCTAAGGCTCAAGGGACCGACCAAAATTAATTGATAAAGTTGGTTAACATGTCAATAGCCACAATGCAACAACGTACAATTACAAGGATCATCACAGAACTCTCATATTGTTCACCGCCGTTATTCAGGAAACTATAACTAATTACATATTCATATTATAATAAACTCCACCAAATATATGTATAGAAGGCGATAGAGACAGTTAAGAGAGGGAGAGAGTTTTAGATTTAAAACTAATTGGACAATAACGTTAATAGAAGACAATAGAAATGAAAAACTATATGTGTATAATGAGAAAATAGAGTAGAGTTGGTTGTCTGAATACACCAAGTCTTGAAGAAATTTATTTGTTAGAGCGAAGACAATTAACTAAGTGACTACGAGACCGCAAGTTCAACACAAAGACTTTGTATGAAGGAAGTTCTTTATATATACAGAAAGAGAGTTGAACTTGTATAGTATACGGTGGCTTAAAGTTTGACTTTAGATGACTTTTTAAATTACAAACAACCCCATTCTTCCCAACAAACATAATCTTATGCTGGTTCGTATTTTGTTGTTGTAGTTGGTAGAGTTGTGCAGTTCAAACTATTGACATTAAAAATTTCACAGCAATTTGAAGATTAAAATTTACACAGCAATGACAATGATAAGTGCAAAAAAAAAGGAGAACAACAATAGAGGGAGAGACTATATAAAAAAAGATCTACCACCAACATATATCTTGCGTATAGTACAAGCCTATATCTGTACAGCCAACACAAACGTCTGCATGATTGATAGTCACATAGCAGAAGCTCTATGTACATCTTTCAACATTTTTTTACACTTCATCATCCCGAAAAGTTTGAGATTTCTACACAAGCTATAAATTCAGCACAACTACCTACGATACATCTTTGAAAATTTCCATCGTTAATTTTGTTTTTTCAATCCTATTATGTAATCTAGAAAATTCTTTTTTTTAACAAAATAAAGCTACAGTGTATCTGTAAGATATTTCACATTAGTTTAAAATGTATTGGGTGTTGGATGTAAACAGCTAATAAATTTTACGGTTCCGATAATGGTCAACGTTGGAAGAACATTGACTAAAAGGGGGCAGATGATGAAAAACGTTAGTAGAATGCGTAATAACCGAATAATTCGATATGTTACTATCGTTCGTTTCACTGCAATTTCAGGATGTCTCTACGTAATCACTTTATAGGGCAATGTGATGAGAAAAGCGTATGTACAGCATGTGCGCCACCGATTAACATTGTCTGCAACTTTTTTTTATTCTATTTCTGTCAATGAGCTTTATAATTTTTTTTTATTGCATACATTTGTTTCTCCCAATAAAGCATACGACGAACTTTTAACAAATTTCTTCTCCACTGTCTTGGTTGTATTTTATAAATAAAAACAATAAAATGTAATCTGTTAACTTTAATATTAGATTTATGTAAATCGAGTCTTTTTAAAGAATTTAAAGTATTTTAGTAGTATGAAGTACGTCGAAATAACGGAAAATTTTCATAATTACACTCATTTAAACTTTTGTCTTGTTTCTCAGCTTATCTACAGATCTCGCCCAACACGAAAAAATTTAAAATAATTTCAGTCTCGCTGGCGTTCTCAGAGCCATGAGATTTATGTAAAGTTAACAATTTTATTGTGGTCAAACAAGAGAGAATCTTTCCTATTCGCTTAAACAAACGAAAGACTCCCGGTATCCTCGCTTTTCTGTCTTCTGGTCGACACTATTGCTTTTTTCTTAGAAAATCTGGCACCTCCTAGTTGCAGGACTTCTTGAACCTTCCAAACCTGTTCAATTAGGAAGGGTTTATTACGTTGGACTTCTATCTTTGTAGTGTTCACGATTCGCTTCAAAAACTAAATAAGTAGCACGTATTCTTCGATATAATCTCCTCTTGATAGAACTCAAGAGGCTTCAGCTATCTAAAGACATCGTCTTCAGAGAATTGAAAAGATAAAGACAAAAGAAAATAGATGACTACGAAATGGAGAAAGAAGATTATTAGGAAACGGAATAATAGTTGTTTTGTCGCCGGTAAATCGTACTACTTTTTGATGAATATGTGTGAAATTTCATGTTAACTCAAAAGTATGTAAGGGCTCTTCTGTTAAAACAGTACAGAGACAAAGTTTACTGAATATAAACGGGCTCTTAAAAATCTAGAAGACGATCCACGTGAAGGATACCCACAAAATAATTCGCGGTGTAGTTTTGGAAAATCGTCGATTAATCGAGAGACACTTAGGAGAAGCTCTAGAGACCTCATTAGGCACTGTGAGCAAAATTTTGGTTGAAATTTTTGAGTTTCAGCTGTATACACAACAATGGAACACAGATTTGAATGTAACTTTCTCAATAACATTTGGAATGTTTTAGAATGAATGAAATAGATTTTATGCGTTGTCTCATCACTTTGGTTGAGACTTGTGCGTCCACCATAACGAGAATCAAAACAAGAGACTGAGCCTACGCTCCGAAGGCAGTTAGGCTCGATAAAACTGATGAAAAAGGTGTCAACGTCAGTTTTTTTTTGGGATGCTTGAGGAATTTTGCTGGTAAACGCAGATTATTACTGTAACCTTTTAGACCAACTGAATGTAAGTATTCTTGAGTAAAGACCGGTCTTATGGAAGAAAAAATCGTTCTTTATCAAGATAACACACATTCTCAGAGAACTATCGCGAAAATCAGCGAATTGTTGCAACATCTACCCCATTCGCCAGATTTAGCTCTCTATGACTTCCGGTTTTTCTTACATCGTAAGAAATTTATGGAATAGAGTTTATAAATTAGAAGAGTTGTGGAGACAAATGTATTGAAGTGCAGGGAAAGCATATTGAACAATAAAATGAGGCAGCTATTGAATTAAATTTTGCCAGCAAATAAAGGATTTCCCGAGAGCAAAATTTGCAAAAATTGAAGGGTAATTTTGAAGCAGACCAGAGCAATGGATGTCATCGTGAAAACGCAACCATTTTATCGATTATTTTGAGACGATTCGTATTTCTTTGAGCAAAAAAAAAGTTTTAACAAGAAATAGTTATTTACTTTACAAGGTGTGAAAAGACACTTCCCACCGTGTAAAGTACAAAATTTTTTTCAATACTAACTACGATTTAATCTATTTTTTGATTACAGGTATTAATTTTTGTATTATTGTTTACCAAATTAAACATTGTTTACTAAAATTCTCGTTCTTCATAGAAACACCTTCGAGGCCGACTTGCATCGCAAAATTTGAGACCAGAGACACTTGCGATTTGGTGTCTGACGAGTGCAATTGGATTTCATTAAAGTAGACGATCTGTGGTAGACGCAATTGTTTTTAATCGAAATTTAAATTCAAATTAACCGAAATTAATTTAAATTGAATTACTGAGAATAATTAATATATAATTTAATTGAAGATAGAGGTATTTTAATTCTCAGTTTTTTGTTTGTTTTTTTTTCTTATATTCCAAAATTTAATCTGTGTATTTTTGAATTGTTAAAAATGTGTGATATTGAGAAAAAAAATTGCGTCGACTTTGTCCCACAAAAAAACTTGTTGAACATCAGTTTTCATAGAAACTAAAAGAAAAGACACTTTTCCCCACTAGTGAAGAAAAGACATTTTTCTTCACTAGTGAAGAAAAGTGTCACTTTACCATTAAGATATTAGTAAAGTAAAGTCTACTTTCAACTGTTAGTATTGAGAAAAATACATTTCCCATCAAATAAATCGTAAATTTTAATTTTTCTAAATAAGCATCTTCGAACCGAATCGATACGAAAATGTCAATTATTTTTAATTTGAAATCAGTAAATGTACTATTGCGACGTTTGAACAGAAATTTCCGCTTAAAAATTTCACTCAATTTTATTGTCTAAATAAATAAAAAGCAATTGGTTTAGATTGGTGACCTGACAACAACCCTTTCCATTTTATTGATTTTATTCAGACTATTACTATTAATGTTGGAAAATCTTTTAAAAAAATAATTATAGAGCATCGGATAATAATAGAAGCCATTTAATTTAATGTTAATAAACGTATTCATTCTAACGAAACTAATTTGAAAAGCTTGTAAAACTTTCAATAACCTACATAATATATAAGCTATACTAGTCCGACTTGAAGTTTTAAAATTGACTTCATTTATTAGTTTGAAACGAAGCAACGGTATGCACCCACCGAAACCGCTGTTGCTTCCACTTAAAACACAACTACCATTATCAACAACAGTACTAGTAACATCTTATCTTTTAAAACAACAATATTACTATCAAACTTATACATATTTGTTGTTTTTTTTCCCATCTTCTATACCTTCTATACCTATATCGTATGTAACGTAATAAAAACGTTACATAAGATCGCCGATATCGCCAGTAAAAGACGACATAAACATATACAAAAATAGGACAATTTTCGATAATAAAATTGGAAAGGGGGACGAAAAAGAACGTAGAAAACAGACGTCGCAATAATCGTAAGGACGAGTAACAGAATTGAACGTTGATTTTCAACGACATTGTCGTAAATTTTCTCCCAAATCGAAACAGTGTAAAAGACGAATAATGATGGAATTCGCGACCAACCATGGCTCCATCAAGACGAACAACTTTTACATCCACACAACGGGGCAGAGCCGTTAACAATAGTAATATTCTTAAGAGACATTAGATGTAGCCAATAAATCAGTTTCGAGAGACAGAGGGAGAGAGAGAGAGATACGATAAAGTAAATAAAAATTTTTGTAATCGAATCGATACGTGCTATTGTGAAAATTGGGACAATGATCAAATTTTGAAGAGTTCATCATCGATTTACTGAAACGAAAAATACGTTGGTATGCAGATTAAATTTTGGATTGTACATAATATGAACAGCGGAGAATGTTAATTATTAACCAAACATTTAGATTATTCATTTAACACTTATTATTGGATCGGCAATTGATTGGAATTATTCAGACACAAGGAGCATTTTCCAATATTCCAGGGAATTAATTTCAATTATTTCACAATGAAAAACATGAAAAGCCCGCATTCAACCGAATTCACTTGAAATCAGTGTTACTGAAAGCAAGTTAAATCACAGTGGACACGAGCAAACCCAGTAGAAATCAATCCAACTAGGTGCAAACCAAGGCGAAATATGTACAACACGGCGAAACGAAGTTAGATAGCAATGAAACGGTGTTTTTCGACGGATTCCAACTGGCTACTAAGTAGCTAGTTAATTGAATTGTCCTCCGATTTCCTTCCCAAAAAAACAGCTTCTACTTAATAAATTTTCGACGTTTCGAGGCCTAATTTGAAAGAGCAGAGGCGTACTAATTTATAGAAAATTATCTCGAAAAAATATATACACAATAATATTAATGACGATCATTTAAATTTGTCTATTTCTTAATCACACAGTCGCCTTTAGATAGACTTCTACTCAAAAATTTATTTATTTTAATCACTCACAAAATAATTATCAAACATTTATGGGACTTTATTCAAGACAAATAGGGCCTGATAATAAATCGTCATTTACATTTAGTTGCCGCCAAAGGATTCCTTCCTTGTGGCAGGCCTTGACAAAGACGAACACCAGAAGCGAAAAGTCTTTTAATGAATTACTTCGTAATACGTTGTGCTATAAAATTTTATGTGTATTGATTGGAGACACGGCTGATCCAATTAAATATATGATCAAGTCGGTGATTGCAAGTAACATTCGTAATTGTGTTATATTAGGAAAGGGATGTTGCAAAAATTGATGGAGACGAAACGATTAATATTTTGTGTTGGAATTTTTGAAATCGAAAAACAACCTACTAAAAAAAATTAATTTCACTTTATTGTGCAGTGAAATATCTCTTTTTTGATCGAAATACAGCGCAATTTGGTATGCAAATGAAAAAATGCGGAATATTTTACAAAATTGGAAGGCCGCAGAATTTTCGGTACATCCAGTAAATTGCGTCCCATTCTATATTCAATCATTAGCGTAATTAGAGAGGCTTAACTTGTCTTTCAATTTCCTCCAATTAGTCTCTTTATAATCAAATATAATAAAATCAGTAAAGATTCATTTACCGTTAAATTTCAACCATGTTATAAATAGAAGCAAGCAAATTTCTCGTTTTACGAGTGATTTAAACTTTGAAGGAATAAAATGTCTTTAACATTCCGGAACATCAGAAACTACCCTTTAACCACAAGCTAACGTAATTCAGGCAACATTACAACTGTTGCAGGCAGTTGGACAGGCCGCCGCACATATACACAATGTTAAAACGGACGGACAACGTCCATCGTCGTCTTCCTTTTCATTTATTTTGGGTGAAAATGTGTGGCCCTACCATTTTAACCAAAAACTAACTGTAACTGTTCGCCTTTATGTCTATGTGTGGGTTGGTTTTGAATATAATCAAACGAATTTAAATACTGCAACTTACCATGAGAAGAATAACAGCCATTGTTAAACGGCTCATTTTCATCGGATTGTGCATTTTGTCTTCATTTATTGTCGCAATCGTGCGTTGAAATTGTCATCAATTCGACCTGCAAATTAAACAAGAATTGGTAAATTAAAGTAAACAAATAAAAAACACGCATAAAAACGGGGTGTTTTCGGCATCGACTTGATAACCACCGCATTTATCTGACATTCACATTTGTGATGGTTGTTTGCTGCTATCTTATCGAACGAAAATTTATGTTAACTTCTCTTTATATCTGGTTCGTTCGTTCGTTTCGTTCGTTGGCTTTCTGCCTGTTGTTCTGATCAAAGATTTTTATGAGAGAAGTTGTAAAATTTCCGTCTATATTTTATCTGTAAATAAAATTACGCGCACCATGGATTATTTGACAGTTGTTCATGTGAACGTCTCCATCTAAGAATCAACGATGTGGAATAAAAGTCGACAAAAAGAAATGAAACGAGAACGACGAAAAGTGTGAGTGAAGATCGTTTTTAACAAGCCATCGAATTCTTATATACACAAACACGGGCGAAGGCCTATTTACGACGAAATATTGGCACACGAAATAAGTGGAGCAAAAACAATGCTCTATGTGATGTTGTTTCATTGTTAAGGGAGATTGGTGGTAAATTCGAAATTGCTACGATGAATAAAAAAAAAACGGCTAGAAAAAGAAATGCAAATCCAGGCAACAAGAGACCGTTGAGAATTTATAACACGTCTCTGGAACTTCAGTTTATACCAGTTATGATACAGTTGGAAACTTTGGAAACAACTTATGTATATTGTACTACCTGGGAACATTGTTGGAATTTTCAAGCAGTCTTAAGACTATGACTTCATTTCAAAATGGCAATGTAAAGAAAATTAGAAATTACACTCTTGCAACTGGGTTAAGGCAGCAACAAACGAGTATTTTTACTGGAGATGATAACGGTCCCTTTGGGATCTTGACAAGCTGCCGTATCCACCATTAACTTACTGGTTGCAAGTTAAGAATATTATTGGAAATATTGTCAAAACAACAACCATTATTGGTTATTACCAAGACACATTTCCTCTATGTAACACGACATATTTCAAATTGAAAATAATTCATTTTTCGTATTGCTGTAAAGTTTGAAAAATGAATGTTTTATACATGCTAACGTCCAATCGTACATCATAATATAAAAGACGGCAAGGAAATATGATCGTTGTCTAATCGAGTGACTTGTATGATTATTTATTGTCCAAATGTAGAAAATCTAGAAAGACAACGAATTAAGAAGCCACTTGACTGTTGGCTTAATGAGTACTTAATGAAAGTTCTTTTCTTTAAATTTTTACGTCTAAAGAGATTCAAAGTAGACGAATCTAAACGATTATAATGCCAAGATTGACTTAATCGAGAGATTTCCTGGAAAATTCTCCAATCTACTCTTATATAAATAGAAAATTTCTATTACACGCTTCTATATGTAACAAGCAAATAGAAACCAGCTGTTTGTTCCTCTCTACTTGCTTAACATTTCCAATTTTTCATACCTTAAATATTGTTATTTCCATCTGCCAACTACAGTTACTTAACAGATTACGTCTTATTCTCTTAAAAAATATTACAAGCAATTAAGGTATGAATTGTAGGCCCGACGTGATTTCAACAAGATTTGTGGTTTGTATTTCGGTACAAAACTCGCGCAGTAGGTACGTTGTGGATATATATAGATGTATATATAAAGTTGTAACAGCCGCCCCCAACCGTACATTACACTTTCTGGTTGTCTTCAGCCACCCACCCCTGCTGTTAGCCGTAATAATTCAAGTACGTGCAACCTATCAACTAACAATCTACAGATCGTCTACAACGCTTTTAATTAATTTTTAATTAGAATAAAGTTACTAAAACTAATGAATAAACATACACACTTGTGTATGAAAGGATATAACGATCATCAAATCGAGAAGGTTTCATTATGATAAATTAGGATGTGTAACAATTATGCGTACGCGATCAAAAGTTTGGCTAAATTGAAACGAAATCTCCACCTGCACATTCTTTAAACAAATGGGACAAGTAATGAAGTCTTTTGCCTTGTACGTAGCGAAAATTCAAGTTAATCCTTGCATACGTTGAAATACTCATTAAATAACAATTAGAACTAAATGGATAAACATGGAATTAGTTTCCGTAGCAGTTGTAGTAATTGTAGAAACGTTGGTCCGTTTTTCGTCTCCGACAACGATGATGATACTCTAGAGATGGTGAATTTTAGAAAGTAAATCGCATAATAACATTACTACCACTACGATATGATGTTATCAATAGTATTTAAGTTCTTATCGATAAGATCTGCACACGGTCCGGGTTGATATATAGTTATACTCGACCTTAACATCGTGTATTCACCTAATTTTACAAGTTTCCGTTCGCCTTATTCAAATCAAATGGACAGTTTGACCTTTACAAGTCCAATAATATAGTAAAGGGTGGTAGAATTACGCTGTCTGGCCGTTCGTTAAAATCGATAAAAACCCGTGTAATTAGTTGTCACTTTGAATAAATTTTCAATGAATTCATCAAGTGGAAGTCGACAAAGAACAGGTGCTTCATTAACAGTTCATCATACACAAAGCGAGAAAAACATCGACAATTCCTATAGGATTCATTATGATAAATGTCGAACAATTCAGGAAGCTAGTGTCTAATCAGAACACTCAACAATTCAAAATTGTTTCCGAACTCGTTTCTGTAAGACTAACGGACATTCTATATAACTACCCGTCTTTGAACTTGTAATTATCGTTCACAAAAGAGATCTTTAGCATCTCTCTAGAAGAACGTATACAAACAAGCTTTTGGCATTCTTTCAATACCACGACGATCACATTAATCTATATATATTTTAAAAATAAATTCATCAATTTTCCGATAAAATATCTCCAGTCCTTCCTATTTCGTTCAAACTCTTCCAATATTTATCCAAGTTTTGACAACAAGACAGAGGATGCTATCGACATACAATTCTAAAACAGGCATTCTGCGACACGTAAACTAATTTATTAGTTCTACTTGTCTGGAATTTGGAAATTCGTAGTTGTCTTACGGATACGGACTGTTTAAATTGTCGTTTCCTTGTTGAACAATTGTCAAACTGTTACTTAATTCAATCGAATAAAATCGATACTAATTTTACAGACCTTTAGATGGAGAGATTCGTTTCAAAATCTATACAAAAAAAAAACAAGACAATTTATTAAACGAAAAATTGAAGACGATTTTGATTTAAGCCCTGCTGCGCCCCAACCTTACTAACTTCACAGCAGGTTACGATGTTCTACTTTGATCCGAGACTAACAATATCAACCGAAAAGAGTTAATTTCGTGATAATTTCTAATAAACTTGAACACAAGAACAAAGCGTGCTATAAATATCCAATAAAGCAAATCGACAACGATTTCGAGATGTAATACAAGCGATAACTGTCAATAATAAATTAGAAATTTCCCCAAAAAAATTCTTATAAAATTTTAATAACAACCAATTAACTAACGAGTTTATCAAGTTCATCTATAAGCCGTTCGAGTTTATCAAATATCAATCGTTATGAAGTTGGTTAGTTAGTTAGGTTTTTGGAGCAATAAATGTTTAGAGTAGCCAGTTTTGGGTTACAGTTACGGTCGGATCACTTATCAAATATTCATCGAAGCTCCTCGTCGACTAGGGACACAACACGGATTTATCCGTACAAGATTATGCCATCAGACTGGGATTTTGTTTTGTAGGTGTATACAGGGAAAAGTCGGTTGGAATTCGATCAAAAAGTTTACGATTTTTTGTTCGAACAATGTGAGAAATACGGAATGCTTATCAGACGCAAATAATACAGATTAAACCTTTATTGATAGATACTAAATGATAGTTGGCACGTTTCGCATCGGCTAGTACCTGAACGATCCGTGAGTCGGTAATGAAAAATTCATCGGATTATAAGTGGGCCGTTCAAGGATCAATAGTAATCATAAACTATTAAAGATCGTTTATTGATTTGTCCAATTTGGTTTAAAATTGAAATTTGAAAAATGATTGTAGAATTTTCGAATATCTACGATGGTGACTGTCGTTGCTTCTAGACAAATGATTAAGAATTATAACATACGCTTATATATTTTATATTGATATTCCAGCGTCGTGGCTGATATAGATTTCCAATCCAATTAAAATTCCATGGACGTTTGTTATCGGAAGCAGAAAACCACCATTGACTCCATTCTTTATGACAGACAGAATATTCAAATTTCACATCGTTAAATCGTTCGTTGTTTGCCTTCCAGAATCTTTGTCTTTTTACTGCATCTTTACAAGAGTATTTAAACATTAATTATTTGTATACGGAAATCGAATCGAATTGCCACAAACACGAAATTCGTTTATTACGAAAAAGAGGAACGGTAATATTGAGTTGCATGTTATTTTGTAATTTACTTTACATCAACGGAATCTTTGAACATAAATCATTCGATAGAGTTCTTGAAGCGTTCGGTTCGAGTCTAAACCGCTGTGACAGATTCTAATGCAACGTCTGAACTTTGATATAAACACTTGTCGTTTTTTTTTTGCCAAAATAAAAAGAAATTGTAACGATTTAGAGAATCACGCAAACCTCATTGAAGTTTAATGAATTTCCAACTTGTGCAAGATTCTTCGAGGGTTGTAAAACGACTAAACTTCTATTTTATTAATGATGTTATCAATCAAGTCTTGGTTTCTATTGTGATAATCACGTGTCCACAAAAAATACGAGAATCGTAACGAATAACTATCGACCAAATTAAGAAGGCAATCAATTATTAAATGGTGCTGGCACATGAACCGAGACATGCACAAGATTTTTACGTTGTTGAGAGTGAATTTCTGTTGCTTGAAGAGGCTCAGTCTCAACACAAATATTCTCACTTTCCTCTAAAGCTAGATTTAGCAATAATTATTAAACATTTACATTGAATCTTGTTAGAAACAACATCGTTTTGCTATTGTATTAACTTTATTCCGTTGGAAGTTAATTAACTGTAAAAATCCCCAATTTCCGTTTTAGAATATTTAACAATTCTCCGATTAAAAACAACTACCTAACGATCTATCTAATAGTAATCAATCAAGATGACAGGTCAGCAAATACCCCATACACTCAACATACGTCCCTATGAGTGATATATCCCGAATAGGAAGATGAATGGCCTGTTGTGTTCAATATTGTGTCTGTATATGTGGCTGTGCGACGAGATATATATATAGCTAAAGCTCTAGGATGATCCTATCTCAATTTCATCTTTGTGCAAATTTTTTTCTTTAAACTACCAACCAAAAAAAAAATTGGAAAATTTAATAAGGCAACAGCATATTAGTTGTGTAAACCTAACGTGTTTCGAGAAGAAGACGAGTAAAGTGTCTAGTACCCGTTTGTGTGTTTGCTTTATGGATAGATCAAGTCATGTATGTGTGCACATTGAGTTTATATTGAGAGTAATGTGTTTCTTATATAAAGTCGAATGGTTGTATTAACGTATATTATATTAGGATGTCAAAGATGTGGAACTTTTTGAAATACCTTCTGTGTTACTTATATATTGTAAAACCGACTGTACATATAGTAAACTTGTGTCGGAATTCCGTATCGTTTACGTGTGAACAGTTTGGCATAGAAACCTAGAAAAAATCTGCACCGTACTATTAGTATAATTATCCCGAAAAACGAATCAATAAACTCACCGGTTTCAGGTAATAAATAAAAAATTCATACTTCACCCGGATTCTAACCTTTTACTTTTAATACCCTTGTTAGTTAATAATAGAAAGTTTGAAATTAAAATAGATACTAAAAGAACAATGTTTCGTGTTCTCAATTAGAGGCAACTCGGTAATCTCCCGTGTAATGAACGTTTACAACGAAACGAGAATTGTCCAAAATCGAAATCGTTTGCTTACGAAAATATATTCAAATAATAGCAATTTTATTGATTATTACCGTTTATTTACGACAATAGTAAATCAGTTGTGATTATCGATTGTCTATCGCCTTATGAAACATAAAAACATTACACGACCATTCGGAACAATCGTTTTAAATGATGTGAACAATTGCAATAAATGGAAGATGGAGCTTCGTTGATAACACGATAATTAATTCCATTGGTTACAACGCGTTGTGACAAATATTAATAACCATCTATTCTTTATAAGGAATTAACACTAAATAATAGAACATAGTAATGTAAACGCTAATATACGTTCATTAGTTTTACTTAGATGGAGACAACTTATTTTATTTTGTTAAAACGTGACAAATTAGAGCGATAAGCAATCTTCATCACAATATTTCGATTATCAATTTTCTAGTACCTAAATCACAGAACGGTTATGTCAAGCCGCCAAAAATCACCGCACAAATTGTTCGGTAACCCAATTCGCCACCGGTTGACTGTGGTAAGTAACCGGATGTCAAGTCAAGCACCTCTTTAGTGATCCAAGCCGCATAGAAATCATTCCCAAAATTTTGTTGAAGTGGTCTTTTTTGGGGAGCTTCAAACGATCACAAACACAAAAGTCAAAATAAAACACAATGTAAGAGTCGCGATGAATGTTGTGTCGAAAAAAACGGAGCTATTATGACGAAAACTTATAATCCTGGCAATATTCTAGCTGGAACAATTAAGAACTATACCGTTGTCGTGACAATATAGTCAAAAGCACAGTGTATTGTTCTACATAAAACAATATCTCAGCCTTGATCTTTTTACTTATTTTTCCTATTTGTTGTTGTTTTTTCTTTGCACAAGTCCACTTATCGATTCTTTTCGAATTACTCTCTGCAGTAAAATAAAAACAAAAATCATCAACGAAATTAGTGTTGATGGTCAGACGTTGTAAAGTCATTATTGCTGGCCATTGGTCAGTAATTTCTATTTAAAATCGTTGATGATCGCAACAAAACTACAATTGATCTATAGATTGCGCAAAAGGAGAAATCCACGATTCTAGTTGCTGCATTGGGAAGGGGTAATTCTGGACCACCACAGCTATTACGAATAAGCTAAATACAATTACTGGATAGTATTGTATAGCTTTACGAATTCTGGGATAAAAATAGTAACATTTCTTCTACGTATGACAATCAATTCAGAGCGCAAAGCTGTACTTAAATTTCGTTCAGTTGTAGCCTTTTGGAGGTGGGTAAGTGAAAAAGTAGGTTTCCCAAACCTCACCTCTGTTCTTTTTTTAACACAATACACAATAACTTTTTCGTTTGCCTCAACCAATTCAAAGGGAAAATAGATTGAAGTAGTTGCTACGAGTTGGTATTATTAATTCGAGATTTCAGCATTTTTAAAGATGCATTAATCAAATTGAAGAGACCGTACACAGACATACACACACACATCTCCACACCGTAGGACCAACAAAACGCCTACATACAAATCTGTTATAAATTACAATAAATTACTATTTACAAAACATCGATGCACGTTGTCGACAGGTTGTTATTAAACAACCTACTTTTTCATCAATTAATCAATTGCATAACTGCATTCTGATAAAATTTGTAAATATGTCAAATTATTAAATAAATTTAAAAATATTCGATAAATATCAATATTTTGAGGTGAAATAATAGAACGTTGGTGTTTAAGAGAATCGTGCATCGGATCTGTTAATCATAGATTTTTTGTGTGTGCGTGTAAATAATGTGAAAGTCGAATAAAGTTCGAATTGGTGGTAGTTGCGACGGTGGCAATGCCGTGCCACAATACTCAAAAAAAAAAAACTTTCAAGGACCATTATCGAATTTTAGCTCTCCCTATCGCAATCACCGATGAAGGATCCAACAATCAATCAAACACAAGAATTGTTGTGGGTCTCTTTTATAATGGAATTGATTAAAAACAAAATTTGCATCAATCAACAACAATAAACTCATTGATTCGTATGTATAGGTTTGTTCGCTTACAATTTCGTTGTAGAGATGTTTTTCAATTGATTCAGAGTTCTTTTTTGAGGAGAACGTGCTTTGAAAAAATAATTGTCAAGGATTTCATCCCCATGTATTTTTTTATTTGTGTTGCTTTTCTTTCTCTCACCAGTGATACTGTACATCTTTGGAATTCATCAACATCCAAACTGGATAATACACATTCTGATCGAGAAAGGCATGAGACACATCGACAAATACCCTCGACTGGTCGGTCGACATCGTCTTGAAATGTTAAGCTCTTGATCCTAAGCCGAGGCACGGTTGAGGGTCAATTTGATTTTCGTGTTAGAGTTTTCCGATCATTAACTATTCGGTATTTTAATTGAATTTGATAGAAGTAATTTCAATTAAAGTGTGTAAATGAAAACCTCAACAAAACAACAACAAAAAAAATCGAACTAAAGTGCAATTTTCTTCGAGTTCTCATTAGAAACTTGAGAATTAATTGAAACATAAACAATTAATTATTAATTAAAAACAGTGGAAGTTTTCTACCCAAGCAGGCACTTAAAGTTTTCCATTATTATTCAACAATAGTGCGGGATAGTATCGTTGAAATTTTACTACTAATTCTGTGGATTATTATCTTGGATCCTATTACAGAAAATAGATTACAATAGGAGATTGACATGTAAAACGGAAACTTTCGTTATCAGTTTATGTGGAACTTGTGGATTAACTGAAGAGTTGTTTTCAAGTGTCCATCAATTAATAATGGGGCAAATAATCGATAAAAGTCATCGGGTTATTGTTCGATTAATTTGATAGTTAGTGGAAGTCTTTAAAATATTGTCAAAGTGCAAATCGCAAGTTTATTATTTTCAAGACAGTCTGGGAGAAATCCAGCTATATAAGTTGTACTGAAATATTAATCAACTGGAAATGCGAATTTTTCCTAGTATTATTGTTATTTTAAAAGTTTCTCCAAATGCAGTAAACATATCTCTGTAAAGGATTTGTTTGGGAATTTATGTACAAAACAGATACTTCCAACTTTTTATGCGTTTCTTTTCGAAAAATCCGTAATGTGTTAATTTGAATAAATTTCCAACAGTTGCGTGTTTAGTTTGAAACATATAAGCATGTAGAAAATGTGTGTGTGGTCGTCGAAGTTAGAGGATATCGTATTGCATTATTCTAGTTTAATAGGGCCGAAAGTTGATTCTTTTTAAACTCAATAAACATCCATTCGGAACGACATTTACCATGTAAAAGGTATAAATATACAAATTTATATTCCATCATCAACTTACAATATACGTATATGGTATTTAACAATCTTTCGAATAGTTCCAGGCGTCAAAGTTGTCATTTTTCCAAGTATTAAAATTAACAGACAACCATTTAATGGAAATAGACAACATCAACGATTAGATAACGTTTTTTTTTCTTAGGAAGAAAACGGTCGCGTCTTAATTGATTCGGTGTTGAAACAACAAACTTGATGATTTCGTGAATGTCTAAACTGTTGATAGTTTACATTGGCCCTAAATAAACGTTTTTAAGTACCTATATGTGGAGGTTACGATCAAATTCAGGAGCTTGTGTTACGAGAAGAAGGAACGACCTAGTTGTGCAACAAAAAGTTGCATAATGTAAACACCCATCTATTCAAATCAAATATTAAAAAGACTTATTGTTCTTCAAATAATGTTTAATAACAAATAGTTTATTTTAATATTTAGATACGCCACATACACCTGTCGTAATTTAACTGAACACAAAATGACAATAGTTTATTGTGTTACCTAACGCATAATATACGTCAAAGAAAGATAACACCGAATTATAGATTTTCTCTTATGTGTGTCGGCGCAATTTATTGATAGAATAAATCAAACTAATATATGCCACAATTAAGGACTGTCAACGACTGGATAGTACAATGAGGATAATTTGGTCCTAAATGGTATAAACTGATTTTACATGGTTGATATATATAGGAGATGCACACATAGTAAGAGAGAATGAGAACGAACAAAATATTCCAACAATTCAAACTGTAATCGGTATTTTCAGTTTATTCAGTGTGAATTGAGAATTCTTTCGTAAAATGGTCGACAAAAGAAAAAAAAACTGTTAATTTTCGGAATTTTCAAGATTTATTTCTTATTAATCCAGATTAGAGGTATTTCAGCTATTCTGCGTACAATGTTCGCTACATTGCTTTTATACGGACGTAACGGTACGTGATTTCGGATTTCATTTTACTTTAAATAATCCATTTTCCATTTAACCGATCTAATAATGTTAAAGTCAAGTTTGATAGTTTTGTGCGGTACAAAAAGTATGTTTTATCAAGAATTTGCGACAACAGCAACAACAACACAAACCATCATTTTCTTTGTCAACTTTAGTAAACTAGTTCTAATGCCCTGAAAATACATTTCAGTTTAAAAAGGTAATTTCACAGAATAGAGGATCTAATCGAAAATTCTATTACGTGAATCAGCTTTGAGTTTGAATAATTTACCATGTTTGTATAATGAATACAGCCATTTATTGTATGTATATACGTATTTGGATTAAATAAACTTCTGTATAAACTGCTAGAAAGTTTATTGATGAAGAAGATCCACTCATCGTCAGTCTATAACGTGTAGGTAGTTTCTATTTAATCAAACTACATATAGATATAAATTATTAAATTTAAGTACAAACACAATAAAATAATATAACACAACTCAATCGAACGGTATAAAATGGATTGAAGTGGATCTTCAAGAATCAGAAAAGACCGAAATTGACTTGAGAACAAACACTATTTTTTGAATAATTATGATTTTCTTGTACGTGTAAAGCAAGCTTGAAATGTTAATGACCTAAGAACATTCAGAAGAATCGGTAGAACACAGAAAGAATTGCTAAAGACAGCAATTTGCATCCGGAAGGATAAAAACAAAGGACTGGAAAATCTATTCCTTTTAGGAAGGATCTTCTCAGAGGTTTATAATGGAATAGTTATTGAAACAAATAAATATTAAAGGGGCTACAGTTGACCGGCAAGGATTCATTGATGTTGACTTTGAATTTTTTTTTACAAAGGATTGAACATTTTAAGAAAAAAATTCTTTTGGAGTGGTTTATAATGGTAATGAGCTATAAAGTCGAATGAATAAAATTTTCAGTTCTTTGTAAAAAATTCAAAGTCAACGCTGCACAAGTCAACAACACTGTATGGCTAAATATCAAGATTCCACCTTAAAGCCGGGTCCAGACGAGAGCAATGAGCATACACAAACAAGGTGAGCACACATAAATGCTCAAGTGTGGACGGTAAGACGAACGCGAGCGCGCACAAACAACCTGAGCCGGCGGCTGTCGGTTTTTTGGAATTGCTCAAAGGAAATGCGCGCGTTGTGTGTGTTTCGACTTGCTCTGTCTGGACGCGTTTCGTATTAGTTTCATATTGTTGATGGTCCACATACAACTGGAGCAGTACGAACACTAAATATAACAAGCACAACTAACACACTACATTCCTGTTTACGCACACAACGAGCAAATACATATGCGTGCTCGACTTATGTGTGCTTGCTTAGGTTGTACTTGCTCTCGTCTGGACTCGGCTTAAGACTTGTTTAAAACTTCTTTTAATTAAATAGTTTGAGAAATAATTCATTCTTCTCTCGTCGAGAGACCGATTGAGAAATCTTGTCCGTCTCACCTTGATTTTCTATATTATGACGATTTCTCTCGTTTAAAACAAGACGAGAGACTTGCTCTCATCTCTCGCCTTTCGTCTCGCATTTTTGTACAAAAATAGTAGCATTTGAGAGTTTTTCACTTATTACTTAAATGTTCAATCTTCCAACGTGATTAGGCAACCCTGTTTCAAGGCGCCAGAAAAGAGGGAGTTGCAGATAATTCAACTTTTGGATTTTTTTTAAATTCCCTAAAAATCTTGAAAGATTTGGAGTAACAAGACTAGACACTCTCTACTTCTCTAATATTTTGAACAAATAATCGTCTGCGTTGGACTAAAAATTGCATTAAATATTTCGATAGCCTAAATTTTTGAATTCTTCTATGGTGAGTTTTCTGATTGTACAATACACACATACACTGACAAATAACTAGGATTCAACGAATAATATAGACGGAAAACTTTAATTGTTGAATTACCAATAATTCTTGGGAAATAGAGTTCATGCTTTGGGAACTTTTCGCAAACTTCTATAATTGTAAATGTCTGTTTTGAATTCGGAATTGTGCAAAAGGATCCTTTCTATTACAATTCTATAGATGCTGTGCGCCGAGACTAACAACTGAAATGTAACAAACACCAAATGAATCACCTCGAATAACTCGAATAAAGAAACTTTCTTTTTATCGGCTCCTCTGTTCTATTGTCACAAAATGAAAAATGTAATTTTTAATACAACAATTTTCTACTGAAAACTGAAAATTCTATTAAAGTTTCTCGACTAGAGCAACGATAAGTTGTTGTTTCACATTCAGTTGAAAATTGAAAACAATAATTTGTCGTAATATCAAACATCAACATTACGGATAAAACTATTTCTATTGTTGATGAAATATTCACAAATTTACAGCTTACAGGATGCATTAAAGATTTGGACCTGCAGGTCGCTTTTACCGATCATCGATGCGAAAGGTTACAGATGTTGATTTTCTCAACATTTCGTGTGTTTATTGAAAAAACACCTTGAACTCTCTCTCTCTCTCTCTCTCTAACTCTAAAAAGAGGGATTGACGATTTTCTCGATCAATCTATTAGAGTCTCCAAACTTGTACAGTTGTTGGAACAACCGAAGAAAAAACAACGATAATTAAAAATTAACATGACTCTATGTAGTCTGTGTTGTAAAAGTTTGCTATTTAATAATGCAATACAAACTACAACAGTTTAAATAGATAATAATACTATTATCAACAACAGTAACAAGGAAGATATTTGCCAGCATCAAATTAGTTTTGTTTCAAACTTAATTGGTATTTATAACACCTGTAAAGGTGAAACTCGACAATTTCTCGACATAAATGGAAAATACAATTATATTAACAAATATTTTCTTAACGGCCACATCAATATTAACAAAGATAATTAATGAAGATACGTACAGATCTTCCGCTAAATATGTAAATAAATAATTATAACCGCGACATAAATCTTATTTATTAACAAAGTTATTGAAATAATAATAGTAATAATGATAAAGTAGAAGATGGAATGGTGGAGGAGTGAAAAATTTCAATAACAATATATTTTTATCGATTTCCCCGAAACTTTCAGTTGTATCTACCTGAACCAACGTAAAAATAGGCTGACCTAATGAAGAAATGGATACAACGTTCGAAACTTTTTTTATTTATGAAGTAATTTAATAAAATTTGATACAAACTTTTGCTTAACTTGATACAGATAAGTGTATGTAATCATGGCAGTCTAATATTGTTGAAAAATTTATTAAACTTCCATCCAACCGAGTGGAAAGCCACACAATCGATAGAATCTTTTTATGCATCTTTATAGTATTAGTGATTCAGTGAGATTCTTATCCAGACGATCGATATAATTGATGTGATTTTATTAGGAATCCAGAAAATAAGTGCGAATGTGATACTATAAAATTATTTTTTGTGAAATCTGAACAACGAGGATCACACCTAACGATCTAACAAAGTATGTAATTAGATTAGTAAAGTGCAAGAAGTTCTCTTTATGGTTGTTTATTAGATTAAATGCGCTTATCATTTTCTACTTCCTTATATATTCAGCTAGAATCCACAACTGGTACGTTGTCAGCATGTAATAACAAGCAAGAACGATATGAAAATGATCAAACAACATGTTTATCGTCAAGTAAACATTAAAGCATTATTGTAGTTATATAAAATAACAAAAATCCTATTTATCGCTTATCTTTTGTAAGCGTAAATGGTTTTGCAGTTAGATTTTAATATAGAAAAGCTAAAGTAAAATAACTATGTGGCAAAACAGGCAATCGATACAAATAAGTCTTTTAAAACGTGATAGTGTATTTCGTTATCTAGAGATCTGTCAATTCAAATCTGGGTAAAGAAATAAATAAATTACAGACGAACGAAATAAATTCTACGATACGATCTCGACATAAACCTAATAAAATTTTCACGACTGAAATTGATTGTAGCTCAATAAGTTAACGTTACCAGTTGTGTTACGGCTGTCGTTATCGATCGACAGCCATTGCAATATTACAAAACTAACACCATTAACAATTATCACCAAGAATAGTAGAAACAAACAAGACACAACTAGATATAGTAATATTTTAATGGATATTGTCCAGCATCTCTCACTTGATTGGTTTTTATTTAAATAACATTCCAAAGATTGGTGGGAAATTTCAAAATTCCAATCGAAAACTTAATCAAACCTAAAATAAATCAAGTGAAAATTGAAAACGATATGTACAGTGATTATGTGGACATTTGCAACTGATTTTCAATCATCTGTCTAGCGTACACGTATTTGTTTTTCAAATCAACTACACCACACCTAAACTGCATCCAATAAATCCTGATGAAAAGGTCCTTCCAGTTGACGTTTATGTTTATCCATATACAGTCGAGATTCATGTATAATTGACTTTATGTATGTCCAACTTGGGGCTTTCATTAGCACAACGTTCTTAATAAATCATACAGTTGATTAAAAAACAATGAATTTATTCCTGAAGACTTTCGACAACACGCTCACACGTTTCTCTTCTGGCTACAATAATTTTGTTGATCAATCACTAGACCCACACACGTTTAGCGACCTATTATATAAAATACACACAAAAACAGTGAGGGTGGATCATCAATTTCATCTCTTAAGATTCCACAAAAAAAAATAATGTGGCCGAGATGCAATGATTTAGAAATATATAGGTTTCAAATAAGGTATTTTTCGAATGTCGTAACAAATCGTCGACACGACAAAACTTATATGGAAGCACACAAAATGCCGCTTACACTATTTTCTCTTTGTGGAACAATTATAACGTTGTAATAACCGTTAATTAGCTCTTTGAGTATTTTCTTGTTGAAATCCAACAGAGAGATGCCAACACCTACACGAAAACCAACAATAATAAACGAGTTTATAAGAGAAAATCAACCTGTTTGTGTCGTCAACTGAAATTATCAAACATCTTCTAAAATTGTATTGTTTCGTTTCGTTTTTAGTTTGACAATAAAATCAAACGGTACAATAACAAAAAACAAAAACGTGAATTGATTCATGTTTTCGTCATCTCCAACATCAATTAACTTGTTCTAGATAAGCATAAACATTTGTTTCTGTTTTTTAAATAATGGTCGTAACGATAAATTCTTGGAAAGTTTTTAAATGACAAAGTTTTATAGCCTCATTTAAGCGACTCACGCCCGAATTAGACAGTAGCAGATTTTGTAGAAAAAAATTTAAAAAAAACGTACTGTTTCTACAAAAAACATTATTTTAATAATGTTGAAGGCTATAACAACCGAAATTTGATAGCTTTAAGCACCGGTGGGAATTGCTTAAAAAAAACTACGAAAAAAATTATAAAACAATATTAATTAACATGGAGACTTCAATGGTCGGACAGGCGAGGAACTTGCCTGAAATTCCAATACGATTGAATTATTTCCAGTTAAATATCAAAATAAGCGATATTTTTGGAGGAAAATCACATTATTATGAATATCCGATAAATTATAGAACGAGTTTTGTGATCAAGATATAAGCTAGAAGGTGCGAAATAATCATTAAGTCAACGTCTACAGTTCTAGATAATCCTAATTACATTGGGTCAGGTTCTTATTATGATCGTATCGTTGCTTATTTATGAGATAGTAGAAAAAACTACCACCAACATTATCATTAACGACAACGTAAAAAACACGCCAGTTTACGGTTAGTACGTTCTCATTATTATCGCGTAATTTTTGGATTCAATTACTGGCGAAATTCTGGAAAAAAATCACAATATTGTAGAAAAGTTTGCGGATTTTTTCTGGATTTCGAACGACTTGAAACACATTAAAACTTTTCAATGTTACTCGATTTATGTGAAACGTAACATTTTTATTCATTAATTGAATTCGTTTTTTGTCTAAATCTCTTTAATGTTTTTGTCTTAATTCGCATTTTGCGTGTGGCCCACAACAACAACAACAAAAATTAATCATCCAACGAAAGATCGAAATTATTATCAAAAATGATGTAACAAACGGAACAAAAAACAAAACAAAACGAAACTATTTAGGGCCGGTGGGTTAGAATGATTTAAACTGAGAACCAATTAAGATGATATCGTTTAGATGGGTTAATCAATGGTTATTTAAATCTTTTTAAATTCAAGTTCAACAGGGTTGAGATTTGATTTGCTGATAGTCGGAAAGAGATAAACTATTTTTTTAAATATTTACCATCTTACAAAACACTATTCGTGATCTAATTATTTTCCAACATTGTAGAATTTTCCCAGAAAATTACGTTGTCGGAGTTATGTCAACAATGAATTGTAATTTATGAAAGTAATTACAGAAATTTCAAATATTTACCATATTTCCTTTATTTGTAGACACACGGTCTACTTTGAATTTGACTTTTAGATAATTGTGATGAGTCAAGTCGCATTTGGGGGGTCGTTATTTATATTTTTATTGAATTCGCCGGATAAAATTCAAATTAAAATTCAAATGTTCGGTGTCTTTAATTAAATTTTATTGTTATTTAAGAACAATCATTGCAGCCGTAGAGCGATGGGAGACAAAAACGAATAAATGTTGTTTGGGCGCCGTTGTTGTCCTTGTTCTCCCATCATCATTTCGAGCAGCTTTAATTCGTCAGAATCCGTTGAGGGCCAAGCTAAGGGTAGTCGTTGTGTGTGTGTGTTTGTCTATCTATATATGTATATGTGTCTGTTGTTGTAACGGTGATTAGTCTCAAACTGGGAATTTTAATTACAAATCTGTCACTGGCAGCCGTTAAAACATTGCATTTGTGTTCCTATATCAACATTCGGATTTCACACAAAACTGGTGGAGGATTTTTGATAAATGCAAATCTTCACAAAAATATCTTGTATGTAATTAAAATTTATATGTTAATACCAAGAACTCATCAAAACGGGACAGTTGAGAATAGAATTAAATAATAGTGGAATTTACCAAATCACTCTCACAATATTGTCTAGTTTCTAGTCTAGGTAGCTCCCATATAGACATCATTAAGACGACAACTTGGGGTAGGATTTTGAGCACAATAAGAGAATTTCAAGAGACAATTATCTTATACCAAATGTTCCAATTATACTCCTTTTATCGTTTCTATCCTACAACATCTCCTGACAATTTAACAATAAAAATATCGACATTAATAGTTGAATTTCTTTCAAAAAAAAAATTACGATATTTGATATAAGTTCGTATAATTTATAATCCTGATTCGTTTACTGTCTATTCTGACTGTTATCTTTATTCCATTCGAAATCGGTATCAGTTTGCATTGTGGGTGTAGATGTGATTATCTCCTGTTGTGAAAAATGAACGAATTTTTATGTATATATGTGTTACAAGTCGTTTTTTTTCTGTATTCTTTTGTATTATTATGAATGGCGGTGTGCTTTTAACCATTTGTAATTTTTTTGAATAATTTTGACATGTGCTTTTAAAATAACTGAACAGTAAGAGAAAAGTAACAAAACAACGATAAAATACCACACAACCTGAGATTCGTTGGAGGGATTAGAAATCGTTTTTCATATAAAAAAATTAAATAAAAAAACATAATAGAATTGTTTGGAGTTGCATTGAATAGAGGAATGAGGCGCCTTTTTCAATAAACTTACGATTTATAAACGGATTTACGCCATCTATAAATTATACGTAAATACTTTTGAAGGCTTGAAAAGTCTATCTACTAGTATCAATATGCCTGCAATTGTTCGATTGATAAACTGCACAAAGTGTGCATTCGAGATGTTTACATTTTGCGCCGATTCCTTGCCTTAGTCTGTACGAAAATCGCTTGATACATTTGTTCCTTTATCCCAAAAGTTACCAACTTTCTTAAACACCAATTTGAGAGTTTCACTTGTTTCTTTATTGTGTTTTTCTGCTGCGATCTTTAGCATTGTTGATTCGTCAAGTTTTTCTCCTTCACTCTTCTATTACCATCATTCCAGTTGTTACAACTTTAAATTACATCCCTACGCCGTTATTTTTTTTTTGTGTTACTCTTGTTTTCCTGTAGTGCTACATAACAATTTTCTCTTGATTACAACTTTAATGTGATCTCAGGATAATTTAAATTCAATCAACTGTTTAATGGGATAATGTACAAAGTATGGCAATTTGTTTCGAGTTTATTAGAAATGCGGAATGAGAGCGGAATTGTTGTTTGATACCGCTTTCTAAAATTATGTGCTTAAAAATTTATAGCGATCTCTTGGCAGGAATGTACAAAGTTGAATCTTTAATTAAAAAATTACAAATCAATATCGATTTTACGGTTAGTCACCGTCTCAATCCTTTCCTTAAAATTGTATATACGAATGGAAGATCTCCTTAGGTAGCTGAAATTAGTTCCTGAATACGAATAAAACGTGCAAAAATAAAGCAACTCAAATAATGAAACTTCATTAAGATTCTATCAATAATGAACTAATGTAAAACTTCTTTATACTTTATAGGATTCCTGTTTGTGTGAAATAAAACATGAACTTTAAATTAGTTGTGTTAAATTCGCGTTTTTAAATGCAACTCTTTATAACCCATTTAATTAGTTAAAAACTATGAAAATCGTTAGGAGAAATAAAATTCAACTTGTTTTTTTTTTATTTTGATTTGATTACAATCTTTTCCATTTTAGGAGAGCAAATCATCTGTATAATTTATTAATAATGTTTTACTTCAATATTTACTAACAACTACTAGCAATAGAAAAAATAAACGTAATTTAAAGCTTGCAGAAGAACCTGTTATTGAATGCTATCATTATGCACGAAAACCAGAACGATAAATAATAGTCAAGAGAATTCTACTCAACACACACTTAATATTAAAAGGTACTTAACAAAATTTTTAAATATTGAAAGATTTACCACATTTTTTCTTCGTAGAGAAATGTTGTGGCTGTCTAGAAATGTGAGATCTAACAAGTGGTTTTCTCTTGCAAACGCTCAGTAATTTAGAAATTTTCAAAGATTTTCGGAGTAAGAAATGTAAAATTTAATCGAAATTTAAATAGAAATCAACCGAAATCAATTTAGTCCGAGAGATAACTACAGGCCGTCGATAGCTCAGGGGTTAATAGCATCTCAATGCCCGGATAGCACGAAGAGGGCCCGTGGTTCGATTCCCGGTCGTCGGCGGTTTCAGACTAAACAACTGAGAATGTCTTTTAATTTTTAATTAATTAATTATATCTGTAAAATTTAATGTTTCTGCTTAGAAATTAGCTCTCACTAACTTCAGCATATTGGGTCAAATAGGGGATGAAATATTATACAGATTTTTGGAAATTCCTACCCTGACAGTGTAAAATTGAGGTTGAAATTTTGCATGGGAATACCGTCATTATGAATGATGATAGAAGCCGATTTCAGAAACCAAACTGAAAATAACGGCTCCAAATTAAAATATTACCGTATCATGCCTTTAAGTATGCATTTTTATGGCCATCAAAAGACCACAAATCAGATTTTAGAAGGATGCATTCATTTTTCAATTGAATTTCTAAATGCAATCTAAATTTCGTAGAAAGATGCTGATCAAAGTGTCTCCAAAGAATTACTTGTATGTTAATAATACCTATATTAAATAGGTAACGATTTTAAGTACAGAAAAATTTTGGCTTTATTTAATCAACTGCAGCTGCTAAAGGCCCAAAAATGCGCAAATGGCCTAGTTTCAAGCCTGCACGTGACGCCCAACGATAAAAAGTTTCATTATACATAGCATCTGCTAATCCAAGTTCGTTTTTTGAAGCGACTGTTTCACACACATCTTCCTTAAAATTTAATCTGATCTGACCTGATCCGGGTCAGAATGTGCCTGATTGAATCGAGTGACAACGGCTTATCTGACCGTCGTGTTTCGCTTCATCTCACCCTTACTAATTACTTATTGAAAAACAATCTCGTTAAGGTGTTAATGTTTTTTTCGAAATTCCACCCGGATAAAAATCTAAGAATTCACTCCCATCAATTTTAATTGGAATTAAACACTCACATTATAGCTAAACTGTGATTCCAAAACAACCACAAAAAAAAATCGATACGGACAATTTATATAAAACACTAAATAACACTTATACCTGCGGTATAAACTACCTGTTCTATCCGTGTTGGAGAAGGGTAAAACTTACCCGGGGTTCAGTCAATGAGCTCGCTGACAGGTTTATGTGTTATGTATATCTTATGTATGGCAAGTATGTGTGCAGTAAACCAAGGGTGAAACCTTTCTGATTCTACTAAACATATATATATCACTAAATCTCTTAATATAATTCTTCCATTTGTTTTCGTTTTTTTTTTTTTGTTGTTGTGGTTGTTGAGTTCGATTTCGTTCCCCCTTATTTACACCTCCCTAAAAATCACGATCTCACCACTACGAATTTATGGACGTACAAGAAATCAAGAGAGCAACCTGTTCGTATCGTTCCCAATGAATATTTAAATTAGATACCCAATGATTTTATCTTGTAGGTGGTTGGTAGTAGTCACACACATCTACTTTATAATGTCGTGCCAATGTAACTAATTTATTTAAAGATTCTCAAAATAATTATTTGTGTAAATTTACAATTAAACAATTCGCAGAATATTCTATCATTAAGTTTATGCAAATAAACCGCTCTCTATTTATATATGTATATTGGTTGTTATGTTTGGTAAAAGATGCATATACAAGAATTATTTACAGTTGAACTGACTGACAAGGTGAGCTTCTGTAACAAGAGGCGCCTTCAATCTTGTTAACGTTAACATTCTATCTCTTTCTTCTTCTTACTCTCCCTGTACTATATCTAACCAAACAGGTATATCGATAAAACAAAAGAAAACATATAAACTAGAAAATGCATAAGAATTTTCATACATACATACATATATTAGTCGCTATATAAAGGCTTGAAATATTAACAGCTTATAATACTAATTGAAAGATTAAACAAAACAAAGTGGACAAAGAAATAGCGATGAAGTCGACCATTCATCAAATATTCCATTTAGTCATGAATTATAAGCGATTTTTTCCATCTCGTTCCCATTCCGATAGAATTCTCAATTAAAATTTCAAAGAATTCACTATTTATAAACACGTAAATATATATATACATGAAAATAATTTAAGCAACTACCCTGTAGTATTCCTGTAAATCTTTCACGAATGCTATTCCACATTTCTGATGAAAATTGTATTTTTTTATCAACTCAAAGAAGTCAATTTTCTCTAAGAAGATTTCACGAATTCCCCCGTATATTCTTTTTCGATTTAGATACATAAGTAATAATTGCCGGAAGATGAGCCGATTTATGGCTCCATTTATGGTTAATTATTGTTGTCCAAAACGGTAAATTATCGATTATGATAGTGATAGATTTAGTCGGTTATAAATACAACTGGAATCAAATAAAATATCCAGTTATTAAATTATTTGCTCATAGAAATTTATTACCAAGCAATAATCATCTGTGATGAACCAATAATGATGTTAAATTGCCTTCAATGTTAATTAAAGCTTTGTCGTTTAACTTAAGAGAAGGTAATCGTTGCAAAAAAATTATGTTTAATTGAAATTGTGCATATAATATGTTAGTTTGATTACATTAAAACCAGTTACCACCAACAATTAATCGTTTAATTAATTCATAAAAACAATTATAATTAAACTTGAATTTAATTATCGTCTACAAGAATTATTCTTAATAATGTTGAAATAAACATGGAAATAAATCAAAACTGAAATAAAACAGAAATGGTAGCAATTTTTCTACGTTAATATCGATCCAGTTCTCAATATTAAAACGCCTTTACAGTAAATTACAAGGAATAATAAAGGATACTCAGATGTGCGTGTTTAACGAAAATCGACGTTCAAGCATCAAGTATCGCTTGTTAAAAACGAAATCGAACAATGGGAGTTCCTTACTACATTTAGGAGTGAGTCTAATTGGAGTACATGTAAAGGATCATCTGATTTGAGTAGAAATGCAATTCCATTATTATTATTATTATTATTATTATTATTATTATTATTATTATTGGAATTGTAATCGAAATTTTCATATGATAACGGACGGATTAGTTAATGGAGCAGAAATTTAAAATAGTAAGCACTTTTAAGCGGCTTTTCACTTTTCTAGATTGCCTTAATAATCGACTAATTCATGTTTTAATCAATTTTTCCTTTGTTGAATCTAAAAAAGAGACTTCAGTCTAATTTAGCGGCTACCGGAGCCGCATGCGATTCTTCGTGCGGCTGTGGTGCGATGATAATTATGCTTCATTTACTTCCAGCTTCTTGATGCCTAAGAGGCGGCGATACCAAACATTAGAAACCTGCACACTATGTGTTTTTCTTGATGATTGCTGCTTCAATTAATTTCCTCCATTTCTGATGCAATTCCTTGTGAAACATTTCGGCTTCTGATCATTGGATCTCGTGTTGGTTATTCGATACATGCTTCGCTATACCTCATTTTGACGCTTCAAAATATACTTTACAAATAGCTTCTTGATCGTTCGATCCTGCTGGTTCGATCTTAGTGAGTAGGTCTCAGATTGTATTCTAACAACGAGAGGTCACGACCTCAGAAATTAAGTTTGGAACGAGCTTTTACAAGCTTGTAGTATACCTTTAGGTTAACAACATATTAAAAAACTAAAGCGCAATAGCCGGCCAATTTTGAGAAAAAAGCGTGTAAAGTTTCTTGCGTCTTTTTAGTATTATGAAGTTATTCGTTTAATTGTGACTTGAATTAGCTCAAGTGGTTGCGTCGTTGTATCGCGCTTAAAAGTACGGGTTCAATCCTCATGAGGAGAATTTTTCTTTTATTTGTCGAAACAACTTTTTTTTTATGACAACTTGACTTAAAATGGGCATTCGTTGGATTACTAGTCGCCATTTAGTTTTCGGCACAAAAATAGAAAACAACATGAAACTGCAGCAATATTACCATAACGATGGCAAACAATTAATGAGGTTGGCAATTTATCAAAAATATTATACATATACAGACACACATAGACACAGGGAGAGAGAACGAGTAAGCTCGGATGGAAAACTAACAGCTTCCATTTATCTTCAAAAATGTTTATCAAAAAAGATTGATAATAGTACGACAGGAAATATCGTAAATATATCGAAAAATTCGTACAATCCCCCCGCAATTTTCGTCGAGATAACACTGAAATAATAGCAACAATTGTTGCTGTGATGTCAAAAATACACCTGTTCTTATTGTTGTTGTTGACGAGAATAGAGAGTAATTGTTGTGTTGTCATTAACATCTGCATCCTGTTCCAGTTTTCTTTAAAATTATATCTCTTACAGTATATATATAAGTTGTATTATATAAGAGTAGAACCCTCCTGCTTTCTATCTTGCTTCCTGGTTCCCATTCTATCAACATTGAGACATTATCACTGAATTATTATGTCGGTTATAGGTTGTCTATACACATATATAGAGGAAACATATAGGGAAGTGCGAATGGATAACGTTATTTGCTCTTGTTAGTCGTCAATGTAAACGTCTACAATGTTATCATATATCGCAAGATGTACAAGTTCTTGTTAATTGTATGTATATGTGGTGTGTTCATTTGATTTACTACAACTACTACTATCAATGTCGTTGCAATACCAGTGGCTTGACAGATTTTTAAACTACCACCCTCAACAGGTACAAAAATGATGGAAATATCAATTTTCACTACTGATACGCCACTGCTTCCTATTCTCCACTAATTAACTAACTCAACGAAACCTATACGGTCCTAATCACTTTATAAACTAAACTTGTAGTATTAATTAATGTTTTAATCAAAAATTCAATTATTTGTTAACTGATGCTTTATTAATTCAAACGAAATTAATTTCCTACAACCCTTATATTTTATTGTTTAACTGATAATGTGAGATAACTTCTTGGATACGATTGGCTTTTTCCAACCCTTTAAAGGATTTAATTTAGAGATTACCAAGTTTTTTTGTTGTAAAAACACTGATGCTTATCTCTATTATAAATTATGTTACGATAACTTCCCATCAACTGACAAATTTCTTTTCAAAATCCCTTATTTATAATCGTCATTATCTTCACTTCAATTGTTGTTATTCAAGTATTCATTTACCATATTTGGTGGAGCGATTTAACAATAATTTCTGTTTTCTATCTATTATAAAAATATTGTGATGGATATGAGATGATTTTCTAAAAGAATTCTCTTCTCTATTATCGTATTTATAATATTCGTGTACTTTGAAAGCGACCGTTTTGATATGTCATTCATGATAAAATACTGCAGTTTATATGAAAGTGATAACAGAAGAGAAATCTGTAATGTGCGCTTAGAAAAATTACAGTAATTTCCCGATTGTATATCAAATCAGAAACTATAAATTTCACTAACAAATCTACTCGTACAAAAACCACTACAGCTTCTGTTTAAATAAATAAATATTTACGTGTTGATGTGATTGTAAGAAAAATTATTGTCTTCGCACGTAATAAAACATCGAAGGAATTTCGTTGTGTTGTTTACAATTATCAAAATGTAGATACGTTGCACAGATGACATGTCTATTAAATGGAAGTCCAAAGAATTAAAGGTTGAATGCAGGAGTAATTCAATAATTTTCTAAAAAAAAAATTTAAAGATATTTAGCGATTAATATCGGTATTTCTAATAAATATGACTACTCTAGACGTCAGGATTATTTCTACGTTGAAAGCTGACAGATTTATTTTGAAGAAAATTTGAACGATAATCTGATACTGATGATAACTTTATAATATTATCAACAGATCAAAATCGATATGACGTCAACGATTTACTTCAATATTAACATAATCACAAGTGAATTCTGCTGAGATCGAGCAACTTTCCCACGGAGAGCTTTCTGTGCAAAAAAAAGACAATAAACTCAACATATTCAAACTAACAGAAAAAATACTAGTATTGTTGTAACGTGACAATAAGGTTGAAACTGTAACGAAGAAAATTCCGAAAGACGCTCCAAATTGCAACGGTTCGATGCCGAGATTATACTAATTTTTTCCGTCGAAAAATCTCTACCTTTTAACGTTTGAACTGAACAAATGCCCGTTTCAAGAAAACTAAATCTTTATCGTTCACAAAAAGGAGGCTTTCCGACAAGCAGCGCAAAAACACGAGAGTGGATTTTATTTCCGTTTCCGTTACTACATAATTTCCAGTTGGATAAAAATTGAAAAGACGACACTCTTAATTACCAACAACTTGTACGTTAAATCATCCGTACAATAATGTAGAGAAAAAAAAAGAAGACACAACTTGATCTAATTCTAGATGCATCAATTTTTTACATTAAAGTTAAAAGGAATGTTAATCTTCAACCGAACAGGATGTTAATCTGATCAGCTTTAACATTAAACATCTTCGTAGCGCAGCAACTGAAAGCCGCTAACTTACGGATATAGAGTTGGAAATATCAACAGAGAGAAAAAACGAAAACACGAAACGAAAAAGATGTGAGAAACTGTATATGTGTGTAGGTGGTGGTAATTTTAATTTATTACCACAAAACTCACTATATTTATAAATAATAATAATAATATTAATAATCGTAGTAACAGATGAGACTTTTGACTAACAACAAAACTTTCACGTGGAAGTAAATTTTCATAAAAATTCGTCTTGCATTTGTAGCACACTGGCGGATTGGCAACGATGGAAATTACTATAAATCGGATGAGTTTCAAAAACGCTCTGTCTCGCCACAGAAAAAGCCATTATTTTTGCTCCGATTGCCACGTTAAGCTTATTTTATAAATAAAAAGAATTCCACTGTTATATTGAGGATGTGTTTTTTTTGTCCGAAATTACTTCTCTTTTGGATGGATTAAAAGAAAATTTCTTTAGCCTAGGTCGGTCCTAAGCTTTGAGAGTCCCATTGTCACTTTACATACGGATCGTTTTAAAAAACGAAGACATAATCTGTGGCAAAAAGGAGCCTTATATACAAGTAAGGGTGCGTTCATGTCGGAGATGTCTCACTGCGGTACCTCGCTACCTCGTGGTTTACGTGGCTACCTAGATACTAAAACAAAACTATGTTTTAGAACGGGGGCGTTCAAAGCGAACAGTGCTTAACTGCACTATTTTGCGTTCAAAAACATAGTCTTTTTTGTTTTGGTATCTAGGGAAGGGAGGTAGCGAGGTATCGCCGTGAGATATCCCTAACATGAACACGCCCTAATAAAAGGCTCATTTGATATAAAGCCAGTTTTGAGTCGAGGCTTCACAACCGATAAATTGGACCTAAGACACTTAAAACTTGTCGGTGTAGCCCTACTTTACATCATTTTTGTCAAATTGCTGAAGTTATGTTCCTAGTTTTGAGTTGACTTACATCCTTTTCTTTAAGTGTTATCAAAAAGCCTCCATGCGTTTCTAAAGTGTCTCACCACCAACTTTCTTTCGATTTAAGCGCAAATTTAAAGTGCCCTCAGTACATTAAGTACTGCTGAGTTACAGGAAATCGTACCACAATGTAGTAATGAAACATGATTAAACAATACAAGATGGTAAAGTTATACTTTATCCACGACTTTACCACCGTGTGCAGTACTAGATTTTTTCAATACTTGCCCTTAAAACTCTTTAATTTATTTTATTATTTTTTAATTTTCTTATAAGTTATGAGATTAATTATTCATAAGGTTGTCAATGGTTGTTGGTTGGTATTGGATTTCTCTAAACAACTAGCAATTATTTTTGTTTATTTGTTAATGGTTGCTATGAACTTGCTCGATGGTAATGTGTTTACTTTACCGTTTAGGTTTGTAAAGTGCTACTTTACCATCGAGTTTTTAGTCGATAAAGTCAGACTTTAACAGCAAGTATTGGAAAATAGTATATTAAAGAACAAGTGTCAGAAGTCGCCTATTATTGCACGAGTCCAAGTTTAGAAAATGAGCGGCCGAGCCACGAGTTTTCTAAAGGACGAGTGCAATATACGACTTCTGAGAGGAGTTTTTTATACTATTTTTTCTATTTTGCCTATTTTGTGCCCTTTTTTACAAAAAAATTGCGAGATTTGATATTTAGGGAAATTGGTGGGAGTTGGTGTTACTAAAAAAAAAAACAATTGAACATTCGGCTAGGAAACTTCAATTATTTTATTTTTCACTCTTAGTCAATTGTTTTTTTCGCCAAATTGCTTATTTAACAATGAGTGAAGAATTTTCATGTACTCCACCTGAAATAAGGAAAATTGCTGAAAATGCAGGAAGCAATTTACTACCCGATAAATCCAAAGATCAGTACGAAAAACGGTATATTAAGTATCTTGTTTTTATGATTTTTGACAGTTGTCAAAATCAATGAAAATGTTACCAACCTAGTGGAAAAAAAATTCCTACATTTTACTTTTCAGCACTAGTATCGAAATGAGCTCATTTCGATACAGTAGCCAGTTTAATAATAGCGCTATTATTGACGCAAAATAGAAAAAAACTTTTTCTCAATTGATTTTGTCTTCCTCCAGTCACTTTTATGTCATAGGCTTGTACTCATTATAATATAAGAAAATTTAATTGAGCAAAAATTATCCTGCCAGTAAATGCTGACAGTACAGTACAAAATCGGCTTACATAACTTTAAAAAAAAATAACAAATTATTGATATTTATGTGAATATAAGAAGCAAACTGAAAAAAAAATTGAATTGCTCACTCAACCACTGTTCAAGAGTTACGATACTTGATATAATTCCAAAACAGTATTGTAAAATTAACATTTGTAAGAGAATAAATGTAAAGACAACATCTTTAGCTAAATAAATGAATATTATCTTTAGTGCACCACAGAAATTGGAGCCTAAACATCTTCTATATTCGGTAGCAATTGAATTTAATATAAGTAGTTCGTAATGAAAAAACAACGTTCATGCTTTGAACTTGATAAAAATAATGAGCAACAATAGAAACGGCAACAAAGATTAATAACAACGGAAAGAATAAAAGAAAAATACGGCAGGTAGAAACGAAATCAAAAAACATTATTTTTATTCGTCAACAACAACAAATAGAGACGCATGTAACTCTTCGTAATTAAAACTTGTTTGTTTGTTGTTTAATAATTTGAATAAATAAACAACGATGCTTTTCCATTGTAGAGAGAGAAAGACAGTGACGAAATCACTAACAATACATGCAAGTATAAAATTAGATTTATTTTTTCATATTCAAATCGAAATATTTTAAACAATGTATTATTACAAAACGATCACGTAGCAAATCATGACCAAAAAAATATATAATAATAATAGAAAAATATATTTGTGACAGACAGATCAAGTTGAAAATACCAATATATCTATGAAATCGAAGCTCTACTGTCACAAATTTAATTTTTCGTCTTTTCAATATTTGCACATTTATCTTATCGTTTTCCGTTCGCATCATACAATCATCCTTTACACATCTCTGTTTTACATACAATATTCAGAAATGAGATAGAATGAATTGCATATAAATTCCGGGTATGTCATAGTGGGATTACTGTCAGAACTTACATATAGGGACCACGACAAATATTACATTAGAATATTTCGTCTAAAATGTAGGAAATTACAATTCAATCTGTTACATTTATTTGTACGCCATTACAGATTATTCACATACATAGGTACACAGAGACATTGCTCCTTAGACCTGTGGGAGTTAATAGCAATTCCAGTCGATTAGGATCAGGCAACTCTGTCGTTTAAGAGGATAATTTACATGAACCAATTCAATTTTAACGAAATTGAAGGGCAATAGTGCAACGTGTTATCAACGGCTTGATTTATTTCGGTGACAAGATAAAGGAATAACAGTAGCAAAACAAATATTAACTGCTTGTTGTTTTTTTTTCGTGTGTCTTAATCTCTTAAATATACACGGGATTATTAATGTTTGCGTTCAGATGGAAAACCTAACAAGAAAAGTTGGAAATACATTCAAGTGACAACAAATATTTGTTGTGTTGCTTGCATTTTTCATATTTTTCGTTGATGTTTTTATAAAGGTTCGTTGTTCTCAAAATTTTAAAGAAAACGAAAACTTAACGAAGATAGCAAAGTAAATAGATGAACGAGTGAAAATTTGGACTCCAACAAAATTTCAACGTTGAAATTAGAAATAAGAAATGTGCGATAAAAAACACGTGGAAATATAGATGAAAAAGTAATGTAAATATTGTGAAGGGGAAATTGAATCAAACCGGTAAGTCCGAACAAACACTGTCAATAATAATCACGACCAACTTAATGGAAATCAATTAGAAACCTGATATAAAATCTGTGTTGATAATCAATTAATTAGACACACATTAGATAATCGCACACATTGATGCTTAATAAAAGCTTGAATGGAAATGGTTTGGTCGACAACTTGTTTGTTTAAACAATTTATTGGAGGTGGTGATGATTGGTAACGAATTAAGTGGTTAGTGGAATGGGCTCGAATGAATGATTTAGGGGTTGTGAAAAATCCAATCGAAGTAAATACGTTTCGTATTTATTATGGTAGATATAGATATAGATGCGTCTCTCGTGTCTCTGTGTGATTATGCTCTCATTCAAACGTAATTAATTAATCAAACCAATTCTAATTGCATTGCGTTTGACCAACGGCTTATTCTCTGCAATAAACTTCAATTAAATGAAATCCGATTAGGCCGCACTTTAGAAAATCAAATGGCTGTTTGTTTGGCCGAATAAATCGGCAAAAAATCAACAAATCGAATTTAGTAAATTCGTCAAAATAATCAATCAACAAGAACGTGTCAAAGAAAAATAATTGATGGAAAATTTACCTGTCACCGTTTGATTCATTAATTCTCTTCTCTTACTTCATCTATACGTAATTGTTTTTTTTTAGTTCGCGGAATGTAATAAAGTTCAAATTCACAGCACAATTTTATTTAAAAACGCACCGATAATAATTGTTACGATCGACTGGAATAAGCGTGTTTGAAAACTCGCGGCAGCTCAGACTGTACGATGAATCTGCTCACTGATGGAGCCAAGAAACGAATGACGATAGGCAGTAGGTGCTTGCTTGCGGCACAGCTCGTGGCGTATCCGTCGTATCGACCGCATTTTAACCCCCGTTTGCAGTGGTAGTAGTCATCGTCATCGTAGTAGTAATAGTAATAGTAACATTCTAGTATGTTGTTGTTTTTTGTATCATTTCATTTGCTAATTTCAGTTATTATTGTTAAATTAAATACTATTCAGGACAATTTAGCTTGTAGTCCATAAACGAATTCAAGTTTGGAGATTCAACTCATGACGTGTTAAACTAGAAATGAACTAGAACAAATCTTCGGGGGCACTATTTTCATATCGATATTACTCTAGAGGTTATAGGGAATTCTAGAAAACTACCACAAAACAACAACGAAAAATCGTAGATCACGTTTCAAGTTCGACGCTCAATTATCAGCACACTATAAGTGCCCTAATTCCTTGAAGTTGAAACAACCTTGCTACTTTGTTTCAAATTTTACCTAACGAATCGATCATTGTAACCTTTCACCTACTGTACGATATGTAATAAAATACGCGTGTAAGTCTATCAACACACATTATCTCTACATATATATATTTGACGATATACAGAGACGGCAAGCCAAATAGGTATGTACGAATAACAGCAGCACCCAGTAGTCTGTGCGTTAGGATTAGTTCAGAAAGTCGCGATAAAAAGAGGCGAAAAACTAGGTTTTTTCGAAAAATACTGTAGTTATTATCATAATTAAAACACAATTATGTTTGTTACTTTCATAATTAGAGTTACCGAGCACTGCTAGACATATGCGTAAGGGTATGTTCATCTCGGAGATGTCTCGCTACGATATCTTGTTACCTAGCCGCCTCGCTGTTTACCTAGCGGATGGATATTGGGAGTTCATATTGATTCGTACAACGATACATCGAAAACAAGCTTTTTCGTTTTTCACTAGGCATTGCCTTGAATATTCCTAAAATATAGGTTTCTTTTGGTATCTAGCAGCGAGGTACCGAAGTTTCGCAGCGAGATATCCCCGACATGAACGTACCCTTAGTTTTCCGTATGCGAGACTTGCTTTCATGTCAAACATGAAGTTGGTTTATCCACCGGCAAACAAAATGCCAAACAAAAACAGAAGTTAAGAAAATTGAAAAATATCTTATGACTTGCATGTTAACGGAACATCTCTAAAGGGGACTGATCTTTATGTTTCATGTTTCTACATCATGAGTCTGTTAGATTATCCAAACTATTAACTGAACTAATTATCCTCCAAAAAAAAATCATAAAGGATTTTAGATGTATAGACGAACAAAAGTAGAAATTTTATATAAGTGCCTATTCGATTTGCCTTCACTGTATATACTGTTCACTAAAACACATATCATAAAACAGGTCTCTAGGGTTAACCAACTTTTCAATAGAATTAGAGTTACAGAGCAAATTAAAAACATAAATTTTTGTAATTTTTATTTTTTTCTACTTTTTTAACGCTCTGTAACTTTTTTCCTATAAGTCTGAGCAAAAAATGGAAGAAACCTTTTTCGTAGAGAATTTAATTTCCTATAAGATAATGAAAACAGAAATTTGAAAAAAAAATCTTTCGATGATTTACATTGAAAATTAGAAAAACAAGTTTTTTTTCAATGTATTTTAAATGGGAAAGGGGCCCCCCATGCACCAGCTCAGTTTTTAAACTTTCAAGCTCAAGTTTTAGGAGATTTTTTTGTACCTATTAAAGAAACTTTTCAGATGTATTTAGTCAAAAAAAACAAAAGTTTTTTTTCTGACAGTCTAACATATACGTTAGGGTATGTTCATGTCGGAAATATCTCGCTGCGATATCTTGTTACCTAGCGAATGGATTTTGGGTGTTCATATCGATTCACACTCGTGATTCGTACAACGATGTATTCTCCTAAAAATCCCTAAAAAGTAGAGAGTAGAACGCTCCCGTTCTAAAATATAGGTTTCTTTTGGTATCTAGCAGTGAGGTGTCCCCCACATGAACGTACCCTTCGTTTTCATATGCGAGAATTGCTCTCATGTCAAACATGAAATTCGTTTTTCCACCAGCGAACAAAATGACAAACAAAAACAGAAGTTGAGAAAATTGAAAAATATCTTATGGCTTGCATGTTAACGGAACATCTCTAAAGGAGACTCATCTTCGTGTCTCATGTTTCTATAACATGAGTGTAGAGATTATCCAAACTATTAACTGAACTAATTATCCTCCAAAAAAAATGGCATAAAGGATTTTAGATGTATAGACGAACAACAGTAGAAATTTTGTATAAGTGCCTATTCGATCTGCCTTCACTGTATAAATAGTTCGAACATTTTCACTAAAACACAACACATATCATAAAACAGGTCTCTAGAGTTAAGCAACTTTTCAATAGACACAGATCTTTGATCCAACTCTCAAATTATATGCTATTGTATCACTTCTACTATCGACTTTATATAGAACATTAAGTAGATGAAGTCAAGAGCTTTTCATGTCGATACACATCTAAAAACACATTTAGATGCAGGTGTTGATATCCGTATATTAGACGTGACCTATCTCAATGCTTATACTCTTGCCATCAACAAATATTATTGCATAAAGATAAGTAGCCTACATAACATGTTGGGGATTTCAATCAGCACTATCTTACAGTTGAAATCAATTTTATAAATGGACATCTGATAGTAACCGATCGAAATCTGTCATTATGTTTTAGCCTCTAGACTCGCACAACACGTAATTTATCTATTGCGTTTTGTGAGGACGTGATCAGGAGAATTATGTGATTTCAAATAATATACGAAGATTTCTAGTATAGGAATTAGAATAGCAGCTTAAAACTAAAGGCGCAAGCTTTATAATGATAACTGCACTATTAAGCATTGTTGTAGGCGCTGTTACTATTCTTTGAGAAGAACAGTTTTAATTTGTTTGGTTCTAGATTGGAAATTATGTAAATTAAAATTTTAGATAAAACTTAAAATTTTCATGTTTTCGGAAAAATCGTAATCAATGAATCATTTTATAAAAAAATAAGTCAAAAAAATAAATCACAATTTTGAAAACTGTAAAAAACCAGCTCGACCATTGATCAAGACATTGTATTATTGAAGGCGCCATATAGTTAATAGTAGAGTAAAAACGAGAATTAGAAATACAATGTTTGTGGGTTGCACATTTTTTAGGTCGTAACATAGAAAAGTTTCAGAAACTCTGTTTAGATTAAGGCAAATATTTGCTTATATGACATTCGGATTACTACAACTATCCAACAGATTTCGAATTATTGATCTAACACACTAGAAAGTGGTGCCTCAAAACTGATCCTGTTGCAAAATTAAAGTAGATGAAATTTCTCATCAATGCATTGATCTCCAGACACTGTCTTAAGTTTTGTTTGACATTCGCAGGCATCACTGGATTACAATAGTTAATCGTAAAATGACCCCGTCAATCAATTCTTTGTCTAGAACAACATGAATATTTCAGCAAATGAAAAATTCACAAGATAACGAGCAATAATCAAAGTTTCGATTCCACCTTCTTTTGAATTGTCAAGATGTTTCATTAATTTTTATTTCCACTTTTATTATACTGACTCTCCAAAAACTTTTCCACTTATTGTTAGTTTAAGATGACGTCGTTTTTTTTTTGTGCAATTAACAATAACGACTTTAATTTGTGAATGGGAAAACAAACTCGACAATTATGATTAAAAATTACGATTATTCGCTAGACTTTTGAATTTAGCCGCAATTATATGACCAAAGTATTACTATTATTATATAAAATAGCAAATTTTATTTTCAATTTTTTGCCCGTCTAGGATTCCCATAAAAGAACAACGGGATTGAGTAATTGTTTTCGTCAAGTTTCATCAATTCTTGTGTCAAGACGCACAATTATTTAAAATCCGGCGCATCCACCATTTAGCAAATCTACATACATGTCTTTTTAGGAATAAGAAAAAATCAACACACAATTACCATAAGAAATAGTTGTTTTTTTGTGTGTAATATGGATGGATCTTGAAAAAAATCTAGACGAATAAATTATTCGTCTAATACATTGTAATAATTTTTTTTCTTGCTAGCTTTTATTGATGTTTATTGGGAGTTTACCCCGGACTCTTTCCGCCTTCTTTTTCTCTTTGATTTACACTCGATCTCTTTTTTTTTTGGTTTTGTTGGATTTTATCCTTCACTATTTGATTTTAATATTTAGAATGTAGTTTTGTTTTCCAAATTTATGTCTATTTCTGTAAATTCAATGCAGACTCATCTAGTAAGGTCGTTTGCTGGAGTCCCAAAGACGCCTCAAGCTTAGTTTTGGCAACTGGTCTTGAATATTTTTCTATCTGTCTGTTTTATATATATGTATGTACAAATATATATGTGTATATATCTGTTTGTATGTATTGTGTATATATTGTATATAGTCATAGAGTGTTTTAGTTGAAATCCAGTCGGTTATCGTAGTTTCTAGTTCGTAGTATCCAATGTTAGAGGAGCCATCCTGGCGCCGTCCGACTCCTGCACCATCAATCGATTAAATCATCGGGGCCATCATTCCATTAAAGAGGTGGAACAGTTTTCAGCCGAATTATCAAAAATTCAAAATTCCCATTACGCCCAATGCGAACAATAAAAATAGACTAAACAAAAATCAATCCTTTCTAATATTGATGCAATCAATCCGATGGATGTAACAAACAATTTACTTTACGAATCTGTTAATTAAGAATAAGCGGCAACTAGTAAATATACAGTGTAAGACACCAAACTAGCCACATAACACACTATATCGTACACAGCTAGATGAATTGATAAACCATGTTCAAAATTCTTTGAAAAAAAAGTGTCACAATTGCTCCATGCCGTCTAATAATTTATTCGATATAAACTATCAATCTAACGCTATTAGTGTCCCTCAAAAAACTGTACGAAATATGTACGAAATACTCCCTTTCCTATGTGGCTAGTCAATTTATCCCACCTGTATATAAAGAATAGTGTTAATTAACAATACCCAAATAGTATACGGAAAGAACCTATCATCAGGAAACTTTTTTTTATAATAAATAATTTATTACCAGATCAACTATTTACATAGTTATACATAGTACTGTTCTAAGATACAAGTATTTAGCAAATTCACAAGAGGAGTTGGTAGCACTCCTTGAGTAATATTAGTGTTAAACAGTGGTTATTGTTCATCATCAGACAGGTAGATGTCTTGTGGGAGTCGTCGTTTTAATCTGGTGTGCAAAGCTATTCGACCAAGTTGGTTGACGATCGGGTTTTCATTGTTGGTTAGCTTCTGATGGAATTTTATTGTCAATTTCTTAATTTGTTCATGTATAGTTACGATAGAAAGATCGTGATGTAGTTGCTCATTTCGGACGAACCATGGAGCATTCGTAGCAATTCTTAACACTTTATTTTGTAATGCTTGCACCCTTTTGATATTAGTTGAGTGATGCAAGCTATATCGATATTATGTCTACATAGGAAGGCTATTAATGTTGATCTTTGTGTTTTGAGGCCGTTTGCATTCCAGTTGAGCACTGTTAGGTTCTGTAGGGTCCTTAAGCTAACGGACATTTAGGATATTGGGTAGAAGATTTGTTAAAAGGTAATTTTTAATTTTTTCGATGTAAGGTTCAATTGCTTTAAGTAAGGATGTGAATAGGGTATTGAGTACAGAGGATAAGGTTGGTATTGTATCGCTTGTGTTTAGGAAAGGTATGTCGCTTGTCGCGCTAGCGTATGTTTTTGAATTGGTAGGAGAAGAAGTAATTCGTTGGGTACGATTTTGTTGATGATGTGTCTTCATTTGGGAATTGACGTGTGAGCGTACACTCTTTTGATAATATTCGCAGCCTTTGTAATTAGCCGGATGTTCACCATTACAGTTGACACATATAGGTTTTGTGTTTCTACTTTTGTCGCAATCTTTATACAGGTGGTTGCTGTTGCAGCGAACGCATCTAGGTTGTAATGTACAATAGTTTTTGGTATGCCCATAGCGTTGGCATCTGTGACATTGAGGAGTGCTATTTGACTTTTTCCGGGGTTCTATTGTTACGATCGAGTGATTAATTAGATTTATTTTATATATTTCTGATGCTTTTTCACTTGCTTCAAGGTCTATAACGACTACAGGCATCGGCGTTTTATCTTTATAGAATAATCTTGTGATTTTGATAATTGGTAGTTTCTATTTATCTAATTCTGTCTTTATTTCACCTTCAGTTAAAGAAGGTGGTACGTTTTTAATGACCACCGACATGGGTTTTAAGCTATGGTTTTGGTATGTATGAAATTGAATGTTGTGTGTTGTATAATATTTTGTTAGGGTTCTATAATCATCTTCTTTAGTTAGATTAATTTTGAGTGAGTTTTTGTTGAAACTTGTTGTGAACTCACCAGTCGCAAGTCGCCGGATGTCATCAATTACTTCCTGGTGTTTTGGGTTACCATGTAAGTATATTGGGGGTATTTTTTTACTTGAATTGTTTTGTGTATCAGTAGTATCCTGAGACTTGCTAGTTGGTTCTAGGTTATCCGGGAGATAATATCTATTTTGCTGTAATAGCAGTTTAGGGTCCCATTGGTATTTTTTCTGAACTTCGTTAATTGGTGGTGATAGCACATCAGAGCTTCGTTTTTCAGGCATTTTAATGAACTAGCTCCCACAGAAGTGGGAAACTAGTGGTAAGAGTTTGTAGAACTTTACTATTTTTATTATTATTTTTAATTGTTCAACGGAATATTTAATTTGTTTATAAGTTAGCACGATTAGCTATTTGATTAAATACAGGTTTTTACTACTCGAGGACACTTGATAAGCAATATCGCAGCGGTCAGATATACGTCCGAACCACACGAAGACCACGAGAAGACTCCATCAGGAAACTAACTCAACAGTCTTAATATAGAGAAGCACATCTAGGCTAAGTAGATTGAAAAAGAACGCTAAATGGCGGGCGAACATATCAAAATAATTAAAGAGAACTTGTCTCTGGACAGGTTCTCCTCACTCAGTTATAGAGTTAATTAATTGTTGATTAAACCGATCTGTTTAATACAACTGAATAGAAGCCGGAAAATTTTGCACAAATCTAGCACTTTTTTGGGGCGGCAAAATAAATCTCGCCTGGGGCGTCAGATTTGCTAAAGCCGGCTCTGACTAGACACATATGATTTTTTTTCATTCACCACCAATTATTTGAATAATTATCGAATTAATTACAAACAATTGATAAATTTCGGACAGCTTTGGGTGATTTTAACGCACAATTTCCAGAACAACCCTATACTGACCGGAGTTCAATAATCTCACTTCTTGCAAAATGCACACTATTTTACAATTATTAATATTTATCTATTATTATTTATTAAAAATAATGATAGCCGAATTCCAATTGATTCATGTAAATTTTTGAATTCTTTCAATTAAAAATTATTTCATTCACAAGAGGAATTGTATTTATCATGAAATTATAATTAATTACAACATGGTACCTCGTGCAGTCGTTCGTTTGTCCTTCTATCACAAACACCTTAAAAATTGCGACTGTGGGTAATTGTTTACGATGCGTCCCTTAATTTTTACCCAGAAATCTTACCCAATATCCTGGATTTATCAATAATTCTGTTAAATGTTACTTGTGGAAATTTAAAGGAAAACTCTTACCAGTTAGGATTTTGATCAATATTTTTAATAGAAATGGCAATAAGATAGTCTGATACTCGGTACTTGGTAGGAAAAGCGCAGAAGACGGATCAGTGGTTGTGCCAAAAAAATATTGCATAGGGTCAAAGACGGGGCAATAGATTTTCAACAGAGACAATTGCTGTTAACGTTCTATTTTAAATTAGTATATTAAAAAACAAGTGTCAGAAGTCGCCTATTATTGCACGAGTCCAAGTTTCTAAAGGACGACTTCTGACACGAGTTTTTTATACTATTTTTTCTATTTTGCCTATTTTGTGCCCTTTTTTACAAAAAAAATTGCGAGATTTGATATTTAGGGAAATTGGTGGGAGTTGGTGTTACTGATAAAACAATTGAACATTGTTTGATTTTTTGATTGATGTATTAGTGGTTGTAGGTATATATTACCAACAATTACTATGTACTTTGTTGATTTTGCTTACGATTTTTGACATTTGACCAAATAAATACCAACGTTCGGGAAAAAAATTACTACATTTTCCATTTTTACACAGTAGATCGAAATGAGTTCATTTCGATAGTGGTAGTAGCGAGTTTAATAATAGCGCTATTATTGACGCAAAATAGAAAAAAATCTTTCTGGTCAAAACGTAAACTCTTAACCCGAAATTAACTGACTATTCTAATCCAAAAAACTTAAATTTTGGTAATCTATTCCAACTCAATTAATAGAAAACCAAAAACACTATGCTGTCTATTTTCGCAGCTTAACAACTTAAAAGAAAAGAACTTAGAAGAAATAAAAATTTAAGAACTTATAGACGCCAAATCTTGACCATCAAAGACAGAGATGGACTGGTTAAAATTTTCCCAAGCTCTTGTGCGTTTGAAACAAGTTGAGTTGGCTTTCTTAATTAAGTCCAATATGATACTAGAAGATAGTAGAATTACAAGAATAGTTGAAAATTTGGGAAATAACGTTTGTTTGAAGGTAAAAGTGTTTTCAAGTTTTCTTTTTTTTCTAGAAACAAATTCTTTAGGGTGGATGCTTTTAGAATATGAAAAAAGAAGTGTTTTTTTGAGCTTCTACCGTTGAGTAGAATGTTTAGTCATTCCTATTCCAAAAACTTTACAGATCTCTGAGTAATCACTGTAAATAATATTTTTTATCTTTTGGTGTCTGACACCCGCTTCAGCGTTCCAAAATATCCAAAACCAGAAAAAACAGTACGTACGACAAAGGATCTATGAAGTTATCGGGTAGATGCATTGTATCTCACTTTTTAGGTATAAGGAAAGCATAACCATAACTTTATAACCAAAATAGAATCAAATTTCATATTATTATTTAATACGGTGGGTGGGTAAAGCATGGGCAAAATATCCTGCCCACCCTAACTTCTGCAAAGCGACTTCTAATTAGATAACAGCTCATCATTCCTTCTTTATCGTAGTAATTATTTAAGAAATCAACAAGAGCTGCGAAATTCAAATCAAAATAATAGTGCAGCCGTTTGCTTTTATCTATTACATAAATTTTCCAAAATTTCTTGACTGTTTCTAGTTCTAATAAAAGACTTAATAATTTCTATTCTTAAAGTAAAAAAAAAACAGTTTTCTCCCGAATTGAAATTATAATACGATAGAGGCGATATTCTAGCAGTATAAAAGAATTTCTCTTTGTATGTATGTATGTGAAAATTTGCATACGAAAAGCACTAGGCTGTCGAGAATATAAATTTTAAGAGGACTTGATATCTGAGACTGACAACCACTCAGGATTATGGTAGTGTTATCGATAAGGTGTGTGACATGACGGCTGCCTCTTACCAATATTCTTTCAACCATATCCGACAGGAAAAGTGAAATATCATTGATTTTCCCCAATTGCCAACAACTTTCTATACAAAAAAAAGAAGAGAAAATATACAATTCAATTATAATACGAACAAATCGTAAATGTCGCCTAATTGGCCGTCTTTGATGTTGATAATATAATTATCAATTTATTCCATTTCCAATCAAAATTCACCTTCAACCCGTCACAGCATCTTCCCTTAAATGGACTTAACAAATGGTTTCTAAGGCAAATTATAGACGTGATAAATTATTTCCGACTCAGTTTGATTCAATTATTTTGACATCGATTTAGTCCCGAAACACTTACAAGAATATCAAAGATATTAAAGTTTTTTTACCATTTCTCTATCAATTTGATATTAATTCGCAATTATTGCGCAGAAAAATATTCAATCTGAAAATCACCATTAATGCGTGTGGATGTTTTCCATTTGGTCGGACGATTAGCACAATCTGTTACCAAATCCTTAATCTAAGGCCAGTTGTAATTTGGCAGTGATTGAGTTCGATGATAGACGGAATGTAATGACTCGACACTTATGAGTTATTGATTTCCAATAAAAACAATATTTCTGCGTATTTAAATTTCTTTTAAATTCAACAGTTTTTTTTTTGTTTCAACGATCAAAGAAATAATGGTATTACAATATTCAACTGTTGCCACAAGTTTTCTATATGGCGTAGAAATAAAATCTATTTCATGTTTTATTCACTTGGAAAGTTTTCCGTTAAACAAGAACGAATAAAAAAACAGTTATCAACTTCCAAAGACCATCTATCATAACTTACCTTGATCCGAAAGTTAGTAAAATCATATACAATTTTATTATAGTTGGGGTTATATTTATTTTGGATGGGCGAGAACGAGAGGGATCCCAAATCGATTTTACAAAGCTTTTCAATAAATTTCCGAAAACAATAATAGGAGGGTTCGATGGTATTAAACAAACAAATATTCTATTAGAATGTGAGTTTAAGTCCACTTTTGTTCAATAAATAAATTACATGAGACAACACTGGGTAATAGACTGTAGTCTCGTATTTTCTTTCATTTTGATTTTGCATGTAACTAAAGCTTAACTACAGTAGAAAATAGAATAGTGAGTACAATTCGACCCATTGTACTCGATTTAACAATTCTAATAGTTTCAGTTGTGCTGTGTTTTGATATTCATGCAATCAGTAGCATTTACAGGACTGCATAGGCGACCCATTAGGCGCCTGCAAATGAGGAAAGAGTTAAGTTGTTCGAAGGTTAATGAAACAATTTTTTTTCTATAATTCATTTTATTAAACAGCTAGCCGTATGCCCGATAGCCAGTTTTACGTTTCTAACTTGAAACACACAATCATCCCCTTTAGAGGGTGCATTTCTAAAGACACTAACTTTTATTTATAAATAGAAGGTTTAATATCAATGGCTATTTTTCTAACTTGAAAAAGGATAAACATTCATCCCCTTACAGAATAAATTTTCAGGAATCGTTTCGTGGGTCAGTGGCGTAGCGACGCCCCCATTCTCTCCAACAAAAAATTGCGTTTATACCTACAATGATTACTAAATTTAGATCAAAAACAACAATTGGAATTTTCTGAAAAATATTGATTGTCTTACAACTAGAATCTATTTTGCGCCGCTCTGCGATTGGCGCCCGGGGCATGATAGTTCCCCTTCTCAACACCTCAACACCCTTCTAAAGCAAACTTCTCTTTGCTACATAGAGTTTCTAACATTATTTTTTCATTGAAATGTTTTCTAAACTCTTTTCTTATATGTATTTAAAAGTTTAGCCACTCAGATTTCCAAAAGTTCCGAGATTTTAACGAGTACAAATTTTAATTTAATGGCCTTAAGGGTCAAATCTTCGAAAATCCTTAGTCTTAAAACTCATCTACCTTATGTAGACAAGTCCTGTACAAAATTTCATGCTTCTAGTCCCACCGAACAGGGCGTTGTCTAAAAGTCAAACTGCGATAGAATTTTATTAAATAGATAGAATTTCCTAGTCAAAAAATTGGTATTCTCTCCCTCCTCTCACGCGTTCTGAATGGTAAATCGCGACTTCTTCTTCTACAGTTTTGCTAAGCTTTCAACTTACGTTAGTTTTCCAAATTTTCAGAAAGTATCAACATGAATTTTGTGAGAAGGGTTATTCCTGCGGAGGTATCTAACGAACAAAACTGCCAGCAAACAGCTAAAATGTATTGCTGCGGAATAATGGTATCCCAGATTTTCCTGCAATTACACATTAAACATTTTGAATCGTCTATCAAAAATCGGGATTCGAATGCACTTCCTGACATGTTATGTTTGAGAACCATGTTGATCGTGCCTTCATAAGAACGCCACTGTAACCGCGATTGTGTTTTTCAATTCTTTTTTTCGTACTTTGTTTACACCCGGCTTTTCTACTGTATGTTTATACAAAAATACATGGTTTATAGGTACACTTGTGTCTTGGCACGAACTAACAAATTATTCTTTTATGTTTGCATAATTCCAAACGCGTATTGTTTGAGAACGAAATGTAGAGTTGGATGTTAGATGGCCCGCGGCCGTTCTATTAGTATTCAGTCAATGTAAAAGAGACGTTGTTTACACACACACTCTCTTTCTCTTCAACAACAGGGTCGCTGGATTATTACCACTAAACATACACAAGGATTTTTGAAGGCATTGTAAATTTATTCAAGAATATGTTATACAAAAACAAAAATCATTACAAAATTCAAACGATTAAAAGCCACTATTTAGCCACTTTTACAAATCCAATAGTTCTATCTTGGATATTGTAGACGCTGTAATATTCAGCTAAAAACGCTCCGCCAAGGTACCACAAATCAGTGTCGTAGGGCTGAAATGCTGACAAACATATTGTGATGAAATTGTAAGACATCTGGAACACTACGGATTACTATCATATCTAAATGATAACCTAGTCATTTTACCTTGACTGTATATTGTGGACCAGTTAAAGTGAAATTCTTACCACCCAACTGAAAATCAATTTTGGGTAATTTATGAACCGTATCGCAATTAACCTGCAATTTAGAATCGTTTAATAAATCTTATTATTATTATGTGAAATTAATAACACTTGCAGCATAACGATTCAAAATCAATTGCTTCGCTGCTATTTTCGTATGAATCTCATCGATATCGTCCTGAGGTCCTCTTATAACTGTTGAGCTTGTATCAACTGTAGCTTTACAGCCTTTTGGACATAGAACGATCGATTCTTTACCATTATTCAAATATACTCTATCCATATTGAATTGCCAATAAAATACATTATTATCTAGTGATAGATAAGTAATATTTTCAGGTATTGTACGGTTTTTTATCACATTTTTATGAATGTGTTTGTCGTCAATAAAGCCCAACATTATATTACCACCACGATTTGATTGGGTATCGCTATAAAATACAATTTTAAAATAGAACAACTGATTGTTGACGGTTGAATTACCGATTTAAATAAATTGAAAATAACGGATTTTTGATTTTTTTCTGATTCACTAGTGTGTAAAAGAACGGATCATAACTATCAACTTTCAAACCAAGTCCCAAGACACCATCGGCGCGATTTAAAATGTACGTCTTCGGTACGGTCACAATTTCAACAAATGATTGTTTCGTCACATTCGAATGGGCAACCTGCAAATTACAACCGATCAAATCAAAGCAAAACAATTGCATTTTCTAATTACAGAAATATTATCATAAGAATAAAATCCGCTCATATTGAAATTGCCCAGGTTCACATTGAAGGGACGGCCGTCTTTCTTGTATTCGGAAGATTTCGTGTGGTCATATTTGCGGTGGAATACTGTTTGTGGGTTGCAAAAATGAACTAGTTTTTTTTTTATTAGAAACAGAATACTTACGACAGCCCCAGTACTGAAATGAATTGCATTTCGATGACATTACCCAAGATTGTAGCCATGATGTATCAAAATTCACCAATAGAGTCTGGCCTGGATGGCCGATCACGATTTTGCCGTAAAACTCATCCTAAACAATACAGAAATAAATATGAAAATTACTCAAATTCGCATACAAAGTTCCTCTATTTGTAGTTCTGAGTGCTTTATGATTTGAAGCGCAGAGCAGGACCCATCTCAATTGCGCCCGGGGCAAAATAAGAGTTTCATGCGCCCTTTTCGTTATCAATTAAATAATGTTCTTCATGTTTAAATAGTTCAGCGGCCGGGGCAGATACCCCCATGGCCCTTCTCTCGGACCGACACTGTGGAAGTAATCTTAAGTGTGCTCAAATGACCCGCGTAAGCGCTTCGACGTTTCTTCTTAACTTATTAAAATTTTAGTTTATTGTTGAAAATTTTTGATTTTGGGTTGATTTTGAGTAGTAATTAAGCGTTCTCCGAGGTCTCACCTGAATGGAGTTTCTGTTCTTATTACATTTAATAACAAAGTGGAAAATCAAAATTTTTTAATTTTTCCAACGGGGATCTTTACTAATGCCTTTCAAGAATAGCTCCAAGAAGTGCAAAAAATTTGACGTTTTTAATTTAACAATTATCAGGGTTTTTATGTAAATTTTAACCTTGTAGAAATTAGTTAATTAACAAAAGCATTTCTAATAAAATAATTACGTGAAAAAAAATTTTTCGATGAATTTTCGTTTATTCAAGTGTCTAGAAGGTATGTGAGTTTTTTTATTTCTTAATATTGATATTTAATGGGTTAAAATTATTTTTATTGTTCAAGAGTTCGTGTCGGTTAGCGCGCGTCACCCGCTTTTAGCGCTATTTTCGCCTCAAAATTAAAATTATAAATATTGGTGGTAGAGTTCCGGAAGTTAGAACTTTTTTTAGGAAATTTCCTCCTCTTTAAGGATCTTTTTTCAAATTTCGAATATCTTCAATAGTTTCCGAGATATTTACAAAAAAACAAACCCCCATTTTTGTTTTTACTAAATTGTTTATAACTTTTGCAATTTTTGCCCGCGCACCTTCAAATTTTTCAAAAAGTTTCTAGAGGTCATTCCGAAGAGAAATTCACTAAAATGGGAAATGTTACCTAGACTATTGTAATCGAGATACTCTCATTGGTCAAGATTAATACTGCTTATTGGAAGTTACAGAGGGTGAATATCAGAGATTACGCCAGCTATATGTATTCTTAAAGGGAATTTAAAGCTACATACAAATTTTCGTCTCTATAGGTATAGGAATACAAATTTTCGTGATGGACAATTTCTGATACAGCCTGTATTTTCCAGCACATTATGCATATTCTCCAAATCGACATGTGATGGCGCTGGTGTTTGAAAATGATTTAGCAACTGTTCAATAGAGGTCGCTACAATGCCGCCCTTTTTTACGAGCGGATAGCTGCAGCACCGCTCCTTCCAATCATAACACGAGAAATGAATAGCCAATTGTGTTATATAATGAACATGTTAAACAACAACCTATGCAGCCAAAAACTTTGGTTGGTCTCTCTTTGACTTCCCTACACATAATCTTTCCTCTCCCTCACTAGCCATTACCATACACCTCCCAACCATCTCTTCACAAACCAACGAGACCTCCACAATTAGATATATTCGTGTAACCCTCTATATAGTCTAAATTCATCGATCAAGGGGTTCCCAGAATATAGTAATATTTCTAGAGATTTATTTGTTTGCCCATAACCCTGCTTACAATCCTGGGACTAGATATTTTGTTTAACGAGACATCTGTCAAATTTAGTAACCCTTTGGTCGGTGAATTTAGTATATGATTATAACCAATTTTAATTTGAATATCCCGCTAAGTTGCTCCCAAAGAGTATAAGATAGAGGGGAAGGTCGCGTATACAGGCACGAATGCCATCTGGTAATTGTGTCCAAGTACTAAAGTACTGTCATCGCGATTTGAAGTAATGCGTTATACTGGTTGTCTGTGCTGGTAATACCAAAGTAGCTTGGGGGTGTTTATTGTTCTGTGCTTGGGGATGTTTAGTGCATTTAGTGTTCTGTGCTTGAGGCGATTGACCACGCTTTAATTTCATTTCAATAAAAACTTTTTTTATAATTAGTAAAACAACCAAGAAAAATATCAAACCAAAGTGAAGACCAACAAAACAGAAATTAAAGGAAAGAACTGAGTAAAATTTATTATTTAAGAAACTAACGCTTATTATTTGAGATCTCTGCTAACATTAAATTTTATATTTTTCATTGTTTTATTTATTGTGTATTATATGATTTTATGGAAAACAGATTAGTTTTCGAAAACTTTTTCAATAAAATAATTTTCATCATTACTTTATATTATTTATAGATTTTTATTATTTTAAAAATTATTCTTTGAAAATTTAAATTGAATAGAACGGATTTTGCCGCGCGTTTTACGTTTTAATAACTGGACACAATCACCAGAGGCGCTGAAACTCGTATACTGTTTTTTAACATTGCCTGTAATGGGAGCCTTCCCCTCTATCTTATACTCTTTGGTTGCTCCCTTTTGATAAAGATCAACAAACTGTCACCAGAGGTCGCGTGTTTCTCATTGAAAATCTGGCAACATTGCCATAAACGTCAAACTCCAGTTAACCTCAAAAAATAAAAAATAAAAACATTTATTTATTTATTTATAAATCCGGCAATTTTATCAATATTTATTGCATCTAATATCGTAAAATAAACATCACTTAGAATTATTACAAAATTTTATTATAAATAAAGCTTTCCTCATACACGAAGTAATTTGAGGTTATCAACAGACAAGAAAAAATCGTATCGTATTGATAAAATAATACGATCAACACAGTGTCAGTTTAATGCCAAAAAGTACATGTGAATGGAGAAAATGTGTGAAAATCCCATGGAGAAATTCACACAGAAACTATTGACCGAAAATATTTTCAATTGTGATTCGTGTTCGAATCTCCTAACAATTCCAATAATGATTGTGGAAAATATTGGTAATGTATGCAGTAATTGTTATCAAAAGAATAATTTGAATGGTATCAACAATGCACGATTAGAATTAATTTTGAAAGAATTAAAAGTACCGTGTAATTATCAAACAATGGGCTGTAGTGAACAAGTATTCTTCGACGAATTGATTGAACACGAGAATCATTGCAAATTCCAATTGAAGAAATGTTTCTGGACCGATATGTGTCATTGGGAAGGCATACAGACAGATCTGTTTAATCATATGATCGATCAACATGTGGAATACGTGTTGGAAGGTCAACAGAATTGTTTTACTATTGATGTCAATTTAAAAGATTTCACAACAATTGTGAAAGTATTGAAGCACCGAAAAGATTGCTTTCTAATCAAAATTGACAGAGATTCGATTACGAATTGTTTGATTTATAAAATTTGCGATTTAAAACGGGACGAATGCAATCATCATTGTACAATCAAACATACAGGAACAACAACGAATTCGATTGAAATTAAATGCGAATTATCGACATTTAATGATTTTGTTAATCAACAATCAACTGATAATCGAATTGATTTGGAATCATTGAAATTAATCACGCAAATCATTGATGATTTACATATTGAAATTACAATAATTAATCCGAATGAATTACGTGAATTTGATGAGAAAATGTTGCATTTCTTTGAATGCCCAATTTGTAAGAGTCTAATGAAACCACCGATTTATCAATGTACGTATGGTCATAGTATTTGTCATGTGTGCAGACCGAAATTGGAGAAATGTCCAACATGTCGTGGTACATATGGTAATACACGGAATTATTCATTGGAAGCTATTACAGTGGGCATTACGTATGCGTGTGCGTATCAAAGTTTAGGTTGTAATGAAATATTAACATCCACTGAATCTGCTAAACATGAGGCTGTTTGTATGTATAAACCGTATACTTGCCCAACGATTGATTGTGTTTTTTCAGGTAAGTGTGTAGATTAGTGTTTAGATTTATTTGTACAGGTGGTGGTAAAGCAAATAGGAGCCCTGGAACATTCGATTTTGATTTTTTTTGCAGAAATACTCTTTTTGTATAGTTATTTTTGTTTCAAGGCCTATAGTGAAACACCTAAAATTGCATCATTCTGTGAAATAAACTTGTTTTTGTCTGATGCATTTAATCGTCTATGCACAGTTCTAAAAAATAGAAAGAAATGCAGCGGACATCTTAAGTTGTTGCTTGTCCGATAAGCCGGTCTGATAGCTAATAAAACAAATTAGATTTATAGATTAGCTTTTTGAAAAACTGTATTTTCTTATGCTAATCTCGATATCCAAGAATCCCCCTTCCACAGTAAAAATGTCTTACTCAGCAACCTCCTGAAAATTTTCAAACACTAATCGATTTATGGGTTCCACAGTTTCGTATGAACTAAAAGAAAGGCAACAAATTTTTGGAAAATCCTCGTCCACTTTCGTAAACCAGGACCACTGGGGGGTTTAGAATTTAGTGTGCAAGTTTCTCAATTGAAATGCACATAGTAACTAAAGTGGATAAAAATATAGGGTATCCCTAAAAAGTTGGGACGTAGCTTAACTGAAATACAAGAAAGTGTGATATTTCACTCTAATTTGACCCAGTATTTTGGGAATCCTGGCGTCGTAGAATCCCCTTAATAAAAATATTTTACTGTACAAAACAAGCAATTAAAAGGAATCTCCACAATAGAAATATTTTACATGCACAGTAATATAAAAATACACAAAGCGTTGTATTTATGTGGAGTCGTACTGTAATGTGCTAAAAATACCAGTACTCTCTTTTGATTATGAATATTTAACATTTAATTCGTAACTAGTGGAGACTTTTTCTTTTGCAGCCAATCATCCAACAATGGTATCGCACCTAAACGATATCCATCGTGATCAGGTGATCAATGGTAATTTCTATAAAACAACCATTGAGCTACGTTTAGAACAATTATTAGATTATTATAGTGCATCACAACGTTTCATAATGATCTATGATAATAATATATTCCGTTTGAATTTCCGTCGAAATACAGATTATGCATTTTGGGCTGTTGAAGTATTACGGAAATATGGTAACAAATCTGATTATGTTTATGAGATTGGTATTGTTGATATGAGAAAACCTGATCGTAAATTGATACGTACCGATGTATGTTTTACTGAGACAAGTAATAGTGATGATATCTTTAAAAAATGTATTCTATTCCCTAATAATACATTAGCATCATATGCTAGTAATGGTTTGTTTACTTACTATTGTGAGATTTATAAGCTTGCAAGTACAAAATAAGATTATTATTTTTTTTGATAATTGACTTACATCAATAAATCGATATAATGCAATTGAATCATTATCCCGATTGCCTCCTTTACCAGCCAAATCGTCCAATGTTAAGTTTAATTTGTCCAAAAATCTGTCGCCATAATTTAGGATTTGTTCGAAGGCTGATTTCTGTCGAACGATATCTAAACTATAAATAGAATATCAAAAGTTGTTACAAAAAAATAAATAAATAAAAAATCAAATACCGCATAGCTTCGCCGTGCACAGTTAGATTTATAAACAACACAAAACAAAGAATTTTAATTAACATTATTCTTAATTGTTTTTAATTCACGAAACAATTCTGGAAGATTCCTCAACTTTGATGGCAAACAACGCCAGCAGTTGGATCTTTTTATAGTATCTATGCCGGTCACGTACAGCGGGGATGTCCCGGGGAACCGATCGCGACGCCAAGGTTGCGAAATACCGCAACCAATCTAACTTGGCTCAGAAATAAATCTAGTAATAGTCCATTCTATTAGGGTTTCCAGCTTAGTAAAGCTGGAAAATTCTATACAGCTTTATTTTGGTGTTCCAAAAGTTGTCTCAAAAGCAGGGTTCGGAAGTAGTAAATGTCGACGTAATTGACGGTATAAAATACGCGTAGTTTTCTCATTTACTACGTGTAGAAAATTGATAAAAAAACTACGTATTTACTACGCGGATCGTTTTTTTTTTTGTAATTCAGAGCAAGAATTAATATATTAAAGCTGGATATCTTCATTCTTTGTTTCATTTGAGTTGACTGCCATTTTTCAAAATGGACTTTTATTCATGAATAGTAAGTGAAAAACAAGAAATAGTTCGCAGAGAAACTTTTCCTCAATGTTCTCGATAACGGGTAAAAATTTTCAAAAACGGATACATACAGATTTTCAAAATATTGTTGTGCTGCATGGTTCTTATAAATTTCATCTAATTCCATTGCGTAACATTAAAGATATCGCCAACAACTAGCAATTGTTTTTGTTTATTTGCTGTTGGTTGCTATGGTGTTGCTCGATGGTAAAGTGTTTATTCAGCGGTAACGTAAACACTTTACCGTTGAGGTGGGTAAAGTAAATACTTTACCGTTGAGGTGGGTAAAGTAAACACTTTACCATTGAGGTGGGTAAAGTGTTACTTTACCATCGAGTTTTTAGTCGATACAGTAGGACTTTAACAGGAAGTATTGAGAAAATACATTTTATACATAAATATTTAACAGTTAATGGTAATTTGCATTTTATTTATAGCCCAAACGGAATGTTGCCCCGGGCTTCAGAGCTGCTAAAGCATTATATATTAGAAATTTGTATTTACTACATAAACTACGTAAACTGCATTTACAACATCAAAAACTACGCGTAGACGTAGTTTTTGTAGTAACTATTTAAAATCTCGTGTCTGCGTCGTAATTTATTCAAAGATGACAAGAATCGGTTATTCGCGATTACCTAGGTTTCTATAGCTTCAATGATGTTAACATCTATTAAAAGAATTGTGGAGTATAAAATTTGCGACAAATTTTGTTCCAAACATTTTTTCTTACGCCCAACAATTTTTGAGATACAGGCCGGAGAGAGCGCAGTACTCATTCCGAAGTTGAACCCTTTTTTTTACTTAAATGACTCGACTATTAACAGGGTAACAGGATTTTGATTTTGTTGTTTTCAGTAATATTAAAATTAAGGGAATAAATAGAAAAAATTAAGCAAATTGAATAAAAATTCGTTTTTATACGTTAAATTTGTAAATATTAAAATAAACACTTCTTTATCAACATTGTTTTGAACTTTCTTATCGGTAATCTCATATTTTTATAGAAACTTTTCCGATCAAATACAGTGGGGATGTACCGGATACCGACAGTGGTGCCAAGCTTACAGATATAACGATGCAAATCCAACTTGACGCACATATGTCAAATGTGCAATTGAACGGCCAAAAAGTACCTATATTTCCATACATATATACAAGATGATTCACGAGGAATGACGAGCCTAAAAAAAATGTAATGCAACCAATCTTACATTTTCACAAGTTACTTCGCGATATATTTTTTTAAAATTACAATCTGTATCCACGATATCTATGAATCATTGTCATTGTCAGTTTTTGACAAAGTTTAAAAATTTATTACAAATTGCAAAATGTATACGTATTCAAATGATGAGAAGACAGACAAGATTTTAGTATATGGAGAATGCATGCAAAATGCATCTCTTGCTGTCCGTGTGTATGCTCAGCGATACCCCGAAAGAAGAGCGCCTTCCGACAAAAATTTTAAAAGATTAGAAAAGCAACTGAGAGCTAATTGGCCTCCCGTTAAATTAACAAAACAAAGGGTAGCTACTTAGGCATTTTTTTTACACATTTGAAATTTGAAAATTCACCTTCAACCAGCAAATTTGATATATATAAGAAAAATGGCAACGTCGCAATTATAACTGACAGATGGATGTCAGCTGTTTTCAAGGTATTGAAATTTTAATGGCCTTTTTAACCCCGTTAGAGGGCGAATTTTCAGAAATCCTTTCGTAATGAGCGTTTACAACGCCAAAGGAATATATGTGCCGAATATAAAGTCTATCGGAGCGATAGTTTTGGATATCGTGATGAGTCAATCAGTGAATGAGTGGTAAATCGCTTTTATATTTATAGATTTCGTGCCTGTTAAATTCAAGTAAACAATACACATTAAACTCAATAAACAATATTGTGGAACCTCTCCCTATTTAGATGGTAAAACAAGTCACCATTCGAGTCTTTTTTTAACGTCATTGGCGATCATGTAAAGCGGGGATGCACCGGAAACAAGCATACTGAAACGATTACAACTTGGCGCATTGTCAGCAACACTCTACACAATTATGCAGCTTTTGCTTTTCGGCAGGTTACAATTGATCGTGCCACATCTAATTGTAAGAAAACCTAGAATTTGGCCTCTGTTGGCAAATAAGCAACAAGAATGGACGGGAAACCGGACTGGAAAAATATACATTCATCGTAATTAAAATATAATTTGATAATTTCCCGTTACAACATATAAAGCACGGTATTATAATTATTTGAATTTAAAAATACTTAGAGTAATTATATAAAATATTTACATATTTAAATAAAGACAATCAACATAATACAGATACGTAAATATTGGAATATATAATTCTTTAATGATAATAATAATAATAATAGTAATAATCACAACAATGTAAAGAGTTTATACTTAAGTAATAGAAAGTGGAAAAACAGAACATAAAACAAAAACAGATTGTGTTATACTGATGCAACTTTGGTAGTTAACAAAAAAATTAAAAAAAAAGAGGAAAGATTGAACGTATCTAAAATAAAGAAAACATAGTCAACAATTGGGAAATATAAACAAACATCTACCAATATAGTAATGACTGTCTACAGTAAATTTTCGTTCATATGAAATAAGTAAACGTATTTACAATATAGAGATTAAAATAATAACTTCAATTTTATAAAACTATATTACATATAAAGATTGAATAATAAACTGTTAAAAGAATTATTTAAATTTATGTATAAGTTGCCTATACCGGTACGGGATTCTATTTAAATCCATAAAGAAATAGAAATTGTATATATAAACAAAAGTAGCAACAATTTCTACAGAACTAGCTAGAAATATTATTCTGTCTTTATCTGATTTTAGTTTAAAAAATAAAAGAGCCAATAGTTTTATGTACTTGAAACGAATCCCGCTACCGTACAATAGAGAATTTTTAAGTAATGGACAGAATTATAGATATTTCTTTGACGAATTAATCAACACCAGCGAATCCTTGCGAACCTTCTATTGCTTTTATTAATTTATCTTTTAAATGTTGATAACTTTCATACGGTGGTAAATCAAGACGATTAAAACTGAAAATAATTATTTACGAAAAAATAATTTTGATAAATTAGATTATTACCATGTATGTGCCCTGGGATAATTATCAGTTGTTCCCCATTTCTCAATTGTAAATAATTGTGGACCATTACTGCCGTACAATTCTTTAAAACCATTCATCGGTACTCGAGATGTACCGGTGACAAATTGTAATAATCGTGAACGCATTTCATTACTAAACGATAATACAACCTAAAAGTGTTTAAATGGTTAAGAAATAAATAAATTAATACAAATACAGTAATTACCCTCCAGAACCATTGCACAACAATATGATTTCCATGGTAATCGCCTTTATAAAGCGTGTTCTGTTTCCAATCTTTCACATCAATATGTTGTATACCGCACATCAATAATTCTAATTCGTTTTCATCGAAAATTTTGATGACATTCAATGGAATTAAGTCCTCGAAACCGCTTAGGAAGGCGTTCATTTGGTCTTTGACACGGTCCACAAATCGCCACTGTATAATGCCCCTGTTTTACAAATAAATAAACAATAATATAAATTACGAAAAAATAAACTACAAGAAGTAAGAACCCTCGATTTTAGTCGCGCCACTCCAGAGCACTTTGACTAATTTTTTAATCTAAGTCCTGTAGAAAATAATCTCTACCTTTTACTATGTAGAGGAAGTCTGACTGAATGGCGATCAGTAAAAGTATACTGTATTCACGGAACAAAGGGTTACTAGATTTGATAGATTTGTCACTAGCACTCCGCGTCGCAAAAATAGTACTAGCCCAATTGTAGGTAAAATAGATAACAAAGTACGAAAAACTGTTAATTTAACGACAAAATATCGTTTATAGTCCTGCACTTAGGTAAGCAAACACGTATGAATATAATATCAATAGATTCAGGTGCATCAACTAAAACCTAGGAACACTTTGGTCGCTAAATATAGTATAGCAGTTTTCATTATTTTATTTTTGAATAGAAAAACTTGTCAAATAAAGCCAAAAGTCGTGATTCTTTTACAATGTCTAGGTTTCCACTTTTAATTGCACATAGAGCATTTAAAATTATGACTTTTTGCTAAGTCAAATTTTATTGTTAATTCAGAAAATACATTGAAATGCAGGGCTGCTATTAAAAGGTAAAAAAATCTTAAAAGACAATGCAAAATTAATAGCATTTCTATTTCGAATATTTGGATTCTTTGCACAGCGGCAAATCGATAGCGGTTAATTACTACATGTCAGAAAAAGATGGAAGTTTAAATAACTTGCACTCATAAAAAGGTCTTTGTATCTAATCCCTACGTTTCCATTTTGTGTAATTTATTTATTCTATACTCTGTCCAAAAATTAAATATAAAATTTCAAATTACAGATGATGCTTTATAGGTATCTTAATGTTTGAAAAGTTCCTAACTTTTGCATGTTGACAAGAAAGAAAAATAATATTATATTGTGTCACTCCTGTTTGAATAAAATGGTGGTAATTTTTTTGATAATAACCCTGAAGTTCGATATTTTATATTTCTTTGGAGATTGTAAAATCCTTTTCGAATCAATTTTCAGTTTAATACGATAAAAAATTTAAATTTTGGGATCTTAATCTTGCGTAGGTTAACTGTATTCCTGTCATTTGAAATTTTATACTTAATTTTTGAACAGAGTATAGTCAACTTACTTGATATATTTGTCTTTGTTACTATTATCTAATGGTATATTAGCACCACCTTCGATCAATTCATGTATAGAAGTATGACCGAATGATTCTTCATCAACTGAAAATGTTAACTCTAATCCTGATGGATCATTCTCTTTGATCCATAATAATGATTTATAATATTCAGAATCAACAGATTCCATATCTTTTAAATCGATCGGTTTTCCTAACATCATCTTATAAAATGGTCGAATAAAGAATGCTAAAATTATTTAAAAAATAGTAATAAAAATTACATTCAAAATATATTAGAATTACCATCTAAAAGTTTGCCATGATAAACAGCCATACCAGCAACACGTCCTATAAATTTAAAATAATTCAAATGCTCTTCATTACATAATCCGGAAAACGGGTTAATTTGCAAAGTGTAATTATCCCTGAATTATTTAAAAAACAAATAATTATAAATAAAGATTTAAATAATAAAAATATTTACATTGCTGAATATTCAAATAAGCCATAATACGGATTAAACATTTCTTTTGATAATAAATAGAACCATTCTCTGGCTAAACCACCATAATCTAAACCCACTTCACCTTCGAATTCAATCCATAATTTCGTCTTTAATAATTCTACTTTCGGTACAGTTGTTATAACACGGAATGAATCTTCTAAAATATTTCTACGTCGCACCTTTATCTCAAATTTATTCGGCACATTATTCTAAAAAAAAATAGAAATAAAACAATTAAAATTCATAATAAATAAAAACCGGATTTGTTTGCAATCACATGTCTACATACAGGTTTCCTTAATTGCGTCTTCATATACTCATATTTCCGTTTATAATCTCTTGAATATGGTATGGCTGGACCTGCTATTTGTGGATTCGACAATCTCGGATCCTCCCATTGTGTAGTCCGTGTATCTATTAATTATTTGAATTATAAAGATTTCCAAATAATAATAATAAAAATGTTACTATGATCAATAAAGAAGATACGTCCATCTGAATGTACACGTTCCTCCCAACCTTCTGGTAATGGTCCTAGATCATCATCGGGTTTACGATTGACTGGTGGTACTGTTTGTTGACTTGGATTTGGACTTGCCAAGCCAGTACGTGGATCAACCCATGATGTTGTTTTTGAATTGTGATCGATAAAAAATAAACGACCATTTGGTGCTACTTGAACACTCCAACCAGGTGGTAAACCTTCCGATACTAATTCTAAATTATTTGGTGTTGTACTATTACTTGTTGTTGATACTGTTGATTCACGTCTAGATGATGCATTTGATAAACTATCAGTTTGATCGTCGCTCTGTAAATAAAAGATCATCACATTTATATTATACAATAATCAATAGATTTAACATCAAGGACGTGACTAATTATTAGTCATGTACTTGATTTATAGTGATAAATAATGATGATGTAAAAGAATAAAAAACAAGAAAAATCGCATAAAAGCAGTGAATTAGGTTTGAATATAGAGAAAAAAAGTACAACGCCGTTCCATTGCAACTACAAAGCTTCAATAAAATAAAATAAATTAACAAAACAACAACAAGGATTCACAACAAAAAATTAAGCAATTTCATTCTCATATCGTCTACCAACCTCATCAGACGTATCGACAATTTGAAAATCATTGTTGTTGTTGTTGTTGTTGACACGTGATCCAAAAACACACTGACAACGCAACTGATATTCGGGTTGTTCAATAGAACTGCGTCGACTACTCGCATTACTCTCTTCAGATGCATTATATTCTGAATCATTTGCCTCTTGTTGTTGTTGTTGTTGTTGTGGTTGTTCATCAGTGTTGAGACTGACATTATTTGTTGTATTAATTAATGTATCATCATCGTCTGTCTCAACATCTGCCAGACATATCTCTGATAGTGGTCTATTATTACCATCATTATTATCAATTACATTATCATCATCATCATTATTATCATCATCATTATTACCATCACCATTAATTAAGCTAGTAGCTGATGATAAAATCGGACTACTAACCAGTTGCTGAATAATCGATTTATAAGCATGCAAAAAAACAAAGAAATGCCCTCATGCAGCACTAATGCTAATTTATATGAATTTTGTTTTGTTTTCGCTTTGTAAAACATTCAATTTAACAAGTAAATCAATTAAATTGAACGTATTTGATTGATGAAACAAGTTGGTTTCTAATTTAATTATGAGACATAAAAATTACAAAAAAATAAAAATAAACTTACCCTAGAACTATTTGTATCACCAGTTCCATTCTCATCTTCAGCACTGATATGATAACGACGTCCAAAATCAGCAGCTTGATCGATGGTTCTTTGCTCTTGTAATTGACTATCATCAATAACTCTTCAAAAATTTTACACAATTTATTAAAATATTTCAAAGTTTATATTATTATAACAAACCTCGATGTAGGACGTTCCCATTGTGTTGTACGTGCTATATGATTCACGTAATATGTTCTACCATTAGCATCTTGTCGTTCTTCCCAACCTGGCGGTAATGGTGATTGTGTTTCTGGTGGATTTGCATAGATAATCTGCTAAATTAACAAATTTTTAATAAATTAAATAAATACAGTCAGTCCTCGAATTACACGGTTGTTTACAGAAATGTCTTAATCGAAATTGTGCAAAATAACTTGATAAAGATGCCCGTTTTAACTGATTTAAAAAAAGTCTGTAATTGCTATTGTATATAGGGCAACCAGCAGAAGTAAAAAAACTATTTCTGTGTATATGTGTGTAAATCGAGGGACTGTAGTCGGTGTGAATTTATTTACATTAGCAAGACCCTCTTCTCTTCCTTCGCCACTAACAAATTCCCAATCTCTTTCATCCCGTACACTATCCTCTTGTTCAGGAATTGAAGGCACAATACTATCATGTAAGAATGCATGATAAATTTCAAGATAGCCACGGACTCTTGAACGAACACTAAATAAAAACCAAAAACGTTAATATAAATCATTAATAAAACTTCGAATTAATTAAAAATCAACCTTCTCGGTCTTAATAAATATTTAACAGTTGAGATATTGCGTCCTTCTTGCTCTTTTGGTATATTAATTAATGTTACCTCAACCATACCAAGAAAATCATCGCGTGTTAAACGGTTCTCATCAAATACTTGCAAAATTAATTTGTGTTCAGCTGGTTTCACCTACAAATAGATTAAACATTTCAAAAACCGTGTAATCAAAATATTAGCAATGTTAATACCCTAAATATAAACTCTTCTTGCCATTCGGGATCTAAGGTCTGTAAATAAATCCAAAAAAAAAAGATAGGAATTAATTAAAGTGTCTTGTTGTTTCAACTTTTTCTATCTTTCGTTTGTGTAACCTTTAACCTTTACTAAACAGTTTCGCTAATTGATTTAGCGATGTGTGTATAAAGCAGAATACCTATAATATATTTTCTAAACATCATTAATTATCCTAAGCTTTTAAACTATCTCTCTCTTTTAAACGTATTAAAGCGTATTTTTAAATTTTATTATGGGTTTTATCGTCTGGTTCAAGAATCTAAAACGTACACGACCAACGATGACGCGGTATTGACCCAGAAATTTACGAATATTTATTTTGAAAAAATAAAAAATCGGTAAAAACCGGAAAAAAGTAGTTTCTTGTTGTTCAATGTTTTCAACGTTAATGAAAAATAACAATTAGAAGATAACGAACGTATATAGACGTTGTATGATAAGTTATGCAAATTATTGACAATAATTCGCAACAATTAATTATGAGAAAAAACCTTTAAAATTTTACAAATTATTTCGCAACAATATATAAAAGTCAAGTCCGACTAATAAGCACGTGGCAATGACATATTTGATTTTTTTTCTCATTAGAGTATTATCGACTGTAAAAAAATAGGACAAGTTGAATAGGAGGCAAAATGAATGTAAGATTTCGTGTTCAATTTCTGTGTTTTTAACTCCCAAGGATTTCTTCCATAGATTAGCAAATCAAAATAGTACAAAAAACGCGTACAAATATATTTTATATTTGCGAACGTTAAAGAAATCATTCTCAAATAACGTTATCGTATCAGTTCCTCATTGTGTTTATCAAACTTCTTTAAAACATATTATTTGAAGAATTTGATTCTATTTCCATTTAGGCTTTCTATTGTAATGTTTATTTACAGAAAATCTTCCACTGTGAGTTTTTACTGACGCATTTCCTATTGCTCTATCTACTTTTTATTATAAGTATTACTTCTCGCCGCTAAACTATCGATTTCATGAAAATGTCCCGGACTTTTTGTTAACGCTTGCAGATTCTGAAAATCCTTCAAAAACCTAAAGCACAACGTCGAGACTTCCTTTGACCAATATCTAAATTGAAAATGCCAGAAAAATAGCAGCAAGTTTTAAAATTTATACAGTAGCGAAAGAAGCCTGATTTCTATTAAATCTTCAGACTATTTCTGCGTTTTTAGTCTTAAAATTCGATATTTGCATCACAATAAAAGCAATTGTAGAAAACTGTTCAGTATTTAAAAGCCTTAACGGTGCGCTATAAATGTTGTGAGTATTTCTGAGAATAAACTTTCAATATCAATGATTGTTCGTTTGACTACTGCATGAAATACAAAAGTACCATTTTTTTCTTATTTCCAAATTATCTGCAAAGCTAAGTGGCCAAAGGAAGTCTACACTTTGTACTCTAAATCTTAGAATTTGCAGCGAGATGTTCGAGATTAAAAAGTTGCTTGAAACACTGCCAAATCAAACTTGTTGTAATTATACGCGAATAACACCAGAGAACGCTTGATACCCTGCATTATTAGCTCAGTAATTAAAGTAGTTATGGTATGGTAGCTCAGTAATTAAGTAGCCTATGGTTTGTCTTATATCTTGACCAGTTTTTCAATCATATATCAAAGAATACATACTCGTTTTCTTGTTTTCGTTAAAACTGAATCAATTGTCTCATCCCCATTGATTGTATTTAAATCAACACGTACATACGGATCACTGTAAATAAACAAAAACCAAATTTTAACAACTTGCAAAAATCGATAGTAATTATCAATTAGTTAATTCTATTGGTGGCCTTGTAATGTTACACCACCAATGATATAATGATTATTACACAAAATTTACATAATAATCCATCTTAATTAACCCACACACAGTAACAACAACAAAAAAATAGATGATTACCTAGCACCAAATATATCTTTTTTCATTAAATTTTTAGCACGAACAATCCGTAAACGCAATTGACTCGTAGGCTCTTCTGTCTGAAATCAAAAAACAAAATTCACTCAATTATTCAATTCTAAATTGCAAATTTGTTGAATGTTATCCACAACAATTCGATCAATTCTTGCAACGTTTGATAATAATCGATACGTAAAAAGACGTAATTAATTAATTAATTGGTAACGAGACGTGTTGAATACGTTTCGATTAATTTGAGAATTGGAATCGCTTACATATCCATCTAATCCAACTTGGGGCACGTAGCCGAAAATGTTGTCTGATGCCATTTATAAGAAAATTTGTGTTTTTTGCGGTTGAATTCTAAGAAAAATCGACGGATTCTGTATACTTTTCGTTTTTCTTGTTCTAAATAAAATTTACATTTATTGAATTTCCATGAAAATCACAGCCACACAATTTCGAAAATTATTTGCAACGATTTAATGGAAAATTAAAAATTACACACAAATATTTCTAAGTTGTCAAAATTGTTTTTTTTTCTTCTTCGTTCGACTACTGCATCTTTGACACTTCCGCAAGCCACCAATTTGGGGAATTTCATGCGCTCACAGTTGGTAGTTCTGGATTATTGCAGATGTAACGTAGATGATGTCCCATAATGATGTGCCCCCATAAATATTGGAAAGATCCGATTGAATTGATAAATCGAATTGAGATTAATTGGATCGAAAAACATTATAAGCCTTGATTAGGTGGCATGATCGAATTGTATTGAACAACATTTGAGGGTTATGTAATAAATGTGGATTGAAATTCGTTAAAAATTTTTACCAATTCGGCAATACAAGACGATCTCCTGGTGCGATGTGTAATTGAGGCAACTGATAGTGATCTTAATCTGTTGCTTAATGAATTGCCTCTAGTCCGATTTGAGGTGCTTGCTACAATAAAACTGTGTCTTCTCTCTGACGATGGCATCATCAATTTCTGCTCGATTATCGTTTAAATAAATAAATAACAATAATCAGAACGAGAAAAGTCACATTATCACTCACAAATCTATTTTTAAATAGAATAAGTGTTAACACTATCTAATTTAAATGAACGTTAAAGTATTCATTATGCATCTATTTATTTAGATTTATTTAGTTGTTTTCATATGGTTACTCTTTTAAAACGTGCACGTACACTTTTTTTGGTGTGAAACACTCAGTTTTTATTGAATAGAGACAACTTGATTTTTATCACTTGAAACAATTAAATGATTGCGTATTCAAACAACCTTTACTGTCTTATCTAAGGTTTCATAAGTGATAATATTAGATTTAAAACGTAGGATATAATAAATTTTACTTAAATTGTCGGTCATCATATGTTTTCTATATACACATTGTGTGTAATATATGTTTTTTATGGTTAATACAATACCACTGATAAGCTATTTATTTTTAGTTTTTTTTTGCCTTTTACTCATAATAAATGTCTCTATATCTATAATTGATTTCCTATTGCTACGCAAATACTAATTTCAAATAGAATTAATAAAAACAACTCAATGATAATAAAACTTGAGTATAATTAATAATAATAATAATAAATGGTATAATAAAAAACGACTAAACTTGTTGTTAGATTGGTGTATTTGGGAATATTAAAATTAAAATTATTATTATTATCGTCATTTTTACAGTTAATTTATGGTTTCAATGGTTAATTTGAGGGTCTAACAATAAAATTTAAAAAAATCGTCAAGGATTCAAATTTACATATCATTTTGGCGATAGAATAACATGGAATAACCTCGATCGATTGTGATGTCATCTTTGACTGATCGTGTAAATAAATAACTGGCGCCATCTAGTACCCGATTGTACAACTGTATGCTCCATCTCTTTCTCGCTCATATTCAACATCTGACTGTAGTGGTTAAAATTTGAACTAGAAAATGGAGCCATTTTTAGTGGGATTTTCAAATTAAAATATACAGAGTGTTTTACGCAACTACGAAAAATAAATTAGAAGACTCTCAGTATTTATAAATTCTTAGCAAGAGTTAAGAACTATGGCAAAAGGCGTCATAGTAGATCGATGTAAACGGCGACTTTATTATCTGTTTCTTGTAACTTTGTCCGTCTGAAGGCGTGGCTTGGGGATAATAGCACTGAAAAACTGAAAGAAAGGGAAAAGAGGAGAGAGTATTATAAGCACTCTCTGCTGCTGTAACATCCAGAGATTTTTAGTTGAGCAGTGTTGCCAGATCAAAAGCTACTAATTTCTTGAAAGTTAATAGATTCAACTGGAATTATATTAGAGAAAAATTCTCATTTTCATGAAACATAGAAGAAGGAAATTCTACAAATTACTACTCTATTTATACCAAAACATTTAACATTCTAGAAAGATGTTTTCTATTAAATGATTACATGAAATTTAAATCATTAGGTCTAATGAATTTTCACTAAATCTGGCAATATTGGAATTATGTGTGACGCTATCGGGTATTATACTATGAATTACCGATCACTATACTCCGTCCAAAAATTGAGTATAAAATTTCAAATTGCAAATGATAGGTTATATGCAACTTAATATTTCAAAAGCTCCTATCTTTTACATGTTTACTGGAAACGAAAAGAATACTTTGTTGTGGCACTACTGTTTGAATGAAACCCTACGCGTTTGTTGACATACTATAGTTGCGATCAAAAAAGTTTGGACGGCGTTTTTTTAAAATGTTTCATCTGGGCCAAACATTTTGAATGTCAAAATTAATGACTTTTTGAATATAAAATATTAAAGGCTGTCCTACACCATCTGACAATTATGCATGTCCTTGACGTCCAAAATTTTTCGATCGCAACTGTATTGTGGTGGCAATTGTTAAATATTAACCTTAAATTTCAATATTCTATATTTCTTTGGAGATTCTAAAGTCTTTTTGAATTAATTTTCAGTTAAATTTTGGTACTTTAATAGAGGGACTATTTTTTCGCTCCTTAGGTTAGTTATACTTTTGTCACGTGGAGGGAGTATTAACTGGAGGGAGCATAGTTTGAAAAATGTGATCCTCGTTATTTTGCCGCCACATAATAAAAGGTCTCTCAATATGGCGACTGTCACCAGTGGCGTGGGCTTGTGTTTTTCTAAGGGGTATTGTGTAATTACAATTTAAGGTTAAAAATATCTAATAATTACCTCTCAATTTATGAAAACAACGCACACACTGGACACGAATGGGAACCAGTAATACCAACGTGGTATGACCCTTATTATAAACACACTAGACAAATGCCACAGGACACCACGCCACTGTGCACAAAAAGGCGAATTGTTAGATGGATTTACGCATGCTCAGTGCAGCTGAAGGTGCCATAAAAGGTCTCTGTAGGGTCGTTCGACTGGCGTCACTTTCTTAACACAGGAAAGATAGGCTATGCTCCCTCCAGTTAATACTCCCTCCACGTTTTGTCATGTGAAATTTTATACTTAATTTTTGGACGCAGTATACTAACAAACATGACCGGCGAGAAATTTATACTCCGTCTAGAAATTAAGTATAAAATTTCAAATGACAGCATTGTGACTAACCTTCTCAACGAAAAAATAGTCCCTCTATTAAAGTCGAAAAATTGAAATTCTCCTTTATTGTATTAAACTGAAAATCGATTTAAAAGGACTTTTAGAATCTTTAAAGTAATATAAATCATCGAATTTCAGAGTTACTATTGAAAAATCAGTAGCAAAATATGTAAGCAAACGCGTATTCCAACAGTAGTGCCACAACATAATAAACTTTTTGGTTGAAGTAAACATTTAACAGTTAGGAACTTTTCAACTGTTAAGTTTCACATAACCTATCATTTGTAATTTGAAATTTTCTACTTAATTTTTGGACGGAGTTTATAATGATTATTCGCGCTCATTATTCGAGAAAAACGAATCACATTTCCCATGCTAAAACATCTATGTATGTGCTCCTGCCAGCGTTCACTGTGTGCGGCCTAACCAGACCAGCGACTGCTCGACTTGAGCCGTAGCCGACGTCAAATAACTAGCCGTGCTGAGAAAAAGGCAACGTCGCACTTCTCTCTACTAGCGGACCGATCGGTCTGATCGAGGGCATTTCATGCTACAAATTGCCAATGTTTATGAAGTGATTATTGACACTTTTATTTGGAAATTGATGTTTTCCCTGATGATGATGATAAACTGTCATGCCTTTGAGATTTCTAAAGAGACTAATATTAAAAGTTCAATACGTACGTAGACAATTTAAAATAATTTTGATTGCTAGAATCAGAATTGCTGAAATTTGGAATGATGAAGATAATGATTGTAAATATCTTTTATGAGGTAACTTTAAAAACGTTCAAATTATCCCGTAGCATGAAGGTGATTGAGAATATAAAATAAAGACCATAATTACTGTAGAAGAAGAAGTCTTAGGTTTGAAATTTCGAATTTGTCGTAACTGATCAACAATGATTTCTAACTGTTTTATTTGTTCAAAATTTTGTACTATGGCTTGTTCTTGAGGTGACGTTAATGAATTAAACCCCCTTTTTAACAAATATAGAACTGGTGGAGAAACCAAATCATATGAATCTTTGTAACGAGGCCACCTAGAAATTTTAAGATGAAAAGACAAAGCCCATTTTAAATCAATCGGAGTTAGTTTTTCTGTTTTGATAAAGACACTTACTTGAAGACTGTTACAAATATGTATTGATGAATTTATAGTCAATGATTCACTATAATCTAATGTAAAAAAATAAATTCCATTATCAACGATTTTAAATTCCCATCCAGATAAATTGAATGTGGTTGAAAAACTATTTAATAAATCATCAAAGTTTTCTATTACATCTGACCTCATAAATGCTTCGATATCCTCATTTTGTCTTTGTAAAATAGATTCCCGTCTGGATTCTGGATCACTTCTTACAGTAGTTGCTACTTTTGATAAATATGAGGGTAAATTTGGAAAAAGACTGGGAACAGCTGAGTCTTTCAACCGCGGTCGGTTTAGAGGAAGATGTTTAATGGTCCCATCTGGTTGTAAATAGTTGTCAGACAATATTATGCCGTCACTATTGAAATGTAATTGGAAAACTACACTTGAAGACGAAGGTGTACAATCTTTCCGTGGAATTGCTTTCAACCATGTTTGTTTTCGTTCTTCGTTTTTGGGAAATTTATACTTATACCGCGATGATTTTGTGTTTTTTTTAAAGCCGAATCATAATTACTCTTTCAGCCAGTAACACAACATCTACTAGGCATGACTACAAGAATAAATAATTAATTGTTCGTAAATTAAATAGGTATTAATCGACTCCGACGACAAATGTTGAGGTTATGTATTGAAACTGAAATAGATAATTTTACGCCTTTATTATAGCTTACTGGGTGAATTCCTTCCAACAACACATTACACAACCTTTAAACACCTTCATCAGTTAAATTTGGTATAAAAATAACGCAATTTCTGATAAATAAAGCCAAAGAAAAATCGCCAACAAACAGACTATTTACATTCAGAAAACGATTGACCCGGACCGCTAGCATTGTTGCCAGATTTCTCTCAGCACGGCTAGTATTTGACGTCGGCTACGACTTGAGCGACTTGAGCCGACCAACTGTTCGCGTCAGCGTTTGTTATGTCTGTACAGTGTAAACGCCGCTAATAGCTTTAAATCGAATTTATCCAACTATTGTAAAGTTTGTGAATTTCCAACGTAAAACATCGACTTATTCAAATTATGGATAGGAGTTTTAACAATTCGTTCATTGGGAAAACACCGTTTTCTCCACGATCGCGTCAAACAATCGGTACACCAAAGCGCGGGATAACCTCAAATTTTGGTGATGCTTCGTAATTATCTCCTATTTTTTTTTCTGTCTCATACAAAAACCATTAATTACCCAATTTGATTACAGAGTATCCGGAAAATCAGGTCAATCCGTCCGTGTAATTCTATCAACTCCATCAAATAGTATTGAACGTTTCGGTGTACCTCTACCAGTTTTAGTAACAGAAGCGCTAACATTTGCTGATAGTAAGTGATTTATTGATGATTTGTTCGTTAGTTTGATTGTTTGATTTTTTTAGAGAATGCAATCATTTCGGCCCGCATCTCTGAACACGGTTATGCTTGGATTGTATGTGGCCGTCGTTTGTTAATATGGCAATACCGTCAATACACTGCAACATCATCAACACCAATAAAAAAAGCCTCAAATATATTGAGTCAATGTTATGAATTACAATTGCCACAGAGCGATTTGGCACATCGTGCTGAATTAGTTACGATTCTATTGAATAATGATGCAACAACACCGGGTTGTATTGCTGTATCACCGGAGGGTGTTGTACGTTATTGGCCAACAATTAAGCATGAGAATGTATCAATTGAACAACAGATCGATTTGAATGGGCAAGAATGTGATAGTTTAACGGATGTTGATGAGTATTTCGGTTGTATATTAACAACGACAACATGTACAGTTCTATTAATTCAACCGCAATTATTGAGTGGGAAATATTCATTAAAATCGAAAATATTGAAAATACCAACTGGTTGGTTGGGCGGTATCAGTCGGAGGATGTCATCGTTGATCTTTGGGCCAATACAGAATGAACAATCATCAGAAACGGTAAATTTTATCAAAATTTTGTTTCTCTTTAATTAACAATTATTCCCAATGCATAGTAGCTATCATTTTATCTATTTTGAGGCGTCCAATAATCGTCTCTTGTATATTATTATCTAGTTGAAAATTTGGAGAATAACTTCTCCCAACCCCCCCATTTTTCGGTACTGCACCTGGTATGTCTTATACATAAATGGCAAATGAGATTAGTGATATAGACGAAATAACTTAAAGATTAGGCCAGCTATTGGAAACGATTTTACCCTTTATTTGTTGCAAATTTGATATCTAATCTCCTGGTATCTCTGTTCTTTTTGTATCGAATTTTACGGTTTTGTGTTTGTCTAATACATCTATGCGGATGTGTTTCATATATGGTGTGAAAATAACAGTATTCAGTACAAAAATAGTAATTAATGTATCAAGAGCGTTATGCCCATAACGCCCGTGGTGTATTCATCAGTTTATGCCATAAGTAAAATAAGCAATTTAACTTTACTTTTTTTTTTTAATTTTTTCTTTGACATCTGGAAATTTGAGGGTATAATCACATTTTTAATGACAGCAAAAAAGTTGTTTATCATAGCAACGCGCCTTAACAGCATAACGCCATCGCAACGCCATAATTGCCCGTTGTCAAGTAAACAATTATTATTTGCTTATTAATGCGATTGATTTGATGTCTATTAACGGTTCAATAATATATACGAATGACATAAAAACCATGTTTAGCTCGATCTCTTTTATTCAACCGATTGTAGATTATTAATAAGCAGGGAATTTTATTAATCTATGTCTATGTCTAGTAGTTTTATTCGGCAATGTGGCTAAAGTGTTGTCGAAAAAGACAGTAAAAGTCCATTGAATAAAGAGAGCTATAAATTTTGCTGTAAAGACGATTTCTCTAATATCGGAAAGTTATTTATTTATTTATCTTGATATACTGATATACTGTGAACCACGTATATATTAATCTGTAAAAACTTATAATATGTGTGTTATCTCCTTTATATTTGAATGGACCTAATAAAAGTGTTTCCGTAGATAATTTGGAAATATGACAAAATTGTAGTACATTTTGAAATTCTTTGCGAGAATCGGCTTAAATGAACATTCTGGACATTTTTTGAGGGTACATAAAAGCGCTTTTGTCTCAAAAATATTCCAAGAATTCAATTTAAATTGTTTGTGGTTCTCTCAAATTTGAAAATATTAATCAAAAAATTGTTATCTATTGATCGTATTTACATAAAATGCAGTAAAAACTATAAAGTTTTCTTTAAAAATTGACCATCAAGTAGAATTCGATATGAATCGCCAATATTCAACAATCTTTAGTATTTGCATAACTTTAAACTTCCCCTTTCTGTAACAGTTTCATTTTTTCAGCTTCTGCTGCTTTTTGTCGTTGTTCTTCTTCTCGATCTTTCACATTTTGTCGGTACAACCAGCTAAAACAAAATCATTATAACAAAAAAAAAACAACAACATCAACCATATCTAACGTAGACTTACAAAAATATGAAAACGGCTGGTAGCATTAATCCACCACCAAGTAAATAAAATGAACCTGGTAATGTTTTTATTGTCAATTTATATGTAAAACTGTACATTGGACCGTATACTAATGGCATCAGTGCTTCCGATACGCTAAATAATGAACTGATTTTACCCAATTCGTTAGCCGGCACTAATTTCGACATAATCGAACGCATTGCTATAAATGATGTACCATTTAAACTTTCAACAATTACACCTATTGAAATATTTTTATTAGTAATTGACATTATTAAGTTTTTATTGATACAGACCAATATAAAAAACAGTAGGTGATGGTGCAAGTGCATAGACAATGCATGCGCAAATTTTACTTATACACGATATCATACCTAAGATAGCATCATCGAATTTTAAGAATTTCGAGAAGAACAATAACGAAAAGACTGTCCCAAAAGTATGAATAATAAAATGGCATGTAGCAAAAAGACTGTAATCGATCTCGTTCCAACCAAATTTGTATCTGACGAACAGGTACATGACGTTCATTTCACCTGAAATTCGTGGCTTTATCAATTTGATATAAAAGGCGTTTGGGTTTTTCGGGATGTCACTGAAGGCTTATCAAATGGAAACTATGTAAATAGGTATATCAAGATTTCTCTGTTTATCATAAAATCTATAAACAAATATTTCCCTATGGAACAATGGTTAATTCTAATTGAAATGGTTATAAAAAGATTAAATTTACCATGTAATGGCCCGCTAATTATCATCACTAGAAACATGATAACACAAATGCGTTTCTTTCGGTCTTTTGGGCCATCTTTAAAGGCGACTTTTAGCGTGTCACCAATATGTTTCCAATCGAAAAAGTCTAAAATCGGATTCACCTTCTTCTCAATCTTTTCATCATTCATTAAGGATTGTTTTGGTACTTCTTTAACACTAGTTAAACCATAAGTTAACCCGGCAAAGTACATGATTAAAGCCAATGAGAAAACCCCATAGAAACCGGTTTGTTTATATAAAATACCACTCAATGCAATACCAATGGTAATACCAACATTATCGAATAGATTTACAGCACCGATACGTAATGTACGTGTTTCAACACTAGATATAGCACTAATATAACTGAAAACACCCATAAACAAAACAGAAAAACCACCAGTAAGACCTGGTGGTACCGCCTCAAAGAACATATTAAACTCCATCGGCAACTGATAGAAGAAGTACGTGCATAATAGAAAACCGGACGAGGCGACAATTTGACCAACCATCGGTAATAAAATACATGGTTTGCGACGTTGATGACGATCACTCCATGAACCCAAAAACAATAGTAATATTGTTGGTAGTAGACTTTGTATGACCGTTTTCCATGCATTCATTGTAGCTACCAATTTTTGAACCGCAATCTCATCGGTTTTATTATAAAGTGATGCATTGCGATTTGATAAAGCATCACAGATTTCAACATCTAAGTTTAAATTAACCCGACAAGCTTTCTCTAAACTTAAATTCTGTGCTGCTAAACTGGCCATTTCAGTTGGTATCACAAAACACACCATTAACGGTTCAACGGTTATATTGGTGAAAATCAGTTTGATTTTGTTAAAAAATGTTGATCGTGGTTTTATTTCCGATGGTAAACCATCATTTTCATTGATTACCGTTTGAAGTCCAGCTTCTATACTTATCGATTTCTCTAAAGACATTTCTGATCTTGTATTGTAAAACCAAACAATAAGAATAAGTAAATTATACAAACACTACTTGCTTTATAATAATGTTGTTATTCTGGTGACACTTTCTAGATTATTAACAATACGAAGGAAAAGAACAATTCTTCAATTAAATCGAATTAATTGAATTAGACACTTAATGATAAAACGAGTTTTTTTGTCGTCTTGAAAAAACTTGCCAAATATTTTTCGAAATTTTGACAAACATTCATCGGTATTAGTAAACATGACTTAAACATTAATTTAAACAAATATTTTTTGTTGTACAATCTCTGTTGGCTTAATTAAACAGTCATTTAAGGATAAAATGAGAAAATTGAACCATCCTGTAGAAACTTAAAATATATATGATATCTCCTTGATTTTTTAATGGATGTTGAAGAGAATTCAAGAACCTGAAATACAATGTCTTTGGATAGTAAAAGTTTTCCCGTAGCTGATTTGGAAGTATGACAAAATTGCAGTAAATTTTGAAACTCTTCGCGAAAATCGGCAGTTTTAAATGTTTTTAATAATTGACATAACTTCTATTTTTTTAAATTTTTGGAATTAAAAAATCATATTTTTAAATTAAAATAACCCTTTTATATCAAAAATAGACCAAGCATTCAATTTCAATTATTTTTATGTGACTACTGCACGATTTTCAAGAGTTATTGCCACCTTTTTTATAGTTCCAAATTAACGCATTATCCAGAGGTATTCTAGACGTTGCTCTTCAGTTTTTGTTAAAATTCATTTTCACGTAAGAGAGATTTTAAATATATTCAAAAATTTTAGAGATCTTTCGTGAACAAACCGATCTAGTAGCTTTGTTGTGAACATAAAATAGTAAACATGAAAAAAACAAGATAAATGTGGAAAAAAAAACGTTTTTTCTTAGAAAAACAGATACATATAAAACTAGTAATGCTATCCCTAATGCATCTGTTTTATTCTGAAAAGGTAGCTCCTAACGATTCTCTTTCTTTTGCCTACTAAATTCTCTGGATTAGTGATTGTAATTCTGAAAAAAATCCAAACTTATTATTAGAGGAAGAAATTTGCGAAAAGATGTATTTTTCAAAAGAAGTCTTCACTGTTTTTCAGAGTTACGGTTCCCTATTTATTGTATATTTTATTGATAAATCTGGAATAGACTTTAATAGGGTTAATTTATATTGTTTTGTTACAGAAATTGATTAGAGTCTTAACCATAATCGACAATAAAAATAAAGAAGCATCATCAGCTACTGTGTATATTCTGGCAGATCATTCATTACAAAAATGGCAATTATACCGTCAGAACCAAGAATATACTGATGAGTTCTTGTATGCGGTTGAATTGAATCGTTTAATACGCAATTGTTTTCGTAATGCATTATGGGAGAGTACACCGTCAGTAGTAACGGCAACAACTCCAACAACACCAACAACAACAACACCTTCAACACCATCCTCTTCTTCAACATCAACAACAACAACTCAACAAGAGATTATGACATGGTTATTAGATATACAACAAGATAAAGATAATATAATTCTATTAGCTGCTTGTGTGAATTTATCAATATCACCACGTGTCCATTATGCAATGATCTGTTTACCAACAAATACAGATCAACAACCGACATTTATAAAAGATTTCTTTCTATTGAAAATTAATGATTTATATGATGAGAATAATTTACAACAAATCTTATCATATCGATTCCTATTATGTGGTATATGTGCATATTTATATAATCAAAAACAAATCACCATAATTAAGCCACAAGAAGAACCGGATGTATTCGATTTTAATACAATACATCCACAGGATTATCTATTAGCTGGTACAATATGTGTTAATACACCTGTATTTTTCTCACGCAATCATGGTTTAATATCAATAACAAATAATGAGATGAATTTGATTAGTAATAATGATATGAATTTGAGTACAACAAATTTTGATACATCATTAATTGAACAATCATTTAATAGTGAACAAATGGTTAATTTATCGATTCATAATACTGAACCGGGCGATATGACAACAATTCAACAGAAAACAACAACTGAACAATTGACGTCTGCATTTATTTATTATGCGAAGAAGCAAAATGTGAGTATAATTTACACGAGTACTTTTATTCAATACACCTTATTGTGTCTATTGCTTTTTACCATTATATGTCCGTTTCACTTGCCAACACTGTATATTTAAGCATTGAGAATTACAATTGTTGATTTATTCTCATACTTCACAGTTTTTTCTTAATGCAGAAACGTATCCATCACTGTAGTATGCAATATTATATCTATAATAAAAACAGTTAAATCCATTTGGTTACAAAATTGGTTGATGACAGAATCTACAGGGATGGCAATTTGTGTAGATGTATCATATAATTCCATAGGTTTCTTCAAAAATTCAAGACAGACAGTAATGTAAACGGCGCCTTTTCTGACTTGATACATCGAGGATTTTCTAGTTATTTCTAAAAATTATATTGTGTCGCCTCGATATTTCACAGTTGAATTTAGTAAATTATCATCATAATTCTTTGTTTTCTGTCTGATTCAAGTCGGCAATAGTTTTGCCAAATTGTTTTTTAATCATTTGTGCATACAAATATTCCATTGTTTTACTTAGAAAACATATTTATCTGAAGGAAATTGTTATATTTTAATTTGTTAATTGTACTAAAGGCAGGTCTGCATTTAAACGCACTTAAACCGAGTTGAAATGAACTCAAGTTTAATCTAAACGATTCAAAGATTTTCGGATATTCATTGGCTTTATTAAAAAATTTCTCTTACGCTTGTATAACGTTTTGGTCTACGAAAATTACTCAAAAATAGTTGGTCGTTCAAAAATTTTCAGTGAAAGATTTGAATATGTATTCAGGCCCCGCAGAACATTTGAACCCGGCCCTTCGTAGCGTATTGATTTATTGATGATTACCTTTCTTTCTAGACTAATTGTCGCGAAATTCTGGATGCACTATTCCCCAAAGATACAACAAAATTACAGACAGTCGATTCATTATTAGATAAATCCGTAATAAAATTATGTAATGATATAATCGATAATATACCATTAAATGATCCAAGATATAAAACAAAACAATCATTCAGTTTAGGTGGTTCATATTCAATGAAAATTGAACAACATTTACATGATAAACAACGTGCACTTTCATCATTTATAAATTTTTTAAAAGATGTTGGTTTAATACAACAATTAAATATGTGTACAATACGTGAAACAACATTATCAACAATTTATATATTAAGTGAATTTATGGAGAAAATTACAACATTGATTGCATTAAGACAACAACAGCAACAACAATTGAAGATCAATTCATTGAAATTAATCGATTTAATAATTGAGAAGAATATTGAATTAACCGATGATGAATTAGAGAATGGTTTAACATGTCAAGATATATTCTATTGTCATGTTAGTAAAGCACAAATCGGTATACAAGGTTTAGTGAATTATTGTGAAGATCTATGCCATTCAGATACAGAATCAGGGAATTTAGTTGAGATTATCAATCAAACAAACGAAATAATTTTGGTAATTACTATCAATTTCTATCATTATAATCAATTAATTTTTGATTAATTTCAGTTTGTTTTTGATAAAATCTTAGAACAACGCCGACAATATGCGGACATTTTTACTTTAAATAATGAACAAATACGTGCTACAACACCGGATTATCTACCGTGGACTGCAGCAAAAGGTTCGGAAGGCTTATCCGATGCTTTAATCCAATTGGTATTTATTATTATTTTTATTAACTAACTTAATTTATATCAATTTTATTATAGCATTATATTACCTATAATTATGGTATATTAATTACAAATAATGAGCGACAGAAGCAGATTTTTTGGGATCATTTAGTCTCATTAACTGATTTACTATTGGATGGGCGTCGATCACATTTAAATAGTATTAAAGGCACCAAGCGGGAGGAGATTTTATATAAACAGTATTGTGCTGATCGTCAGAAATACATGAAGACTTTCCGTAAGTTTATTAACTTGTTTTATGATAAAAAGTTAAATATTAAAGCCAGCCATCGGTCTACGGCATTCTGCTTTTTTATCTAATGTGACAGATTCCAAGAAGTGAAACTTATATAAAAAGACCAGCCACTCAACGGGCGATTGTCCAATTATCCTAATGACTCGCTCCTTGGGACTGATCACTTATTTTCTTAATATCTTGTAGATTATTTCTTTTGTCTTTCTTCCATCCTGTGGTGAGTGCTTCGCTCACTCAATAGTTAATTTGTAAATGTGTTTATGATCAACTTTGGATGTCAAGCCAAAGGAAAAATATAAATTGTGCCTTTGAACAAGATATTTTCATAGTTTCTATAGTTCTTTATAATAAAGTGGATAATCGATAATTTTTTGGTACAGTAGAATCTCGGTTTTTGTTGATAATCGGTTGGAAAACGATGGGCGAAAAGTAAAACATTTTATCCTTCTGAAGACCCCGGGAAAACCGAGGTCCCACTGTATTTCTCTGGAGTATGTCAGCTTGTAGTGTGCATTAATGTAATTAATTCCAATTCTATTGCTGAGGTGCGTTTTAATTTTGCAGTAAAAGAAAACCAATGGGAACGTGCTACCAAATTAGCGGAAAAGTACCTAGATTTTGAGACTTTAATAATAATATGTGATACAACAAATAATCAACAACGTTTAGAAGAATACATTGACCGTTATAATAAAGACAAATTTAGTGAATTTGTTTATAATTGGTATTTAAAAGAGAATAAACTAGGTAAGATAATTGAATATTATCGTAAAACAACAGAACATCGTCCTGATAATAGAGTCAAATCATTTCGAAAATTTAATAATTTTTTAAATGATCATCCAACATTATCATGGATTCAAGATATTTTTGATAAACATTATACAAGAGCAGCTGATACATTACGTAATTTAGCAAATAATGAAACTGAATCAATAACACGTCAAAAGACAATGTACAGTTTATGTAAATTGGCAAAATTAGCATCTTCATCAACATCAGCTGTTTTAATAAACAATTCTGATAATGAATTATATTTACAAAATCTACGTAGACAAATGGAATTGATTAGTTTCCAAGAGGATTTACCTGATTATGTTTTACAATATTACGGTTACGATACTGTAAATCCAAGAGTCTTAACACCGAAAGAATTAATTGAATTGTATATATCGAATTGTTATAAAGAAGCTGGTGAATTGGAATTTAAAAAAGCGCTAGATTTGTTGGAATTTATAATTGATGATGAATTGAAACAGGAATTACGCTTGAAGATTTGGACAACGGCTATACTACGTGATCAATGGGAACATTCAAATTTGGAAGCTCCAATGGATATCTTACAAAATAAATTATTCTTTAGATTGATTGATTTTATTCTATTATCGGAGAATAATTTGAAAGAATTACCAGCATTGAATACGCTATTGGAACATGAATCTTTGAAAGAATTGAATTTTTCGAATAGTTTCCAATTTTTGATGAAAACTGGCTATGAACATGTCTATCAGAATCAAATAAGTGAATAAAAATTTTTGTATTTTGTATTTTCTAAATATTTACAGTTTTTTCTTCCAGTCTTTCGAATCCTTGATCCTTGAAAACTCCTTACCGAGTCTCGAAACTGCTTAAGCATGTTTTAAAACGAAGCCAAAGTTGTACCGTTTCGGAAGAAGGCTTTCAAGATCTAACGTTGCAGACCCAAGGGGTTATGAAGTGGACAAAACAGTAAGTAAAGCTTGGTTTTCTATCAGTTTCTAACAGAAGTTCGAAGCTTTTTTTTATTCCCTAAACATATCGGTTTCTTTGTGTTTTCGGTTCGATGCCCTGCATTAGATTAATGATCGTCTCAACTCCGGAGTTACTTACTCTAATAGGAATACTGAAAATAATCGATTAAATATAAAGTACAACTGTAGAACAGAGTAAATATATAGTTAATGTAGAAGAAACTTACGATTGGATGCAGTGTCCGTATAAAACAATGAACCAATTCAGATAACATCTTTAGACCGAAATTAAGTCTGAGGCTTAAACGTAAGGATCCACTTGGATCTTGATCATTGCTCCCTCTCGTATTCACAACTTCTTATATTGTCCTTTAATGCATATGAGTAAATATTTCTTGTATTAAAGAAAACCGATCCCGTCAAAACTTTAAACTGCATTTCTATATTATTAAACTTTTCACCATCTATCTGCAAACTTACAAACTGCGTAGAATTGCATCTCTGTACGCACACGAGAGCTTGTTTAATTTTTTTTCAAAAAAAATGGGGACGGTCTATAGCAATACAACCAATTGTCTGGAGCGATACAAATTTAGAAACGGCAGTTTTGAATACATTCAGTAACAGATTAGAAGTGCGTTTATTGGCTTTTTTGGGGAATTCTGAAAACTAGGCTCTGATTTATGGTTCACTTTATTTTGAAAAAATTATCTATTTAATATATAAAAACTAAAACGTTTTCTTTAAAAATTCAAATAGAACTCGATATAGAATATCCAATATTCAACAATCCTCACATTTTTCATCTCTTCATGCTATTTCTTTTTGTAGCAGTTTCATTTTTTCAGCTTCTGCTTTCTGTCGTTGTTCTTCTTTTCGATCTTTCACATTTTGTCGGTACAACCAGCTAAAACAAAATCATTTCAACAAAAAAACCAAAATCAACCATATCTAACGTAAACTTACAAAAATATAGAAACGGCTGGTATCATTAGTCCACCACCAAGTAAATAAAATGAACCTGGTAATGATTTAATTGTCAATTTATATGTAAAACTGTACATTGGACCGTATACTAAAGGCATCAATGCTTCCGATACGCTAAATAATGAACTGATTTTACCCAATTCGTTAGCCGGCACTAATTTCGACATAATTGAACGCATTGCTATAAATGATGTACCATTTAAACCTTCAACAATTGCACCTATCGAAATATTTTTATTAGTAATTGAAATTATTGAATTCTTATTGATACAGACCAATATAAAAAACAGTAGGTGATGGTGCAAGTGCATAAACAATGCATGCACAAATTTTACTTGTACACGATATCATACCTAAGACAGCATCATCGAATTTTAAGAATTTCGAGAAAAACAATAACGAAAAGACTGTTCCACAAGTGTGAATAATAAAATGACATGTAGCAAATAGACTGTAATCAATCTCGTTCCAACTAAATTTGTATCTGACGAACATGTACACGACGTTCATTTCACCTGAAATTCGTGACATTACCAATTTGATATAAAGGATATGTGTGTGTGGTGGCTCGGTTTTAAAAGTACCACTAAATGTCATTGACCACGTATAAAATAGACAACCCGTACATACATACATGTCCAGATTTCTCTTAGGTTTGTCATTAAGTCTACAAACAATGGTAAAAAGACTAAACTTACCGTGTATTGGTCCGATAATTAGCATCACTAGAAACATGATAACACAAATCCGTTTCTTTCGATTTTTTGGGCCATCTTTAAAGGCGACTTTTAGCGTTTCAGAAACATGTTTCCAATCGAAAAAGTCCAACAATGGATTCACCTTCTTCTCAATCTTTTCATCATTCAGCACCGGCTGTTTTCGTACCTCTTTAACTCTAGTTAACCCGTAAGTTAAACCGGTAAAGTACATGATTAAAGCCAAAGAGAAAACTCCATAGAAACCGGTTTGTTTATATAAAACACCACTCAATGCAATACCAATGGTAATACCAACACTATCGAATAGATTTACAGCACCGATACGTAATGTGCGTGTTTCAACACTAGATATAGCACTAATATAACTAAAAACACCCATCAGCATAGCAAACCAACCACCAGTAAGACCCGGTGGTACCGCCTCAAAGAACATATTCAATTCCATTGGTAATTCATAGAAGAAGTATGTGCATAATAGAAAACCGGAAATGGCGATAATCTGACCAACCATCGGTAATAAAATGCATGGTTTGCGACGTTGATGACGATCACTCCATGAACCCAAAAATAATAGTAATATTGTTGGTAGTAGACTTTGTATGACCGTTTTCCATGCATTCATTGTTGCTACCAATTTTTGTACGGCAGCCTCATCGGTTTTATTATAAAGTGAAGCATTTCGAATTGATAATGCATCACAGATTTCAAGATCTAAGTTTAAATTAACCCGACAAGCCTTCTCTAAACTTAAATTCTGTATTGCCAAACCGGACATTACAGTCGGTATCACAAAACATACCATTAACGGTTCAACGGTTATATTGGTTACAATCAATTTGATTTTGTCAAGTAATGTTGTTGGTGCTGTTGGTTTGGCGGATAAACCATCATCTTCATTGATTATCGTTTGAAGTCCAGCTTCTATACTTATCGATTTCTCTAAAGACATCACTGTTCTTTGATTGTAAAAACAACAAAATTAGCAACAATAACGAATTATACAAACAACACTTGCTTTGTAATACAATTGTTATTCTGACAATACTTTTTAGAGTATTGATAATACGAGGAAAAATAACAATTCTTGAAGTAAATTAACTTAATTGCAATAAACACTTGGTGATAAGACGATTTTTGTAGACGTCATTGAGAAGAATAACTTTTCGAAAAACACTTAGTAAAATCGACTACAAACGTTCATGTACGAAAATTTCTTTTCTGATCTAAAGACATCACTAAATATCCCTGTTTTTTCCTCTTATAATGTTTCTTATCGCTATCACGTTGTAATTATAGTTGTTTGTTGATCTTTAGGAATCCAAACAACCAAAGTAATTATTGCTATTGTTGTAGATATAATTGTTTAACAATGTTAATTTATTGAACTGTAATTTTGGGGTTATTTTCTGAATTTGAAATATTTGAATTTAATTAAATATTTAAATAGTTATTTCTGAATGTGCAATCTATGTTTGTTGGTGGATTAATTAAAATACAAGTCATTCAACGATAAGCTGTGGTTCGACCATGATTTATATAAATCTTAACACAAATAGAAATAATAGCAATTTTCTGTTGAGAATCATTCATACGTATCTTAAATTGTGCTAGTTATCCAAATATACATAGTACACACCAAAATACCATTTTAATCAGTGAGTTCCCGGAATTCAGAAAATTTAAAATAGAAATTTATTCATGAAAATTTCTATTATCCCTCTTCAAAATACTTCCCCTCGACCGTAACGCACTTATGCCATTGCTTGATTCAGCAGTCTAAATATTTCTGGAACTCGATTTTCCGTATGTCCATTAGATCGTTCTTCGATTTTTCGAAGGAGTGCTGGGAACAGGGAGTCGATTGAATAAAAAAAAAACATTACGCGGAACACGTTTTAGCAGCCGAGAGGAGGCGAATGAAAAATCGTACTATTGGCCACACTGAAAATCAAACTCCAGAAATATTTCGAGAGCTGGATCAAGCGCTGGCATAAGTCATTACAGTTGATGGGGACATTATGAAGGGGGCCAGGGCCGGCGCGAGGCGATAGCAAAACATTTTGTTAAGAGTACTCCATTATTTAAAAAAAAACAATAGAACAGTATTAACCCTGATGAAATCGCTCAATATAAGGTTGGAATATTAATTTAGTACTCTTTGGATGTACTGCTAAGTACGGAAGATTTGATTAAGTTAAAAAAATGTTATTTCTAGAGTAGTTATTTATTGGTTGAAGGTGGAAAAGTTTGAAATTCAGTATAAACAATTGATCGATCTTAAAAAAGGTTCAATTTTCAAAATTCAAAATTGTCTTACAATCATTTAGGATTTTCCGAGTCTACCCTTAGAACTTTTTTGGATGTTTTCAATTGCCTTCTTGGCCTCAATCCTCTCATCTGTATTGTGCCCTTTATTTGGGTTCTTGATAAGAACCGAACAAAGGACATTTACTTCACAACCTTTTTAGATTTGTTAGTTCTTGTTCAGTTGTGTTCCAATCTTTGAAGTGTTGATGTTCTTTCGAAAAATTTTGATTTTTTTTCGCCAAGAAAACTCGGGCCGGCTCTGAAAGGGTCAATAACGATTTTGATGAATAAATTCGTACTTCGGATGTTCAGTTGGAACTTTTAATTGATGATGAATCAAAACAGGATTTTCTCTTGAATATTTAGACAATTATAGTTTTTCTTCCAGTCTTTTGTTTCCCTGTTTCTTGAAAATTCCTTACCGAGTTTCGAAGCTGCTTATGCATGCTTTAAGAGGAAAGCCAACAAACTTACAGACTTTGCGTTAAACTGTATCTTTTTTCGTATTCACGAGCCTGTTTCATCAACAGTTCTGATAAATATTGCACGGCCCTTGATTACAATATTTGTAATATTTTGAAGGTGATATGGAATATAAGGGAAAAGGTAAAGTAATGCTAAAGCATTCGTTTATTGAATAGGATTTGTAGTTCACTCGTTAATCGAAAAATGTATTTAAAATATGTACATAAAATGTGATAAAAACTAAAACGTTTTCTTTAAAAATTCAAATAGAGTTCGATATAGAATCGCCAATATTCAACAATCTTTACCATTTGCATCTTTCTGTAACAGTGTCATTTTCTCAGCTTCCGCTGCTTTCTCGCGTTGCTCTTCTTCTCGATCTTTCACATTTTGTCGGTACAACCAACTAAAACAAAATTATTTTAACAAAACAAAAACAAAATCAACCATATCTAACGTAGACTTACAAAAATATCAAGACGGCTGGTAGCATTAATCCACCACCAAGTAAATAAAATGAACCTGGTAATGTTTTAATTGTCAATTTATATGTAAAACTGTACATTGGACCGTATACTAATGGCATCAATGCTTCCGATACGCTAAATAATGAACTGATTTTACCCAATTCGTTAGCCGGCACTAATTTCGACATAATCGAACGCATCGCTATAAATGATGTACCATTTAAACCTTCAACAATTGCTCCTATCGAAATATTTTTATTAGTAATTGAAATTATTAAGTTTTTATTGATACATACCGATATAAAAAACAGTAGGTGATGGTGCAAGTGCATAGACAATGCATGCACAAATTTTACTTGTACACGAGATCATACCTAAGATAGCATCATCGAATTTTAAGAATTTCGAGAAGAACAATAACGAAAAGACTGTTCCACAAGTGTGAATAATAAAATGGAAGGTAGAAAAGATACTGTAATCGATCTCGTTCCAACCAAATTTGTATCTGACGAACATGTACATGACGTTTATTTCACCTGAAATTCGTGAGTGTATCAATTTGATATAAAGGGTTGAACCTGATCAGTGACATGGGGAAAAATTCATGTTTTAGGCCCTTAATGTCAGCTTGGTATTAAGCTTTGAGAAATTTATAGTGCATTTTAAAAAAGGAAGACAAATGTAGAGCAAAACTAAGTGACTCTTATGTGCAAGAAGTAACAGGTTCCTTGAATATAAAGCAAATTTTGTATCGAGGCTTTGCAACTGAAGGTAAATTGAATCTCAGAGGTATGTTTCTCACAAAATCTTCAAACAAATATTTTGCAGTCCTTCGACAATGCTCAGTTCTATTTGAAATGGTTGTAAGAAGATTCAACTTACCATGTAAAGGTCCGATAATTATCATCACTAGAAACATGATAACACAAATACGTTTCTTTCGATCTTTTGGGCCATCTTTAAAGGCGACTTTTAGCGTTTCAGAAACATGTTTCCAATCGAAAAAGTCTAAAATCGGATTCACCTTCTTCTCAATCTTTTCGTCGTTGATTACGGGTTCTTCTTTAACGCTGCTCAAACCGTAAATTAAGCCAGTAAAGTACATGGTTAAACCCAACGAAAATACCCCATAGAAACCGATTTGTTTATATAAAACACCACTCAATGCAATACCAATAGTGATACTAACATTAGAGAATAGATTTACAGCACCAATACGTAATGTCCGTGTTTCAACACTAGATATAGCACTAATATAACTGAAAACGCCCATGAATATAGCAAACCAACCACCAGCAAGACCCGGTGGTACCGCCTCAAAGAACATATTAAACTCCATCGGTAATTGATAGAAGAAGTACGTGCATAATAGAAAACCGGACGAGGCGATAATTTCACCAACTATCGGTAATAAAATACATGGTTTGCGACGTTGATGACGATCACTCCATGAACCCAAAAACAATAGTAATATTGTTGGTAGTAGACTTTGTATGACCGTTTTCCATGCATTCATTGTAGCTACCAATTTTTGAACCGCAATCTCATCGGTTTTATTATAAAGTGATGCATTGCGATTTGATAAAGCATCACAGATTTCAACATCTAAGTTTAAATTAACCCGACAAGCTTTCTCTAAACTTAAATTCTGTATTGCCAAACTGGCCATTACAGATGGTATCACGAAACATACCATTAACGGTTCAACGGTTATATTGGTTAAAATTAATTTGATTTTGCCAAAAAATGCTGTTGGTGTTGGCTGCGAAGGTAAAGCATCATCTTCATTGATTATCGTTTGAAGTCCAGCTTCTATACTTTTCGATTTCTCCAAAGACATTGCTATTGTTGGATTGTAAAAACACCAAAATTACCCACAATTATGAATTATACAAATACTACTTGATTTATAATAAAGTTAATATTCTGCTAACACTTTCTAGATTATTGACAACAATTCTCCAATTAAATCGAATTAATTGATATAAACACTTAATGATAAGACGATATTTGTGGACGTCAATTCGAAAAAATCTACAACAAATGTTTTTCGGTATTTAAAACATCACTTAATATGCCAGTTTTTTCGTCTTTTAATTATTTTTGTTAGTATTTTTATCACTATCACATTGTAATTACAATTGTTTGCTGATCTTTAGGAGTCCAAACAAACCAAAGTAATTATTGCTATTGTTGTAGATATAATTGTTTGACAATTTTAATTTATTGAACTGAAATTTTGGGCTTATTTTCGTTATTTGCATATTCTTACGTGAAAAATATTTATTTTAATTTAAATAGATATTGTTTAATATGTACAATCTGTGTTTGTTGTTGGATTTATTAAAATACTAGTCATTCAACGATAAGCTGTGGTTCGACCATGTCTATATTTATATAAATCTTAACACAAAAGTAATTGCGATTTTCTGTTGAGAATCACTCGTATTTTGTGCTAGTCATCCAACTATACATAGCACACACCAAAATATGTAATGATTACACAACGCCTTTTTAAGGGAAATTTTGAACGCAGCAGGATTCGTTCTCAGTAATAAAGCAGGCACCCTATTTTTCAGCCACAGTTCTTGTAGGAAACAAATCTCCAGAAAAATCTCAAGATATTAACTTGTTAAGTGATGAGCAAAGAAACTCCAAGACCGTAGTAGAGACGTTTTCATGTAAGTTTAACCCTCCGAAGAGAGTTGTCCTGTAGATTGGAGAAAGATAAGAATGGAGATGATCATAAAGATATGTCTATAAACTGAAGGTGTTCCATTCTTGCTCGACTCCTGGAGATTCACGATGAAAAACCCTATTATGTTGGTCTTATTCTAGATTATTCGGTATAGCTCTTGTGTCAACCCGTGTTTGGTTGGGTAATGGGTTAGTTTTGTATGGTCTTGCTACTCTTATTGTTTTGCTTGACATTTACGTATTTAATAGTCTTCGCAAGTGAGTTTTCGTTATTTATATCCCTGATTTAAAGCGTCTTAATTATGGCAAATCTTTAGATTCCTAAGTATCGTTTATGCGCACTTTCCGTTAGTTATCTTCCTAAACAAAATGCAATTCAAATAATAAAAGTTTTCTTTAAACTTTCGTCACCGCCGACACATAGAAAAATAAGTGGCTTTTCTAAGAATGTATCTCTCCAGGAGTCCCAGGAGAAGGAACTATCTAAGATTTTGATGCATTACTAGCACCTTTATAATTTATATTTTTTCTTTTCATTTTCTACAAATCACGTTGTCAGACGGATGATGTTCTAACACTTGTTTGCTTCAAGTTGTTTTGTATTTCCTAGTGCTTAAAAAACTGTATTTTGGCAAGAGAATGCTAATTTAATCTTTTCTGAAGACGATCCAATGCCAAGATATTTCTAATCAAATTTATTCACTGGGTCTGGTTTTTCTTCCTACCTTAAATGAACATGAATTGCGGACTAAACATCAACTCACGCAAGTCCTAAAATAATAAACATATTCGAAGCTTTAAGTAGAAAGCCGGTAGCAAAACTTAATGAATAAAAACTAAACATGAGTAGTCATATAACAAAAAAAAAACGGAATTTAAAGCAATTTTTTATTCTCAAATAGGAAATGAATACAATTATCAATTTTATGTTCATATACCTTTACAGCTGCGCTCATGAATTTCAACACGATCCGGATTAAATGTTCTTGAACAATATTTGCATGGTACCAATTGATTTAAATGACTTTGCCACGAAGCCTCTATTAGAGCGTCGAGATCAATTTTACCATCACCTAAACAATAATAACAAACAGTTGATGAATATTTCAAATACACAGGTGAATTTCCTTGTTATTTCGTATTTATATAAAATATCGATTTTTACACGACCAAGTTCGTTGAACTGCATCGATTCGTTTTCACCTTAACACTCAAAAATCTTACAACCAGGAAAAACAATACTCACGTGTCATTGTTTCCGGTTTTATTGGCGGTGATTGTCGTTTATTTGCCGGTAGTTTATCATTCTCGTTTTGCCATTTTTTCAAACATTGCGGCTCATGTATCCGTATGGAACTTAATGTGAATAATTTGCCACAAATATAACATGGAAATAGTAGTGGTTTTCTGGGTGTTTTGCCCGATTTCGTTTCAATACGATTTGAATTATCTACCGACTCCGATGAATCATTCTCCAATTGCGACTTTTTCACGCATTGTTTTTCATGGACTTTAATCGAATGTTTGCCAAACATTCTTTTACAGATGCTGCATTCAACAGTTGGAGGCGATGACGGCACTGTCGCTGCTGTTGCTGCAGTTGTTGTTACCAATTTCTGTACTGATAATTTTGACTAAAAAGTATCTATCGATTATTTCACGCAAATTATAAATGTGTTTCTTTACGTTATTGTTTTGGACAATTTTGCAACTCCTTTGATGGACGGCTAAACGGTCGGGGTAGAAAGTTCGGCCACAGTTGGGACATGGTACAAGATTTGCCTGAAAAAATCCAATACGGGCGCACACATAAACAGTTGTTGTAAATCAATAAATTACACATTAGAGTTATTGTAGTATTTTTTTCTTGTTTTATTTAGAAATTGTGTATCCTACATATATCATGTTGGATTCTAATCAATTCTAATTATAAAGGTGAAGGCCAAATATTGAACATTTTTTCTGTTGTCGTTGACGGTAGTTTAATGGAAATTATCTTACAATTGTATCAGAAAAATTGAAAAAGATTACTACCCTTTTATAAAACCTTCATATAAAATTCAATTTAACTATATGAAAATCGATAGATAATAATAGTTTTACCTGTGACGCTTTCCAAGCATTTTCATTCCACTCATTCGGATCTTTTGATGAACAATTCGGTTTCATTGGCGGTTTTCTTTGTAGGTGGCTTGGCAATGTAGCATTTTCACGTTCCCATTTCTATTTTAAACACAAAAAAATCGCCTTATTTATTCCAATTGATAATAACTGGTTGATTTACATTTTCTGCCATTTAATCAAACTGTCGGTACCAATTGAAAAGGTCAAATGATGGTACAATTAGCATATTTCGAATGCAACTATTGCAAATTCTGTCTGTGGTTAGTTTATGTTTACAACGTTAATATAAGGGTTAATGTATTCGAAGGGTAGTAGGTCAGTTTTTGCATCACAATTTTTATAGATTTTCCTCCTATAATTTTATTCAATCTGATTGAAATAATCTGAAAGTGTTTATGGCTATTTTAATGAATTAAAATCAGGAGCTATTGGAGGAAAATATTGGGCACTGATAATAGAAAAAAACAATGTATACATTAGAATTTTAAAAGCAATGGTTAGTGTGAATAAAAACTGATAATCTGTTTTCGTGCACGTGAAACGATCAATTTTATTTATTGTTAAAGCTACAAATGAAATGGTGGATGCGCCGGGCGATCGATAAAATCGATATCTAAAAGAAAGTTGTTCCATTTGTTTTTTTTTTAAATGTTCATTTTTGATGATTGCATCAAGATGTCAAAAATACTTTGATCAGAAATATTTTTGCTCAAGATTCAATCTGCTCCAGGAAATAAAACTGTAGAGCTCTGACACGAAAGTGGATCAAAATAAAAACAAATAGGAGAAGCTTTCAGTCATTCCCACAGTTTTTCAGTCTTGAAAACTTCCATTTATTAATGATGTTTATCATTAACAAAAAAAGATAGCAATAGGGTCGTAAGTGCAATGCAAAGAAGGGAATAGACATAGATTTGGAGTTTTTCGTAAAAAATTACAATATATAATAAAGTAACTTGCATATGAAAACAACTTATAAAGATATGAATCGAGAGTCTTTGTAAACAAGAATCACTGAAAGTTTTGAATAATGATTAAGCAAAATTACTTTTATATGTTTAAGATTTAGCGCCCTAATCATGGTCGTGTTTGTTGCAAAAAAATTGAAAGTGCATGGAACGCAGCGCGTTAGTAATGAAGCTTCTTAGGTTAGAGATGAAGCTCATTTTTTTATTGGTTTATTTTCTTTCTGTCGTTGCCTGTAGGATCGATTTTTTCTACATTTCACTTATCTCAAAACAATATTCATATATAATTTAACGCCATTAATTAATTTATAAATACAAAAATCATAAATCGCGGTAGGTCAGGGTAGGGTGGTGTACATTGTACAATGATTCCAACTTTAGACCCTAGTGTTTATTTTACACAGTTGGCAGAGCTGACAGAGACAGTAGAAGCGACGCTATGGCAACGCCCCCACTCTTCCCTTTCAGCTATCTGTAACAGGGGAAGGGTTTTTCTTCACGCTTCCGAACAAATTTACTACCCTAGCCTAGCGCGCCTAAAGAAGCTTCACTTCAAAAGTTTCTGGCAAAAATTATAAAACGACTCGATAAATACGCAAAACCTGGTGAAAGATGTGTAATTGCTGAATAACAAGACAAAAATGAAGATAAATTTACACGTTTTCAGCAAAAGTCTCACCTTGGCCTTTTTTCTTATAAACTTTAAACTTCTATTGCTAAGCTTTGCTGATCATAATAAAATTTTATTAAAAGATAAAATGGATAAAGAGACTCAATAGTTATGCAAAGATACAGATTGAGGAGTAGTTTCTTTGAACAAAAGCTCTTATCAATGTTTTTACATAAAACTCGAATATTGCCAACGAAAATAGAAAAATCAATAGTCTACTGTAGGCGTCCAATTTCATTCTATTTTTAATCAAATCCAAATAGAAAATTAAAACAAACATCAAACCAACCTGTAAACATTTCGGTTCATGCAATGGCAATGAAGCTGTCCCAAATTCCCTTCCACATATATAACAAGTCAATGTTCTCTTTCCTGATTTACATCGATTCGTTGATACGGTTTTCGTTGACGATACTACATTCGATGGATTTTTATCTAAACTCCTTGATGTATTTAATAATTTCGGCGTTGATAATGTCTTCTTAACATTACCAGTATTTTGTTGATCTGGTTGTTGTTTTGATTTATATTTAATTGCTACCGGTTTAGTCACTTGACTCTTCACTACAATAACAATAACAACAAAAAAGTGTACGGTTTTTTTTCTGGTAGAAGAAAAAAATTAACACTCACTTTTTGGTGGTTCCGATTGTTTCCGGTTGGGCCGTAATGGTGTTGCCGGATGACTATGGAAACGTTCCGGTTGATCCGGCCTACCGCAAGTTTTGCACGGTTCTGGCAGTTTGATCGATACTGTTGATGATCTCACTATATTTTCATTATTATTATTATTATTATTATTATTATCATCATTATTATTAGTAATTTGTAATTTACTAACTATACGTTTGCGTGGTATACGAAAAGTTTTTTGATTATTATTGTTATTATCGTTAATATCACTAATTATCGGTGTCTTTTTTTTATCGATATTATTACCATTTTCATCGGTTGTCTTCTTGATTTTATTGCGTCTTTTCGATATGAACCGCATATCGTTGTTATTTTTATTATTTTCACCGGTCTCTGGACGTTTCTCAACTTTACTATTATAATTACAATTATTGGCTAGTTGTGGTGGTACAGTTGATGGGAGACTTAATGGTCGGCTTACTATTGTTGTTTTGGGTCGTTTCTTAATTGTTAAAGTCAACGGTAAATGACACAGATTGGACATATTCAAGAATTCTTTACGTATCGTACTCATATCAATTTGACTAATTAAATTAATATTTAAAATTGTCGGTTTATCTAATGTTGCTGTTAATGGACGCGGTGGTAATTCTTCATCGTTTTTATTATTAGAATTTCTATTATTATTCTTACGTTTCGTAAAAGTCTTTGTAAATAATTTTAAACTTGTTGGTTTTGGCATTTTAAACAATCTCTTATTAACACTCCGATTATTGTTATTTTTACAACAATTAATTAATGATAGAACAATAAAAGGACGCGTCTTCTTTTTATTTTCCGTCTTCATAACATTGTCCGTACGGAAATCATAAAAATCAATTAACGATATAAACACGGAGCGTAATCGAATCGGACTGAGTCGCTCTTTGAAAGACTTTTTTAATGTTGATGGTTTGAAATAAACGGGGAGAATTTGTAGGTGGTTGATACGTCTCGTACGTACTACGCGCAAAATCATATTTTCTCTCACTATTATTATTATTTTGTCCATTTTCAAAGTCAGACAAGTGGTATGACTAAACTATCAACTACTGTAAATGGAAATTAATACACCTACTCTATAGATTTTATTTGAAGGTGATCGAAACTCGTGTACGAAATGTCGTCATCAACGCTAATTAAACTGTAATAAAACGAAAAAAAAATATTAATAATTCAGGATACAACCCTAATTTCCTCTTTTAATCTTTTCTGGTTATTTTCCATGCGGAAATCTTTCGATTTACGTTTTAGATTAGTAGTTTTCGATTGTTGATTAGAGAATTGTTTATTATTCTTTTAAGATGAGATCATCGTGCAATTCTTTAGATTTATTGTTCTAGAAAAATTCTATAATTCATTTAATTTATAAATGATTGCATTGAGATTAAACGACCTTAAGATATCGCCTTGTTTGGTAATTCGGAGTAGTTTTTGGTTAACGGGTTTTTATCCAAATATATCGTTAACAACCAAATTAGTGTGGGAGTTATTTTCTAATCTCATTTATAATAAATACTCGATAATCGTTAGTAGTTTACAATTAAACTGAATACCCAATTTGCTGCCCTAGAATCGCGTAATTAACAGAAATTATGTTATTGACACGTTTTATAATTAAGCGACTGGGGGCAAGTCTTGTATTACAAAAAATATTCAAAGAGAATGTCAATTTAGCGAGTTTTCTTGTGCTATTATAAAAATAACCTTTTGCCGTCAACTTGACACATTTAAAACAAGACAATTTGTCATAATAGATCGCGAATAAGGTCCCGAAATTTTGGTGAAGACCGATTTTGTTCGTTTTAAGATTAAAGACGTTGAAAAATTGATTAAAATAATTTTTATAAAGTCGTAATTACTAAAATTCTTCGTTTAAATGGACTTAAGTGTTGTTGAATCAAAAAGGGGTAAAAAGTAGTTGTTAGAAACAAGCCGAACTGTACTGATCACTTTATAAGGTCATTAGAAAAAGTTAAATTTTATGCTCACCCAAAAAGACACAATTCTTTGCATAAATGTGGTCGTTACAAAATATAATTTCTCCTTACAATTTTTGTGTCAACTCAATTGATGAATGTCACCGATGACATGCCTTGGAAAATTATCATAATTTGACGAACACATCACCTTTATTAGAAAATTATAGGAATTTTAGGAAGTTGTGCTTTACCAAAATGGCGATTTATTAAATTTGCTTGTATTGCTTCAGTTAAGGCTAATTATAGGTCTTTAAACTTGAGGTAGTCTAGCTGTCCAAACGTATTTGTTACGATTGCAAGTCACTTTTTAGTGCCGAAAGAAAAGGCAGCCTTCACAGAAAACGTTCAAAAAATATATTGATCGGGAATGAAACCGATAATTTTAGACTATTCTAGAGTCTACAGGACCTTATTGAAGGCTGCAGGATACACTTTTTGAAAGTCTAATGAGACACTGTGCGAAGAAGAGCATTTTGTTGATATCAATAGATACAGATTTAAGATCACAGAGAACACTATTTAGAAGCGCAGACGAAACTTTTCAAAAGCCTACAATACATGAGGCAATAATGCAGACAGTATCCAAGGGTGTAAAAGACACCTCTCTAGATTGCAGAATGGGTATTTTTATAAACAAATACGAAATCAATAACACAGGAGAGACTATTCAAGGTATCAAAAGATACTATACAAGAATACAGAAGAAACTATTCAAAAGCTAACAGGACATTATTCAGGAGCTTAGAGGAGACTATTCAAGTGCACAGACACTACTCAAGTGCACAGACACTACTCAAGTGCACAGACACTACTCAAGTGCACAGACACTACTCAAGTGCACAGAGGACACTTGTCAAGTGCACAGAGGACACTACTCAAGTGCACAGAGGACACTATTCCAAAGAGCACTTTTATTAGGAATAAAAAACAAGAGAGTGGAGAACTCTGTTCAAGAGCATATATGACTATACTGAAGAGGAAAAATAGTAAAGAAGATATTATTCAAGAGTGTAGAAGACATCAATCAGGGATGTAAAGGATGCCAGTTAAAAGTGCAAAAAACTGTACTCAAGAAACTTGAACTTTATCTTAAAAAACAGGGACAAAGCTACTGATAGCGACGATATTAAAAACCTTAAATACTAACAATTTAAGGAGGAAGAACTCGGATGGAATAAGAGTAGGAAGTGAAAATGCATAGGTGTTACGCCACGTAAACTTCTAGATTTAACAGCACAAAACGATTTTAATAAATAAAAACTTTATTGCAATCAAAAATCCAGGTAATTCTACAAATTTATCTCCGATAACGGTACCGTTTGAAATGGAACCACAATTGGAAGATATTATTATGGAACTGACAACGAAACCCACGTTTATACGAATATTCCCATTCACGATTAACAATTTTAAATGCAATATCCTCATACGGCGGTCCTGCATGAAATCTCAATATAGCAAATTCTTTATTATCCGGACACGGTGTTAGAAAATATTCCGGTGTACTATTTTTATCAATTAAATCCGGATAAAATATATTAAATTTATAACCTTGTACAATTTTTGGTGGTGGATTATCCATATCATAATGTGTTTGATTATATTTGTTCCATTCAAAACCGGTATGTACACGATTGAAATAGCGCGGCTTCCTTGGACGATACTTATCCGACCACAAATAAACAGGATTATCAATTGTTGCCTCAACAGAGAATTGTGCCTCATCATCATCCATACCTTTACGTGCCTCACGTTGTAATAATAATTCTTCTTTTGTTATAATATTTTCAACATTTTTACCTTTATTGATGACTTGTAAACGTGCAAATTCTAAACGTTTCAAATCATCATCTTCATTCACTACAATTGTACCCGGTTCGATATTATCCGGTTGAAATAATTTCGGACTATAACCACCGGCTTCGTACGCATCAAAGTATTCATTTAAGATGTCTTCAGCGTTCTTTTCTGTATCGCTTAAAGTGTCTTCGTTGATTTGTTGTTGGTCTTCTTCGTGTTGTACGTCGATTTGTCTCTCTTCGTTTGTAATTTTAGTTTCTTCTGTATTACTAGTAGTCGTTACGGCTTGTTCGGCTTTTAACACTTGTAATTTGCGACGCAAATTCTCTTGATGACGATCACGTAATCGTGCCCGTGCCATATGTGCTTTTAATTGTGATAATAACGATTCCCAGTAACCGATATCAATACCATCGATTTTATTATTGATTTTATTTTCAATCTGTTTTTGTAATTGTTCTAATTGTTTTGATGTTTTCCCTTTAAATACATTGGTGATGTCATTGGCAACGGCTTGATTAATACCATCACGTCGATTAATACCATAATCATCTAAATTCTGCTTTTCTAATTTATGTAATTTCTGTAATTCATCTTCAACAATAACTGTAATATCGTTCCAATAATCCAAATTTTTGCCACGTTCCAATTCTTCATAAACTTTAATATCTTCAATTAAATCTTCTAAATCTTTAATTTGTAAACCGTTTAAATACGTGTACGGTTCGTGCATTTCAACAGCATCAATATCCTCTTCAGTACTAATATATTTCGCTAATAAATCAATCGGTTTGGCACGTCCATCCTGTATACGTATATGTGAACGTAACCGTGCCTGTTCCAAATGGAATTGGTCCTCTTGACGTTCCCATTCTTGAAATTGTGCCGCCTCTTTACTGCGCTGCAACTGTTGCAATTCTTCGTCGCGCCGCTGTCGTTCCAATTCACGTTCAATACGACGTTTCTTCACCTTCTCCAATTCACGTTTATTCTCCTCCTGTTTATAACGATTACGCGCCTCCAGTTCCTCTTGTGGACAATCAGTTAAGCCTTCCTTTTCTAATTTCTTCGACCATACAAATGTTGATAGTAAATTACCATCACCAAACGGATTATCAGTATTTGTATAATGTAAATACTCATTATCCCAACCCATACGTTCTTTACGACGACGTTCCTTCGCCTCTTTCTTGAGTAGACGACGTAAGCGTTTCTCTTCGGGTGTTTCGGTGAGTTTACGTAATTCTTTCTCTTTACGGCGCTCTTCTACGGCTTTTAGACGTTCTTCTTTTAGTTTTTGTAATAATTTTATTGAGGAATCCGAATCATTACTGCTGACACTTGAACTACTCGAATCGCTGGATTTCTCGCGGGATGTACGCTTGCTGTTCGTCCTCTTCGGCGAGTATTTACGTTTCTTATCATCGTCTCTACTGTGGTGCCTTCTGTGTTTATTCGATTTCCTGTCCCGGGAACGTGATTTTCGTCTATATTTACGATCTTCTTCGTCGCTATCAGATTCAGTAGACTCTTTTCTGTGTTTTCTACTACTGTGGGGCTCTTCACGTCTGTATCTGGATCTACAATAAAATTATAAAATTAAGACTGTATCTAGAAATATCTTAATTAACTAATTACCTTGAACGATGCTCGTCTTTAGGCATTTTCTAATTAAATAATTAATTCGATTTTTGGAGGTTATTAAGATTTTGACAGAAAAAAACGTCAACTGTCAATTGTAATCGAACGCTACCAACTTAATTCGAAACATCAAAATTGAAAATTACTAACAGTTGAATTTTTCACCAAAAATTATCAATTTTTACTTTCGAAATAGTGTAATTAATAAGATAATATGTTAGAGAACTCGATTTTTTTTGGTAATGCGTTATTTTGATTAGAATAAACGTTGTTCGAGAATTTTCTTGAATACGATTTTGGTGGATTTTCGTTTTTACTCCACACTCAGTTGGTAGCAGAATCAAATCAGAAATAACGAAAAAACCGTTAAAACGAGCGTGAAAGTTGTAAAGTTTTTGTTTTCCAAAGTTCCTGTTAAATAATCAAAAAATTATTAGGAATAATGGCAGCGCAACGACTTAAATTAGAAGAATTACAACGAAATATCTATTATTCGGAAAAATATTATGATGATGAGTACGAATACAGGTAAATTTGCTTTTTTTCTATTCACCCGAGTGTTTTTATGGTTCTGTTTGTTTTTTCGGAATTGTAGACATGTAGTATTGCCAAAGGAGATGGTGAAACTGGTACCGAAGACCCATCTAATGACCGAGGAGGAATGGCGAGGCATTGGGGTGCAACAGAGTAAAGGTTGGGTGCATTATATGACGCATTCTCCGGAGCCCCATATTCTTTTGTTTAAAAGACCAATCACGACAAAACCACCTACTCAGAATGGCAATTGATTTAATAATAATTAAAAGCAAAAAGACATAATTTTAGATTCTCGCTCTAAGTTTTTCTATATTGCTCTTTTTATATATATGTGTAATGTTCCAATTCCGTTTCAATATGAAACGGTTTGATAGCGTTTAAAAATATCACATTTTTAATTGTTGTTAGTTTTGTTCTTTTATAGTTGCTTTGTAGTAAACAAATCGAATCAAATTGTAAAGCGTTTTCAGTATTTGTTGTGATATTTTTAAATTGTTCCTCTCAATTAGGATTGTTCATCAAGTCTATACACCGGTATACATTTGCCCGGAAACACACAGAAATCAGTGCTAAAAATCGGGTGAAAAAATTCTGTCTAAAACTTGTGGCTTTTATATAAGTTTTGTGCCACTGAGTTTTGTTTTCGGTGTGTACGAGACTTCAGAATGGCTGTAAATTGTAAACATTTAAATATATTTTTTTTTGTGTATTGTAGAGTATCTCAAATGGCAGGTCTGTTTTCAATAAATCTGTTTTTTTTGAAAAAAAAACTACATTAAATGCCTACCAAGTCCTGCACTAAACCGTTAGGACAAAGTCTATCGAACTTTTCAGGATTATTATTTATTTTCATAATCATCTCACTTATCTTAAATACAATAGTCTTTAGGACCCACCTTACGACGTATAAATTGACTGAAATGTGCTATATATTCAGCTCTACGTATGTTAGTTTATTTCATTTGCCATTGCTGTATAATTGTATATAATTTGCTAATTTATTGGTACCTTACGAAGGCAGATTTTTCAGAACTTTATATTCTATTATTGTAAATTTTGAATGGTGCTATGTCTGGCAACCCACCGTACATGTGACGGTTTCATCCAATTATAGCATCGATTACATTTGAAGAAAGAATGAGGATTTCTTAAAGTGCGAGCCATCTTCAATGCAATAAATTAAAATGACCTTTTTGCTCTATAAAAAGCACGGGAGGAAGAAAATCTGGGAAAATGGAGATTCAAGAAAATATAGAAAAGAATTGAATGATGCAAATATCAGCAGAAAAGAAGAAATTCAGAATAAATGCCTTAACGATGTAGATTAAGGATAGAAAAGAATAGAAGTTTAAGATAGAAGGAAGTTCTTTCTTTTCATAGGAGAGTAAAAGTGGTATTGATATAATTTGAACTGAGGTTTGAAGCTCAAGCTTCATTTGTCTTATAAAGTCCACTCCTGTTAGTAGAGTAAAAAACAAAAATTTTCATAAGGCATTACCAGAGAAGGAGCTGGAAGAGAATTTAAGTCTAGTGGAGACACTTGAGATACAAGACATGTGAATCAGTTCGTACTGCAACATCTACGCAATGAAAAATTCAATAAACGCCAACACGCTAGAAACTTCCAGAATTACTGCGAAAAAAAAGCAATCGTTCATCAGACAACGACCACCCACAGTTTGATTATACTAAGCACCATTACAGTGATTTATTCCGTTGTTTGCAAAGATACATTGATGGGGATGAATTGGAAAAGTTGTAGCAATATGATGCAACAATTTTCCATAAAACGCCATCATGGTGCTTAAAGATTAAACAACTCTATTGGTAATGGAAGCGCAGGTACCGGCATGGAACCGATCAATAAATTACCAGGCTGCGTCGCACAGAGGGCGGCCGTCGCATTTATTTACAACTCTAAAAGCTTCTGTTGTGGTGAATTTCCATTATAAATAAATTAAATTTCTAGTTGGCAATCTAATATTTACTGATATCAATTAGATTAAATGGATTTTATTTTAAATATTTTAATTAATAATAACAGAAACTAATATAATCAGAATAAGGGATTTATTTTCAATTGGCATAAACTCTATTTTATTTTATTCTAAAAGCAGACAGCTACGTGCTTTACGTATTTTGTAATGTGTAGCATCGTCGACAACGTACCCACACTATATTTATACGGTGCGTGCTGAAATACCATCAATTGTATAAAGACGCGTCGTTACAGAAAGGCGTCACGATGACGTCAGCATGTACGCCCCCAAGGACCGCCAACTAATCGATCCCTTATAACTAACCACCCTTGATACGACTCTAATGCTGCTTTTCGAAATCTCTACATTGACCAAAAAGAGTACAAACAAATTGTAGCGATTTGCGTATTTATTTGAAAATAAATAATGACGTTTGTTGTGCTAGCCATCACGTGTCACATTATGCAAACTGCATTCAAACTAGAAAAAATTAACAAATTTTAATTATTTCCATTAATAAAATATCATAAACTCAATAGTGTCGTTTTATTAGGAAAAAAGTAGGTTTTATGTTTTGGAATTTTCAAATAAAACACCCACTCATTAGATTTTTTTCCCTCATCAAAACAGAAACCTAGCAGTAAATTGATAATAAATCTATTAGTGTTGAAATATGTGCAACGCTTTCAGTCGAATTGTACTAGTTTCAGCGTTTTCGGGCTCATCTTCATATCTATTTTCAAAATAACAGTATTCTGAAGATTTCAGATATTTTTTTTTCAGGGTTCCTCAAGCTCATTTTCCATAGTCTGTGAAAAATAAAATTGACTCATTGTCCCTGGTCCCCTCAATAAAATGGCACTTAATCCTAATGTAATTGCGTTGTCCTAAATTCGTTCTCAACGCGATGTATAATTGGGTCACGTGTCCTAAAACTACAGGTTTATGTTTAATTTTCCTAAAGCATAAAGGTCGCTTAAATAAAGATTAATAGTTGTGCTGTTACATTTTTTAAGACAGTGGTTCTCAAAGTGCGGTTTGCGGAATGGTGGTGGTTTGCAAAACCTATTGAAGTGCTCTACGAAAACCTCAAAGACTTGTAAAGTGCATTAATTTTGCAAGCAGTGTTCCTCGACTTCAAAACGTCTCAGATTGCTCTAATGTGATGTTTAGACTGGACCTAGTTTCCTTTTCGCGATAATAACCACTCAAAGCTCGCCTTGGATCGTACAATTAGATCTGGTGCACACTATGTGACTCCAGACTTTGCCAGATCAAATCATTAACGATCAAAGAATCGTTTATTTTATGCACAGGGTATACGCAGAAGCTCGCTGAAGACGAATAATAAAGCTTGGCTCGATTAGAAATTCCTCAAACGTCTCCTTTACAGATTTATTCACCAAGAGAGTTCCTATTCGAATTAACAAGGACTTGGGTGCCAAAAGTTGTGCAAAGTCAGCGGAAACATTTTCTTATTTTTACGAATTTGTTTAGAAACAATGTATTTTTCCGGATATAATGATTTCAATAAACCTTATAAGCAACACACTATTATCAAGCAGTTCTCAAATTGTATATATGATTGAGCAAAAGCTCGTGTCCCATTGTATGTACACAAATATCGTGACCTGTTTTCCACGTCATTCTATTGATGTATTCAAAAAAATCTTCAACATCTATTGGTCCGTTCCCAAACTTCATTTAAATTCCACTCCAGAACACTGGTGATTATATGAAAAATACAAAGAGGTTATTCCGGATGTACGCAAAAGCTCGTCTGATGTCTGGGTCCGGGAATAGTAGACGACATTTTGCGGAATCTACCGTAAACTAGCGATCATCCAGACAATCAATAAAACGGATCGCTTTTGTAGCAATAATAAAAGTTCGATCCAGTGTGGAAAGCTGGCAGAGATAGACGATTACAGAACGAGTAAGAGAGAGAGAGAGAGACTTAAGCTTCCCGACCTAATTTAAGAAAAGAGTTTCGATATGATTTCAGCAGGACAAGAGATCGAATGTCTGGAAAATTTTCGGTAAATCAAACCAGTGTCAGCGATAATTCGTACACATTTTTTTTGGGCGAAATTTTTGAGATATTTCTAACAAATTCTTGTGGGATAAAATCGAAACTTTGACATCATTGGGAAATTCGCAATAGATCCAAAAATTGATCGTTACTGTGTAAATTTTCATGAATGAGAACTGTGCCGCCATCAAAATTGTTTTCCTGAATTTCGTAAAGCTGGAAGCTTTCTGCGCATTCAGTTATCGAAAACGTTCCTGGTCGAATCTCTCTAAACTGCTACTGCTGTTAACTAAATGTACGTGTGTGTGGAACTCTCTATACAGTGTACACCTCAATATTTTTAGTTCTATTATAATAGTCAGTCGTCTGAAAACCGTCTAACGGTTCAAATGTGCCATTTCAGTTGACCATTCGTATTCAATAGGGTTGAAATTTGCTTAAAATACACGTGAATATTATTGATTCCGACCACGATATTCAACCGAAACAAGCGAACTTTTAGCGCGATAAAAAAAAAATAGGACACTCACTAATAGACGTTGTATTGTGATAATGGGTTAAAATTTTTTTATCGCAACAACAGAAAAACGCCGAATTTTTGCAAACTGTGTTCAAATTAGATCATCAACAAGAACAACAAAAAAAAACAACTAAACAACCGTAACGATGTCGACTAAAACACCGGAATTGACCCGTAACGGCCATGAATTGGCACCATTAAACTCCCGGACTAATGATAATAATGGTAATAGTGCTAGTGGTGGCAATAATACGAAACCGGGGGTTACAATTGTCTTACAAGGTCCTCGTGGCTCGATTATATCCCGTGGCAGTAATATAATCGATGGTGATCCAGATCGGGCGGCATGGTCGGGGAAGATGCAATTCTTCTTATCAATCATCGGCTATTCGGTCGGTTTAGGGAATATCTGGAGATTCCCGTATTTGTGTCAACAGAACGGTGGTGGTAAGTCACCATAATAAATAATAATAATTATATGATTTACTATATTTAACCACAGCCACCAATCAAATTCAATTAATTCATTGATTTGTGACAGTCGTTTTTATTTCATTCGATTTAAATTAGTTTAATATAGTTAAGTGGAGGAAGGTCGCAAAATGGGTTTCTAGATCTCTGCTCTATTGTGTGTGAATAGGGAGAATGAGATTGATGCGAACCCTACTCGTTAAAGGCGATATGGAGCATATTTCAAAACGAAATCTACGTCCAATCTTGACCTTGCTTAAATTAAGCGAAATTGTAATATCAATAATCCCTTTATGTAATCGCTTCAAAATCCATTACGTTTAAGAGTTTGTAGGCGCGTGTACTCCCCAAAAAAATCTAATTATAACTCAAAATAAACGACATGTGTCTGTAATTTGCAATAAAATTTTACTAGCAATTTTCATCGATTAAAATACGTTAATTATATTTCTCCTTAACAATACAGTCTCGATTTTGATCTCTATTCAGCGACCGAGATAGAAACCGATTTTGATTGATTTCAACGAGACAAATATGCTCTTAAGTTAGATAAAGGAGCATTGATTTGATACTTGTTGAAGTTTAAATTGAAAGCCTTCTCTTGGAACAATACATAGTTTAAGTGATCGATAATTCATCTATAGAGAAGCTTCAAAGAATAGGCTGACGATCAAAAAAAAACTTACAATAAAAACAAAAATTTTCCAATAGAATCTCCTAATTTTACTTTTCTCCAATTGTTGATTTGTTTACATAAAAAAACTGAAATCTTGTTAATTTTGCTGATATTCAAGAAGAACGGTAAGCGCTGATGGAAAACTACCAAATCGATATTCTCTAGCAAACCTGTTTATATTGTACGTTATATGGAAAGTAGATCGAAATTTAAAAGGGCGAAGTAATAAAAAGCTTCCAAATGGACAATAACTAAAGTACTTGAACATAAAGACCAAATGCACAATAAAATAAGACGGGCACGTTAAGTAATTTAATTTTATGTTACATCCCGTTTCTTTGCCATAATTTTGCGTTGTCAAATTCAGAATTGTGTCGTTCCTAATTTTCTGAAAATTTGAGACTTCTTCAAGAAAAGGACGTGGTCTATAATCCGTGTAAATTTGATCCAATTGTTTTGAATCGTGCAGTAAAATTGGTTCCTGATTTCAATTTTTCGACATTATTTATATAATCTCTTCAATAGTGTGCAATTTCTGTTTTTATTGCTGCGAATTAATTGCACTAAATCAGCCCTTTCTTAACGCGATGCATTCAAAACACGGTTATTATATAACACGTCTTTTTTACTGTTTTTTTAATATTCCTTACAATGAAGATCGCGTTGAACAGTGCAATTTTATAAGATTTTCTGTTCTATTACTGAATTATGCGTCTCGTATAACACGATATATTAAAACTCAAAGTCTACATAAAATCGTGGAAACGTTCCTACAGCATAGCATTTATCGCGTATGTTTTTCTATTGGGCAATTTTACTTTATTGTTTTATTTCATTTATGCAGAATATTTTCTTTCATTTTTTTCAATAGAGATAAGAAATATGAGCCGATAAAGAGTGAGTAATGCAGTTATTGTATTTGTTTATGTAGGGCTTCAAGCGATAATTCTGATTAATCGCCAAAAATATTACTCACAATTGATTAAAGAAAAAAAGAAATTTTTGTTTTTTCATAACAACGCGGGATTTGGAGGTGATTTCCAAAATGTAGTGGCAGTACACTAGGGGTTGGATGGGATGCACTATATTCAAATATGCTTACACCCCGAGCAAAGTAACAATGTTAAAAATACAACTCTTCATCAAAACATTCCGAGTATTCGCTTACAATTTTAATTATTACTATCTCAGGCGATAATAATAATTGAAAAAGTTAATTAGTCCGCCCCGAAAAACGGGGAAAATCGATGTTTGACCCCATTTAGATAATCTCCTTTTGCCCTCCATAATTGAATCAAATCTATATAAATTATTGATGATGATGTTTTAAAAAGTCGGATAAAAATAGTACTTTCATTTGATGCCCTACTTAAGTTTAAATTTAACACGAATTAAGCGTGTTATAGAAGGGTTAACTGTATTATATTTTAATAAAAACTCTTATTTTGATCTACAAAACTATCTACATTGGAATTGTATGAATCATCATACAAATTTAAACATCGTTCTCAAGTCTATAATTATATAATTCTTTAACTTGACCATCGCGATTCTAATTTTAACGCTAATTAGATAATAATTAATGACAGATTTTTTGTGTGGATCTACGCGTTTGGCACTGCATTTAAACAGTCAAAACCTTGACCTGAATTTAGAATTTTACAGGTAAGCCACTTTTGCTTTCCGTAAGTAATAATAATTTTATGAGGAGGCAAAAAAAATCGTCAAATTCCTGTTAAAATCGTATACACTGCATTGATCGCGAACAATCTATTTTCGATTCACACACACACACAAATCGCTTAATAATAAATGGAATTTTGTTTAATTTAAAATGCGAACGTCACTTTAACTCTGTTTTAAAAATATTGTATTTGAATTGAGGTATAAATAAATATAAAAGGCTATTTTAAATAGAAAATTGTCAATGGGGAACTCCAAAATTGCTTTGAACTTTTAAATAAATTTCAAATTGAATTTCTATAATAATATTTTAACGATAGATATTTCTGATTGATTCCATAAACATAGATTTTACTAAAAATATACGATTCAATTCCGGATGCCAAAATCATCTCAATAACAGGATTAACAGGGGGGATACATACACTATCAACCGGAATCGATAATCAATTAGAGCTATTGAATGGATACACGCCAAAGTAGTTTATTTATATTCATTATCTCTCGTTTTGTTTTGTTTTTTTTTTCAAATAGTGCTTATTGTAATACCCGTGTAATGTTGCATTGAAATGTAAACTTCATTATCTTATCTAATTGAAAGAGATAACTGTATAATTAATAAACTTTCGGTTATCATTAATTCATGATTAAATTACATTGTTTCAACATACTTTTCCGGTTTGTGATTTGGATTAATTGCACCAGTGGCGGCGGCCAAGCCGCACACGACCCTTTGTGGCCCTAGGGATTATCTGATTGTCACTGATACTGCAGCAATTTTCAGTATTCGTTTCTAGCTCAACGTAGAAAACCTACTCTACACGTGCAAGAAATTAGAAGACAGCTGCGATTTGCAAGTCAGACTTTCGAACAGGGGCGGATTTAACATGAGGCTATCGAAACTGGACTCTTTTCGGAAAGTGATCTCCATAGTCTTCAGTTATATTAATATTTGGAGTTTTTTTCAAGTTTTTCTTCTTAGCTCTGCTTTCAGGAAAAAAAAATGTTTTTTTTTTGAGTAAATACATCTAAAAAGTTTCTTTAATAGATAAAAAAAAGCTCCTAAAACTTGAGCTTGATATCTTAAAAATTGAGTTGGCGCATGGGGGTCCCCTTTCCCATTTAAAATACATTGAGAAAAACTGTTTTTTTAATTTTCAATGTAAATCATGAAAAAAAAATCAAATTTCTGTTTTCATTATCTGATAAGAAATTAAATTCTCTACAAAAAAGGTTTCTTCCATTTTTTGCTCAGCCTCATAGGAAAAAAGTTAAGAGCAAATTAAAAACATAAATTATTTTCGACTTTCATTTTTTCCTCATTTTTAACGCTCTGTAACTTTTTTCCTATAAGGCTGAGCAAAAAATGGAAAAAACCTTTTCTGTAGAGAATTTAATTTCCTATAAGATAATGGAAATGGAAATTTGAAAAAAAAAATTTCCGATGATTTACATTGAAAATTAAAAGAAAAGTTTTTTTCAATGTATTTTATTTCCCCATTTGGGAAAGGGGAGCCCCCATGCGCCAACTCAATTTTTAAGATATCAAGCTCAAGTTTTAGGAGATTTTTTTTATCTATTAAAGAAACTTTTCAGATGTATTTAGGGGAACCCGGGGTATGACGGGGTACCGGGGTAAGACGGGGACCACCAATAATTCCAAAACAAAGTGCTGCAATTTAGGGAAACAAATACCTAGTTGTTAAGTGGCGTCCTCTCAGTCCCTTTGTTCTACGTGACATAGATTTAGACAGCTATTTTGTTATTGTAAACAAAAAAATCTAAATTATGTCATTTGCATGTAATTCAACGTAACTTTTGTTTAAGATTTGAACGTAATAACTTTTGTTATTGTTTGGACGGACGTTTGTCATTGAATACGTAAATCTATATTGAATAAGGTGAGTAATAAGCTTTGTGCAAATTAGTACTTATTTATAATGTATTGAATAGAATATCATACATGTTACTTGTGGGGTAAGATGGGGTTAACCTTCTAACACTAGTACAAACTCGGACAGCAATGAAGCTGCCACCAGATCAACACCACAGCCAAGTTGCACAACGTTTGTACTTACAGTTTCACCGCAACCCAGCTGCTCATCTTTTTTAACTGTATCTTCAGTTAAATGAAGGGTGGATTGCTTGCCAAGTATGTGGAGAGAGAGGTCATTGTACCTGTGCAGGTATTGATGACGATGATGAATATTCTGCTCATATCAGTTCAGGTTGCCGACCTGACAAAGGGTAAATAGGAGGTATACCCTGTTTTACCCCGCACATGGGGCAAGACGGGGACTTTGTTCCTTATTGAATAATGTTAATAGATCTTGTAAATCTAGGCATTATTCTTCCTTTTTCGGTTTTTGTTCAATAAAGAAATAGTTTATCATCTTATAATTGCTAATAAAGGGTTGAATTTGTGAAAATTTAATGCTTAATTTTACTTTTAACTTTAAGGACCCCGTCATACCCCGGGTTCCCCTACTCAAAAAAAAAGCAAAATTTTTGTTGTTTTGACACAGTCTAATGCAACTTATCATTGCCACGTTTCTCGAAATTTGCACGTCTCAACGGACAAGAAAGCAAGCCTTTTGAAGTATTCTCAAAATGTTTCTAGCATGGATGGAAGAGGCTCAAAAATGAGCATTTTGTTAATAAATTCGACCCCATTAGTGTAGCTAGTTCTAAATAGAGGCTTTACAATCGGATCAGATAAGAAGGCAAAAATACGCCGTTCATTTCTTTAATATTTGATAATTGTGATGTACAAATTTCCTGCGAAGCACAACTGGACCATAACTGTTGCGACAATTTGAGACTTAAGGTAGCCTCCTTGATCGAAATGAGCCCTCTTTTGGCATGCCTTACAGAATTCGCAGAAGTATTTCGACATTTCTCCTTAATTTACGATTGACCTATCAGTCAAAATCAAGCATTTCAAGAGTACTGAGTTGACAAAAGGAAAGCCACTTAAAAAAAAACGTGACAAATTTGTAAGTAGATATATACTACAGAAGAGCAGGAATTTTGCTTTATTTATCAGAAGCACATATATACCATTCGTGACCGTTTTCAAATTTAATGGTGAATAAACAACTGTTTAACAAGAATTTTGTCGGAGGCCCTAAATCGAACCTAAATTCAGCAAATATAGCTTATTTTTAGCTTTTAACTGCGACTGAGAATAATAAAAAAGAACCACCTACTGTTCTTTGTTTTTCCAATTTTGATAATTAAAAGTTTAATAAAGAGATGTACTTTATGGATTCATTGGTGAACATCCGCATCCTTATTAGATTTGCATTTTGTTGTAACACACCCTTAGTATCAACCCTTGCGAAATAACGGGATATTCCACAAAACATTAACACAGGTCATAGATTAATTTGGCTTGATTGCTTAGATTGAAAACAACGTTTTTGATGCCTGCAGTTGTAACAGATCCTAAATTGGAAGCTATCCTGGAATGTTGATTATCAAAAATTTTAAAATCAATTAAATTCAAAAACATCATTCATCCATTAAAATTGTGTGTATGCTGTCACCTTCAAGTTTATAGGAAATCTAATGGAATATGAACAGTGTAATAATTCCAATCAATATTTTCACGTGAATCAAAATATTTTCATTCCTCTGTTGTTGTGTTAGTTGAAATTAATTAGCAGGATGTTTTTAAACCCTGTCAAGAAAAAATAAAATAAAATGCGGAATTTAATTTGAAATCGACTGGTGCTTTGCGCAAAACAAACACCGAAATTCAGTAGAAAAAAAATGTTGTCGTTGTAGAATTATTATCGTTATGGAAACGTTTGAAGATTGTTGATAGAAAAAAGAACACCTAGCAAAGCTGTAAACTATCCATCTCTGTCAGCTGAAAGCCGTATTAAGGGCAGATGGATGATGGAAATGATAAACGACGACCTTCATCCACGAGCTTGATAGTGGCTGACGTCAGAATTTACGCCTTCCTAGGACCTGCCAAAATATCGAGCCGTTGAATACAGCTTGACAAAAAATCGTTTGAAAATTCCTACGCATTGCCATTTAAGGATAATCCTGTGAAACGCCGGCGTTTATAAATATTTGCAAGGGACTTCCTAATACGATAAACAAAATAAAGGAAAACGGAAATGATTCATGACGTAATTAACGTGTCAATGACATTGCGACAACTTATCGCGAATAATCAAAAATTGACTGAAAAACACCTGCAAATCGATACTGTGCCGACCCTTGCTATTTCGTGTGGAAATTTCCAAATGTAATATGTAATATTCGAATACACTAGAGAAAATGTTGAAAACACAAATAGTTTGTCAATTTTCCAAATATCGTCACAATTGCATCGATCTTGTTTACCGCAAAACTACTGAAGTTTAGTTAGGTAATTAGAAAATACGGCACGTGTCAACTGTAGATCTATTTTCTCCGACCTACTTATAGATAGCTATTATGTGTGTGTTCCATTAATGTAACACTGAAAAGATTTTCCATGCAGCTTGTATTGATCGCATTAGAAACTACGTCGTTGTACACAATCATGACACAATTTTATACGAGACTTTATTTGAATTTTTACAGGAGCTTTCCTAATACCATTCGTTATTATGTTAATACTGGAAGGCATTCCATTATTCCTGATCGAATTGGGTATTGGTCAGAAGATGCGTTTAGGCTCCTTAGGCGTATGGAATACAATCCATCCATGGCTAGGCGGTATCGGTATCTCTTCCTGTATTGTTACATTCTTTGTAGCATTGTATTATAACGTTATCATCACCTGGTGTTTCTATTATTTATTCAACAGTTTTCGGGTAAAATACGATATACGAAAAAAAATCCAAAACTGAATTCTTGTATTTTTACACAATTTCCAGTATCCTTTACCATGGGAGAGTTGTCCAAAGATCAACGGTACAATCGTCCAAGAGTGCCACAAATCATCGGCCACCGCCTATTTTTGGTATCGTACAACACTCGATGCCGCCCCATCAATTGACGAGCCAGGCAATCCGAAATGGTGGATTGTGCTCTGTTTGTTATTATCATGGATTATTGTCTTCTTTATTGTGATGAAGGGTATACAGAGTTCTGGAAAAGTCGTATATTTTACATCGATGTTCCCATATTTGGTACTTACAATCTTCTTTATACGTGGCATCACATTGAAGGGTGCTAGTGCTGGTTTAGCACACATGTACACACCGAAAGTTGAGAAATTGTTAGATCCGAAAGTATGGTTGGATGCGGCCACACAAGTATTCTATTCGTTCGGCTTGGCATTTGGTTCGTTGATTGCGTTCGGTTCATATAATACACCGAAAAATAATTGTGTACGTGATGTGATACTTGTATCGATTTGTAATGCAATTACGGCGATTTATGCAAGTGTTGTTATATTTGCTATTTTGGGCTTTAAGGCTGTTACTAATGTTGAAAGTTGTATTGAAGAGTAAGTTAAATCAAATTAACTGGTAATCGGCGATTGTAACTTTTTTTTTGGTTTTGGTTTGCAGCAATAAACAATTCTTGATAGACAATGGACATTTTGCCAAAATGAATGTGTCGCAGATTTCCGATCAAATTTATCAAGAAGCGTTGAAAACGATTAATAATAGCGCTATTAAGGAATGCTCTCTGGCCACCGAACTGGACGCTGTAAGTCACCGATTTTTAGAGTTTGTCTTTATTCCAACTCCAATTTACGTTAGAACTAAGTCAAAATTTAGACTTTTTGTCGCTAAATATTGTAACGCAGCATTTCTGTGGCGTGCAACATCTTAGAAGGTATGCCTCCCCAAACATCTTGCGATATGGCAACAACTAGCGAATTGAGCTGGGCTGATGTGCCAAGTCAATTTCTGTTCGGGGAGGCCCCGAGATATGCCTTGGGGTACCAGTGCTTGAGGACATGTACCATAACGGGACATTCAAATGATCTTTTCCGAGAATGTGAAAAAGTTTTGAAAACACACCGCTTTCATTTTCGACCGGTGCTACGTTCGATTGGTCCATTTTATTAGGTCCATAAAAACTATGAAAACTTTTTCAGTGGCGTAGCGAGGAGGGTGCAAGAGGGTGTACCATGACCCGGGCGCCACTCATAAAGGGGCGCCAAATACTCTCCAAGACAAATTTGAAGTGTATTTTAAATTAGTAATATGGGGGCGCCAATAAAGTCTCGCGCCCCGGGCGCCAGTTATGTCACTGAACTTTTGTGCTTATTACCAGAGAGGTCGGGAAATGCTGCTTTAAAATATTAGGTAGCATATGGGTCATTCCATCTCAAATCGACCAATGGTTGGAATCGACCCCTTTCAATTTCAATGAAATTTGGTGGAAAGTTTTCTTTTATCACAAAACGAAGTTTCAAGTTTTTAAAATTTTTTTCCAAAGAATTTTTCTTTCATAGCCATAAGTATCCTCTTTAAAACGAACGCAGGGACTTTTTTGTCATTATTATAGATTTTTAGATATTTAAAAAATAAACTTGAAAAAATACGAAAAAAGTGAAAATTTGAATTTTGCATAACTGAAAAAAAATGTCTAATTTTTTTCGTTTGGTAGAACTTTGTTTTATGATAAAGGAAAATTTCCCACCAAATTTCATCGAAATTGGAAGGGGTCGATTCCAACCATTGGTCGATTTGACATGGAATGACCCATATACCAAAAACCACCAATAACCTGTAGAATAAACGTCAACTAATTGGCAATTTTCCCAATAGTTTGTTAATTTATTTCTGACCAATTTTGTAACGTTTCGTTTTTTGTCCGTGTAGGCGGCCGAAGGTACCGGCTTGGCCTTTATCGTCTTCACTCAAGCCATTGTCGAATTACCTGGTGCTCCATTCTGGGCTGTGATATTCTTTATGATGTTGTTATCATTGGGTATTGGTTCACAAATTGGTATATTAGAAGGCATGCTATGTACAATTTTTGATATTGAAATATTTAAACGTATCCAAAAGCAGTATATTACAGGTTTTATTAAATGAAAATCGTCCAATTTATCCAATAATTAATCAATTAATATTTACAGCGTTTGTTTGTGTGATTTGTTTCTTTGTTGGTTTGATTTTCACCACCGGCGCCGGTGAATATTGGCTGGGTATGTTCGATTCATTTGCTGGTACAATTGGATTAGTTGTTGTTGCATGCCTTGAAATGATCTCGGTAATTTATATTTATGGCCATGAGAAGTTCACAAAAGATATCCAAGATATGACCGGTTATAAGCCAGGCTTATATTGGCAAATAACTTGGAGATTCTTGGCACCGATCATTATGATTATCATATTGATTTCATCGATCGTTTCGATGGTAATCAAACATCCACGATACCAAGCATGGGCTGCGGATTTGGTAAATATTAAACGATGCAATTCCAACCAAACGAATCAAATCGATGGTTAATTCACAGGGTAAAACTGTTGAGACTCCATATCCCGGTTGGGTATTGGCTGTTGCCGTTATAATGATACTTAGCGGCATTCTTCCGATACCAATTGTTTTCCTGTTGAGGCGTTATCAATGCTTGAAGATGGACATCAATATACACGAAGGCTCCATACGACGTATCGATACAACCGTATCAACGAAAGAAATGATAACTGATGTTGATGTAAGTATCCGAAATTGTCGATATTAATAAAACTAATAATAAAGCACTAAAAAAACACCTATAATCTACCTGTAGTTGTGCTAACAATGTGCTAATTTATTAATTAATTAGGAACAATTAACGAGTCCAGATGGGCCTTGTATCACTGCTAGCAACACACTCAAAAATAAATTCACTATCGGCGATTTTGAAGTGTAATGTAAGTAGAACACAAATCGTGATCGAGACAGACAAAAAAAAAATTGTAGCTGCATGCTCTCCTTTCTTCAACCAAATTGCAACCTATTTTGATAATATCATAATATCGTCAAATTGATTGATTTCGTACGTTTTTTTTTTTGTAGTTGGACGATGATGATAACGATATTGGACCTTTGGGACAATACCATGACGATTCGGATGATGATGACGATGATGGGCCTCAAGTCAATAACCGTTTAGGAAAGAACTTTCGTATGGAAGTTATGGATGATTATTGATAAGAATTGTTGGACGCTTCCGCAACTCACCACCACCACCACCACCACCAACAATAACAACAATAAACATTTCTTATCAATAATTATGATTTGTTGTTAATTAATTAATTAATTAGATTGTTAGGTAGTTGTTGTAAAACAATTGATGTATTTTACAATGTAAATAGTGTAAATATGAGTACTTATTTTAGATTAGACTCCAGAGGTAAGAAGAGAGGTATACAACTGTATTTCAGTATAAATTGATTAATTTAAAGATTATTAAGAGTTTTTAGTAAAATTAGTTTGTATTATAGTATAGTGCCAAGTTGTAAAGATCTGTGTTAATACTGGAAACCCAGGAACTTTAAGAAAAATTATTATAAATATATTTTCGATAGTTCCTCTGCGTTTTTGGATTTAAATATTTATTGAATTTTAAATTCAAATTAATTAAATCAATTTTATTGCGTTTTCTAGTTCGAAATACTCGACATTTAAATTCTACAACCGGGATTTGAATCACACAACAGTGCTGCAAGATTACTACAATATTCCAGCAATATTGCTGTAATGTTTCGTTAGGGCTAGTTCGAATCCTGATGTAGTATCCGAATTCTCCTGTATTTCGAAATAAAAAACAACCCAATTGATTGAATCTATTTGTACGTTATGAAGAGTTAGATGTTTTTATATAAGCTATAAGTGTATTTGTTTGGGAGGAAGCAACACTGGCCCTATACTGTAGCTTTAAATTTCGAAGCGACGCTTATTATTGATGTAGAAAATCGCCTAAAGTATAGGCTCTTTGGTTTGTTCAAACACTACAATTTCTATATCAACAATAAAAAATTGTGTTGTTTGATTAAACCGATTGTGAACGAGAAGAGAACAATAATTAGATATTTTTTTTTAAGTTGACTTTTATAATCCAACAATTTTTTGATTTCCTAGCAATACGTCTGTGTAATTCGGAACTAGTTGCGTAAAATCAACGTTTACAACAACCCCATTGTTTTCGGAAACTGAATGTGTGCCTCAATATTAGATGTAATTATCGAATGGAGAGCAATCAAACCCAGTGTGATTATTTGGAATTATATTGCATAACAATCTATACGGACGAGCTTTAGAAGATGACACGCTTATCGCTTCTAGTTCTTCCATTTCTGCTGAAATCCTCCGATTTAAACAACACACTGTGTTTGAGCAAGTCTTCTTCTTCAAAAACATTAAAGAAATTAACTCATTTCAATGTGGATATTTTCGAAAATCGAATAAAAATCAATTATTATTTGTTTTGAATGTTGCACATCTCCAAGATAACTCTGCACACAGAATTTTTCAGAATTCAAACAATAATCAAAAGTTTTTTCGTTAATAAAGTTTTTATAATAAAATTATAATTAAAATACAGTACAATGTTTAAATAAGATTTGCTCATGAAAAGAGAGATTATTTTCTGTGAAGTATGCGTTAAGTTATTGTATTTTGTGTAGTCTATCGGTGGGAATTGTATTTTTAGATTTTGACGAAGTTTACCGCCGATTGACTATGTACAATTCGGTTTGGATATGCCTTCAAATCGGATCATAGAAGTATTAAAATGGAACAATGATAATAATAATATTTAATAATGAAGAGGTAATAATTATTGTTTACAAATTAGGCACGTTTTCACACATAGGCAATATTTAATAATTGCTGAAAAACTTTGATTTTTTGTTGTAAGCACAGATGTTTATTTTAGTTTTCCTCTAAGAGCAAAAAAAATTTAATTTCCTAGTAATAAATTATTAGAAACAATACCATTGAAGACTGTTTTTCTTTTTTGTTTTTGTTTAGATTCATTTAAATTGTAAATTTGGAAAATGTGTATTTAGAAAATTGATAAAAGAGATCTAAATAAAGAATAAGAAAAACCATCAATTGTTGTTTATTGTTGTGTTTGTACATGTAGTTGAAATGCAGACATCAATAACTATTCAATTATTTATTAGACGATAGACGAAATGGTTAAATATTGATTAATCTGACCGATTTCCTTTTGTTTGTACGTTAATCAATTAATTTAATGACAAATTGATTATACTTTCCCAACACCACGTGGCTGATGTTAAATATTAAATATCGTTTTCATTAGGATATGACAATAAAAGCTTGGACACGTTTTTTCCAGTTCTTGTACTTTTACGTGTCTCCTTGGTTCGAAATTTCACCTCAAACTTAAGTCTGAATGCAGCAAAGACTTTCAGGATTTACTGGAGCTAATTATTTAAAGATCCTCTGAAGGGAAAAATTGGGAAAAAAATACTATTGATACGCGTGAACATCGCTTGATTACAAGCTTCTTTCGCAACAAGGAAGCTCAACTTTGCAGGGCCGGCTCGAGAACGCAATAAAGCAAGTAGCTCCTCTATAACTTTAGGGCGACGTTTTCAAATGCATCCTATTTAGAAGAATAGGCTTAACAAACGCTACAAACTTTCTACATTATTTGTGCTAAAGGGCCCCGAAAGAATATATGCTTGGAAGGCTAGAAAATAGTGTTTATACAGGTGAATTTTTGCATAAAGCAGTCTTATCGTACAATGCAAAAGATTGTCCATAATTTTAATGTGTTTTGACATTAATGTTGTGTTGATTCTCTCTCGTCATCGTCACTAAATGTAAATTTGATTTACCAATAATTTGAATATGAAAGATTCAAACAGGAGTGAGCTTGGCGATTTGAAGGTAAGTAATTCTCATTTCGCATAGGAAAAAATAAAAAAAACATTGATGATTAATCGAGCCTTTCTTTTGAATGGCATCTCGATTAGTTTAATGGTAATGGTAATGGTAATCTTTTACAAGCAAGAATAGTGCATTATAAAATATCTCTAACTGGATGTATTTTCTTTAATTGAGCATTACTTATTTCCACGTCCACGACATTAGACACTCTTAATTCATTTGTGTCTTCAAATGTTTGCAGGCTTGTCATCAATCCTCGTGTCAGTATCAGAAAGTTTTGCCACTTCAAAAAGAAAAGAGCCTCAAAGCTTTAATAGAAAACAACGACAAATTAGGGCAACAAAATCATATCCTTGGATGTAGTTTATAGAAACCTTTTCAACGACACACAGTCCATCAACCAGACCTTTGCAAGCCTAATATTTGGCGAGTCGACCTATCTTCACGAAGGCTAAATTTGATTTACTTGTGAGATTGTTTTGCATGGGAGGAATTTGATTTGCAATATTTTCGTTTTTGGAGCAAAACTCTAAAAAATGTCATAGTTTTGGCCTCAATTTATTTGCAACCAAATTAGGAACAATCAATTTTCCTTCTTATAACAGATGAAGATTTGTCTATCGATCACTATAGTAGAGAATATGTTGCCTTTCTATGTGCACCTAAGGCACAAGCAGTTAACAAGGTCGAGTAAGCTGAATCGATGAAAATCATCGATCACCTATCTATTCTTGCCTAATGGATTTCCCTATCGTTAATAATTATAATAATTGTTAGATATTTTATTACGCTATTATTCATTTTCACTGTATTCTCATTAGCAATGCAAATTATAAATCTTTCTGAAAATAGCATTTTCCACATAATAAATTCAAATGTTTTGTTGATTAAGTAGTCGTTTAAAAATTAATCACATATTCTTTGATCGATTCAATATTTGTATGTAACGAATTGATGAACATATCCGAGCCAGATTGTCTATCAGAATGACCTACATTTTCTACAGTTTGTTTATGATTCATTATCTCTTCACAATTGAAAAGCCGAACGTCTACTTAATGACCATCAATAATGTGCGGGAATTGTACTTAAATATACACATTCAAGCATATAAAACTCTAGCCGAGTGATTCCCAAAGTGTGCGCCGCAGCTCCCCGGGGTCATTAGGGCGCCGCGAAATATTCAATTTTCCAATTCTTGAAATTTTGCGCTTTTAAAAAAGGAAAGTTTTCCAATTTTTCAAGAAAGTCAAAAATTTAGAAAAAAATCTGATGTATTGAGGGCGCCGCGGAAAAAATCTGATTATTTAGGGAGCCGCAAACCGGAAAAGATTGGGAACCTCTCCTCTAGCCCATGAAACGTTAGGCTTTTTTCGTTTATATTAAGGTGCTTCTCTTTGTTCACAAAAAAATTCGATATTTCCTCGTCTAAGTGGGCGTCTAAGCGATCACTTTTATGGATATTGAAGGTCTCACATAAATGGTCAGCTTATTAAAGCCAGTCAATCGAAGATAAAAATAGAACACTCTCAAGTGTGCATAAGTTTTTTTATAGCGAATGCGGCACTGTTTTATCGAAACACCTCGTATATCTGCGGCATGTTGGGAAATACAGCCGCCAATTGTCCGTCTTCTGTTTATCGAAAAACTTAAAAGCTCTCCATAAAGCTTTCCACATTTTCCCCTCCGCCATTCCAACAGTTTACTAATAATAGTTTAGATAGGGTAAGGTCTGACTGCGTATACTGACGACAACAACGACGACTACAAACTACCGCTTCTATAACGACTGGACAAGCATTATGAACAATTTTAGTTGAAAAGTCGGTTGCGTTACGGACGACGACGCCAGTATCACGCCGCTTTCCCGACTATGAACTGGGATTCCACCATCGCAGTGTATTAAAATTTGACCCATAAAACGAAATTCAAAATTATTTACAAAAAATGTAAAAATAATTTGAGTACTTTTATCGTTTTCCAAACAACAATTAACAAGCTTTATTGAAACTGTATGTTTACAATCACCATTATAATAAAGTTATGTGAGATAAATATTATAAAAGTTATAACTACAAGGAATTTCAAAGTAAACGAAAATTAAGCTGTAAGTATACTTTTGAAATTCAATTTTCCGTATATTTTTAGAAATGTGGCGAGCGTAATTAAAAAGTGCGCGCCCTTCAAAACTATTTACACTTTATTAACGATAAATAATGGCACATACCTAATAGTGTACCAACAAATGTAGGCGCTTTTATTTAATTCAAATAATCGAATTTAGAAAATCAGTCAAGGTTGGGAGTGCAGCAGAAAAAAAGAAGGCAAAGTCTTTACAATTTGTAGATAAAAAAATTTTAATAGTAATTACAATAATTATGAGAATCGATAAAACGAAAAAATAGAAACATTACCTATTTTGCAAAGAATGGGAAATTTACGACAATTTCCTTAACTCCAACTTATCATAATATTGCATTTATGTACGTGTTTATAAACGATTGTACGTGTACACACAATACGCGATTGTAAATTATTATCAAAGTATCGATTGAGCAAAGTCTGAAATATGAATATTTAATTGTTGTCGTAGGTAAATGCACCATATTTCTAGCATTCACTATTATTGCCTCTACTGTCTATTGCTAATTGATTCTTTTTGTCGGAATTACATTGATTTTGGCAGACATTTATGATTTCGTATTTCGGCAAATCTCACGGGACACTATCATTCTTTTCGTAAATGTTACTGTAGCGTGCATCAGGTGCGACTTGGCTGATTTAATTTCAAGCCAGTTTTATGGACAAACCACACGAGATAATAATGAAAAGCACGTTTTCGTGTCCGTTCTCACGTTCAAGTTCACCGATTTTTATAGCTTCCGATTACGTTTAATTCTTCCTGTAAGTCTATGTGCACTGTGTCTATCAAATGTGTGTCACTGAAACAAGGTCAGTCCTATTTGAATTCAATATTCTTCATTGGAACCTTGTGGTTTGCAAGCTAGACGAGTCATTGTAAAACAAAAGTACTGGGAAAAATGTGTCCACTATCCAGTTTTAAAAAATAAATCGATTGTACTTTGGCGACATATTCGTAAAGCGAGCCAAAGTTTCACTCTGTAAATACTGAAGATCGAGTTGGGAGTTTACACCCTTCGGCTCTACCAAATTTGTCTCAAATCAGGTCAGAAAGTAGAAAATCCGCAACTCGTATATTGCATACATTTTCCAGCATGCCAAAGCCTTTTTCTATGCGTGCAACTACACAATTAATAGTACATTGTGCAACTAGTGCGGGAAGTTGTCAATTGCACACACGAACGGAGTTGAGAGCACGAACAAATGCGCTCACCGCTCAAGATAACTAACTTTTACCGAGCCTTCAATATCACCAGTTTAGGGCAATTTTATCGCGATTTTCCATTTTTCATTTGATTAACATGGGAAAAAGATTCCCTTGCACTTTGGAATTTTATAGCTCACATTGGGAACAATATTTCGAAATGACTGAGCTTTGCTCTTATTCAAAATTTAACGCTCTACAGAAAAGGTCTCTTGCAGTTTTTTGATATATTTATTTCTTCAAAAGTTATTCAAGGTTAATTGTAAATTTTTACATTTTTCCAGTTTTTTGATGCAACTTATCTCTATAAAATTTTTGGAGATTTTTGCAGGTCGCAAATTATTTGCAATAAATGATTTTTTTTTATTCTAGTAATTTTTAGTAATATTTTCGCATTGATAACTATTAAATACTGTGAGTGAAATAACATACGACCTGTAAAGAATGTCAAAAACTTTTATCAAGATAAGTTATGGAGAATAAAGTCGTCCTCAAAAAATGTTCTACAAAATTTTCTCATAAAGTTGATGGTTCTGTCGAAGAGCTGGAAAAATGTAAAAAAATACCATTAATCCAACTTTAACCTTGAATAACTTTTGAAGGACTAAATATATAAAAAAATTGTAAGAGACCCTTTTTGTAGAGCATTAAATTTTGTATAAGAGCGAGGTTCAGTCATTCCGAAATATTGTTCCCAACGTGATCTATATAATTCCAAAGTGCAAGAAAGTCTTTTTCCCATGTTAATCAAATGGAAAATAGAAAATCGCGATGTGGCACCTGTTAATAATAAAATTAAGAACTGATATTTTCACAGGCCCGTCTTTTCGACATCCTGAACAATATTTGCAGGGTGCCTTTTGAAAGAAAGTCGATTTTTCCAGTACAGTTTAAGATAACATGCAATCACCCCCCCTATAACTTCAATGGGCGAAACAACACAAAAAGTGAACGAATATGTCCCGTGATTTTAGTTCTTCTAGAGGGCACTGGTGGTCCTTTGCATCGTGTGTGATGACCGCGGTTTACTAGTTATTATTATTATATCGGATAGATATCGGACAGAAATTATTGATTTTGATTGGTGATTATCATTTTATTATTATTGTTAATAAAAAATTAATAATTATAATGTTATAATTAAACTTTTCTTAATAAGTAAAATTTAATAAAATTTAATTCAACGCTCCCGTAAAGGTGATCGGTGCAAAGGACTACTAGCGCTACCTGTCTGGTGTCCCGACATCGAACCATTTTTTGAAACATGGAGTGATAGGGGGCTGCATGCAATTAAAATGTACACGCATCTGACCAGCATGCAATATAATGCAAGATAAGAATTGTGTTAGCTGCTGAAAGTTGCAAAATGATGAGTTTGGTTGACAAAAAAAGCAAAATTTGATAGTTGCGGAATATCAGAAGAAAGCTCAATTTATGCTTCTCTCGCTTTTGAATCGTTGTAGATGGTGCTTGTGAGCCTAGAAAACGGCTACCTGAGAACGATGCTATAGCCGCAACATTAGGGATACATTGTCTCACAAAACCTCGAAGGATCTATGTTTTTATCTTAAAGCTATCGAAATACAAAGTGTTCCATAGCAAAGTTGGTACTGCACTTGAGTTTTGGAAATGGCTAAACGTGGCAGGTTTTAGGGCTAACAAAATACCATACCATTGCAAAAATAAACATGTATTTTTGGTAACTTAGAAGGCACTGTCACTCTCATAAAAGCTTAACGACTTGTCCTCTGGCACTAAAGCTTTTCAATACTTTTTTTGTCCGGTGATAAATTTTTAGAATGCTCCTCCAGCGGCTTCTGATTTATGACAAACAAAACCTTTGGAATTATTTAATAGATAGTCTAATCTGCTCTGCTACTACTCTAAATTTAATTATGCGAGAAGGACTAACGGAACTGCTTATAAATCATTTTTCGTATTATAAAATAATTGAATATTCTATTTAGTGAGTACTTCAACAGAATTTGATTTACTATTTTGATTTAAGTTGTAACTATAAAATCGGTATTTATTTAAAGTATTATGCTAATATTTAGATTATAAAATTTCAAATTGCAGATAATAGGTTACAGACAACTTAATGTTTGAAAAGTTCCTAGCTTTTACATATTTACATGAAAGAAAAAGAACATTATATAGTGGTACTCCTGTTTGAATAAAACCCTACGCATTTCTTTACATATTTTGCTGGTAATTTTTTACTATTAACCCTGAATTTCGATATTTTAAATATCTTTGGAGATTGTAATATCCTTTTGGAATCAACTTTCTGTTTAATACAATAAAGAATTTAAGTTTTGGGGTCTTAATAGAGGGACTATTTATCGTTGCGTAGGTTAGCTGCACTTCTGTCATTTGAAATTTTATACTTAATTTTTGGACGTAGTATAACACGATTTAATAATTTTTAAGCATTTAATTTACCTAATTATAGGTGCGCAAAGAAATACACATTTTAAAAGATTTTAACAACAAATCGCAAAAAATCTGCAATTAATGAATTACTCGCTTAAAATAACTCATTTTACGACTTAATTTAGATACTCTAATCATTCATTAAAAAACATAAAAATTTGTACAATAACTATTAATAATGATTCGTTTTAATTTGCAATTATCGATTCCATTCAAGCAAAGAAATACGAAAATACAGCAATTTAAGCTGCCCATACGCCATTCAAAGACGCCACATTATATTTCGTATATGTGCCGCTTCAGTCTTTGTATTAGGGCCGCACTGATGTATCGGGTGGTAGGACCTCGTCCGAAGGGCACGGATCTTATAAAATTAGGAACAGAGTATGTTACTGTTTCAAAGACTATACATACAGGGTGGGCGAACCATCTATGTGTTACCGCCCACTGTTGAAATTTGTACAGTGTCACAATGAAGATAGCAGATATTTGATATCGATACATTCTTATATGCCAGAATATTGTGCCAGGGTGAGATTTACAACTCCATCTTATTATGTGCTTTTTTACGACTTTCTCTCTATCTTTTTTTGACTCATGTAAAAATTTTAACAATGAACGGTAATGAAGTTCTTCCTATCCACCTGGATGGTTTGCCCGTACTGTATTTTAAACTTTTCTGCAGATTTGTTGCCGTAAAATGTACCGTAGGTCGTTGTTGACTGCTAAACGCCCGGGCCGTTTTATATTATCAGCCCGGCCCTGCTCTGTATTAACAATACAATCAAATTTTAAATATTTTGCAACGTACCAACAATTGCTATTACCTCAATCTAATCAGACAAGATTTCTGAGTCATTACAAATTCTAGGAATACGAATCATCACACAAATATATAAAATATGTCCAAAAATCCTGCTATCTAATCTCTATCACACTTCGCTCCTTCTAAATAAATAAATATTCTTCATTAGGAGTCCATCGAAATGGCCGGTGGAAAACACACACTAGCCAAATTTTCTATAAGCAACAATCATTAATATTTAGAATTTCTCATTAGAATTCGTAATTAAACAGTTATTAAATAATAATAATAAATTACAAGTTATCCATTAGATAATAAGAGATAGATTAAACCGAAAAGATAAAAGGTAAACACAATCGATAAGAGAGATAAGGCATACTACAAATTTTCTCGGTATTATAGACAGTAAAATCGTCGATACATCTAAAATGTGTTATTTATTCGAAATATAATTGTGTACATTGATTGACTGCACAAAAAAAAAACATCGAAAAGAAAGCGTAAGTATTACCAAATCTGTACGATAGATAATCGTAAAAAATAGACTCCGGAAATAGCACAAATCATTGCCAAATTTTCACACGATTTACTACAACAAGGTCATAAAAACTTTTCCGGTAGTTTCGTGGCCATAATCAGGCAACCGATAAGATGCGATATACCGGGTGTCTGACTTGAGTTTAACAATTAAGACATCTTAATTGGAAATTGTTTACCTTTCTTAAGCTAGACACGCGGTATGTGGCGTTTGTTAACAATAAAAAGGTGCAGCTTTAAAATTTCACGTCATTGGATGACCTAATTTTCGAATACTGTAAAAGCTAAATATTCATCCTATCATTTCGAATCGATCAAGTTATCTGTTTGAATAAGTGATGTTAATTGTATTCAATATTTTTCATGGTTTTATTATTTTTTTCATGTATTTTATTGGAATTAATCAGGGTTCATTGTCGCTGACATTACACAATCGCATTTTTCTAGTTAACCAACACATAAAGCTATTGACAGTGGGTCAATTTTTATTACCAACAATCAGATTAGAATTATGTCATTTCTATTATATTAGGTGTATTGTATATAATTAGAATGGATAAAAAAAAAACTGATGCCATCACTAGACAGTAATTACGAGATTCATCAACAATTCTTATCTCACTACTGATCTCGATTCGAATCGGTTCCATTGAAGCACTAATCCAACTGGACATCCGTAGACTAATTATTTTTAAAGCTTTAATTCTACAGTGTGCTTGGCGAGCCACACCGAAACGTTTTCTATTTTGATTTACTAGGACCTTTTATCCACTAGTGAATTTTTTCACCGCTTCTAAAAGGAGTATTCTTTTGCATAATCATATATTAAAATACTGAAACTCTAGGAATCAACCCGTATTGTTGATGGTACTACCACTTCCGTAGACTAGTTATTTTGAAATGCATAGAAGCAATTGCTAATAATCAATCAAAATCCCAGCAAATTGATGAATAAATGCGTATCGTAGCGTTTAAATTCGGTTTTATTGCTTGTTCTACCATTTTATTGTGCGCTTTATTCTTTTAATTTATCTGTTGCTCGATTTTAACGTTAAATTTCTCGCTTAAAAACATTACGTAAAATCGTTTTTTGAATTATTTGATTTGTTTCTTCGTTGCGGTTGGATTTTTTTTCGTTCGTTGAAAATGTTTTTTAATGACGGAATTTACCCTGAAAAATTAACATTAACAACAATAATAGTGAATTTAGAGGAAAATCATCTCAAGGTTCCTATTTGGCTTTTTAAACGGTTCTATTGTGTTTCTAATGAAAGTTAAATCTCAACGATTCTCTTCTTGTTCTCTCCAAGGCATTCTCAAATCTGTGAGTAAATAAAATTCATTTAAACTTAGAAGACTCAATTAAAACGATAGATGATAGTCTGTAACAATTGATTTATGTTGACGTAATCATTAATTTGTTAAACATCTAGACAACACGTTTGTTATTGTACAAGTTCGTTAACTGATATTTCACGTAATGATGACCATAAAAAAACTCAGATATAATCGCTTTTAGGCCTTCAAAAATTTTGAACGTACTATCCTGTTTGTCATATTTGAATGTGCCGTATGTTAAATTAAAAAACAGTTTAATTGATTCGACGAATTCGATTTGTACGTAATTAAAAGCCAGATATTTTTATATACGCTAAATTTGTTTTTTATTTCAAGAGGACCGTATTCTGTAGCTTTGAATTTCTGATTGTTCAAACAATGCAAAAAATTGGACTGTTTGGATAAACCGAGCAAGAAGAGAACGATAATTAGATTTTTTTTTTTCAAATTACATAAAAAAAAACTCATAATGTCCAACGTTAATTGTAAAATGTGTATTTAAAGTAAATTTGCTGACTTTTGTCTCGACATTACTTCGTTAAGAATGTATCTTTTAATAAACAATTCTTTTATAACGTAGCAGTAAAAAAAATTTGTTTGCAAACAAATTGCATTTATGTGGGTATTTTTATATGACATAGGAGTAGAGTCTTTTTCCACTTTGAGGGAATAGAGTGATTGAATTTCAATCGAATAAAAACTAAAATTTGATTTTCCAACAATACGTCTGTGTAATTCGGAGCTAGAGTGAGAAATCAACTTTTACAACTGCATTGTTTTCGGAAATTGAATGTGTGTCTCAATATTAGATCTAACCATTGAATGGAGATGTCGTAGTATCTTGTTAAAAATATTATAAAGTGCAGGAGAGACGTAAACACAGTTCCTTTTAAAATTCATTCCCAATACACATTTGTATGCTATGCTTTCTATTCTGTTCAACAGAGCCTTATGGCCCCTCTACACTCTCGCAAAATATCACAAAGATGACCGAGGAACGAGAGTGTAAAGGGTTTCATCGCTCCGCCTCGTGCTCCTTTTTCTCGCCTTGGCTAATTTCGATTTGAGAGCGGTTTTTGTAAGTCAAAAGAAAACGTGAGTGTGAATGCCACTTCTCGTCCCGCACAACTTCGGAGAGGATCCTCGGCGAAGTTGTTTCGCGAGAGTGGGGCAGAAAACAATTCATACAGTTGGGATACTTTTAAAAGCAAACTAATGATTCTCTAACATGGGCCGTAACTATTTTGCAAAAGGTGTGACAACTGGTAAAGTTCAACATTGAAATGTGAAAAATAAAGAAAGAAACCAACTAACTAATGAGCTTTAGAAGATATCGGGCATATCACCACTAGTTCTTCTATTTCTGCGGAGTTTCGGCAAAGTTGAACAAAAATTTAACTCATGTCAATGTTGATATTTTCGAAAACGGCATAAAAATCAATTATTATTTATTTGGAAAGTTGCACATTTCCGAATTCACGCAACACACAGAATTCTTTAAAAGAAACCAGACAATCAAAAATTCAAAAATTTCACTGTAAAATTTTCCTTTAATAAAGTTTTGTAATCAAATCAGTATTGAAATCAATGCAAAATTTATTGTATTTTGTATAATCGATCGGTGTAAAATTAGATTTTTAGACTTTGACTTCCTAAAAATACTTTTGATGCTGTCAAAGTAAATAACTTAGTTGCTACGACCTGAGAACGGAACCACGGCAGAAAGCAAAATTACAGTCGACCAATTAAACATAAATACTCTCTATCTATACGATTAAAAAAATACTTTTAACATAAAATTGTTTGTTGGGTCGACGATAAACATTGTTCGTTTCTACAAATGCCTCAACATCACACACGACTAAAGCCAAAAAATACGTAATACTGCAACTAAATTCCATTTATGCAATTCATTTTTAATCTCAATAACTCTTGTATGAAGGATCGACTCTACAATTGTTTTACTCCGCTCAATATTCCGTTAAAAATTCGTTTTTGGCACGCCGAAAGCATAAAGAAAGAGATCCAAAGAGTGTAGAATCAGCGCTAAATCGGATTGTTTTTTGTAATGTTATAAATAATAATAATACCGATGCTACTTTGTATTTTATGTTCTCATGGCTTCTATCTCTTTATAAATACGACTTTATCACGTATTATTTGACCTGTACGTTATCTGCATCTGTTGGTAAACACCATGCTAATCTAAAGGCTTGATATTATAATATTTAAAAGATAATCAACAATCTCTTATATACCAATGGCACAGAAATTGGGAAAATACGAGGGTTACGAAGGGTACTTTTGATAAAAAAATCAATTCTTACTTTCAATTGTTACTTTGTAAGTTCATAACAGAAATGGTAGAACTGTTTCTTTACGTCATTTGATAAAATTCCCCTATTTCTCATCGGAAAAGAATTGGGTGGTAATTCAGTGTTCCTATTTAGTTTTGTGAAAAGAAGAAGAAGTTCAAATGATTCTTTTTTGTCAATTTATTAAGATATAAATTGCTTTACTTTTATCTAGTGTAGGTATATTTTCATAATGTTGCTTCATTAGAGTTTGTTTTACAAAAAAATCCATCGATCTCTTAAGTCAAGAAGTAATTCTTTAGGACCTACTCGAATTAACTTTCATTTCGTTTATATCACATATTTTTTCTGGGGACGGTAGTAAACTCGGCGCGAAAATAATCCCTTTACCTAGGTTTCTAAAAGGATATGTCTTCACAACATGTAAACTCGGCGCCGGCCCTTCTCTAGGTACCTGCCTGTTTAGAAAAGTAAAAAGGTTTTTATATTATATTATTTATATATTTATATTATAGTTCCATGCGAAGTTTAATTCCTCTTTTTATGCACCTCATCCGTCTATACATATACGTCTTTATTGAAAAGTTAAAAGAATGTCAAATTGAAACATACCTACATTAAACTACAAAGTTTAAATGTAACTTGTAAGTTAAAAGATAAAACTGTAAAAGCTAAATTAGAAGCGCTTAATAATCTTGTTGATAAATATAAATTGTTTTCACATCAGATCTTTAATTTTAATTATGTCAGTAATAAACAAGTAAACAAAATTTGCCATGGTGTTACCTCTTAACAATAGTTTACTTTGGCGCCGAGTTTACCCATGGAATTAAAATGACCCTAAAATCCGTGCGCCGAGTTTACATGTTTCTGTTATGCACCAGGTAGTTTTGGCGCCGAGTTTACGCCCGCCGTTTTCTGGTACACAACGTAAAAGGCCAAATATCGAATCAATTAGTAAAGTCTACTGACAACTGAGTAGCAATATTATGCTTTGGCCACTAATGGATACATTTTTCAAATATATTTTTATGTTGCGTAGCAATCTACTAAAACCATTCTTTTGCTAAAATAGTTGTCGACTTAATGATAAAGTATTAGCAACTGGAAATAGCAAAATTTTAACGGCTATCGTTTATACATTAAACACGTTTTTACAAACTCATATTAATTACAGTAGAAAAACAGGAACAATAAGCAGTAATTTTTTACTTAATAATAGGTATATGATATAAATTTGGTGATTTATTGTTCACACCAACTCAACACTAAATCAAAACGTTCACAGTAGTTGTGGTGTAGTTTTTAACGTATTTCACACTATAACTAATTAATCGAACAATTAAACTTGAATTAACTGTTTTTTTAATGCCTAATGAGAACTCATTAATTTCAATTAGAAATACATTTTAACGCAAATTTTTCTATAACGATATCATCAAGAGTTATCAGAAGAATTCTTAAAAACGGTTTCAACGAAAAGAAATCGTCGTGCTTTCTAATACCGCCAAAGTAAACATAATAGAATAAATATAAGCCCGATAAAATTACAGATTTATTGATCAATATTATTCCATAATTTTCGATGTGTGTAATATTTGTTCCATGTTTTCTGTCGATGTGTGGTACTGTTGAATGCAGTAAAATAGTAATTAATGTGGTGTAAAACATGTATGTCCACCGGAAAAGATCGATTCATTATTTATTTTTTTGTTTGTTACAGAGAAATCAAACAACAGTAACTAAATAAGCATACAATGGCAAGTAATAACAATAATAATTATTATTATTATAATAGTAATAATAGTAAGAAGAAAGATTTTAATGTGAAACATTTCGGTAATAATTATAATATTCATGAATTTCTAAACAATCATCCGGGCGGTATCAATTATGTTCAACCGTTTCAAGAGAAAGAAATCACGAAACGTATGCAAGATACTCAACATTCCAAAGCTGCATATTATCTGTTAAGAGAGTATAAAGAAGGTGGTCGAGACACTACTTGTCATAATCGGAACGAACAAGATGATCTTGAGGTAATTTTTGTTTTTGCATTCAATACTTTGGTGCTTATGCCTAAATCGAATTCACCCCAATGAGGCTAATTTTTGGCAACAAGATGTCCAGAATCTTCGACAAGTGTATCGTCAAGAATTACAAGTCAAATTTACCTTGTATAAGTCAAAATTGAACTTTTTTTGGAGTGAATTAGATGTACAAAAAAGTGACTTTGAAGTGTAAGACTTTTTCACAAATATCACCAACATTTGGTAAATTTACACTTGCAAATCAAATTCATTTTTACCTACAAGATTGGATTTTTTGCAGAATTTGTGTTAAGCACACATTTCGATTTCAAGGAATTTTCAAAATGCTTTGACAATGTGCAAATTTCCATAAAATATTTTATAACTATTTCCAAAAGTACTTTTACTTCTAGAACATTCACTTCAAATTTAGTATTTTTCAAGTCAAATACATTCTTGTACAAAACTAGTAAATCGTTAAGGGGATTTCTCGACGGGCAAAGATTCACTGTTGTTGAGATGAGCAGCGTTGACTTTTTTAATTTTTTTTTTGTACAAATGATTGAACATTTTAAAAGAAAAGCTTCTTGCATTCATTTCCTATAGTACGAGCTACAACCTTAAACGAAAATTTGTTGGAAAATTTATTTAGTTTTCCGTACAACGTTAAAATTCAATAACAATACCAATTTGAATCGATTTTGACGTCATCCTCCTTTGTTTATTAACAAAATTGAATAAAATTGATATCAGTTAATGTGTTTGATGTCTGTATGCATTTATGTTTCCAAAACTCTCATCCATTTTCTAGAAAAAGCAATCAATAATGTCAAACAATTCTTGTTTATCAGTTTTCTTTCCTGGAAAATAAGTACAAATTTTGGAAAAGTATATCCGTGCAGACATTAACTGATATAAATTTCATTTAATTCTGTTTATAAACAAACAAGAATGTCAAAATCGATTCGAATTGGTATTGTCATTGAATTTTAACGTTTTGCGGGAAAACTAAATAAATTTTCCAGCAAATTTTCATTTGAGGTCATAGCTGATTACAAGTCGAAACGAATATAAAAGTTTTTCTTTCTGAAAATGTTGAATACTTAAGGGTGAATTTGAACTGCAAAGGATTACATTTGTAGTGTAGTAGTGCAACTGTCTGTTGCCTGAATAAAGAAATTATCGGAAATTAATTATGTTTATGAATTCCTTTATAATTGCCCAAAACAGGCAAACTAGTCGAATTTACTCTTGACTTGTAGAGCAGAATCAATGGGAGGAGAACTAACTTCGATTTACAAAAAGACGCAGGCTCACGCCGTACTCTATTGGAACATTACGCTCTCGCAAATCAAATTTATCTTTCCTGAAAACTACATTCCACTTTTTAGATTCAAACTATTCAAATTATGTGTGAATTTGATTTGCAAGAAATTGCTTTTGGAATGCTAAATCTTTTGCTAACAAGATCTCCATATTTCTACTTCTGCGATGCAGAATTAACATTTTCTCCTGTTAAAATCAACTTGACTTCCAATTACGTAATGGAAATCTGAAATAATAACATTCTCGTTATCTTATAGTCTTTCCTTGAAAACTAGAATTAAGTGGATTTTGATACATTGCGGGATTTAGTACCTAAATGTTTCTGTTTTATCGTTATCTGCAATTGTATTTAAGGCACAAAAAGTTGATTCAGTCTTTCTCTTCAAATTTTTGATTTTGTTTTGTAACTTCAACTCACCCCACAAAGGGCGAGTTTGACTTGTAAACTCTCAATTTGGAATGCAAAACAGCAGGACTATGACAATAATTGAAGCATATCATGTTGTCCTAGCGGTTTTGCATTCTTGGAGTCCTTCAAGTTAGTTTTCCGACCAGCTACGTACTTTGTTTTCTTTTCACAAAAATTATGAGGCATTCACTGTTCCCCAGTTTATGATTATACAAGTTAAATTCATAATTTAGCAAAATTAAATTCAGTGATTTGAAAATTAAATTAAAGATCGGTTCTACAATTGACAGAACATATTTTAATTAAGCTATTCTGTCATATATTGAAGCTGATCAACATTTTCATGTTTAGTTCCTTACAGCGCTTTATTCTCGCCTTGTAGAAACTAAAATTCTACGATTTCTACCAAAAGAAAGTTTTAAACTGTATTAAACGACTTGTAGAATCGGCCCTAACTCTAAAAAAAATCGAAAAAGTTGCATTATCGATGAAAAATACACTCCCCTGTTGAAAACGTCCGTCTTCTGAGTTTGGGTATTTTGCAAACTATTACATTTGGACGGTGAATTTGATCTGAACAAAGGGGTGAATTTGGTTTGTAAAACAATTGAATAACTCATTATTATCGTGAATATGGTCCTGATTGTTTTAGAATATGGTAGATTGGGACAAACCAATGCTAAGTCAAGTAGGCAATTTAGGTTCAAAATATCACGAATGGGTAACATCGCCGGTCGATAGAAAATTACGTTTATTTGGTAATTCACTATTGGAGAATTTAACAATAACACCATGGTATGTAGTTCCTTTAGTATGGATACCAATTATTATTTATTTCACATTCTATGGAATCGAGAAATATGTCAGCATGACGCATGGTGAGCCCTATTTTACTGTCGTATTATTATATTTTTTACTATTGATTATTACTAGTAACGATAAGTACTTTAGTGATAAATTCTAATAGTCGTAATACATTTAAATAATCAACATTTAGATAAAAAATGACGATTACTGTTTAGTCAATTGTGTGTATTGTGTAAATGCTTCGTAATGTGGGTGGGAATTACCTTTATATTATTGTGACCTGTTTTTTCAACTATTTGTAAAAAAAAATCGAACAATTATAGCCCCATCATTTGACAAGAGACGGTTTTTATTGTTCTGTCCTAAAAAAAGCCAAACAAAATTGATTAGAAGTAAATCCTCTTTCCGTGATTAGATTGGCTCGCGTTTTTCCACAAATAAATCAATTAAATATCGAACGCCAAATAATAGTAATAATAACAATAATCATAGGAATTATAGGTAAAAACGATACAATGACTCATTGCCTTTTTAAATAAATATAGATAAAATTAATCTTTTGTTATTAATTTCTTAATCTACAGATACCTCCCCAATGTTACCAACAGTATTATCAATAATAGGTGGGATAGTATTATGGACATTTATTGAATATTCGTTGCATCGATGGGTATTCCATATGGAACCATCAGGACGATCAAAAGCTATGATTTATGTACATTTCGCCATACACGGCCTTCACCACAAAGTACGTATCACAAAATTACACAAAAGTAAAAAAGGTAACGCGCAATTAGATTCATAATCCAGTAGTTCTCAACTGCACTGTATGCAGAACATGTTTTTTTTTTAACGAGAAATTTGAGGACCACTGCTGTAAATTTAAAGAAAGGCGCTCAATATTTCTCTAAAAATCATAATAAAAAGCAGATATACAGATCTGGAATTCGGACTAAGTACATCCATGAAAGTTGTTAAGAAAACGAGCGAAGCAGTCGTTAAAACTACACCGTTTTGCCTCGACTTGCTTTTGTACGCCTCGATAGAATGCCGTGGCTGTATATAAAATCGCTAGGAGCACAAAGTGTTTGTTTTTCCATATGGCAATCAACATTCTTGGTATGTGTTCGGAAAATTGGCCGCACTAAAAATAACCATTATTGTATATTATTTTAAATGGGGCTTTTTTGTTTAAATTAAAATAAATAGCCATTGTCCTTGTGTAGAATTTCCCACAATATCATTAGTTTTGTAGCAATGCTGAATTTCCATGGCAATAAATGATGCATTTCTTTGTATATAAAACGACACTACGTACATTGATTATGTACGGATAATTATTGCGGAAAAAAATGTATAAATTTGTAACTTTTCAGGTGCCTTTCGATCCACGTCGTTTAGTATTTCCACCATTTCCTGCCGCCGTAATTACATTCATCATTTATAAATTCGGCCAATTATTTATACCTGAATCAATTATAATTCTCGTTGTGGCCGGTGGATTAACAGGTAATTCCGTCTCTCTTCTTTCAATTTAATTAACGCGATAGTGTTAAATTGATTAATTTAAAAGGTTACGTGATCTACGATATGATCCATTTCTATTTGCATTATGGAGCACCGAAAGAAGACAGTTATTTCTATCATTTGAAACGTTATCATAATCAACACCATTTCGCACATCATGACAGCGGTTAGTTATCGATTTTTTTTTGTGTTTGATTAATTAATTAATTGGAAGGTGAAATTGTTGCTTGTAGGTTTTGGAATTAGTAGTGTGTTCTGGGATAAATTCTTCGGAACTGCTATACGATTAAGGCAATTAGCTATGGGAATCAGATGGTGAAGCCGCGACGCTTTTGCAAGCTTACCAAAATTGTGTGTTCTTAAATGTGTGATGCATTTCATAGTTTCTATTTTATTAAAAGTTAAATAAAAAAAAGTATTAACTGTTCGAAAACATGTATTTTTGTTTTGAAAAAAAAAATAAAGTTTATTTATTTTTTACAATGTCTTTTCACTGCCAAATTACGCAGTTTTTAATTAACAACAAAGCTCTGCGAAAAAAAAGGATGTTATATCACGAACACGCACACATGGATGACCTAAATTTTACGTTTTACGTAAACCAACATCCTCATTCTAGAATTTTAAATTGCATAAGAATCGTGTTATTTTTAATTTTATTTAATTGAGTTATTAATAGTTGACGCATTCTATTTATATTGTAATGAAAATTGGAGGATTTTCGGTTAGAAAATGTTAATTGGCAACTGGGTGTTTTGCATAATTAGGAAAATACCCAGGAACACGGTACATAAATCATGGACGGTGTAGTGACAACGTCAGAGATGACGTGAACCGGTCCCTAAAATGAAAGGTCGCACCTATAATACTCCCATTTTTACGTCCCTTTACCCTATACCCTGTCTATTTTAGTGTATGAAATCATTACACGCCAATTTGATTCGTACGATCCTATTCTACAATTTGTTATCATCAGTAACAAAGATTTTCGCTCTTAACTAGTTCTGAGAAGAGAAGATCGTACGTAACAAGTGTTTTCTTAAGAGCATTTGGACTTAGAGGGTAAGATACCTAAAAAGCGAGTTTATTTTCCATTCTAGGTGCTTAGCAGACTTAGCAGTATCTACTTATGAGGTTGTGTTCAATCGAGGGAATCAGTTAGATGAATTCTCTGTTGATTAAAGGGCACATTTATTTCTAAAACGCAATGACTAAACAAATAAGCTTTTTGAGTTGCAGGCTGCTATGCGACAACTCTCGGAATGAACTTACAATGAAACTTATGCCTCGGCTCCGGTTCCAAACGGGATCCCCATAGTTGAGCAATTTACATTGGAACTTTTCCAGTTATTCCTAAAAGGAGAAAGCGATTTCAAACAATTATCGTCAAGCCCCTGTAAGTCCGGAGCTCTGCTCCTGCTTTTGCCTCTTCGCACTTTCCAAACTCAGCTAAAGCTGAAGCCAAAAATTTTTATATAGATCCTGAGGACTTTACTTTGCACGCACCTCTATCATACATTACACGCCTGTGTCCCAGTTTTTGCCTTTAAAATTAAATAAAATGCGTTTATTTGGCGATATAGTTTTTATCAATATGTTGGTCAACTTTTTGTTTGAAATATTGTTCTTGGTCTATAATTTCTGGCGATTTATCATGTTTACTACTATGTGTGTCAGCACGCGCCGGATAAGAATTTCAAGTGTAGCTAAAAGTAGGTGACGATAGAAATTGCACTTTTTTATTGTACTTCCTTTGAATTTATTTTTGGAAAGATCTGTCGATTTGACACAATGTTTCACTCATTCATTTGTGTGGTATCCGATCGCTATCAAATGATTAATTATTAGTTGGCAGATCGTTGACTTTAGCTTAACTCACTAAGTGATTCATAAAAACAATGACATTTTCGGCAAACCAAAGCAAAATGGTACTTTTATACTAAAAGTCTAGAAATTTTGTGCACATGCATACATTTTTATTTTACAAAAGGGCATAAGAAATAAAAAGAATCGTTCGCCTTCGTTTTAAATACCAACGCTAGTGGAAAACCATTATTTTTCCAACTACTTTTCTAATAGCAAGTCATTCTCATGGAGCCTCAAAAGAAAATCCAAAAAAAATTATCTGGAATCCCTTTAGAAGTTCTAAAATACTCTGGAATATTATTATCTTTAAGCTCCAAATTAAAAGTTTCAAACTTATTCTATGTAACGAGTTATGTAATATGCAATAAGTTGTACTCATCATTAGGGCCGACGAGAGCTTTCCTGGCGCTCCAGACAAGCTTATTTTCAGTGCCTCTTTTCAGAAATTAATAATGCTATATACTTCCTAACCGAATTCTTCGACATCTTCGTGAATTAATACAACAAAATCATGATTTTGTGTACATATCTCGATAATTTTAAAAAGCCGTAATACAAAAAAAAAGAATGTCAGAAAAAATTTCGTATTAAAACAACTCACAACAATCAAAGAAACGACCTTTTCGTATGGGACGCTGTTGGAAAAAAAAACAGGCTCAAGGTTTTGCTTCCGTTGATAACAGCATAACCTTAATAAAAACAGAAAAAGAAACTTACAATCTTTATGGGCAACCTGGACCCATTCGGCAAGTAATTTATTCTAAAAGCACTGGCACTAGCACAGTTATATTAATTAACCAAAAAAAAAACAATCTTTCGAAACAACGTTGACACTTCAAAGAAACACAACCGAACAAGAATGAACAAGCAAAGGGTGTTGAATAAGAGTCCTTTATTCGGTTCTTATCAAGAACGCATATACGTAAATAACCTATCTTCGCAAGAACAAAAAGGGTGGAAAATATTTAAAATGTCTTTTGGGGGTAAGTTGGTAGTTGGAAACTTAAAAAAATCCAAGAGTGGGTTAGGATAATTGCAAGTCCAAGGCAAAATTCAATTTCTGTACTTTCAAAATAAAGGTAATTGTTCTTATCTTAAAATTTTTCCAAAATCAATCAAACCTTCCGCAGCAGTTTCAAAGATTTCTAAGGCAGCACAACAATATCATTTTCATCAGAGTTTGTGTTTTTGTTAATTAATAATAGAGTACTCTTAACAAAATTTTAAATATAAAGTCTAGCATACGAAGCACTAAAAAGTGCCGCCCTTAAAATTATGCTGCTCCAACCAACTGCCTGCCTTGATGTGGTGTCGGGCCGGCCTCGCTCATCATGGCAAAATGAGTGACTTTTAAGTGCAAACATTTCATGGAATTAAGATAAGGTCACAAGTCGGGGGCGAGGCTCAAGTGCAAACAAGAGTTTAATGCACCCTTTTCTCTATCTATAAAATAATATTCTTCATACTTAAATAGCTCGGCCCTTGGGGCAGATGCCTCGATCCCTCGGATCGGAAAAAAATAAAAGGTAAAGGTAACCCATAAATTTGAATGATGTTAACATGTTCCTGATCAATCCTAGGAATGGCTCCTGTGGTGCCGCCACTGGTAGCTTTTACATCTGCTTTTTGATATAAAATATTAAAGACTGTCCTACACCAACTGATAATTACATGTCCTTGATGTCCGAAATTTTTTGATCGCAACTGTATATAAAAAATGTAATATCTTTGCTCTCTATTTTACTTCCGAGTCGATAACTGTTCAAGTCTCGTTATTATTTGGAAATTATATAATCTACCCACAGAAGTAGTAGAAAATGCGTGAGAAATACGTTTTCCAGATTATTTTCCAATTTCGTAACTTTTTATTTTGCAGTTGCTCCGGGTAGGCAACCAACAATACTCCAATGACCCCGATATTTGAAAATTCCCGCCTTCATCAAGGTCAATACACTACCACTCATGCGCACAACACGCCTACTATAACCAATATAAAATTTTAATTACAATAATTCCGTATTGTGTGTGTGTTTATCTATGGTGTTTATTTATAAATAGTGTGGGTGACTAATAATGTTATGTACGAAATTGATAACGGAATAGATTGAATTTTAAAATATGTAAATTGTTTAAACGGAAAAAAATCAAATAGAATGGATATTTAAAAAAAACTTAATCAATCGCCAGTAACAAGCAGGCTTTGTAACATGACCTGATTCGTAACTACTACACATTTATTTACGATTATTTGATTAATTAAAGGTGTTTCGGTTTAAAATCTAAGTGAATTGCACTTTTTAATAATTCTTACTCTATATAAAACTATAGAGATATATAGATATAAAAAAATAATAGAATTAGAATTGTTCGACAAACATGGCTGATGGGGGGCACAGTAGTGAAGACTCGGATACAGAAAGTCAACCAGAACTATCAGGTGTGTTAAGTAAATGGACAAATTATATACATGGATGGCAGGACCGTTTTATTGTCCTTAAAGATGGTACATTATCATATTACAAGAGCGAACAAGAGAGTGGGTATGGATGTAGGGGGGCCCTATCGTTGGCTAAAGCTACAATCAAAGTATGTTGTTAGAAATTCAACTCAATTAAAAAACATATAATCTAAACAGTAAACGATAATAGACCGTCTCTATACATATAACAACCGAATTAATCCAAATTTTTATCATTTTAATTCGTATCAACTAAATTTTTGGTTATTTTCAGCCGCATGAATTCGATGAGTGTCGTTTTGATGTATCTGTAAACGATTGTGTATGGTATTTGAGGGCCAGTTCAGTTGAAAGTAAACAGACTTGGTTGGATGCTCTAGAATGCTACAAGGTAATTTGGTAGTTTTTTATTAGATTTTTCTTAAATAAAAACCAGTCACGGTCAATATTTACAAATGGGATCTTAAATATATTCGGCTTTTTCCAATTGGGATGTTTTACTGGACACATTAAACTTAATTAGCGTGTATTTGAACAGTTTATTGTTATTTTATTGACAATATTTCGCAAACAATCCTCTTTTGAGAATTGACGGAAAATTCCCCAACGTAAACCGTGGCTTAACAAGTAATATCGTAATGATTGTTAATTTAATTGAAATTTGATCGTAGTTTTGTGTCTATTGTTAAAGAGCCTTGAAAATTGATTATAAGTGTATGGGAATAGAAATTAACAATGATAACCGAGCGGAAAATGTGAAAAAAAGTTGGTGTAAACATGCCAAAACCAGAATATTTGAAAATAGGAAATCAAACGCAATGGCCCGGCGGATTTATGCTTTTTTGTATAAATTTTGTTTCTTAAGCGTCTTTTTTTAACATACAGGAGTCGAAATTGTCAAGAACCTTGCATGTTATAAAAGGAATCTAAATAAAAACAACGAGGTTGTACAGTCAATTGCACGATATCTTGAAATTGTAAAATACTCTAAAGATTATGTGAGATCGTCCAACCTAATGAATATAATGGGGGATTAAAAGGGGCTTTATTTTTAAAATCTACGATTGCGGAGAGTATTTTCAAGAGTTCTAGAATTTGGTTCCAAGCATGTTCAAGGTATATATTGATCGTCAATTATTAGTGTTTCGATTACAACTTTATTTCTTGTGGCCCACTTGAAGAACTGATTCTACAATTCGTTTTATTTCACCCGATATTCCGACAGAAGTTCTTCTTATCGAGGGAGAGAATTTGTAAATAAAGCGATTGTAGAATCGGTCCTTAATCGTATAAATTTGCATAATCAAGTCAAAATATTTCTACAAATGGATCAAAGGGACTTTATCCTTCATCTTACTTAACGAAAGCAATAAAAAATAAGCACATGAAGCAGAGAATAAAAAATCGAAGTACAAGCTCTTTTAAGATAACAAAATGCTCCTTATCATTGCCAACTCATGTGAGAATGTATGCGTCGAAAAACTTTTGAACCTTCACAAATTTCATTTTCATTTCTTGACTACCTAAAGGAGCTCCATAATGACTTGATAACTATACTTTATTAGGGATTCAAGGGTTGGTTGTTAATCTTTAGATTAGCAACTAAGTTTTCGCCGTTTTTTTCTATCATAATGTTTCAACTACTCTAAAGATGATATTTTAGCTCATATTAATTTTATATTGATTAAAATAGAATGTTAAGTTGAGAAAAATCAAGACTCTAAGGCCCGAAAAGCTGTACGTTTGCAGCATTTGGAAAGAGTGTCAGTCCAAAGATAGACCTCGTTCTGACCATCCAATCGAGTTCAATTAAAGCAAACGACAAGGGGACCGCTAAAGAGAAGCAAACAGATTTTTAATACACCAGGCACGTGGTTGCTAACCCAATATTTCAAGGAGCTCTTCTTTTAGAGAAAATTTAAAAAAACATACGTTTTTAGCATAATTGAAAATGATCTGACTGTGGTCTCAAGCGTAAAGCTTGTAAGTTTCATGGTGAATCCGGTCCTAACGGATATATAGGTATTAGAACCACTTAAAGAAGACCTTCAAAATCAGAAACAGAATTTTTAAAATATATATTGACATGCAATGCAACACTTGGTTATGAGGTCAAAGAGGATGGACAAGGATGGATTTTCCAAAACAAAAGAATATTATTGTTAAGTTCTCTCGTGGCCGTCACGCCAACTTTCGATTAAGAAAAAAAACATTAATCGGAAACGTGATTTTCTCACCCTTTATGCAGTTCTCAAATAGTCAGAATTAAAAAAGAGCTACAACAAAGTACTAATTTGTACACCAAAATGTAGGAGAGGAAGGGACGGGGTAGAAAACTCAGGAAGCACGAAACAATAGGGGTTTAGATGCGGGCGCCTTTCATAATAAAACTCCATCAAAAAACCTTGACAGTCAATTATAGTTGATACTTTAATTTTCGTGCAACCCGATTCGATTATAACGTTATAATACAAACAACAATCCCACAATTGTGTAAACGTCAGTCCATCGATCGTCAACGATCCCTACGTGTTAATGAACTCTCAAAATGTCACTGTTTACAATTCTAATCTATAAAATTCGATTTTACAGGCAGAATCTGGCTACGGTACTGGTTCCGATAACAGTTTAAAACGGCATGGCTCCACAGTTAGTCTACAATCGAATAGTCATAGTACAGCATCCGGTAGTAGTTTTAAACGTTCATCACGTAATCTACGTGAAAAACTTGCCGAATTGGAAACGTTCAAAGATATTCTATGTCGACAAATCGATACATTACAGAAATATTTCGATTATTGTGTAGAGAATGAGAATAATCCACAAAAATCGCTTAAAAATGGTATTTATCAATCGATCAATTAAAAAAAATACATGAATAATTTTTATCTATTTTTGATTGTAGAGAATTTACCAGCGATTGATTTTAAAGGTGAAGCAATTACATTCAAAACAACAACAGCTGCCGTTTTAGACACATTGGAACATTGTGTTGAATTAGTTAGTCAAAGGGAGGAATCATGGAGGAATCGTTTTGATAAAGAAGTTGATCGTCGCCGACGCAGTGAGAATCTATCGAAAAACTATTTTCTACAATTACAGAAAGTACGAAGCACCCATCCTGGTCCGGATCTAGAGGTAGGTGCTACACAAGTCATGCCACAATAAGAGCGGTAATTTTAAAATTTTAATTATGACGTATACGGTGTGTGTTTTTTTTTTCATTGTGTATTTTATTGATTTATAATTCTTACCACGTGCCAATTACATAATTATCGTCGCAAATTTCAAATCAATTACTTGAAAAAAGTTCCAATTGAAGCAACTAGCCTAGACCATGATGTGAATAATAATGATGAGTCATATATACATATATCTATAAAAAATGCGTATATAATTGTCTGCTTAACAATTCGTCAATATATTTACTGTTGTGTGCTGGTGTATATCGTTAACATACATTTTTATTTATTATTTTAATTTAATAAAAATACAGTGCCAAAATGAAAGAAATTATCAGAAAAGTGGGTAAATTGAGAAAAAATGTAAGTGATTTATCGGTTTTTTTTTCTTTAACATTATAATCTCGTAATGTTTATGTTTTCCGGTAATTATAAATCATTCGTTGTTTATTTTAAAATAAATTTTCATTCATTTTCGTGAAAATTTCGATCATTATGAGTCTGTGTTCAAAATAAACCAGTGGAAATTGACAAAATTCTATTTTTTCTCATCAATAATGTTATTGACCATATTTAATCCAGACTCTTTGTATACAGTTTTGTTTTATCTAATAAAGAAAATAAATATTACTCATATTTTCTGGTAAAAATGAATGATTAGAGATTTAAAAAAAAAACGATTATCAACATTTTGAATAACTGTGAGTATTTACCAAGTATCCACATTTTCTGGTCCACAAACATGTGGGAATCTAGACAAAGGCTAGAGGAAATCCTAACCCAGATAAAACGGAAGGAAATAAATAAGTTCTACGGCTACGACTTGGACGTTAACCGAACTGGTATAGAAAGCAATTCGGGTTTTTGTTCGATTTCAACCCCATGCTCAGGACCGGTCCTAGTTTTTCTAGTACTATAGATAATTTTAATTTCGGCCTCTTTCTAGAAAAATAACAAAAAACAGTTAATGATGAACCATCAGATCTTAAATAATAGGATAATTTCAAGAAAGGCTATACCCAAAACCAAGCATGAGATGCACTAAAACATGCCGTTCCCGTCTGCTTTGTTGTGGTGTCGGGCGACAAAAAAAGTTTATTTCGGCGTTCTTGCACTTTGCTATATTATTGATAAGTCATTATGTGCCGGTTAAAATAGTGGAGGGTAGCTTAAGATGAGTATCGTAAATAATCTGACAATAAGGGACGTTTCTAGTTCCTTCATTTCTAATGCGTTTAGAATTGTTTTTGTTAATAATGATTGCATGTAATAGTTTCCAGTCCATAGCACACCACTCTAGCGTTAATTCCATGTTTCAATTTTGTCGCATTCGTTGTTACATAAGCTAGAAAAAAATCGCTGTAACTTCAACTAAGAAGCTGTAAGATTATCTAGTAAATCTCAATGTGCCTATTGGCAGTAACATTGCCAACTTATTGCCAGATGACGATTAATATGCTTATCAGATAATGACGTACGACTTACTTCCTTTCTTAAAAATGTATAAACAATAAACGTACCAGACCACTAGTGTGTGTGGTATGAAATCCAAAACGACTTACATTTTTCAATTGTTCAAATAGTGTATAATAAAAGTTGAAACACTAATTAACGAATCTAATTTTGGGGGTGATTCTATTTTTATACGACTTCTTTTCAAATAGTACAAAAACTCCGAAAGAAATGACCGAATTTACAAGTAGTTCATCGATTTTACATTCCTACACTATTATTATCACATGTTTATCCGACAATTGTAAATATCGTTAGCAATATTGGGTGTTTATTTTTAAATAAATTTTCATTAATTTTCGTGAACATTTTCCACATGAATCACTTGAATCCTGCACTATTAGTTTTTTTGTTGATATTTATTTTAATCGATTTAATATTACTACCCATAAAAATTTAAAATAATTATATAACAGTAAATATTTATTGGTTTTACGCTAACTAATATTTGAAATTATAATAAAATCACGTTATCAATTTGACCCTTGATTTCTATAAAAATTACAAAAAGATTATAATAAGACATCAAATCAGCTGTAGATGTGTGTGTAATTATAATTTTTATTCTTAAAAACAAATAATAGGAGGGACCACATAGTGTACTTGCCGATGATGAATTCTATGATGCTGTTGAATCTGGTTTAGATAAAATGGAAGAAGAGCAAGAGTTTCGAGATCGTTTGAAAAGTGGCCAAGTTGTGCCGATTACACCACCACCATCAATATCACCAGCTAGTGAACATCGATTATGGCCAGATGTATGTGATTTATCTACAGATTTTTTTTTGAAATTTTTAATTTAATTTTATTTTATTTTAAATCAGATTGATAGAATTGTAAAACAGGAAGTTGCAATGGCACGTTTAGGTGTCGGTGAATGTGGTAATGGTTGGCAATTATTTGCTGAAGACGGTGAGATGCGTATGTATCGACGTGAAGAAGAAATTGATGGCATGGTTGTTGATCCATTAAAAGCTGTACATAATGTTAATGGTATAAGTGGTCATGAAGTGTGTCATTATTTTTTCAGTCCACAATATCGATACGATTGGGAAAGTATGTTTTTAAATCGATTAATTATTATATATTATTATATATAATACTGATGATTATAGCAACATTAGAGCATATGGATGTATTAGAAACAGTATCAGACGATACATTAATATTTCATCAATTACATAAACGTATATGGCCGGCTAGTCAACGTGATGTTATATTTTGGTCACATATAAGACGTTTACCAAATGATCAAGACCGTGACGGGCCTGATATATGGACTGTTGTTAATCATTCAACAGAACATCCAGATTATCCGGTAATTCTTGGAATTAATACAAAAATTTTTAGTAAATTATAAATAATTATTTTAGGCAAATGCAGGAAAATGTGTACGAATATTCTTAACAGTATGTCTATTGTGTCAGACCAGAATCAATCCACCAAAAGACGGTAAACCAGTATCTAGAGATGATTTAAGTTGTAGAATTACTTATTGTTCCGTTGGTAAGTACTTTATATTATTTTATTGTACGGTTTTTACAAGTAGGTGATTGGGGGAATTTTGTAGTAAATCCAGGAGGTTGGGCACCAGCTTCAGTACTACGTGCTGTTTATAAAAGGGAATATCCAAAGTTTCTAAAAAGGTTTACAGCTTACGTTAAGAACCAAACGAAAGATAAGCCTATTATGTACTAAATCATTTAAGTTACTTTATTATTATTATTTTTAATTATTAAACATATTTTTTATATCAACAAAGAAGTCTATTTACATATAATTTACTGTTATTATTTATAATTTACTTTCATTAAATATGTTTCTGTTTTATTTTTTCCTTTTGTTTTTCGTTCATATATTTTCAATATTTCTTCCATAATAAAACCGTCCTAAAGTAGCTAGTCTAGATTAGGACTGATTTTTTAGCTTTCCAAACAAACATACAAGAAAAAAAAGATATGAATAACAATCAAATATTTGAAATGAATATAAATATAAATAAATCTAAATGTTAAAGACTGCTTTAAATAAAATCGAACGAGTCAATTGTACGAGGTGGAAGCTTGCGATTTCGAGTACTGGGCAATTTTTTTAGCTTTATCTCTTTTTTCAAAAAACTAATCCAACCGGTACTCTGTCTCTTTTGATTGAGGTTAAGCGCCTCATTGGCTATTAAGACGATTTTCCTTAACATTATAGAGGAAAATTATGGTTGTAATTCATTTGTCAAGTCGGTGACTTCTTCTGTAAAATATCTAAAGCAAATTCCATAGAATCGGTTATTAAGGGATGAGTTTATGGTGATTGCTATTTAAGTAGCTATAGCTTCATCTCGTATTTTCTACCTTAAGTTGGAGAAACTTTTATATAATGTCTAAAGGCATCCTGGCTCAAACTAGAAATAATCGATAAAATACTAAGAGCTTGGGGCACCTTCTGTCTTCCCTCAGCAGAGACCTATTGAAATCTGAACCACGATTATTATGCAAAATACCATTGCTATAGAAGTATTATGAAAATGTCTCTTCATACCACACAATTAGTTTCTCTTTGATTGGACACAGTTCTACAAAACAGTGAATTTGGGTTGCAAAGTCTACATTAGTTTGGACATCTTAGTATGAAAAAGCCTTCAAAGTCGCGAGTTTCCACTTTGTATAGTTACCTCGTAAATTAGAGAGATATAAAAAGTAAGTCGAGTTGCCTTGAATATATGTGAAACAAAAACTAGCTTAGTTATAACTTTTTATTATTAACGAGAGACACAATAATCAGAGAGCGTTGTTGCTTCTTTTCAATATATACACAAAGTTAGAGATAAAGAAAGAGTCTAAAGCCAAAGATTTTCTTCTGTATTTGTATTGTTCGTAAATTATTTACCAAAAAAAAATAAATTAGGAAAATATTTGTTAACGATAGAAAAAGTGTTGCGGGTAACGTTCAGGAATAATTTCCTTAATTCAGAACTAACATAAAATAAATGTTTTGCTATCGATGTACAACAAAATATATCCATGAGAATCTGTGTAGTTTTTGAATTGTTAATTAGCGAGATTTTTTTTAAAGAAAAACAATTTTTATATCGCTACTATTGTCATCTTTTTAACAAAAACAAAATGAATAGAATAAAAACTGTTTCTTTAAAATCGTTTACATCCTATTTATTCTTAAAATGTGTAAATGACTAGTTACAAATTTCTTTTGCTCAAAGCAAGATTAGTGTATTCCTTCTAGTGGAGTGAAAGTTTTATACTGATATAATTTATTATCACCATAACCGTACAAAAGTCGACCAATGCCGTTCTCATCGTAGTAAGGATAACGATATTTTGGCCTGAAAATTAGCAAATTAATTGATTGCGTAAAATAAACAACAAACGGTACCTTTCGAAATATTGGAAATTTGGGGCTCTTGGTTGTAATGTTGCACCACTTCCCAACAACACTGTTATAGTAAAGATCTAAACATTGGAATTAGTTAACAATTACACTTACAGTTGGAGAAATACTCACAGAAATTAACCAAATTTTGTACATCCTGCTAACACTGATTCACACCGAATAACTGTAGTTGTTAAAAAGTGAAATTTCTCGATGAAAGAGAAAGTTCTAAGTCCCCTCTCTCATTTATCATCAAGGCTCAGTCCTACAATTCCCAATGCATTAACGAATATAATTAGGAAATTTACAAGACAATGATTTCAACACTTCGTCCATTGACTTGTTTTCACTTTTCTTTTACTTACACTTGAATCTAGTCACGTCTTAGTACAACAACTCAAGAAATGTACCGCACCGTAACGGTAATTCTTTAATACTATTTAATAATTAAGTAATTAAACTTATAAATTTCAGTTAATTTTTGTGTTATTGTTGTTAACACCAAGCAATGCTACAATCCAAGCATTGCGTGATTTAATACAATTCAACTTAGTTGGCCATCCGGTGCTACATAAACAATCAACATGGGATTTCGATCCGGAAATCGGTATCCGTAGATCACGACAATATCAAGAATTGAATGGACGTCTAGGCGAGAAAGCTATCGAACGTCTTGGACTAGGTGTTGATGGTTTTGATCGTGAGCGATTGCTACAACAACAAATCCGAGATGAGGGCCATTTAAACGGGGCTGATGATCTGTTAGATTCGTAATTTGTTCGTTCAATTTTTTAATTATTAATAGTTTATTAAAACAGTTTATTACATAAATAAATTATTTTTACAACAATAATGAAGAGTATTGTTAATATAATCCAAACGTGATATTATCTGACAGTCTAGTCGGTTCTTTTTTTCAATAATATTAGACTCCTAATTACTAACCACTGTATAAAAAATTGACAACAGTATTATTACGATTAAATGAAACTTACAACATTAGAAAATCTATATTGAATGTTAATTAACGCCTTATCACCGCTTATCGAACTCTTGTCCCCCAACAAAAGAAATGTAGGTGTATTGCTGATAAAATATCATCTTTGTAAAAAAAAATAGAGAAATTTTTGTTTCGATATTGGAATGCGAGGCACTGCGCATCAAGTAAAAGTTTTGAGACAATTATTCGGATATTTGAGAAAAAGTGCCAATTAAAATACAAAATTTTAATTAATTTTATCGTTAATAATATCAGTATTTAAATATATTTTTTTCATATAAAAGTTGGACGAATTGTTTTCTAAAAATTCGAATAATAATTATTGGCACAGTTTTGATTAAAAATAATAATAATAAAGAAAAAAAGAATAAGAGATCCATTAATATTGCACCGTCTCTTAATTATTTTTTTTAAGTAAAATTTTCCTACAATTACGAAATAATACAACCTGTACTTTCTGGTATAAAACGCTCAACATCCGTTCCAACAACACTACTCTTTATATCTTTATCATTTTTATTTAAATTCAATTCAACAATTTTTTTGTCATCAATTCGTTTCTCTTTAATCGATGATTGACTAGACGAGTCTTGATTTGAGCTAGTTTTTCTTGATCTTGTCACTACTACTGGTGGTGTTGTTGTTGATTGTTGTTGTTGCTGTTGTTGTTGTTGATTTTGTATTGATGAAACTTTATTTAATGTTGCCGAAATAGCTCGTTGATATTCAATGATTTTCTGATTTTGGATTTTCGTTTCTAAGATTTTCGATAGGACGGAAATTTGATTCTGTATTGCTAACATAAACGATTTATAACCCATACTAGAACAAGATAATAAAAAATTACAATCTAATCGTTAAAATTTATGCAAAGACTATTTGATTTCAGTTCGGTGCATGTTTCAAAAACATATCATCAAAAGGTATGTAATTTTGTAAAAAATAAGTGATTACATTTTTGAAGACTAGTTAGAAACTCAAGAACTTGGATCCTAGAACATTCAATTAACATGCTTTCCTAATTTTTATTTTTTAGCGTCAACTTTTTGGCTGCTCAAAGACAATTTATACGTCGTCTTTTATCTATAGGGTATAGTGTTACGCCGCTTGTTTATTATAAAAGGTATGGCTACGAATTCCAATAACAAGCAAACTAAAATAAAAAAGCATAAATACACAGCAACTGTTATAGAATAGATAACCACTACAATAAATTGAAGTGTTTCTTAACATACAGGTCATGACCCGAAACTGTGTCACAAATTAGTTGCATATTGCTTAAATTGCGATAAAATTATCAAATTTTTATTTTTCTCGAGTAATTGGGGACATTTGAATTTGTTTAATGAATAACCAAGGCTTTACAAAATAGAAAGAAAAATTGAGCTGCTTAAAAGACTTTCACTATATTCCTTTCTTTAGTCAATTATGGAACATGACACTTTAGGCAAAAATTTTGGGAATAGATTTTTAAAAGTCCTAAGGTCTACTACGAACTGCAAGAGGTCCATGTCAGTGAAATGGAAAATTGGGATTACATGAGATCTAAACGGGAGTACATAGGAATGATTCTCTTTTAAATTGTCTCCCAAATAAAAATCTTTAAAGCATAAATGTTAATAAAACACGATAAAGATTTGGGGCTACATTCACACAACTGTATAATAATATGCTTTAGTCGTAAATTCGTAACAATTCAACCATCCGAAGAAGTGGCTTGTGGGGGGTCGTTGTGAAGATGAAAGAGAGAGGAGGACCACTTGAATGATCATGGCAATGAGAGAGAAGTTTATAAACTCAAGATGGTCCTATTTCCCGAGACTTCCAGAAATTTATCATGAAATGGACTATAAAAAGACAACTAAAACAAAAAAAATACACAACGAGACAGGCAACTTTGAAGACCTTTGATTTTAGGTATTAATCTTTACTTCAAATTGGAATCATTTATGTAATGTTTCATAGAAAAAAAGAATACAGCAGGGGCAAACTGGCTATAATAAAGCAATCGCTCGATAGGCCGTTGTTCTATACTTGTAGCAACTTTTTCAGGAATCTTTTTTCAATATAGAAAGACTGCTGTTGTCTAGACCTTAGACTATTCTGCAATTGCCAGTCCACCCCTGAGAAACAGTAATATGAGCTCAACTCTACATCTAAACTCACCATTCGGTATTTGTCCAATACTGCAACAATAACAAACCTTGTCGTAATCTTGATACAGCCTCAATTGATTGATCCGGAGATTTAGCTGCATTAACAGTACGTACAACGGCCATTGCATCTTGTAATAGAACGGATATAATCAATGACCATTCCAAACAACCAGCTTCCATAAATAATTGCAACAAATACCTAGACAATTGGAAATATTAAATATATTATTATTATTATTATTTAAAAAAATACCTTAATTGTACTTCAGCTCGCTGTGATCCTTTATTGCTTGTATTTGAAAGTTGTTCTAAAATTTGCGATGAAGGCACCTCCCAATTATCATTACTATTTGTAAATACATCATTTCTATTTTCACCAACACCACCACCCCATACCGAACTAGTTGTACTCATTGTTGAATCATCAAGAACATACGATGCTTGATTATCATTAGCTTTATTTACATTACTATTATTATTAATATTACTATTATTATTATATACCATCAGATCAATATTTTTATCATAGTATGTGATTGACTGATTTGTTGTAATATTATTATCAATCTTATCATTACTATTATTTGATAATAATTCACCAATTTCTGTACCATCAATATGACTTGATGCTGTATCAATTGTATTAATTGGTGTTATTAAGCCTGTATTTGGTAAATCTTGATAACTCATATAACCACTATCACCAATACGACTCGATGTTATTGGATAATTTACATCGACTTTTAATAATTTCAAACGATCTTCAACATTCGATTGTGGACTGCATTGTTGTTGTTGTTGATGTGTAATTGTTGTTAAATTGGTTGATATTGGATATGGCCATACGAATTCATCATGTAAATATTTTAATGCTTGTATAAAATCATCAATTCTAGCTACACGATCACGTTCTTTACCCAACCATGCTACTAAATGAAAATCTAAATGGGCTGCAAAATAACCCAAATCAGTTAAACGATGCACCGATAATAATCTTCGTGCATGCTTTTGTAATATAACATCAATGAAGAATTCTTCTGCTGTATTTCCTGGGGAATTCCTATGGAATATAAGAGATTGAAAAAATAACGAATTTTAATCGAAACTGAAGAGCTCAACAGTCAAGCGCTCCAAGTCCTAATTTCTGTTAATTCTCTTACTCGCTCTTCCCACTCCAAGTAACTGCTTAGCGAATACAGTTTAAGAATACATTCTACCGAACCTGATCGACAATTTCGATAACATTTCCCGTAAAATCAAAAAACAAGACTTAAACCCCTTGACTGCTAAACTCCTCAACTATTTCAATTACCTATTATTACTAGTGTTATTATTGCTTGATGTAGGTACCGATTTCTTTCGATTGGTTTGTGGTGATTCAGCCATTTGATGATTATGATTATTATTATTATTACTATTAGTTTTATTATCAATAATCTTCGGTGATATTGTTGTACTATAACTCCGTACACGTGGACCTTGTACATTACCCAATATCAATGATAAATCTTCAGCATTCGGACTGACCGGTGGTGTTTGTTGTGATAAACCTAATTTTGCTGGTAATATAAATGATGTACGTGGTGATTCAACATCATTAGGATCAATGGCACGTAAAAAACGTACTAAATCCTTGGCCAATTCCCATTTCGATTGTTCTAATGCTGTATTTAATAATAATGTTGCATATTGTCTACTAACTGATGATGTTTCTAAATTTTGTAATATAATTAAATAGGAAGCGGCCGTGTCTAATTGTTTCTTTAACATACACTCTTGGAAGAGATCTTTTGGTTTACCAGCAACCGAGAATAGATATGGCCATAAGGCGATTTCAGTTTTACGTGCACATTGTACAACAGTTTGTAAATAAACTGGAAATTCCATTATAAATTCAATAACACTGGGTAATTGAGCATCCGGTATTGGTTCTTTACTTGTCGCCTCCTCTTCTAATACTTCATGCAATAATAATTCTAATGAATGTGGAAAATATGGTAAATTCACACAACTACGTGCAATCTCCCATGCATGATAACCTAAATTGCGTCGTATCAATTGCCGTAATATCTGATGTAAATACACTTGACTTGTTCGTTGTAATAGATTAAATGGTAATGAGAATGGTGAATTTGAATCAGTTGTATATAAAACGGTATCATTTTCAGCACCTAAGATTATTGCATCTTCAAATAGTATAGCTAATGGATAGATTTTCAAATGGAATGGTAACATAATACGTTTCGACATGAATGTATGTGTTTTATCACCATCTTTTGGATATAATGGTAACCAAACACGCATACCATGTGCCCCACAAAACAACCATAATGATTCAGTTAAATGTGCCTTATCTAAACGTCGCACAATCGGCACCCAAACATTTTCAACACAACTCGCTAATACAGTTGGCATCGAACATGTATAACGTTCACCATTATGTAGTTCCCTTTGTACCATCAATAAACGACCACTGATATTCAAGATTATACTCTCATTATTGATATTATGATGTCCACGACCATGTTCTGTACGTAATGTTGTTAATGTTACCGATACAATACAAGCTGGATGTAATGCTAATGCTGATATATCAATCACTTGTATACGATTCACATCAATATTACCATTTGAATCATTCTGTTTTAAATACCATATAGAGACTTGTGCATCAGAACAGAATGTTATTAATTGATCATTTAATATATTAATTAATAGAATTGGTGTATTTATATTTAAAATTTTTGCAAATTTATTATCTAATTTTGTATCTTTTGAATAGAAACGTAACTCATCATTATTCTCAACAATACTATAACAACCCATTATAATATAATCACGCCACCATAATAAACCACCAGTTACAATAAAATCTTTCTCTTGTGTTTCATTACCGAATAATTTCCAACGACGCGTTTGTAATGAATAATGTGCTAAACCGGTACGACCGGCTACTGCCATATTTTGACCGTCTCTATCGATTGCCGAATACTAAAAACAAAATTTCTTATTATTATTGAATAATTACATTAAGTACATGTAATTTTCTTTTAGATTAAACAAAATCAGACGCATTTGAAAGTAAGATTGAAATTGTTATTAGTCAAGCCAGTAGACATCTAGATCAGGATTTAACCCTCAATAATGAGAGAGAAAGATAAAAGCTTCAAGGGACCCTAATAGTAATTAATGTATCAAGGGCGTTATGCCCATAACGCCCGGGGAGCATTCATGAGTTTATGCCATAAGTAAAATAAGCAATTTAACTTTATTTTTGTTTTTTTAATATCAGAAAAATTGAGATTATGATCACATTTTTAATGACTGCAAAAACGGTTGTTGTTTATCATAGCGGGCTATTATTTTTCATAACGCCATCGTCAAGTAAACAATTATTATTTGCTTATTAATGCGATCGTTTTGATATCTATTAATGGTTCAATACTATATACGTATGACATAAAATAATAAAGGGCATTACCCGAATTGGCCAGTTCGTAGCCGTATAAGTTGATGGTACGGGAATAACCAACCATTGTCGACCTTCAGCTAATGTTGATGTAATCGATATTATTGAAGATTCATTAAAAACATTCTCATCTTTATAAGAACGTTCCGTAAACATTCGTATTAATGTTTCAGCTGAATTTACATATAATTTATCTTCGCCTTGTAAATACAAATGACTTTGATGACTCTATAAAAAATTAACTATAAATTATATAATGATAATAAAAATAATAATAGAAAAAAAAACGAACCATGCATGGATTACTTGTTAATGCACTTTTAACAAAATCTAATTGTAATAAATTCGTATTATTTTGATAATCTTTTTGTATCATCCATAATTGATAGCCTTCTGTTGCAAATTGCATTGATATAATTTTTAATGGATTAAATTTTTGTATATCAATATTTAAACCATAATCCCAACCTAATGAACACATCAATAATGCACCAAATGTTGACCATATTGCTATACCACCATTTGTCCATGTTGCCACTAATGCACAACCATCCGGTGTCCATAATAATTTCTCTATACTACCCGGATCACCTGGATAATCTTTACTACTTAATATACAATTATGGGATATTTCCAAGCCACCAGTACTTTCATCCACATAATAAACCACACATTCCGAACTATATTTAGAAAAAAAAACGAAAATACATTAATTAATTAATTAATTCATTCATTAAAAGAATGAATAATTACTTTGCTCTACCAAATGTTATTAAACGATATTTATGATTCATTGTTGTACATGTTGCATCTTCGATGTTTTGTGCCCAAATACCTTGTACTTGCTATAAAATTGCAAATTAATTGTGTGTAATTTGAAGATGGTCACTGGTATACAGCACGGTAAACGAAACAAGCTTGCTATAAATAGAAATGAACAGGAAGAAGTCTCTAAGAAATATCGTGTGACCCGGTAAACAGATCAATTATTGGTAAGTAAGACAAAAATTGCCAGTCACTTGGCGCCCTACATAATTAGTAAATTAAATTGATTCTCACGAGGATGTTAATAACTGCCTCAATTGAACATCTGACTGTTTATTGTATTGCTAACTGCTTGTGCCCATTTTCAAGGGTTTGACAGGGTATCTCCTATGAGTAGAGATCGGGTACTTTTCATTTTTTCGAGATTTCGCAACTAAGTGCTTGGCTCGAATGCCGCACCTGTATACTTTGTTGTATATTGTCACTGACCATCTGTATAGAAATAATCTTACATTTGGATCGAATTTTAATGATGATGCTGTTAGAAATGCAGCCCGGCCATCAATTAATACAATCGAAAAACCACCAACTAATGGTGAATATTCAATATCGATAACATAAACGTTATCCTCAACAATTGGAATAGCTATAATTCCATTTAAAATTTAAATATAAATATTAATAATAATCATAGAAACAATTAACCTTTTGAGACTTGTTGATTGACACAAAATGGAATACGTCTTAAATCTAAATTATAATCCCTATATTGAGTACCATCCCATCTATACCTTAATATGTGTCCATTACTGGTTGATATCATCAATTCGGACATTGTTATACATACAATACCAGTTATTCGTCCATCCCATACCATTATCTCTTCACTCTAATCGGTTATAAAATAAATAGCATTATTATGTGGTGGCCTACTTTCTTTTAAAATATAATACTAGATATATGTTTAAAAGAAAAGACCCCACCCATCTGTTTGATCAAGAGAAAGGTCCAAGATACATACCAATATTAATTGTAATGGAGGTATAATTTCCTTAATAAACAACTCGGCACTATTCCGCCTTATATTAGCATGCGGTGAATCTTGTTGATTATACAATCCTTTATGTTCTGATAGGACGTTTAGTTTATAGAACAATAAATGTCCCTCTGATGTCTGCAATAAAACAATTATTCAAACAATTTTACAGTTGTTTTTTTTTCTATCGCCAACTTACAGCAATAACAATCATACTAGAATCAGGTTTCCATTCTGCTACAATGTTTATACCAAATTTTTCTAATGATTGTTGATTTCTTCGATAAAACACAATAGGGACGCACGGCTACAAATACGAATAATACTCAAAATATGATGTTATTACAAAGAATTTCACTTACTTTACAGAACCAGATAGTTAACGTATCATCGGTGATTATAGCAAATAGTATTCGATCACGATTACAGATGATTTGTTTGATATTTGGTTGTCCCCAATCTGGGGTCTTCACCACTTTCGGCCAACCAATAGGGAAATACATTATTTCTATTCAATTTCTATGAAATAGATTCAAAACTATCATACACCTGTATTAATTCATTTTTATCGTTTGTTTTGACTTTAATTATTTACAAAATATATATATAAAAAAAATTTACAAAAAAATATTTGCTAACAATAACAACAGCTTGACAGATCACTTGACGCCATATTTGATTTCTAGCACGTCACAATCCATAAATTTGAATATCTATAATCCAGCACATAACACAACCCATAATGTTCATTATCTATAATTATAAACAAGTTAATTTAATTTAAATTTTTACAAATGATTATAAAAAAAATCAATCATAAATATTTAGTATCAAAATTATGTAAATATCAATTATTCTATAAATGGCATGGAAGTATGGATATAGTACATTCATAGGTTACTAGATTTCGGTTGGTACACTTGAATCTAGTGATTTCTTTATTTACATTATGTATCTTTCCTCGTCTTTCCTATTATACTAGGGTTACATACTGTTGTTACACACTTTGTTTATAGTCTGTCAAATCTAGTAACCTTTTGATGCCTGAACCCACTATAGTTATATTTAGTACAATTTGGACAGGCTATATACAATTATTAAAGTTGATTTTTATAGACTTTATTTAAACATTCTTTGAAAAAAGTAAAAATATAAATTATTTAAAAATCACAAAGTCCAACAATCAAAAGTAAATAATAGAACTGCAACAATTACAAACTTTGAGGGTACAGTAAAAAATGTAAACAATGGGCTAGGAACTTTTGGGACGTTCAGTTGTCGCTTGACATTTGACGTTTCTCAAATAACTGATGAATAGAGAATATATTATATATAATTTTGTTGACTAGAGCTACAACTAGATACAAAATTGTATTGGCTGTCAAAAATCGTATCGCATCTGTCAAAATCGAACATAACCCCTCAAAATTCGTGTTTGTTTTTCTTCAAAATTCGTACAAAGAAATTGATAAAAATTCACTAGACTAATGGCAACGGACGATAAAAAGCTACCAGTTCAAGAATTCAAATTGGACGTAGACAATGAGTTACGTTTCGAGGTCGAAACGAAAAACGAAAAAGTTTATCTAACATTGAAAAGTGGCAAAGCTGAAGTCTTCGGTACTGAATTAGTAAAAGGTAAAACCTATGAATTTGTATCGGGTGCAAAAATCGCCGTATACACATGGCATGGTTGTACAATCGAACTAAGAGGTAAAACCGATGTTAGTTATGTGGCGAAAGAAACACCAATGGTAATGTATTCGAATTGTCATGCGGCATTGGAATTGATGCGTATCGATGCCGAAAATGATAATAAGAAAGGACCAACGTGTATGATAGTCGGACCGACTGATGTTGGAAAATCCACAGTGTGCCGGATATTATTAAATTATGCCGTACGTATGGGTAGACGTCCGATCTATGTTGATTTGGATATTGGACAGGGACAAATCTCGATACCTGGTACAATTGGGGCGTTATTAGTTGAACGGCCGGCAACCATCGATGAGGGTTTCTCACAGGAAGCACCATTGGTGTACCATCATGGCCATAAATCGCCACAACCGAATGTGGCACTCTATAATATGTTGATAACACAATTGGCGAATACTGTAAAGGAACGTTTAGAAGTTAATAAGAAAAGTAATGTTTATTCAGTTTATTGGTAAAATATTAGTATTGTTTCGGTAATTACAGCTAGAGCTTCTGGTGTTATAATCAACACATGTGGTTGGATTAAAGGTGAAGGCTACAAATCAATTCTACATTCGATTAAAGCTTTCGAAACCGATATAATCCTCGTTTTGGATCAAGAACGTTTATACAATGAATTAGTACGAGATTTACCCAATTATGTTAAAGTTGTTTTTCTACAAAAAAGCGGTGGTGTAAAGAATTAATTTTAATAAAATAATATTATATAATTAATAGAATTCTATAAGTTTAGGTTGTAGAACGTTCAAAGAGTATACGCTCGGAAGCCAGAGATCAACGTATCCGTGAATATTTCTATGGTACACCGAAAAATTCAATGTATCCACATTCGTTCGATGTCAAATGGTCGGAGATAAAGATTTTCAAAATTGGTGCACCAGCATTACCAGATTCATGTTTACCATTGGGCATGAAGGCTGATGATCATCTAACCAAATTAGTACCAATCACACCGAATCCTGGTATTTTACATCATTTACTTGCTGTTAGTTTTTCGGAGGCCGAAGATGATGACATCATACTTTCACATGTTGCTGGATTTGTTTGTGTGTAAGTTTTAATATTTAACCGTTTAGTACAGTTATGGGAATTTTTGAGGTGTGCTCACTTTATTATAAAGTTGGTCACCAGATTTCAGGGGAGACTTAGGGAAAACTGAGGTGCTCAAATAATGCCAAAATTAATGCTGTAAAATAGAAGTGCTATAGCGTGATTCTTGCCCAAAACAAGCAAATCCCTGTAACATATAAAAAGCTTATTGTAGTATCGAAAATAGAGCCCAACAATTATTTTATTTTATTATTTTCTAGGACGAATGTCGATAGTGATCGGCAGACAATTACGGTATTATCGCCACAACCGAAACCTCTACCAAACAATATCCTTTTATTATCAGAATTACAATTTATGGATAGTCATTAAAAGCAATATAAATAAATCTAATTTTCTAGTAGTTGTAGTTTTTGTTTTGTTATGACACTTACTTATCGATGTCTAATCAAAATTTACAAGAATCAAATGAAAATGGGGAAGAAACAGTCGAAGAAGAGGAAAGTCTACCGGAGGAAGAATCGATCGATGTAGTTGACGAATTACGCCAGTTATCTAGCGATTTCTTCCAAAAACACCATTCGTTCTCGTTTATCTGTCTCGAACAAATCTCATCATCGCACAGTAGTTTCTTCAAGAATCTCTACAATTTTTTCCCGCCAATCGCCGATCCTGGCATAGACGACGCTTTCAATTACCAGCGTAATTACAAATTTTAATCGAATTTCGTTGTCTATTAATTACACGTTTTGTAGCGCCGGAATTTACAATTGACGATATCGGTATTGAGAATTATTTAAGAAATTGTAAACAATTTGCAATTGTGCCGTACAAACGTATAGTCGATTCTCTAAAGACTGATATTCTCGATTTGCATTATTACAAATTATCATTAGAACAATTTAGAGCGTTTAAAGATTCGTTAAAATTCAACAAATCGGTCAAAAAACTAATCTTGCAGGACCTTTGGATGTCACCGGAACAAGTGGAGATAATTAGCGAAATATTAGTGGAAAACGTTAATATTACAGTGTTGAATTTGCAAGAATGTCGGATTGGTGTTAAAGGTGCTGAGAAATTACAGGAGGGTATAATGGGAACGTTTTTCTTAAGAGAATTGAATTTGAGCTTTAACGATTTAACGGATGAAGGTTTACGATTGTTAAAGGACAGTCTTATTATGAATAATTCAATAAAAATATTGAATTTGAGTCGGAATGAATTGACAGATCAATCAGCTTTAACCATTCAAGAAATCATAACAAATAATAAAGGTATAGAACAATTGGATTTATCGTGGAATTATCTCTATAATGGCCCCAGCAATAAGCTAATGTTCAAGACATTAGTTGATAATAAACAAATCAAATGGTTGAGTCTCGCCTTCAATGGTATTAGTGCAAAAATTGGACTAATGCCAATAACGAAAGCTCTACGACAGAACGATACAATCGAATTTCTCGATTTGAGTAATAATCGTATTGCAAATAATTGTGTGAAAATTCTAAAAGACGCAATTGTTAACAGTGAATCATTGATTGAAATCAAAATTGGTAGTAATTGTTATCAACCGGAACAGGCGCAAATTTTAGCTAAAAGTCTAATCGATAATAAATTTAAATTAGCAAAACTGGATATGGAAAATACGATCTTTAACAAGAGCTTCCTTAAAGTTTGTACAACTTTATTGGTACAATCGCAATTATTAAAGTAAATCGTTTTTTTTATGTAGTTATTGGACCAAATTCGGGCAGCTAATAAAACGATAATTTATGGTTTTATTTTGAGTAATTATGAAATTATAGGTCCTGATATCAATCAAGTGTTATTTGCACGTTGCAACTATTTGGCGCAGAAACCGAAAAAGAAGAAACTCAAACGAAATTTTGGGTATTTTTTTATCTAGAGTTTTCTTGCAATTATTCAATTATTTGAGATTCTCTTCTTGTGGAACGTTCGGCAATCGCTGTAGCACTCTTTTCTTCTCTAGTATTCCCTTTTGGTCTATTCTCTGCTTGATTTACTGTTTTCCTAGTACATATTCTCTTTTCATGTACTGCTTGATATCTTCTTGTAATATAATGTTTGGCAGTCTATTCTTGATTATTCTCTACATGGCATCGTGGCATCGTCTTCTTACCGATTCTCTGCTTGACATTCTCTTCTCAACTATTATCTGGAATTCTCCAACTCGGCTATTATTTTCCTGCCTCCACTTTATGTGTATTCTCTTCACGCTTATCCCCTGCTGCAATCGCCTACATTTATTTAAATCTATCAATTTTTAGGCATTTTGTGTTGCAATTGCCCGATGATTTAATTTTAAAACAAGATTTCTACAATTTAGTCGCTAAAGCGAAAATCAAACTCGACACAGATCTTATTGATGGATTATCGAATAATTTCTTAGTACGAAAAACTAAAGTTGATTGTAATCGAATGAAAATGGAATATTTACGTCTCTATCCCGATACAGTATTACCAGAACCTAAACCAAAGAAAGCGAAAAAGAAGAAAAAGAAGAAGGCTAAAAAAGTTTAACTTTATACCAAATAAATTTTGCAATAAATATTTGCTTTTATAATAGAAAAATATATAAAATTAATCCATAGTGAAGATTCTTGTAGCTATATCGTCAACAATCCAATCGATACCGCGTAGAAGATATTCACCAGTGACTGCACTACATCGAGTAATATACCAATGATGGGTTTTGATTGTATCTAATTCAAGAACCTTGAAATTTTCGATTAAACAAATGTACTTCTAAAATCATATATCAATAATACTTGACGTAATTCCTCGGTGCTACAAGCTCCTGGTAGATCTTGTTTATTGGCAAATATCAATAATGTAGCACCAGATAAACGTTCCTCTTTCAATAATTGATGTAACTCTTTTCTACAATCATCCAATCGTCGTTTATCGGCACTATCAACTACCCAAATCAGACCATCTGTACATTCAAAGTAATTTCGCCAATACGAACGTAACGATTTCTGTCCACCCACGTCCCAGATATTCAATTTGAACCTAAAATTTTCCAATATTAATAAAACGTCGAAGATTTTTTTCGTGATTAAATATACGATTTGTGTTCGAATGTTTTTATATTGAATCCTAATGTTGGTGAAATTGTATCGATCGGTTCGCCGTTGAAACGTTTCAAAATCGTTGTTTTGCCTGCATTATCCAAGCCTCTAGTTTATTTATAAGGAAAATAATAGAAAATTTTGGGAAAATTTTAAATTTTAAAACTTTTAGGTTAGGTGGTAATGTTTGGAATTATATAAAATGAATAAAGGATACAACATTAAAATACGCATTTCTTTCTCCTTCTGCTTCATTTTCTTTAACACAGTCAGAAAACCCATAATTACTAATTAATAAATTAAGCAATGAATTATAATTAATTTGGAAAATTTAAATTATGATCTGTCAAAAATTTGACATTAGAAATTCACAGTTTAGCCAATCTGCGTTGCTTAAAATACCTAAAACTTTGGAAAATATTTAAAGAGTTTGAAATTGCAAGGTTGCTGAACATGTTTTGCTGGTAACCGTGATTATCTTCCAAAATAGCACCAAATTTCAATTTCTAGATGCTATATTTAATTTTTATCTAAATATTAACGTTAAAATTTTGTTTTCTCATTAATTAATAAGTTGATTTGATTAATTTAATTCCATATTAGGGATTTTTACGTTTCTATTGTGGCAGTGCTGTCGATGACTATGCAATTGTCAAACAATTTGGCAGAATTCTAACCTAAAAAAGTTTGATTGTGATTTTTGTAAATTCATTGATTTGTGTTGATTCTTTTGAAGTAAACCTGTGTGAAACAATGTCAACATTGGAAGATAAATCAATCTGGGAGGATGGTGAAGAGTCCCTTGTTGAAGAGGTATTGCGTATGTCGACCGATGAAATAGTAAGTCGTACCCGTTTATTGGACAATGAAATCAAAATAATGAAAAGTGAAGTGATGCGTATCAATCATGAATTACAAGCACAAAATGAGAAAATTAAAGAGAACACAGAAAAAATTAAAGTCAACAAAACACTACCGTATCTAGTATCGAACGTTATTGAATTGCTCGACGTTGATCCACAAGAGGAAGAAGAAGATGGTGCGGTTGTTGATTTAGATTCACAACGTAAAGGCAAATGTGCTGTTGTCAAAACGTCAACCAGACAAACATATTTCTTACCGGTTATCGGTTTGGTGGACGAAGAAAAATTGAAACCAGGCGATTTAGTTGGTGTAAATAAAGATTCCTATTTGATATTAGAAACATTACCGGCCGAATACGATGCCCGTGTCAAGGCAATGGAAGTGGACGAACGTCCAACGGAACAGTATTCAGATATTGGTGGTCTCGATAAACAAATCCAAGAATTAATCGAAGCCGTCGTCCTACCAATGACCCATAAAGATAAATTCGTAAATCTCGGCATCCATCCACCGAAAGGTGTCCTATTGTACGGCCCACCAGGCACTGGTAAAACACTGTTGGCACGTGCTTGTGCCGCACAAACAAAATCAACATTTCTGAAATTAGCCGGCCCCCAATTGGTACAAATGTTTATCGGTGATGGTGCTAAATTGGTACGTGACGCGTTCGCTTTGGCTAAAGAGAAAGCACCCGCCATTATATTTATTGATGAATTGGATGCTATTGGTACGAAACGATTCGATTCTGAGAAAGCTGGTGATCGTGAAGTGCAACGTACAATGTTGGAATTATTGAATCAATTAGATGGTTTTAGTTCAACATCAGATATTAAAGTGATCGCAGCCACGAATCGTGTCGATATCTTAGATCCGGCTTTGTTGCGTTCAGGTCGTTTGGATCGTAAAATTGAGTTCCCGCATCCGAATGAGGAGGCGCGTGCTCGAATTATGCAGATCCATTCGAGGAAGATGACAGTCAATCCGGATGTTAATTTTGAAGAATTGGCAAGGTCTACGGATGATTTTAATGGAGCGCAATGTAAAGCGGTTTGTGTTGAAGCTGGTATGATTGCGTTGCGGCGTAATGCTACAGCGGTAACGCATGAAGATTACATGGATGCCATTATGGAAGTCCAAGCCAAAAAGAAGGCTAATTTGAACTATTATGCTTAAAAATAACAGATTTTATAACAATTTTTTTTCGATTTCATTAATAAATATTCGATTCTACAATAAATCTTCATCTAAAACAATTTTCCCTAAACTACCAATTCTAAACGTTTGTAACATATGCTTGGCGGCACTATCTAGATCCGGTCTAATCACATATCCATGATTAGGGTCTTTAAATCTCAATTTCTTCCCCAATTTCATGCTGATTTGTGTTAGCACTGTCAAAATATCATCGGATGCCTCTTTGAGATCGAACGACTTAACATAATCGAAATGGCCGTGTTTGTTCAACCAATACAACAAATAATCGGCGATTATCGCCTCACCGACTAGATGATCTTGAATCGTTGCACATAACGCCAATTTCAAACCGACCTCGGTACTCGGTATGTTCGGTGTTAGAATTCCTGGCGTATCGAACAGGTAGAATGGTGGATTCTCGCTGATTTTGATCTTGTTGAGGACGCTACGTGTGATACCCGGTGTCGCGCCAACCGGAGAAGCGCCACCTTTCCGTAAATTCTTCGCCCTTAAAGCATTAATAACCGACGATTTACCAACATTAGGTACACCAATCACCATCATATTGAAGTCTTCATTGATCGTACGATTGAAACGATCCGATTTCGATATGAGTTTCTGTGCTAATGGCAACAATTTGTTTACACCTTTACACGAATGATCTTTGGAATTTGTAAACACGATGTGTTCGTAGTCGTTCTCTAATTTATGCGCAATTCTATTACGATAGTTATTATCAATTAAGTCGACCTTATTTAAGACTAATATGTGCGGTTTTATGCCACTGATTGTATACTTAAAGTCTTCATTACGGCCAGATAGCGGGATTCTAGCGTCGTGGACTTCTATAATACAATCGACTTGGCGTAATTTGTGTTGCATTTGTTTGAGACCGCGTCCCATATGTCCGGGGAACCATCGTAAGCTGTCTTTGTCCACCACCTTAAACACACTTCGGAAGGCTTCGGGGGCGATTTTTTGCGACATAACCTCTACTTCTTGGGGCACAACATTGAGGTTATGTACGATCAATAAAAATCAAAGTTGAACTATAACCATATTTTAGTAATTATAAGATTAATTAATCATGATAATAAAACAAAACAAACCTGTTATTTTTATTCAAATTTTTTTTAAAAATATTAAATATCTAGTGACATTTCTGGTAACTTTTTTATGTTGGTGGTACTAATTCCCATAATTGCTGGAATTTTTATTTCTGTTTATCATTGTTAGATTCTTTATGGTAAGACAAAGATAGAATAGTATTTAGGGTTTTTTCGTCGGGTGGATGGTAGTCTTGAAATCAAAAATCAACGCCTCCTCCATTTTTATTTGTGGTTGTTGTGTCTGCAGGTCTACCGGTATTATTTCTTATTTTCAGTTGAATTAAATATAAATAAAAAATGGTAAGATATGATTAAATTATTTCTATAAGTTATACCAAATATTATTTATTCAATATTTTGTAGAGTCGCCGTTCAGCGACAACAACAAAGGTATTCGTTGGCAGCCTACCACCAGGCGTAACAGCCGATGATTTACGCCAATTATTTGCACCGTACGGTGCTATCGCCGAATGTGATATATCGAATCGGTGTGGTTTCTTGCATTTAGAGGACCATGAACTGGCGATGAAAGCAATAACTGAATTGAACGGTACGAATTTCATGGGCGGTCGTATATCAGTGGAAAAGGGTCGTGTCAAACAACGTGGCCGTGGCGGTGGCGGTGGTGGTGGTGGACCGATGCGTGGCGGTAAAGACCGCGGTGGTCCATATTCGAGGAATCAAGATTTTCGTGGTCCACCACATCGTGGCGGCTTTGGTGGTGGCGGCCGAGATTTCCCTCCATATGGTGGTGGCGGTGGTGATCGTTTCGGTGGAGGTGGTGGTGGCTATGATCGGCCGCCAAGAGGTGGATTCGATGGTGGTTACGGTGATAGACGAGGACCATATGATGATAGAAGAGGTGGACCAGGTTTTGAGAGAAGACCTTATCCTAATGATTTTGGTATAACTCTAGTTGCGTTTGCAATCTGAAAAGCACTAATGATGTGTTGTGGTTTCTATAGGACGTCGTACTTTTGATGATGGTCGAGATGGAGGTTTCCCGGATGGTCCCCGTGGTGGATTCGATGATAGACGACCACCAGGTCCAGATTTCGACGATCGTCGGCCGTTATTGAACGATAGAAGACCATTATTAGATCAACAGGGACCTCCTGGTAGAGGCCCAGGAAATTTCGATAGGAACGCCGGTGCAGGAGGTGGTGGTGCTGGTGCGGGTGGTGGTGGAGGAGGCGGAGGCGGCGGCGGCGGTGGTGGAGCAGGTGGTGAATTATACAGTCGACGTGATCAAGGACCCAAACCAATGTAAATTTAAATCTGACCATATATTCTTGAAATTCACACAATTTATTGTTTAGTGGTGGAGCAAGCGGATTTCCAGATCGTCCAGGTTATGCTACAGGTAGTGCTAATGGTTACGGTACCGGATATGGTGCTCCTCCAGCTGGTGGTGTTAGTAATTACAATACAACCTCGGTTCCACCGCCAGCTACTAATTATGGCGCACCAGGTGGAAATTTTAACAACACAAATCCCCCAGCAGGTGGTTATAATGATGCTAGAGGTGGATATGCTACGGCTGCGGGTAGTTATGGGAATGCTAGCAGTTATGGAGATGGATATGGTGGAGCACCGGGTGGACGTGGTACTTATGATGCTGCATATCCACCACTTCCACAACAACGAGGCGGGTAGGTTTTATAAATTTTATAAAATGTCAATTTAAACGGAAAAAACACGGATTTACGAATTTGTGGTCTATTAGAATCGAATAATTGATAAAAGTACGGTGATTTTGGTTGAATAACATGAAATTTTGTTTCCTTTATGGTTTACTTAACAGTTAGCGTACGTATTGAGATCCATTCGTCAAACAGGAAATAATAAACGTTAGCGGAACTATATGCGTTCAAATCTATTAAGGAGACTTTGCGCTTTATCCTGTTAGTCAGTTTTTATTTAATTTAAATCCATTGCACACAGCAAAATTTCATGTTGATTGGTATTGACGAAGTATATTGGTCGGTACTTGGTTTCGTATTCCTTCAAGTGTTTCTGTTCTATATAAGGCGATAATTTACCTTAATTTCACAATAATTGCAAGGACGTCGTATCGATTGAATTAAGTATTGATTACTTGAAATTAGAGTAAATTATTTAATTGCCTACAATAATCCTTATATAGAAAAATATTCGAAATACAAGAGCGATTTGTTAACTTGATGCGTTATAATTTTATATTTATGTTTATTTTTCTTCCATTCTTATTTGTAGCTTTGCGAGCGGTGGCGGCCCAGGTCCACGTAGAGATATGGCTCCCGGACGCAGATTCTAAGAATTCAGCGCCAATTTTTTATTAAATAAGACATACAATAGTTACAATAATCATTTTGCAAATAATTACAATATTTAAATAGTTAACGGTTGGGTATTTATGTGAAATATATTGCGTTCGCTCTAGTGCGATACGTTTCAATTATTAAATGAAATTGCGATATTTCCCCGCGATATTTACGATAATTCGAGCAATTTTTTTCTTTACAAATTTTCATTCGTGAAATTCCCATGTTGCGAATCGTTTATTTTAAAAAAATAATAGTTTTTAGAGTAGTTTCTTTTTTTCCTGGTGTCTTAATTATGATCAACGGAAGTACTGTCAATGTATTTAAAAGATTCATTCGATAATAAAATGCCTGTTTAGTAGTTCGCTTTTATGTTTATATCACCCTTTTTTATAGGCAACTACTTTCAATTTTGCTCTAATTGTTATGTTTTAAGTAAAAGTGCGTTTCGAGTAAACTTTAAACCGCGTAAAATCAATGAAAATTCTATACTTAACAGTAGAAAATCTTTAAAATGTTTAAACTTAAAAAGTTGGTTTGGGATAGTTTAAGTTTCAGATGCGACACTCTGATAAATCAACCAAAAAGTAAATTTTTATTGATTAGAACAAAAAGCCAACCACATTGACCTTTGCATATTAATCATGAAATGAAAATGATGTCAATCAATGAACGGAGAATACTGTTTTTTCGCACCAATTCCTGTTTGATCACTGCGAATTATCGTTATTAATATTGTCTAAAATAGTACTTTTTTCCTAATAGAGGACCGGCGAAATTGTGAAAAAATACACGGAGCCCTCAATGTAGATTCTTTGACTACGAAAAACTGATAGTCTTTTGTGGACCGATTTGTTTAAAAATATTTGTTTGAAAGAATCAGCGTGATCCAGAATTCCAAAGTTGTTGAAGACTGGATTTTTGTTAGTTTTTCAAATAATAAAGTAAATCTATCGAACCGTAAATTTTCGCATTTGTAAATAAATTACACTATAAAAAAGTTTGAAAAATATTGCCTTTCGTTATTCTTAACTCTAACCGGTGTTATTAGCGTGCGGATTTGTGTCAAATTATGAATTATCGCTTTCCTAATGTTGAAACTTTGGTATTTAAATTTACCCTTTAACGAATCGAATTTAGTTCGGTTTACATATTGTTGAATTGTTGAATGTATAAATACTTTAACGGCCTTTGCGTATTCGCATATTTGATGTTTTTAAAATTTAGATTTTGATATAACGCTCTGAAGAAGAAGTACTATAATTTCTGTGCGATAGTTGTAAACCACAAACAGTATTATTTGGCTAAACGCAATGTATTTGATACAAAAGACTTTGATATTTTGTAATGGAGACATCGTTACGACAAACACATTGTTAGAACGGTCATAATTTCAGCGCTCTATAACGTATATTCGGATAGATGACTGCGGTGCTTTCAGTTTAACTGAAACTGCACTTTTTGCGTTCAAATTATCAACCTCAAGAATTTTACTCTATTTGCTGACAAATAGAAAAAATAATAGAAATCATATCTATACTCTGTCCAAAAATTAAGTATAATATTTCAAAGAACAGATGGAAGGTTATAGGCAACTTAACCCCTTCAGTTAATGTGCACACTCGAGATAATTCGAGCGGGGTTGTATTTTATTATATACAATATTAAATTTTGATTATTTTTGTGTTTTTTTGACAAAACAATGATCTAAATTGTGTTTTTTTACGAAAAAAAATTGATTTTTATTTGGCCCGTTTTTTAAAAGAAAAGTTCCTAAAGTTTACATGTTTACATGAAAGAAAAAGTATATTATATTGTGGCACTCCTGTTTGAATAAAGCCCTTCGCATTTGTTTACATAATTTGGTGTATTTTTTTTTTATATTAACCAAGAAGTTCGATATTTTATATTTCTTTGGAGATTGTAAAATCCTTTTCTGTTTAATACAATAAAGAACCAAAATTTTGAGGTCTTAATACAGGAACTATTTTTCGTTGTGTAGATTAGCTGCATTTCTGTAATTTGAAATTCTATACTTAATTTTTGGATGGACTATAGCCATTATTTTCTTTCGATCGAGAACTGAACAGTGTACATCAACTTTGAAGATAATTTTGTGAAACGAGGAAATTGCGTCGGCGATATGTTGGGAAAAATCAATTTCTCATTTTTATTACGAGTCAATTGATCAAGGAGGGCAATGATGCGTTATTACAAATCGAAGCCAGTACAAAATTGGTAATGTATATTCTACAATACAAGAATTCTAATGTAAGTTACAGAACAATATTAAGTAGGTATTAAAGAAGGCGTTAGAAATGTCATTAATATTTAAGATTTCCGCGTAATTTTGTAACAAATCATAAAAACTTAAATTGGATGGAGTTATGTAAGAACGAATTAGCAACCATTTGAGACAGAAACACATGACGCAGCGGTACTTAATACAATCCAAATCAGGGTCCGAAGCGAAATATGTAATGCTCGAAATAAAACCAGCAGAAATATGCGCTTTTAGGTACATTATTTGAGATTTTTATGACTTGGTATTTAGATGATTAAGCACTTTTCGGAAATCGGCTACGCTATACAAGAATTAAATCTTAAGTGCGTGCCATATCAAAGTTGAATTTTTGGTAAAAAAAAATAAACATCGTTAACGCTTCACCCACAAATGCGACAGAAAATTTTCCTCTACAGGTTGAACTTTAAGCCTTTCGCCTGCCACCATGTGCTATTGTTTGTTGACCGCTGGTTTAGGACCTTTAAAATTGTAAATTATTGTTAATTTATTCTGCCTGGGATTCCTCTAATAACGTTTTGTGTCTATCTCTCCCTTTATTTAGAATAAACGAAAGCCAATTTTTAATGTTCGAAAACATAGATTCAGTAATTCTTCATTTTTTGTGAATTTCTATTAACTGCAGGAATAGTTCAATGTTCAAGTCATAAATTCTAGGATTTCCCAACACCTTTGGCTGAAGCTCATAATGTATATCATTTTCGATTTTTGACGTGTTTGTAATCAGTTTAGCCAAAAGTAGAACTATTGACTTTGACCAGCCAAATAGTCTTATTGCTTTTGGAATTGGGTGCATAAATGTTCGATCTTTTGCACCGTACAATTTTGAATACACATCCAGAATCTCTCAACGTTTAAAAAAAAGCAACTTTCTACCTTTGCGGAGTAACTGCGCCTCGTGCTTTGACCATAATAATTACAACCCCGTTTTTCAAGATTTGCCGCTTAACTCTCGTTATTATATAACTCCATCCAATGTCCACAAAAAATGCTGTGCGTTAATGTGAACACAATTTAACTTTTTTTTTAAGTCATTGGTCGCATTGATATTTTTATTACGTTTTATTTTAAAAGAAAAATTGTAAATTTTGCCGTATAATTTTTAAAAAAAGCGAAAACGCAATTAATCTGAGAAGATAACGAACTAGACCATTTGCGGATACATCCTATTCGTCTTCAATTCACAAACGCACGCACGCATACATGGTTGTTTATTGTCGTTGCAAGCGCACCCTAACCAGCGATTCTTTATCTCTAAAAAGAGACTTCCAAAAATCAAGAATTTGTCCGTTTATAAACGCTACGTATCAGGTGAGGTACTTGTACAACTGTTTTGTAATAAATAGTAAATTTGAAACAATAAACCAAAAGCCTATGGTTTTTTTTGAAATAATCAAATTAGCGTCTAGTTTGATGGTTCAATTGTATGTATTCGTGCGCTAAATACAACTACATTAAAAATCGTTTTGATAAACAAAAAAATTTATTTAAAATGTACGAAAATTAATTGAAATTTGTATGGCTTTAGGTGATTTGAAGATATGGATGGATAACTAAATGTACACGATAGTTTGCACTATTTCATCAACAATGAAAGGAGAAGGAGCTGTAAATAATACGAATCGATTTGGGATCAAGTGAGTACTTTTTAAACGATAAACAAAAAGTAACTAAACGTGTTTCAGGACAAGTGCCGCGGTGCCAGAAGACAGAACATAATTAAATTATTTAATATTAATTTAATTAATTAATTTTTATTGAATGTATTTTTTTATAATAATAATAATAATGTTAATAAATATTACTATACATTTATACATGCTACATTTAAATCAAAAACAATAGATAGAAGTAGTTTTAACAATTCTAAAGCGTATTTTGTGTAATTATTATTTCTTAAACAAGTTTGATTCAATAACTGATTATAATCACAGTAAGAAATGAATGATTTATAGAAATGATGATTATAAAAATATATGTAATTATTGCAAAAAAATATATTTAACATAATCTGAAATGGTCATTTTCCCATATGGAATTATTATTTAAAAACAATAATAAATCTTATTTAGATTTATACGGAACAACTCTATGATCGTTATCGCCCCAATTTTTATGAACTTCCTTATTACACTCCGAACAGTATAAATCCCCACCACAATCGTAACAACGATACGACGCATCATTATTGCATAGAACACACCATGGTAATTCCGGTGATGTTCTTATATCATCATCATCAAGATCGTTGTCGTTATCCAGATCATTTGAAGAGTTTCTCTTTTTGGTTGCCATATCAATCGAACAACGCTCCTCTAATGCCACCTCGTCCATAATTTTCTTCGTAATCTTATCAATGTCCTCCTCAGAATTACTAGAGTCATCATGCAAATTACTGATATATGGTCCCTCATTTGGTCGTACACCTTGTTCGCGTAGTGTTGCCAAACGTGCTTCGATCTCTTCCTGTGGATTATGTACTAATTCGATTTCACGTTCATTGATGAATTGTTCTAATAATGAATCGGTTTTTTGTGGATCGGTACGTGTATCAATTGTATAAACCTACAATATTCAATCATTATTCTTAGTTATTTTATGATTAATGATCGGATACGAACGGGTTTGCTTGGACCTTCGACATAATCATTTTCACCTTTCAAATTGGCCAAACGTTGCCGTAATTCCCATTCGGTTGGTGGTGGTTGGCCTTTCTCATCTTTTAGTTTTTCTAAACGATCCACCAATTTTTGATCAGCCGGTGATAGGCCTGTACGTAATGCTTGGATTTTCGGATCGTGTTTGTACATTGTGATCGGTTTAGCTGCTGGATTTTCTAGATTCTCTAAACGCCTTCACGTAGGATTTTATTTATTAAATAATTGGGCATTATTGTAGAGATTTTGTGTTCCAAATTCAACGGTTTGCAAATCAAATGTACTTATATGTTATTACCAAAACACATGAAGTCTGCCTACTAGTGCGTAAAATTGCTAGAAACTATCAGCTTTTCCAAAAGATGTCAAATAAATGTTCTAGGCTATGAAATTGTTACAACGAAAAGCATGCAAAATTGCCAAAAAAAAATGTTTGTTGGTATAAAAGTATCAAGAATGCGTAAATTGCTTTGTAACGCATGAGTTAACAATTCACTCTTCAATGTATCTGCTATGTTACGAGAGTAATTAAATTTGAGCAAAGATCCCCTAAGTTCTCAATTTTGTACGACCAAAAAAGGAACGAAATGAAACGTTTTTGGCACGGGCTTTCCTACGTTCCTGCTATTTTAGCAACTCTTGTAGTACTAGACGGTAGAATAATAAGCGTGATCGTTTTGGGGATGAAAAGAACACAATTAAAGCTCTGATTAGTTTATAGAATTGAGCTCAAAATACTCATAAACCGTTATATATTGAATTCTAGTCATTTTTCTCTCTTTTCGGATGAAGTTTGTCATTATTAGGTATTTTTTAAAATATGAGCTATATTGAAATTTTCGATTTCGCAGGTGAAAAATCCAAAATGTATTGTTGAATTATTTCAGAGTGCCATGAAACAATTGTTTTTTTAGCTTATCTTTTGTTTTGATATGAATTATAATCACTAGGTAACAATTGTTTCATGGCACACTAAAGTCTTAATAATGTCTCAAATATCTGTATTCATACAAACATTTTTGGAAAAGCAGTAATACTTCTGGTGTTCCACCCCCCAATCTTAAAAGATTGGGATCCTCGCAAATGCTAGCACAATTGGTTGACAAAAAATGTTGAATTTGGTGCACAAAACTTGGTTATTAATTAAAATTTACTTAATAAACGTATCCGGTGGTATGATCGGTGTTTGTTGTTGATTTGGTAAACTAGTTCCTGAGGCCAATTTCGAATAACACAATTTACAAACATTATATTCACCATTACCTTTTGATGGTAGTTTGCATTTCTGTTTTAAACATTTATTACAAAATGATAAACCACAATTTGTACAACCCATCTGAAACAATCAATAATAATTGTTATAACAACCGTAGTAATAATTATTAGTGTTTAATTTTATATAATCAATTTTATTACCTCTTTATGGAAAAAGTTGAATTTCGTATTACAATGATTACACGACATTATTTAGAATTTTTAGATTTGTTCTTTTTTTTGTCAATATAACAGTAAAACAAAACAAATAATTTTAATATAATTTATTATTATTTATTATTATTATTAATTTTTTTTACTAGCAAATTAATCAACTCCACTACAATGTCAATCAGCACAAATCAACAAAGTGGCCTGCGCAACAATGTTGACAAATGTCTTTTTATAACAAATCCAAATATTTTCAAACGAATTAAAATTGAAGAAAATATATGCAAACATATTTTAATTGATTTCTATAATGAATATTGATATATCACAGCACTAAATTATTTTCTACTTCAATTGATAATAATTAATAACATAGAATAGAGTTTGACGAATCCATGAAAAATTGATAGATTTGACAACGCTGTTGTGGTGGAATATTACTTTGTTAAATCTCGGATCTCACTGACGCGACACATGGCGTCCAACGTGACGCAAAACACTATACGTTATAATAACGTATAGTGTTTTGTTTATTTTCTATGCGTGCATAGAAAAACTCCAGGTGTTGTTTGATCCCCAATCTCTTGAACGAGTGTATTAAAGGCATTTATTAATAATAGCGCCTATAATTAGAATTGTTTCGCTGAATAGATGTCATGCAACTTCACCTCTTTAAAAGCGTTGCCTGTGGATCATTGCGACACAAATGAGCGAGAGACAGAGAGAGAGAGAGAGGCGCGGTACGGTAGTAAATTTTTTCACAGCGTAACGAAAATGCGTGACCCCGTGAGGGGAAACCCTTCCCCTCTAACAGACAGCTGAGAGGGAAGGGTGAGGCGTTGCCATAGCGTCGCTTCTACTCTCTCTCTCTCTCTCTCTCTCTCTATGTGTCAGTTCTGCCAACTGTGTAAAATAAACACAAGGGTCTAAAGTAGGTAACAGTGATCGATGTACAGGGTGGACCATTTTCGATGGTTTTGCAGGGTATCTCCTATAAGGAGAGCTCGTACAGAATAATGGATAGTACATTCCTGTCCTACTTTTTCCTGACTAGTCAGATGGTGCAATTAGATTTTTGCTATGTTTGTTTGTTTTCGAGTTATTTTCAGTTTTTTATTTTTTCGCGATTTCGAAGATGCCTTATATCTCGTAGACTTTCGAGAAAGTTGACGCTTTTTCCACAGTTTCTAGTGTAGTTTTTAAAGCTGATTCTATTTAGCTAATTAGATTTTCTCTAGCTCTCACCGTTTTTGAAATATAACACAAACTTATGTTTTTTTAAATGGAACCTATATTTAATTTATCGCTCATTAAATTGCTTATTTTTTTCTGATTTCGAATATATACTTTGATATAGTTATTGTCAAAAATGCGGGAGTTATTTTGAAAATTTCGATTTCGCAAGTGAAATGATTACTAAAATTATACTCGAAAGAACTTTCAGAGTGCCATGAAACAAGTTTTTTACTTGTTACAAAATGCGAAACAAAAGTATATATGAAATGCTACCTATTTATACTATTTGTTTCGTTGCACAAGCTAAAAAACGATTGTTTCATAGCACTCTAAAGTCCTTTTCGAATATGATTTTGGAATGTTTCCTACTTGCGAAATCGAAATTTTCAAAATAACTCCCGTATTTTTGATAATAACTATAGCAAACCACATATATTTGAAATCAGAAAAAAATAAGCAATTTAATGAGCGATAAATTAAATATAGGTTCCATTTAAAAAAACAAGTTTGTTATATTTCAAAAAACGCTGAGAGCTAGAGAAAATATAATTAGCTAAATAGAATCAGCTTTAAAAACTACACTAGAAACTGTGGAAAAAGCGTCAACTTTTTTGAAAGCCTACGAGATATAAGACATCTTAGAAATCGCAAAAAAGTGAAAAAACGGCCATAACTCGAAAACAAAAGAACATAGCAAAAATCTAATTGCACCATCTGACTAGTCAGGAAAAAGTAGGACAGGAATGTACTATCCATTATTCTGTACGAGCTCTCCTTATAGGAGATACCCTGCAAAACCATCGAAAATGGTCCACCCTGTACAGCGCCCTCTGGAACGAAACTAAAACTTTCTGGCCTACCGCGGTTTATGAATTTTGTATTTATAAATTAATTAATGACGCTAAATTATATATGAATATTGTTTTGAGATAACTGAAATGCAGAAATAGACAACTGCTGAAAAAATCGAGCCTTCAGGCAACGTCTAATAGAAAATAATTCATTCATCTCACATAACCATATCCTAATCCTAAAAATGAACTTCATCTCCAACCTAAGAAGTTAAACTTCTGATGCGCAGCGTTAAAAGTACTTTCAATTATTTTTGTAAATGAATCAATTAGTGGAGTATTACTTGAAAAACCGGATTGACCTGTGAAAAATCGGTGAATTGGTAACACCGTCTAAAAGATCTGAAAACAAGCTACAACAAGATCTGAAAAAGTACAAAACCATGTCGTTTATCCAAATTTAACATGCAATTCCTGATATTTCTGTACAAAATAGAAATAGCTGATCTGTATGTGTAAAAGCTTACAGAAATCTGTATATTGCAGGAGGTGTCTGAGATGCTCACCACAGCAGTGTAGTTTAGTTTAACTACTTAGAGATAGATGTCGCCATCTACTACAGTCCCTCAAATATACTTGGGTAATTTGTTGCTTACTCAATCAATTAATTGACTAATTAACATTATGTAGATAATTAATTAGTTGATTAATTAACAACTGAATACTTGGATGATGTTTATTCAAAAATGTTATGTAGTATATTAGATAAAATCTTGTCCGAATAGTATCCAAAATAATTTGTCTGAAAGAAAATTAAAGCGTCCGGAAAAAAGTGTTGTGTACGTGACGTAATAATTTCAAAGAAGGGAACAAAGCAATTTATTCCACAGCTACTTGATTAAAGTATCGGCCTAAAAGAAATTATATCCAACATTGTTCTACTGTTCTCATCCATTTCTTCTAAGTTATTTTTATTTTCCTTTTGGTAGGAGTCTTTTTGTGTTTTATTATCTACCAATTTGTACCGCATTTCAATTGGGAATTTTAATGGAATTCTTTAAATTTCACTACATAAAATCAATAAAATTTGAAATTGAAGAGGAGAACGTGAAAAATCAATTTAAATACGTGCAAGAATTGTATAGATTTTCTATAATACCTATACAACAATAAACACTAGTAGTATAGTATGAGAGAAGTGATTAATTAAGTTTAAAGTCTTATAATATCCTTTTAAAACAAGGCATATTATACAGAGAAAGAGCCAAGACCCTCTTCGACTCTTTCAACTTGTCTTGTGAAAGAATGTTCAATTAAAGAAAACTTTTTAATTTGTCTTGTGCTAGAGCCGATGGGTCTGTCATTCAAGTATTTGCCCCTTTAATTACACGTTTCACTTTTACATTTCAACACAATTAAAACGAGAATTATATCATTGTTGTGCCTTTCTTAGATTAATTAGATAATTAGAGACACACGCACATAGACACGAGACGTATCCGTGCTGTATCCGTTTTATTATCTTTCAAAAGTGACTAATTTTTGTTCACTGGCAACAGACATAATGTTACAGCTGTGTTCTAACTTAAATTGAATCTAAGGGAAAAGATCATACAACCGATCAAAAGGGATGAAATTCCAGCTAGTGTAAGATTGAATAAATCTGCTGTAATTGGTAAAAATCCAATTTTTTCTTGGAACAAATCTCTGGATAGGGAAGAAGGGAGAATGAAGCACGCCTAGCGATTAGCGCAACTTTCCACAAAAAACGTCTCCACACGACTGAGTAACGTGGAACGAACACAAATAAAACAGTGGACGGGGACTTGTGCTTGGACAGACTGCCGTCCCTGTATGATGGCAGACGTATAATACCTACGGATATATTGAAAGTCACTAAATCCAGCAGGAAAAATCCAACATTAAGTAATTCTCTATAAATAGATATCTACATAAAGACATCTGTATCGATATGTGGAAATTACAGAAACATGCCAACTTGGATGACTATTTAATACGTTGATAAATAGTTGGATGTTAATAAGAAAATATCAAATTTACAACGTTTAATTATCTTATATATTATTAAGATGCTACATATAAACAACAACAACAACAACAAATCTATCTGTCTTCGTTTTGTACATGTCATGACAGCTACACCTATCTCCCACTGCGTAAATACAAGTATGTTGTGTTTTTCATATAGTTTTTTATTTCTCTTGTTCCGTTCTGTATAAATCGTTAGTTAAACTGGCAACACTGACAAGATATCTATATGTATATATTATACGTATATACATAATGAAGATCCTGTGGACCACACACGTCGTCACAGTGATTGGTTGGAACATCCACCACCCACCATATTAAGGCGTGTCATAAACCAACAATAAAACGACACAGTATATAGAAATAATCGTGGAGAGGGGGGGACGACAGGTTCGTTTTTTTTCTGTTGTTGACCTATCGTTTATGTAGAGTAGAGGGGATGATAAATAGGCGTGGTCCGTCATTTTAGGGTTTTCATAGAGGGGATGTCAGTGGTGGTGGTGGTTGATGTTATTATAGAGTAGAAGTAGGGTAAAGGGAGTAAAGTGTCAATTCGGTTACGATGCGAGATTTATTATTAAAAGTACACGAATGGATTGAAATTGATATATTTTAGTTACGGTCTTTTATATTACACCACAATATAAGAAGGGGTAATTTGTTACGGTTTCGTGTTAAAATGTACACAGAGGGATGATTTAGTTGTATTTACAGTCTTAAATATGACAATACGACTATAATAGGTAATTTTTTAATTATTCCGCACAGAAACCGGTTATAATTGGTTAGACAACCAATTATACATCGTCCACAATGCAGTTGCGTTAATCGATAAATATGCAAAATATTTGTTGTTTCTTTGTAAATTATGACTCTATATAGGCAATTATGGTAGTGTACAATTAAGAATTCTCACCATAATCAATTTCTTATATAATTCTCCTCATATTTCAAAACGTAAAAGACGATTTCCCATTAAGTATTTCTAAGAAAAATCCAATACTGTCTTGATACATTTTCTCTACAATTTTTATTGCCTGTAATCATTCGATTTCATCAATTAAAATTCTAGATAGTTGGTAGTAAAACGGCACAAGGACTGTTTTAATAACAGCATCAACAACGTGTACAATTGTGTAAATTTCATAGAAGCCATAATGACGGTTTTTCAACAATTCTGTCAAGTTTCAATATAATTTTTATCGTTTCAAGGAATATTTAACGCAATAATTATGTACCTTTTACGACGTTTTTTTTTTGTATTTAGCGCAATTTATCCGATTATTTTGAAACAAGTAGGCGATGAGTGGAAGTGTCTACAGTTCCAATTATCGTGTAATTAACCCCAATCCAGCGTCAACTTGATTCTATTAAATTATACGAATAATTGTTGATTTTTCGAAAATTTCCCCAACAAAATGCATAATCATCTCCGATATTCTTCAAGTTTCCGTCTCACCTATAAATAACCTTATAAAACATGTCGAAAATCAACGGTGGTAACAATCAATTTAGCCGTGCTGTGATTCGTTTGTTGGTTGATAAACTCAACATACCAGGCTCCGCCTTGAATTTGGTTGGATTTTATGACTCCGCCCAAACTCATCTAACCCAACAACCAGAATATCGTGGTAGTTCGTCGTGTGTAGATCAACAAAACGGTTTTTCGAAAAAGTGTTTGTGTTAGTTCTTTCAAATTGTGTTAGGTCTAACAATGAAAAATGTTTATTATTAATTAATATTGGCGAATGATTAAATTATGGCGACTTTAATGAAGATGGTGCCGCATCATTTTCCTGCTGCAACAACAACAACAACAACAACCAAAACATCATCAACCACCACCAATCAGAGTTTGGATCATTTGAATGATGGGTCGATATCGATGGATTCTAGTGATAATTGTGGACGAATATCGCCGAATCTCGATGATAACAGTTGTAGCAGTAATGATACGGTGTTGTCCGTCGGTAATGAGAATCCGCAACAATTACAACCGGCTATAGACGATGATGATGATGATGATGACGATGACGATGATGATGAGGATGACAGTCGGAATGGTAGTGATCATCATCATCATGATGATGATGATGGTAATAATAGTAACGATAATGGGACGTTATCATTTAAGAATATCGAGAACCATTTAAATGCCATTTCGCAAATCACAAATAGCACACTAGATTTAAATCGAAACAGTCCATCTAGTCGACCACCAAGTAGTACAAAATCCGATTCGGAATATTCGAATTATCGTCTATCAGAATCACCACACCACCAACAACAACAACAACACAATTATCAACAACATCACAGCCTGGCTAATGGTAGTCGAACAACAACAACAACAACAACCCATCAGAACAACAACGATACAAATAATGGTAGTTTAAAGTTCTCAATTGACAATATTTTAAAGGCGGATTTCGGCCGTCGTATCACCGATCCGATTAATATACGTAAGTGTAAACCGAAGAAAATCGTTCCGGATAATCAAATTGTTAATAATAATAATAATAATAGTAGTAGTGATGAGATAAGTAAAGGACCAGTTGATTTAAGTAAAAACGATCTAACAACTGCATCAACAATTAGCAATGATAAAAAAACTGATAGTCAACCGATATTATGGCCAGCGTGGGTGTATTGCACGAGATACAGTGACCGGCCTAGTTCAGGTAAATTTTCTTGATTATTACCATCATTTTTTTGGTGAATTCCAATAATTGTGTTAATTTGTTGCAATAAATGTGGGCACAATTACAAATCTGAAAATTTATATGATTAGTTGATGATTATCGAATAATTGTGCCGAATTTTTGCATAAATATACAGGGTGTTTACGGATAAACGTTCCATCGGCTTTATTACCGTACTTATAAACCAATTTAAATCAAATTTGTACGAATCGTATTGTAATTGGATTTTTTTGATTATATCCGTCATATTATAACACTTCCGGTTTCGTCCATTTTTATTTTTATTATTCATAGGAATTACAGTGCAAAACTGGAATTAGTATTGATTTTTTTGGGTCACCGGCCAATCTAAAAGTGGTGAAACCTAATTTACTGTGTTATAAACTATAATGTACTGCGTAGGATTTAGACTTCACTATTTAGCTCGAATTCTTTGCTGTGCTAGGTTTTTGGGCGATCTACTCGATTATGTTAGAAGAAAAGCTCGAGAAGAGATAAAAAACGAGTAGTTCACAAAAACTTCGACCAACAAGGTTCGTTTTGATGGTCGAAAAATGGAAATGTATCGGTCTTGATCTTTCTGCAATTTAACAGGTTCCTTATAAGCAATTTCAGTGTAATAACGTTTTGAATATGTTTAGAAAACTACATAAGTAAATAATAATTTCTCCAAAAAGTGACTCGATTTAATGGTTGCTTTAGGTGGCAATTACTGCTTAGAAATATGAATACATAATTCTAGTGCTTAACTAAAGCTTGCAGCAACCGATTAACATCAAAATCTCGATTATATCATTTGTAGTTTTTCAGAAATAATTGGCTAATTTTCTTAACGCTAACAGGCTAACTTTGGGAGCCAACAGTGCACATCATAACAAAACAACTCTTCTATTATTGAAAATCAAAGCATTTTTAGGTTGCCAACTATGTCTTGTTAATGGCGGAAAACGATTCTAGAATATGAAAATTAGAGACCGTTTCACCTTATTTTCCTAGCGTTGCTGGGATGTATCTACCCACTACGCTCCATTTAGAGGCAACAATTGGCTAGTTTTCTTAACACTTTGAGAGCCTACAGTGCGCACATCACAACAAAACCACTTCTCTACTATTGAAAATCAATGATATTTGTACGATACTAATGATTTTTTGTAGATGTTTGTTCAACACAAATAGAACATAAACCGATTCACGAACAACAAAATTTGAGTGCGTTTCATCGATCTTTTCAGACGTTTCAGCGATGTATGTTGAGACTCAGAGCAACAGCCTTCAGTGCATCGCCCCCTATGAGTGCTACATTAACGATTATTGTCATATGATCAACAAGGCAATCAACGTGCTTACACGTGTAAAACAATTGTTGGAAGCCGTAAACATTGCATAATTCGTCGAATTTCACTAAATAGTAGCACTTCCGCATTATGCTGGCATTATAACATAGCAATATTAGGTATTATTTGATAAGATGAGTAATTTCTATTATCATTATAAAGCGAGGCAGACAGCAAAATCGCTCATTTCTTCGTTCGGAACAATAACAATACTTGTCAATCGCACCATTTTGTAACTTGTACAACAGGATCGCCCTGTATAAGAGCCGTTAATGATAGGTTTGGAAATTGTTTAATGATAGATTTGTTAAGATCTGATGCAAATTATCCAATATTAAAATGTTGATAGTAGAATAATGTTGAAAAAGAACGTCTCGAAAAGTTTACATATTCATGAACAGATCCGATAATTAACTTGTATTGTGAAGGTGTGTTGTCCGTTAAGATGTTGATTAATTAATCTATTAATTTAGAAAATTACTTAAATTGATCTGTGTCTTTGTATAAACATATTTGTGAATCGATCGAAAAAATATCAATATTCGCATCAATTTAAATTAGGTAAATTGAATTAAGTTTTGAATTGAAATCAATTAACAAAAATAAAAGATTATAATAGTAATAAACAATAGGAGCTGTATCTGATTAATCAAATAATAATGTCACGTTCCTACTATAAACAACTATTGGCATTTTACTGGTTTATTAATTTCTTGCGTCTTAAGACTTATTAAAATAAAATTAACATATGGATTTGTTTTTTTACAAAATAACAAGAATCTTTCTAATTGCTTTTATCATTAATTATTCGGAACATTATTGATTGATGCGTTTTTTTTTTAAATATGTTTATAAAGGGATAACAATTTGTAATTATATACATGGTAAGCTTTCAATACTGTTTATAACACTTGTAGCTAGTTGAAGCTATGAAATTGATAAGTCAATACTCAATCAGTAACAAATTACCGTAATTTTAAAACTGGTATTACAACTATACGTAGTTATCTCTCTATACACACACACACACATATTTATAAATGGATATGTATTGGTCGTATATAATGCAATGGTCACGACAATACCTTGTCAATAGTCAACGATCATCATCATCGTAATCATCATAATTATAATATTGATCGTTTTGAAGGTTTGTATAGGCGAAACTTTTAATTTGTCAAGAATAAACAGCCAGTTTTCTGTAATTTTTCCACGGCACACACGAAACGTTAAACCATCGTCAAAGATTATTATATTACTTTAAAGTAAACCAAACGATTGCAGTGGATCTTGTTTGTTTGAGCCGTTTTCCGGACGTCCGAAGAATCAAAAATTTTGACAGCTCATGATACTTGCGTAACGGGAGATTTGGTGTCACTGTTAAAGTCATGAATATTTCAGTGCCCAAGGCTAGCACCTTAGATGTCCAAACTTCAAGAAGGAAGAGTCCTTGTTAGTTATTAAGCCGAAAACGTAAAACGTAGTGTTACGAAAAGTCGCTTTATGTACAATTAGCTTTACTTTTAGACTGCTATTTTTGTGCAAACCGACACTCAGAAAGTGCTCCTAATTTTCTTAAAAACATTGTCAACAGACTTTGGCATTTTCTTCTTAGAAATCTGTAGTTTGACACTCTTATTGAAAATCACTTTGCCCGCTCGTTAGATTTAATTTGGCGTTCTCTTTCTTAGGCGCTAAGAAACTTGTGTGCCTGCTGACGCAGGATTTGATTTAATATTTTAATTTAGAATATTTTGCGTTTTTATGTACTTACTACTGCTTTGCAAAAAGATAAACAATAATTTTTGTAAAACTCAATCGTAAAAGTATGTTTCTAATAGTTATAAAAATATAGCAAAACTAATACTTGTCGAATGGTGAGGTGCAAAAAATCTATTTCAGAATTTACGACTGTAGGCGATGAAACTTGATCTTTTACAAGTTGGAATGGTTGTATAAATTTAACGAAATAGGACCACCAAGATTAATTATTGTTTGAATAATTTTGACTCGATTTTAATGTTATTATTTTTTTTGCAAACCTACTCTAATAGGATTATCGAAGTTGTGGGATTAATCGTAAGCTGAATTACATAAACAAACTGCCCCCTCTTATTTCATAAGTCAACCTTTGTTTTTAGCAGTTTTTAGCGGCGGATGTCAGGGGCACAAGTCTCAAAAACACACATTTATGCTGACTTGCACTTGATTATGATAGCGCCTAAACGATTCAAAAATATCTAACTATTCGTACTAAATCAGTTTTGGGAGGCGCAAAATTCAAATCTTATTCTGAACGCTGATCACCTACGACACTAGTTTTTAGTTGCAAATCCATGAATTCCTGCGTCAATTAAGAAACAAATGCTCGATGTTTGTAATAATTTATTTTACATAAATTGAGCCACCCAGACGATCGAATTTAGGTCAATGTTTGTGCTTAATTATCGCTTGATGCCCTGCACAATAACTCCCTCACTCAAGTAGTAATAAATATTCAATATTTAATGGAACAATAAGCAGATAAAGTTGTGGAGTTTTTTCGATTTTTTTTTATTATATCAGCGATTCAGTTCTTGCTCGCGTTTCATCTGTTGAGTACCTCTGCTACAAACAATCCATATATTTCAACTACTCGAAAGCATTCGTGAATTTCTATAATATTTAGTTTAATGTTTCCTACAATTCAACAATGCTTGATTATGCCAAGTTGTTAATCGTTTACAGAGCCGGATATTCAACCAGCTGAAAAGACTAATTAACTAGCCTGTCTTTATATAAAGTAATTAATGCAAACAAACGTATAATTACTTATTTATAGTAAAGTTGGTACTTAATTACGCATTAATATTGCATATGTTTATCATATAGAAAAAAACAAAACATGCACAAAGCAGCCAATAAGACAATCTGATGAAAGACCGTCAAAGTTACTTGATTTTTTTCTTTTTAGACTTTACTAGGGAATAATTTTCTTATAATTAAAATTCAATGATAATAATTATAATTAACTCAGTATTATTGTAATTTGATTGACAGACTACATAGCAATTGTTTTCCTTGAGAAGTCTTTGTTAGATAAAAGTAAAAAGTAAATCACGAAACTTCAGTAAAATTTATAAGAATCTTTTTTGTTTTTTGTTGAATAGAGCTTCTTCATGATCTTATTCAAGATTTAAAATCTATTTATTTTGAGTAGCGAGAATTTTTTCCGTGAAATAATTATTTTGTAATAAACGCGCCTTCTTGGAATTAATTAGCTTTAACCACTTTCAAACCAAAATACTTTGTACAATCGGTACTATTTGATAATTTACACTGTCTTAATTTGGCGTTGTAGGAAGATTGCAAAATAAACACATCAAATTTTAAGTGCTAGCACAGTACAATTAGACATTTACAGCTTTGCTGGAATTTTGAGATCTTTTTGATGAGTCACTCTCGTGATGACGTATTCATTGTCATTTGTAAGCATTAATATTATAGTGCACAAGTAAACATTGTATATACTTTATATTATACTTGATTTATTGCAAATTTACGTAATTACTGTTCGTTTAAGAGGTAATAGTTAATGTAAAGTAATCGGTTTTTGATTCACTCTCGAATGAGAGTATGACTGATTCGATTCATAAGACGAAGGGTACGTTCATATTGAAGATACTTCGATGGGGCACTCTACAATGCGCTGATTCGTTGCTCATATTACCTACTACTTTGCTACCTACTACAACAAATCTGTATCAAAAAAAAAACGAAAAAGTTTGAAATTGTTACATAGTGCAGCCGAGTGGTACCTTAGACATGAACGCACCCTAACTTACGCCTAAGTCACGTCACTTTGAACTACTGCACAACTGACTCACCGTATTGCATGTACTACATATCCTTTAATTTTAGTATATTTTATAAATATAAAAATAGGATTTGTGTACAGCAAAAGTTTCGACTAGTTTCCTAGAAAGTTTGTGACTTTTTTGGGACAATTCCTCTCTAAGAATGCTATTCGTTATTTAATGCGTTAGAGAAGGAATTCTTAATTGGTTTTGAAGTCGTCGTTTTTTCAAAATATTCTCAATTCTCTTAATAATTTAGAAATTTAACAATAGAGACCTTTAAGGGTTATCACACCTTGGATTCAGAAATACAAATAATTGTATACTTTTTTAATTTTTCACCCCATTCTGTTCCAGAATTTAAAGACATGATTAGACTGGTAAATTCTAAATCAAAAAGTAAAAGTTACCTCTTTTTGCCCCTTTTAGTGATTTTTATAAAATTGTCTTTGATACCTAAACGTCATACGAATTATAAAAAGATAATAAAAGTTCAAAAGTGTAACTTTTATTTCTCAATTTGGCAGAAAATGGTTTAAATACTTGCAATAACACTATGCAATGGTTCCTGAAGACCTTAATTTAGTTTTCATTGAAAAATATTGAGTCGTTTCGGGATATTTTGAGATTTTGCAAGATGGACTTCAATCTCCATTTCCTGTCGGAAGTTTGACCAAAGATCTCTTCTACTTATGCTCCGAAAAAATGATCAAAACCGGAAAATTTCCATCCTGATACATTTTGCATCGGGCGATTTTAGATTTTATTCGAGCCTTTATTCTGTCATTGTATTTTGCACATATTTGCTCCACCTTTCCTGCTCTTTTCAAAAGATCTGGAAAATCCCTCAAAAAATCGTGTCTTTAATATCTGACGTTGAACTGCGGGCGGCGTAGATCACATTAAAATCGTTGAAATTTCTACATTGCTCGATGAAAATGAACGATGAAGAAAAAGCGGCTGAGAATTTCAACAATTTATCGAATGATTTTTCTATAGAAATGCATTTCTAACATCTATATATGTGTTTGTGTTGTGAAACCAACTTCTACAATTATAAACAAGAACAATTTAATAACTAATCAACTTGTCTAATAAAAGAAACTATAACTAGTTATAGAAATAAGAGAAAATGTCCTGTTCAATTAAAATTGAAATGAAATAAAAGCATGAAAAAAAAATCTATCTTTATCTAACAACAATTATAATCATTTGAAACTAATCATTATACAGTATGTTAATTTACGTTCATTTAGAATTGTTAACATCTTTATTTTCATCGGTTTTTCAATGTTAATTCACCTGTTTCACATGTTATTGTTTATATTAAAAATTTTGTTATTATTATTATTATTTTTATTATAATTAAATTACAATCGAACAGTTATTAAATATGTGAAGTGGTTTTTTTTGCGTGCTTCACTAGTAAACAAAAAAAGGCACACCTACAATTTTCAACACCTACAGGCACTTGTGTGATTGTTCGATAGAGTGTTGGTGTTTTCTCACAACAATAAATTATATAATTCTATTAGAGTTAATTCAATTATTTAGATCTCAAACGATTTGACTACAACTACAAATCATTTCAAAACATGAATCACTACTGTTGACAAATAAAGGACCCGGATCTAAGAGGCTGTGCCACGAATTCACGCAACTTTTTTTACAAATTGAATGTGCTTTGCAATCAAAGTTGGCACAATGTTAGGGGTGGCATTTTGTCCATTTTTTAGGGGCGCCAAAGGTAACGACGTCTTGGGCCGGCCCTGTTTGCAATAGAGTGGATTTTTAGATTGAAAAACACACATTTTCGCCCGCATCAAGTCTTCTATAACACGGGCGAATTTCCAATTCGAACTCCCCCAAGTCAGTTCAGTTAGAATTAATTGATCAAAGCTTGAATTTGATTTGTGATAAAGTGAGTTTTGGACGGTAAAACACGAATTCTACTGTAAATTTAACGAATTAAGGATTCTTTTAACACCATTTCGCAGGAGTCTAGTACTCTTGGAAGACGCGTGAAAATCGTGTTGTTAGAGCATGTTTTTCGCAACAATTGTGCAAAATCTCTGTTGTTTAGATGGATGTGTTACAAGTAAAGATCGTTGTCACATTTGTGTTGTTGCCTATTTCTGTTGAAAATAATTCAACGTTCTTGCTCTATAAAAATCAATCAATTACCTAAACAAATACGGTTTTATTTCTTATAAAATACTAGATACTTATTTACTTTATAAAGTAATTAATGAAATCGATTTTTTTCGAAAGAAATCATTTTATAATTGTATAGAATTTTCTTATACCATCTGTTAAACTAGTAAGGAAACAAATTATTATCATTATACTGTGTTGTATTTACTCATCTACAGTTTTTTTTATTGTTCTCTTATTGTCAAATGCAGGTATGTATAGGTAGGTTGGACGAATTGTTTCAATGATAGCAATTTAATTTCTAATGAGATTTTAATTAGCAATTGTTGAGCTACCCATTGAATTGTGGGTATACAAGTTCTTAATTATATCACTATTACTGAAAGACGACGGGGAGATATTTGTGTGAATCAAACGGCATCGGTTAGGCCTCGTTCACATCTCAGTATTTAAGAAAATTTAAACAGTGACGGCAAGTAAACTAGGCCTATTGCAAGACAAATCTAGAGATAAGTGAATATAAAATAATAACCGTAAGCATTGCCTAAAATTCATGTCCAACCAAAACGCTTAAAAGAGGGCAAAAATGTTTAGTGCCTAGATTAGATGCCAAGACTGTATATTCGTTTTAATAATTTGATTATTGGTACCAAATTCTTGACTTCAGCCCACCAGAGACCTTGACATTTATTTATTCAAATATTTTGAACTAACTTTTAAGGATGTGTAATTTTCAGTGTGCGAGAAAGTTCATTTTTCATTTAATACTTCTTACGGTATCATTTCTTTAAAATAACAAATGGTTGTGGTTTTTATAATAAAGTGTTTTTCCGTCGATCGAGGCCTTAAAATTAGATCCCAAAGGTTATAGAAATACGAAGAAAAAAAAAGAGCAAATATTGTCGAGTGTAGGCGAAAAGAATCTATTTCAGAATTTACGATTATAGGCAATGTAATTTGAGATTTTACAAGTTGGTCTTGTAAAATTAGCGAAATTGGACCTCTAACATTATTATTAATTTTCTCCATTCTCCAATGACGATTGATTCTTTATATTAATTGCTTTATACAGGGTGTTTCTTACAAGTAAACATGATGATCAATAGTTTTTTCTTTTATAAAAACAATGTAAGACATGTTTAAGCGGTACATTTTCAAGAGTCTCTCTTCTTATTCTTATTTTTAGAAGAGTAACAAGTGAAAATCACTGGTTCACTCTTCTCACTTAGAAGAAACATCCTGTATATTTCACAAAAATTTACAATAGGATTATTAAAGGCGTTATTTAATATGCAATGTCTTTATAACGAATCGAGACGAAGGCGAAGAGAAAAAAACTCAACCCATCCACACATAACAATGCCATTCAACTTCAATTACATGAGGCTAAACAAAAAAAAAACGTTTCTGAGAATTGTAGATTTAATCAAATTTAAAAAATGATGATGTTCGAGGTTTTGCCAAAAATACCATTATCATACAACATTTTAGACAAGCAAAGTAACAATATACAGCGAGATAAAAAAGGTGTCATTATTCATTTTGTGGATATCTGATACAATACAACGGAAATACCGAATTTAATCAAACAAAAAAAAAAGAAGGGAGGAGGTGAAAGCATCATTAATCCATACTTAATTAAATAATCAACCTTATTTCTGCATTTGTGCGGTTGAGGAGTTTCGGTCTACCTCGTAAACAATTCTCGAAAATTTGCTTCAATCGTGTGGAACATTCGCCAACCACAATTATGCTCGATTATCAATCAAACAAAACGTGTTTGAATCGAAATCATGCCGAATTGTAGATCGCAGAAATCGCATGCCAAAATAATTTTGCTACTCATAGATTTGGATATTTTCCAAAATTTTCGACCAAAAAAAAAGTGTCATCTCAATATCCCCCAACAATTGGATGTTATTGTTGTATATTTGTGTGTGTTCTAGTTATTATGTGGGCTCAACATCGAACAGCACAGTTTATTTTAAACATCTTGATGATGATTTCCGTGGCCGCTATAAATATTAAGAAGGTGTGCGGTCTACAATCTTCATGTTGTATAATAATGTATGTTTGTATACGTCTTTCTTTGAGTGTGTGTGTAAGTTTATGTTTTAGAATAGGTGTCAAAGTTTGTTTGCCGTTCGGTAGTGGGTGGGTGGGCTCTAATCTTGTTCAAAAGAAAATATGTCATTCACCACCATTACACCAATGACCAAACCCGAATGATCAAACACACACACAAATCTCTTCTTATAAGTATACGTTTGTAGTATTGTAATATTGTGTTTATCACGTAACTACCATAAAACTGTCGAATTTCAAAAGTTTTAAATAGGCTCGCTGCAAAATCCACCTATAATGGGATTATAATTATTAATTCCATTACAAAATTGAATCACAACACCAAAAAATAACAAGGCTGGCATGTCCATAATTTGGATCGAATTGTGACGACTGCACCAGGAGATTATACAATTTGTCTCGTTAGATTTCATCAACCTAGCATTATTGTCGATTGTGCAAATTATTGATATTAAGGCAAATTAACAAATTTAACCATAGGGCAGACATAATAAGACTTATCGCCAATTGAGGCCAAGAATAAAGACAAGAAACTGTAACTATTTTGATACGTTTTGTTCCTGTTAAGATTCTATAAGTTTCAGTCTGTTTTGTTTCTTCGAACAGCATTAGAAATTTATCAAATGCCCAATTGAGAAGTCAGACTTTAAATTCGCTACCACACCGGGTAAAAGCTGAATTTCCTTTGCGTAATCGTGATCTTTGGCTTTTTTTTTAAGTGGGGGTAGCGTGCTAAGTCTAATTGTTTCTGCGGTCATGTGACTAAAATGACTGATGCTAAACACTGCAGTGCGGTCCGATTAAGCAGGCTGAATCATGACAACTGTACAAAAAAAGTCTTGTGTCAATTTACCTAAATATTACTCTGGTAAATTGAAACATAGAACTACCAATTTACGCCTAATAACCGTACATTTTATCCATTTTAATTCGATTAACTTGAAAGCAATATGTTGAACAAGCTTATACAGTTTGTCTATTTTGATTTAGTCAACTGTAGATTCAAACGATTACGAAAACTAAGCCTACATTTCATCTATTTTGGGCCGCCTAGCTAGAAGGTCAAGTTGACCAAGTCCCAATAGATATAGTCTATTTTATTACAATCGACAACACGTTCGTTTCGTGTAGCCATTATCGTTTACTTTACCTTATTGTTTGGTTTTCGGCTACAATTAACGTAAATTACTGTTTACCATTTGACCAACCAAATTTGAAATCAATAATAAAAGAATACCCCCAAAAATTAAATATACATTAGGTCTTAGTGTTTTCGTGGTATTGGAAGTGGTGGTAGTTGACGTAGTGGTGGTGGTTTTCGTCTTTCAAACATTTCTAAATATTTTAACAATTTCTTTCCAATATCCATATCGTCTACGATAATATTCCTGATGTTTGTATAAAATGTACGTAATTAACCTTTAACGATAAAACAACTACTATTTAATTTCTAAACTGATGACTACTGGTAGAAGAAAGAAACAACATTGAATCGTATAATTATTCTAATATTAACGATCTCTTCTGTTTACTTTCGAATTATTATTATTCTTATTATTATTTTTACTATTATTATTTGTTTTATGATGGATGGTTTTTTCTTGTTGTATGATGAAATTGCCAAATGGTTGGATGAATGTGCGCGAGCTCACCTCTCCGTCGTCGCATCGCGTCTTCTTCTGGTGGAGAGCGCGCGCGAGAGACCACCCAAGAAGATGCACGATGCTGCTATGAATGAATATAGAAAAGATATAATACAACAACAACAACGACGGCGGCATAGCAACCCACGGGTACCGTCTTTTGCTATTTCGTTACAGCAGGATTGTCAAATCACAACAATCAATTATCGATTCAACATTATCAGAAAAAAATATTTTATTTCATTTAAAAGACACTGATCAGCTGTTGATAGATCATATTATCTAAATCTATAGATTTATAATTTGTTTTTGTCTTTTAGTTTTAGAGAGAGTTCTTTCTCTCCCTCTCTCTCTCTCTCTGTTCGACATTGATATCTTCGGCAATTATTCGGTGTCGTTTTCAGTCTTCGAATATAAATTGAATATCCTTGAAACGGAAATGGGCGAGAGTGAATACAATGTGTCTTGTATAGGTTGAATGAAAGAGAGAGTGACTTCAACACAAAGGTGCCAGGGTTTAATCAGGCACCAATGTGACATCCTATCTAGCCCAACCATCTACAGACGTAGCAGTCGAAGGGTAGATTACCAAAAATATCAACTGTCTTGATAATGTTGTTTTTTTTTCCTCTGTTAGTATAAATAATTATCGAGAATTTGGTGGTAATTTACTACTAATCAGTCAAAAATCAATCAATATCAGTTCGTCACAAGAAGAACAACTTTGGGAGCGTTCCGTATGTTAGTAAATGATAGATTATCAGTTGTTGCTTTTTGTGGTGGAGGGTGCAGTATTGTGGATCAATTATGATATAGACAACTTGACTCCAAAGTGATTCAAATAACTGTAATTTAATAGAAATTAGGGGCTGCTAAATATATCAATACATTCGTTATCATTATAGTGTGCCACGTTTTTGTGGAAGTCGTACTACGATGCAAATTTGCGTTTCTTTCTCTGAAGACTTGAATAGATCATGTAATAATTAACTGGAAAAATTACTAACTTTAGACTAAGACAATAAATTTTTCTTCTACTGTAGCCCAGTGTTACCCAAAGTTAATATTTTACAGGCCACTTTAAAGCATAATTTTCACATTTAAATTAGTCGTTTTATAGGCTGAAAGGCAAATATTGTAGAAGTCTAAACTTATGGCCTAGCAAAAATTCTTCTTGGTGCAGTAATCAAAAATGGAACACTTCAGTTGATTTCCCTTCACTTAATTTCTATTTGTGTTCAGTTTAGTTTAGGTTCTTTATCAGACAATAATTAAGTTGTTCTGGGAGAAGCTCCTTAAGGCTCAACTGAGGAGCTCCCAAATTTTGCTAACTGATTTTAGGTGGGGCTAGTCGAATATCTAATACAATGTTTCTCAAAATCTTTGACGTCGGAAAGGGTGAAAAACGGCATATTTTCGCGTATATCACCTTTAAAATATCTGAAATCAAGAGCTCAATTTTTATTGAATGAAAAGCAGCCGGCTGGCCTAAGAAAAGTTCAGTCACTAATTAGCTGAAAGCACGAAGTCCTTCTGCAATTTATCTCAATTTTGTAAAAACGACTCTATAATTGGACGATTTAGTACCTACCGTTTTACTTGACCAGCATCCACTTTTGTGTACCGTGAATTTCTAAATAATCGTTATCTAAAATGGGAAAAATATAGCCCTGAGGCTGCTCAGGCGACGCGCCTGAGCAGGCTCAGGAATCCGATAGTTCCCCATTTTGTAAAGTCAAACTGTAATGGTATAAAATTGCTAGATACGTATCAAAGTAATTCGTAATCTCTGCAGTTATGATTGATGTTGTATTTACAAATGCATTGTTTTAACCAATGAGAATCCAGGACCTTTGTGTGGTCTCAAAAAATTCTTGATTCTCATTGGATAAAATCAGCAGTCATTCGCAAAATTTGGATGACTCGTTAATTGAAGAAATGACTCATTTTATGTAACAGAAAAGTAGTGTGCACAATTCGCTGTTCGTTTATACAATTGCGTGAATAATATTTTTAGATAATTGAGTCGTTACTCGGTGAATTTATGTTTTTGTCATTTTAATAAATTAAAAACATCGTTGTCAAGTAATTGGAGTGACATGTAACAGAAAAATATCATAATTATTAAAGAACATATATATTTTTCTGTAGATACAAAATGTGGGGGGTTATTATTATAAATTCAACAATAATCAGAATCTTATAGAAAATTATCAATAAATACAAGGTAATTGTCTAGATATGCGGTTTGGAATAATCATACAAAGAGGTGTCATTAAAGTCTAAATACCTGCAATTATTCTCTGTATTAGTAGCTACATATGTGAGTTTCTTTTAAATTCCACACCATTAACTTAAAGATTTTCTATTAATAACACAGAAAAAAACAACGAGAGAAATCTTATGATAATAATTAAAATAAAAACCAGTTCCAACCCCAACGTTTAATAATTCTCATCGACCATCATTATTATTAATTATTGTTGTCATTTCGATGAAGGACGCACACAGAAAAACGAAGAAGAAGCAGCACATACCTGTGGCATAATAACGACAACGACTGGTCAAAAGTTTAAAAGCTTACGATTATTAGAAGCCATATATACCCCCGTTTCATTTTATTTCTCGATTATTTTTCTTCAAACAACCTACCACATGGCATTCCATAAGATACATTTCTCTGACTCATATGCCAGACAAAAAAGGCTTAAAAACCATTATTTATTTTTATGGGCCCGAGGGCCAGTGCACTATACGACAACGACGAATATCATCATCATCATCGTGATGTTGATGATGATGATGATGATGATGATGATGGTGATGGCTTAATTTTCAATGGTGTTTCATAGATTTTTCAGTCGAGGAGAATATCCAGTTCATTCAACTTTTCGAGTTTTTTTTTTCGGAAAATCTAGTTGATATTTAAACATTTATAAATCAATTAATAAATCAATGTATAATTTACGACTGTAATGTTGAAACGTTTGCATTTAAGGCGATGCAAGTTTTTGTGTGTGTATGTGTGTGCGCCAGAGAATTTCCTGCAAATTTCCAATTGTAGCAGCATTTTTAAAGGGGAATTTCAAAAATTATCAATTATTTGATGCCAGTCTGGATCGAGTAGAGTCCTCCCCGTATCTACAACAACACTGAGAAACAACAACGACTAAATCAACAGCACACGGTTCGGTAGTATATCGCGTGCCAGGCGACCACACACATAGAAAGTTGTTAAATAAAACATAAAGCACGTTAACTGTTTGTCCTTTATTTTCTCATTATTTTCGTCAAAAGTTTTTCCATGCTCAACCCAGACCCACTGATAACGATTGTGGTGCGGGGGCGATTTTGTGGAAATTCCATTATTCGAGAAATAGATCGCTGCGTGTAATTTAATATTAATTTGTCAAAAGCGTTAGCAGGAAGTTGTACGTATCAGTTTCTATATCAGTTTCATCACCATAATCGATCATTTTCTTCTCCACACATTCAAAAACTTTCACTGTTAAAAAAATTCAAAGCCGACTTGATTGCAATTATTTAGATTTTCTGGCTTTTCTTGGCGGTACAATTGGAAAAACAAAGCCACCACTCTTGTCTTAACGATAACGTCACACCACAATATTTTAATTATTAATGAATTTCCATCTCTATCTCGCATTAATTTAGTATGGAATAATGTTAGTAACGGTCGAATTGTTGCTTTTTTTTCTTTAGCCATTAATTACTTTATTTAAATAAATTTATAATACTTTATCCTTGTCGAATCGTCGATTTACTATATTAATGTTATCTTTGTTTAAACTGTAGTGACGTCATAAATAGTCCGTTGATGAAGACATCTCAGACTGGCAGCTCTGTGTGTGGCATTTTGTATTTTATTCAACCAAATATTCCAACATGTTTAATCTATCCTTTTTTAGCTTTAATACGATTCAAATATAATAAACAAAGAGAGATTATAGTAACAAAAAAAAAAACAACAACGATCGAACAATATATAAAAAAGAACGTATTAAGACATATACGACTTATTCTAAATTGGTAAGATTAAAGTTAATGATTGTTTCTTTTCTGTTTTTTATCTTTTGTTTTGTTTTCTATATAAAAGAAAATAATACTTTGGTGTTTTATTGAAATTATCCACAACCATCAACAATACACAAATAATAGCTTTAATAACTTCATACAGCCGGCAACACGGAATATGCCGTGACAATCACGGGCTTACGTAATTAGATGACGTTCAATAATGCCATATCGTCTACTATATATATATATATATATATATATATATATATATGTGTGTGTGTATGTGGGTATTTGTTTGTATGTGTGTGTGTATGGTTATTATAATATTTTTCGATGGGATATCGTGAATGTGAACGGTTTCCAGAACACTATACAATAATCTTGTCTTTTTTTTTGTTCATCGTCTTTCATTATAGAATTATATTAAAGTCAATTTTAATTTCACACTTGAATTATAATCGGATCGATTATTTTTGGGTCTTAATGTCAACTTTGAAGTTGTCGCCAATGTCTTTGAAATTGCTATTATCACCATATGGTTTTGTAATAAACAACAGCCAAAAAAAAAATTATAACATACGGTACTGGTTTAGGTTTATGTGATTCGGTGCAAGTACTTCATCCATAATACGGACACTAGGATGAATTTTGAGACTATTTTGAAGCGTGAGGAAGTATACCTTTATGGACGCTTTTATCCAACCAATTTTTTTGTGATATTCGAATTACATCACTTATCTGATAGGCTTCCGAGTACATCGACAGTAGCCTCAATGATGCTGCGTTCTTGTGGCGGTGACACTAGCGCGTGAACGGTTGTAACCGCTTCGACTGTTCTGTTGAGTGTTTCTATATTATTTTTTCTATAAACTTTTATAATTTTTACTGAAAACGAGGATGCAATAAATCGTGTGCCACAAGATCCATTGCTTTATGTTTGAAATGTACAAAAGCACTTCATTAAAGGAGAAGGGGTTAGTGCCAACGATTGATAGTGTCGCAGTCAACCTTAACAGTGCCTCAGATCAACAGTCAGATGAAAAATCAATATAGGTGTTTTTGTAGTGATTTTCTTGTGATAAGAAAATCCTTAGAATTAGGATTATCTTGAGTAGATGTATGAAGTGCCAATTTTTGTTGTTAAGCATCTAATCGTCCCTACCTAGAGCCTCAATGAAAATCAGTCAAAAATTTTCTTCGATGCTATTACAAAGCTTCAATCTATTTTTAGTGATTTTTTAGCTCAGTATTTGTTTTTCATGGTTAATTTCCAACTCACAGTTGAATCTACGGTGAATAGATGCTGTAACTTCTGGATTAGAGAGGAGCCCGCCCTGGGACTTCAGCTTCAGCGGTAGCTTTTCTCTATCTACCTATTTGATTATTATCTAGAAATCTTCCATTCAATGGCAGGATATAGATTTGAAAAGCGTCAAGAGATCAAGTCTGTGAATCGTTTATTTCTGTTGGATGTTATTTGAAAAGCTCATCTACCGACTCATGTAACAACTGATATGATAAAGCTAGAAATGTGCCTATTGACCTGAAAGAATACAGCATGAAACGTTAAACAAGAATAAAGCTAACACAATATTGGAACGGCAAAAGTTCGCAATAGCAAGCCAAAAATGTTCTTCATATTATTTTTAACTTTCAAGAGTTTGTTAAATTAAAATGAACGCTTTAAGGATGATTGGTCGGTACAATCGGAAATAAAAGTACGAGAAATTTTCACAAAATCAATTTAAATAAAATTTCCACTTATTGTTAGGATCATAGAAAAACTTTTGTCTGTGAGTGTACCTCGAATTAAAGTTTGAAAAAATAATATACACTAATTTTTATACCAGAAATCATCGATACAAAATATCTTATTATACTTAAAAAAAATAGAGACCAGATATATAGTCTCAAAAGTTATAAATTTTATTTAATTTAAAATAATTAAAATGAATTTTATTCGGTATAGCGTGACAACAGCGCCAAATCTTAACAGTCGTCATAATCTCTAATGTTAGAAGGAAATAGTGTACCTGTCTCTATTCAACTTGTACTGTTTTATATTTACGTTTGAATTTACGCGGTAACATATGTTGCGAGGTTGCCACGCTTCTTTGATGAATCACACTACCCATTCAATAATATCACATGTCACTCATATTTGTTATTTTTCTCAATAAATAATATTGAAACCAGTTAATATTAATTGCTTAAATGCTTTTTGAATATTTAATCTATTATTTTACAAATTTACAAATTTTTCTAATTATATCTTCATTACTATTTTATAACGTGTTTTGGCCGGATGGTGAATTTTCCATTTAAGTACGTGTAAATTTGCAATAACTGAAAATTGTTATAACTTTTAAACGGTGTTGCAAAAAAAATTCCAATTTTTTCAGATGCTTCAGGGAACTTATATGAATTTTTTTTTCTTCACCTTATCCTCATAACTTTCAATATATCGACAAAACATCCTTAAGGCTTCTATCGCTGTTAAATAATCTTGCACAGGGTACGATAGATTTTGCGGGAACGCAGAATTTTTCATTAAATTGAATTCCACCGAATTTTACAAATTTGAAATTTTTTGTATCTTCAATTACTCAACTCGTCATTGATAGATTTACTGAAAATACCTCCAAGTCTGACTTGCTTGAATATCTACGGTACACACCCATAATTAAATGTCGTCTGACTGATAATGGGAAGGTATTGTGAGTTACCTGCAGCACACGTTCCATCAATTTCCATAGTCTCTCCTGCCTCTATTTTTAAGCTTATAAAATTTTATAATAATCACTCCATTACAACACCAACTAATTTGATGAAATCGTACAGTTAAGCTGATTATAACAATTTTCTTCTGTATTGCAATACAACAAATTAGACCGCAAAGATTTAGATGAATCAAACCGGTATTTCGGTTAATAGATTTTTCGAAAATGTATACCACAACAAAAAATCTAATAATACCAACAATTGCCGCATCTGTCTCTTTCTTTCTTCACCATCTATTACTGTGTTATTTTCTTCTCTTCTTCTTAGTTGAATAGCTAATTAGCTTAACCCTGCTGTGCTACCGAAATATTGAATCGTTAAAGTTGACGTATATGTCTATATTACAAATGGCCACCCACTTTGAAATGCGGAAAAATAAAACAAACAGATGGATAGAGGCAGAGGAGGATGTCGAAACTGAACACACACACAAAAAATAAATAAAAAAAAAACTAGTATAATAGAGATAGAACTATTTATAATAGATGGAACGTTTCTATGATTGTCAACGATCTTTCGATTATTTGATAAATACTCGACCATTTCTAAGTGAAATATCACCTCACTTTTGTGTGTGTGTTGTGTGTTCACTTCACAACAAGATCCATCCACAACTGTCAAAAATTTTGGCATTAAATAATAGGACTCAAGTCAAAATATTCCAATTGTATTTTTGTTGTGTGAGTATATTTTTATAAATATAGATTGTTTGTCCTACTTGTCTGGTTCAAATTAAATTCGAGAAAAAAAAAGACAATACTGAATGCGTTGAAGCGAGATAGATATAGAATAGAAGACCGTTCTGATGGGCGACCTACCACAGTGTTTGGTGACAAAGTGGACAGATGACTGTATTTAAACTACAGATGACGATTTATGCGGAAAATATTGAGAGTTTTATGCAAAAATTGTCATGTTTCCACCTTGCTTTGTTACGGTTTTGTTTGTTTGTGTGTGTGTGTGCCCAACTTTACTAAATAATTTTGTAATCCAAGTTGACATGTTTAGTAAACTTTGTTAAGTCTAAGCTGTGATCCAACTTAACCGGAATTGACAGGTGTGTCGGTCGTTGACAAACTCATAAAAGACAAGTCTCTATCTGTTTTTTTTTGTTTTGAAGAAAAACGATACCCAGTGGAGTACAAAAAACAATTGTCGTGTGTAAATAAAAAAAAAAACGTATCATTTATACTTGTGGAACCCGAAATAGAGAAATTAGTTTGTATAGAATAACACACACACACACACATACACATATGCATTACATATACAGAAGGTATAGAGGAGGTCCATCGGCAAATTAATGTGCTTTACATCCTTAATTGGTGGTCGGCCTTTCAAGTTGTGTGGCCCGTTTCATCCTTTTCGCACTTATCCGTATTGACAGTTGGTCTGTCTTTCGTGCACCCATTCGGTTGCTTATTGAAAAACATACAAGTATGAGAGGGGACGTTCTTTTGGGTATCTCAGACATCACCGTGGACAAATATTAGATAAACGCCGGGCCAAAGCTTAATGGGACCTTTTTGTTTAAACATAATCTTTAATGATTGTGTTTCGATTCGGATCTTGATTTTGACTCTTCGTTGTTGTTTTTTTTTTGGTTCGTTCAACGTGTTTTTATTCAATTCTTTTTCTATTCTGTAGGCGTCTAATACTTTTACGTTTTATTGTTATATTTTTAGAAACAACTGAAACTCTATAATTATGTATCTAGCTAGTTCAAACATAATATTTTCGTGAATTTTACAAAGCCTAATTAATTATTAAAGAATTCGCTTTGTGGTGGAGTTCGTGTCGTTATTTTTTTCTTCACTATTCCAAAAAAATAAACAAACAGGGTAAATCTAATATTAGCGTTTTTTTTCTGTTAACCAATCGACGTAGTTATTAAAATTTTATACACGATTCCCACCCTAAATTAGAGTAATATCCCTCCCTAATGACCGTTGTATATCAATTAATGTCATTTATTAGATTATGGGGGGTCATAAACTAATAAATCTATTAATATTTCAACAAGAACAAGAATACTGAGAAGTCAAATTAACCTACAAAATAAAAACTGTTAATTATTGTTTTATTGACATGAACACGAGCAACATCATCATTATCATTATTATCATCATTAATGAAGGTTGTTTCTGTTATTAAAAAAAAAACTGATTTCATGGGCTATCTCTCATCCGGTCCCAAATATTTACCAATCAAATTATACAGCGTGTCTGGCTTGAAACTGGTCGTTGACACAAATTTGTCGATTTAGAATAAAAAGATTTTGTATTGGCTTTGGTCACACTTGAGCCCAACGATTTATATCGCATACAAGAATTGAACAAACGAACAATTTGCCTAGAGCTCAGGTCTTGAAAATCTAGCCTTAAAGCCCCAAACGCCTTCCAAATAACAACTGATGATATTTTATCTTGATTTCAATTTAATCGCTTATACAAAGAAGTGTAAGGGTACCTTAATGTTGTCTCACAACCCAATTTAAAGCAAACCTATTGGTTTTAGAGCAAAAAAATGTTTTTCATCGATGTGGGCGTGCCTGTAAATGCTGGAATCAATTCTAGGAATATTGAGAAATGCTTGGGTAAATATGTGGCTGTACTTCTGACATGAACATATCCTAAATTTGGGTATTTTCTAGGTTATACCTGTTTCTTTTGCCACAATTGTATACAGATAGTTGCGTAGGCTTTTTCAATTTTTATAGTAACAAAAAGAATACCTACTAGTTCTGTGGAATATTGTGCGCTCATTGTTTAAGTAGCGGTAAGATTCATGAAAATTACAGGCGACATAATAGAGCATAATAATTACACTAGAGAGCTCCAACGTATATGATAAAGATGAAAAACATTTCCAGAAGAAACAGGATATGTAGCTCAGAACGGATCAATTTTTATCTCCTCTGGAAATTCACAAGAAACAATAAATAATCGGTGTAGGACACTTTATTCTTTTTGCTAGGCTATTGGGAATTTTACTAAGATAAAAATTGCGAATCCTATTAAAAGATAAATATTTTTCTGAAAGGTCCCATTAGCAATAAAAGGGAGGGAATTTGTTACCACCAATTTCTTATACGTCTGTTTCATCTACTCTGTGAATCCTTGTTCCACTCATAGAAGAATCTGGGCTCGTATCTGGCAACGATTTGAATGTAGTCTAATTTTCTTTTTTAATTTTCATAAGACTTTGTAAAAATTCACAAAAAATTATTCGTTTTAATAATCAACATATCATCTTCTAGTTTCCACTCAAAATTTCACGCCAGTTGGTACGATGGAAAGACGTAAAATCATTATTTTAGAAAATTTTCGGATCCATGTTTTGGGAAAACCAATGAGTTTTTTTCGGAAACATATTTTACACTACTGATATTGTAGTCGAATCAAGTATCGTTCACAACTGCAGCAATTAAATTCCTTGTCTAAAAACAATGATTGTATTGTTTGAAGATCTGACAGTCTTCGCATTTAGATCCATTTTCCGGAAAACGGATAACAATTTTCAAAAGAAAAAAACTCTAGCGCACTGTAGAACAGATTGATCAAGTTATTCGTTTAAATTTCATTTAATTATACTGAAAAGTGAAGTCAAAAGTCGAAAAATTGGAAAACCACTTAAAACCACTTTTTTGCGTATTTTGGAAAAACTAAATGCATATTCAAAAAAAAGAACCGTCGCGCACCACACAATTAAATAGTTATCGGATTTTTGATCCACCTTCTCTTCAACTTCTAAATTGTTTTCGAAAAACATCAAATACGATTTTCACGGAAACTAATGGGACCATAACCCGAGCCGAGCCATAACCAGCCTTAAGATGGACGGTTTGTGCAACCTTGCTTGCCTAAGCTCAAATTAATTTTTTATTGTTTTATTAGCGCTAAGACGTATTTGTACCATCATCAAAGACGTTTGTTTTTGTATTTCATGGCTGTAAACAGTAAATTTCTATAATTTTAAAAGTCAATAAAGACGTCTGCACTTGTAAGAGTTACGACTCCGCCAAATTTCCATTGTGGTTGGAAAATGATCAATAAATTATTTAAAAAATAAATTTCTGTTGTTGGTTTTCTATGTTGTTTTGGTGAAACAACAAAAATGGTAAACATAACATGAAATAAATCCGGTATTAATTCCCGGAAATATACAATCATACAACCGATTGAGAGAACGGTATTAAGTATTAATATACAGAGAGAGGGTTGTTTGCACCCTAATATCTTCTCATCTAACATCATCACCACCACCACCACCACCGACAACCGAATTCGGTATCCGATCTAATATAAATTCACGATGTGTTCCGGTTGTTATCGGTATAGAACCAGTTCAGGGTCCGGGTAATTGAATGTTTTCTGTAAATCGTCGGGGCAACCCTAGAGGGTTATTTTATCGACTTACTTCTAGTAATACGAGAGTATAACATAGGAAAAAAATAATCAAAACACGTTGGTGTGTGTGTGTGTTGTTGGATTCGATTCGATGATGTGCTCAATTTTAAAATTTACGTAAATGGGATTTACTGACATTTAATCGAGTTTCGTTCGTTAATTTGGTCACGGAATTTCGTTAAAATACCGGAAATAAAGAACAACAATCACAGAGTAGTTTTCTTTTGTTATATATTTTTTTCAATACACTGAGTGTTTTTTTTTGTTGTTGACGAAAAACGAAGAACTATACCTATTACACTATAACAATAAAATATAATATCCTGTTTTTCACGGAACAAGTTCCATGAACATTAACAAGTGCGATAACTCTTATTTAATTTGACTTTTAATTATCCGCCTTAGACATAAACGAATAGATAAATTCTGAAAGATGTTGGTTATAATATCGTTATAATGTTCGTTGAATTGTAATACCGGCTGTCTCTTCGTCTATTTGGGTGGGCAAAACTTATAAATATTATACATTGAAGATGAGAGAACTTTTACTTTAAATACTGTTTTGAAATATTTCAACTTCTCAACAATGACTAGCAGAATTTTAATCTTTTATAAGAAAGAAAACAAAACAATTATACAGTAACATGCATTTGATTTATATTTATTAAAAATTCTATTAAAAACAGCTTGGAAATAGGCCGTTTAATTGTAGCTCAAAAACGCAAAAGCACTTGAAAATATACTATCTGTTGGACCAAGTTATTTGGCTCTAAAGAGAAGATTTTCCAATGTTACGTTTAGCTTTTAAGAAGGACTTTAAATTCGTTTGGCAAAAGACGTTAAGCCGTATCAGCAAGGTGAAAAGATAACATTATGGAAAAAATTATCATACCTTCAATTAGTGTTTCCAGGCAGGGTCTAAATTTTTCCGGGTTTAGCAACATATTCAACTATCCATCGACCATTCTCGTTCATTTCCTATTTGTCCATTCTGCAAGTGAGAAAAATTCAAAATTTAACAAGAATTTTGAGAAAATGTTTTAGAATTTGCTTGCCATTCTTTTTCAAGCTTATCTAACAACTAACCTATTGCGAAACAGTTCTTATGAAGCTAAGACTCTTTTTGCTTCACTACAGTTCTCAATTTTGTTTTATTTTTACCATATCATTGATTAACGAGGTACAAAATTGAACTAAGGTGAGGTCGATTTTAAGCAAGCGTTTAGGAAGTGAAGAAATTTTAAAATCTCTTTGAATCTTTCCTTTTAACAAGACAATTGTTGATAATAAAAGCAATAGAAAAAGATCCAAAGATATTTTAATATTTCTTAAGATTCGTAAGTTAATTTTTTACAATTGGTAGATAGCAATAAAGTCAATCGGTTCGTTTGCTAGAATCCATCATCCACTAAAACTAAATAAGCGATTTAAGACCGGCTGATCAATATTATCAAGCGGAATGTGATTTTTATTCGATTTTTTCAACATGTCTTATTCAGGTAGTTGTTTCAGCCTTTTTGAGTCAAAAATAAAGCTTGGTTTCAACTCAATATTACAATACAAGTTGAAATCAGTTTTCCTCGGCTTGGTCTCGCATTGATTCGAAACTGTACTTGATTGTGTTTCACCTAGATGTCACCTTAATATTATATCTTTGACCTGCTAAAAAATCCCAATTTCACCTCTCTGAATTGTTTTATTATTCAATACCTGTATCTTCTGACAACTATATGTCGAAACACAGGTAAATCTAGGCGGAACCATATCAAAAAAAGTAGACTCGTCGGCAATACAGTTGAAACCAAGCTTCATCTTTCGACTCAATAATTTTATATAAAAATGGTCTAAAAAATGTATAGTAATTCATAAAATGAGAACGGCTGAGCCGATTTGTGTAAAAATTTTTGTCAGTTGTTCGTCTTTTCGAGGAGAAGGTTTTTACGGAAGAAAATTTTGGAAAATCTGGAAAAATCGAAAGTTTTCATTCAAAATCCGAGTTGACTTAGACTTTGCGCAATCTGACAGGTGTCATTTTGGCATTGTAATTTTTTATAGTAAATGTGCTATTTTTCTTGCTGCGAGTTTTGTGTATTGTTAAACTGATTCCGGATAGTCGTAAATTACGCATTCACGTAAAATTGGGGCGAGGCAAAGTTCGCCGGGTCCGCTAGTTTTATATAAAAATTCCCTACACTATATGATATCTCTCAAATTGTGGCACAGTGATTATCTTAAAAATATAAACTTTCCGATTATTGTGTCAATTTTGCAGATCTTATGTACAATCCCGTGCATTCAAAGAGGGTGGAAATCTATTTGTGGCGGTCTGATACGTCTTTTCGATCGCGCACAGTATCGAGAATAGAGGCGAGAATAAAACATTAACTTTAAATTTTTCCACACTACATTGAACAGTAAATGGTCCCAAAATCAATTTTCACATATTTTGGTGTTCCACCCTTATCTCAATTTCACACGAAATAAAATTTAAGTTGTACCCTTCTTCCACCCTATTGATCGCCACACCGTTGATTTTATTTATGTTTTATTATATTTTGTTTTGTTAAAGAATTTTATACTAATTTCTTGTTTTTTTCTTTTGTTTTAGGACGAAGTAAGTAACGAGATACACACATTCCAATGGTAGTTAAAAAAAAATCATAATAATTACAAAAAAAAAAACACAAACGAATAAGTGAGAGAATTTTTGATTTTAATTAATTAACACTTGTACTCCAGGCGTTAAAGTTTGTAATTACAATAATACCAAATAATGAGAGACACAGGGAGAGAGATATCTCGAGGCATTTCTCTTTCGTGTTTAGAATGCGGCATAGCGCCCAACCTAGTTCTTGTAGGAGTTGATATACACCAATATTACTAAGATGTGACTAGTGACAGTTATATTGGTTCATCTTAAGACAATATGTACTTGACAGGTTTGCAATTAGCGCATTTCTCTTGTCAGGTGGTGGCGTCTCTTGATTAGTTTTACAAATATCCAAGTCGAATTGTGGGAGTCGTGTCTGTTTGAATTTTAAGTTGAGAGAATCGCCAAAAAAAACCGGGCTCAATTCTGTTTCAATTCTGCACCCGATTACGATCATTTTTCTGGGAGATGAAGAAGAATTACAGATGTTAATTGATTCACTTTATGCATCACATTAAGTGCACTTTACGATACAAACGTGATCTCCGGTTAATATATAATTAAGAAGTAGACATTAACATTAATCTTTCCGTGTATATATAATATATAAAAGTAACTAGAGACGATTTTCTTCATGTACGTGCAGAAAGTTAATTTGAAGAGGAATACACAGAAGTATCGATGGAAAAAGTTGTCTGTAACTAGCCACGTACATGGTGATGGTAACTATATTCCAAAGCTGGTTTTGTTTCACATAAACAATATAACATCTTTGCTAGTTTCCTTAATTCATTAATCATTTTCCAAATAGCTGTAATCAATACAGATCGATCGTTCTCATTTAGTTTTCGTTCCTTTTATCTCTTAAACGTTTTATTTATTTTACAATAGTTTCCTGAAATAGATATAATTTATTCTTTTTTATCCATTTAAGTCGTAGTGTTTCTCAACTCAAGTTTGCTTGTTCTAAATTTTTTGTTCAACATCTATTCTTGTTGTATTTTAATAAAAATCGATTTTTATGCTATTTTACAAGTCGTAAATTATCTTGCAATTCTATACGATTCGTTTCAATTATTTTGCAAGTGAAATTTTAGTATTATTGTGTGTCATATAAATATTTCATTAGATTGATTGTGTGTGTGTGTGTGTGGAAAGTTGACTTGTTTAAAAATCAATCCAGCAGCCATTTGAACGAATTGGAAATTAACGCCTTTATTACTTAATCAGAAAAACGAATATCCATTAATTGAATTCAAATCTAAAACGATCACGTCTCGTTTTTTTTTGTAAGATAAACCGATCTATAAATGACTTGGTAAATCTGCTATTATTTCTTATAAATGATAGCGAAAATTGAAATTACTTTTTCGATATTGAAAGTTTAAAGCAAATTTAATTGGATTTGTCTAAAGTACTAACTGATAACAGACAAAAATTGCAGTTTTTAGAGTGATTTACGTGGTATCGCTTTTATACATTAATTGCCACCGTAGATTTTGATATCGGGTTCCTGTAGTCTACTCATTATGTCTTGATCTCCGCGCACAGATAATCTTGTCGACGCTCAACGTATTAAAAAGTACATATTCTTGAATACCAAAAATTCAGTTTCTTTCATAATCTAGGATACTTAAGTCAGGCCCGATTCATCTTCAATTTTTCAAAGACGGCTTAAGAGCAAGCTTTGCAAACCTTTAGATAAGGTTCATTTTAACAAAGGAAGACTTAAATCTGTGGCATAAAAAATGAGCCTCACATACAGGCAATAAAAGTGCTGTTTTAATACAAAGCAAATTCTGAGTCGAGCCTTTGCAATTGAAGATAAATTGGCGCAAATCATTGTTATGTCTTTCATTTTGTCTGTATCTGTGGAAGTTAAATTCAAACATGCAACCTGCATTTTTTTATTAAATTCCATTAGATTAAAGTCTCTGAATTGTTGCCATTTGAAGAATTCATAATTGAGGATAATATTAACAAGGCATTAGAATTCGAACTTCTTTTTGTATACAAAAAGTAAATGATCTCTTCAATACACGTACCTATGGCGTATTAAAAAGATCACTTTCCGTACTATTTGGAAAATAACAACATTTTTGTAATGGAATAGTATGAGACTCTTTATTGAACAACTAGTGTCATTTATCTTTTTGCAGGAAGTGCTACAAGTCCATGTTTATTGTAAAATAGATCTATAAAAATTGTACATTGTAAGAAATTATTGTGGCCTCTGAGACACATTCGCAAGCGATAGCGTTTGAAATCTAATTTAGTTATCCATCTGTTTACTAATCATTCAAACAAATCAAACTTCAAAAAAGAACCTCGTATTTTTTTTATCTTAGGTTTGTCAAAAACTTAGCCCACGGAGCACTTATGCAGCTCATGATGTACTGTTACACACTTAATGTCATTAAAATTATAATAAAATTTGAGATAAAGATGAGCATAAAGTAAGATCACAACCAACATCGCGAAAGCCATGGTCTATCTTAATCTTGGTCTTGAGCCAACAAACTAGGCTTAAGTTAAGCCTTTATCTAGCTATTCTAAGCTTACGTCTTCTTAAAAGTGTTCACTTATGGACTTGTAAGCAATTTGGAAGTATAAAAGCTCAAAAATTGGTCACGGTTTTGTACAATTCAATCTCTCTCTTGTTTTGCAACCTAAAATATAGTTTTGACCTTACAGAAATTGCAAGACCAAGTCTAATTGTAAGACCGACTTTACTCACACTGTCTGTAAATAATAATAAGTACAAAACGTGCCTTACTTGAGCCACAATTTTCTTCTAATCGACCGACTCTGCGAATTAGAAAGTTGAAAATTTAAAATCCTTCAATGTATTTTATTTAGAGAAAAAAACCGCTTCCAAAAATACATGACAGGGTCTTCCAATACTATAGAAAGAAAATTCGAACCTTAAAGTCGATAATAATAATAATAATAATAATAATGATAATAATCAAGTTTAAGACAGCATAAAAATAATGTGTAAAAATTTGAAAATTAATTAACAAACTATAAATTGTTTCGACTATAAAATTCCAGTCATTATCCAATAATGATAATAATAGTTTTTGATTTATGCTGATATAATTTATGAAAACTGTATTATTAATGAAATAAAATCCTTTATAAAAAACAATCAAGCACTACTGTATCATAAAATAAGACACATCTCCATCATTTTGCTATTTTATAAGGCTGTTAAGTTTCTTAATTTATGTTATAAGACAAACAAAAATATCCGGACAAAGACTATTTTACGATTTTATCGCTATAGTTGATCGTTGAGCTCTCTCAAATTTATGCAATTTCAATATTTTATTATCAATCTTTTCTGTTTTTGCATTAAGTAAAGACGGCGGTATAAGCGTATATTCCTGCAAGTCATTTGAAGATATTTTAAAATATAAACGATTAAAAACCGAGCAAAACGTGCAGTGAGGGTTCGTTACTGAATTAGCTCACAAACAATCCATTAATCACTTTCCCTTTGCCGTTCATTACGTGTAAGATGATGCAAACATAAAACATTCGGATTATTATTCTAATTAAAGTGCTGATTTTTTGTTGTTGTTGTCTTCCACAGGTCCTAGGACGCGACGTGTCAAAAAACCAGGCACAAAACCGGGCAACGCCACACCGGAAGAGAAACGTCCACGTACCGCATTCTCCGGGGCACAATTGGCACGTTTGAAGCACGAATTCGCCGAGAATCGTTATTTGACAGAACGACGCCGACAACAATTGAGTGCTGAATTGGGTTTGAATGAGGCACAAATTAAAATTTGGTTCCAAAATAAACGGGCGAAAATCAAGAAAGCATCCGGCCAAAAGAATCCGTTGGCACTACAACTGATGGCACAAGGCTTATACAATCATTCAACGATACCGTTGAGTAAAGAGGAAGAGGAACTGCAAGAGATGCACAATTCGAAATCACCATCGTAGAAGAATTGTTAGAAATTCTGATCTTTTCCGGTTGTCATTTTGTTGTTATTGTTTTGTGATTTGACGCAAAAATTCTTTGAATTTTGTACTGTGATTTCGTTTATGTTAGACATTCGCCCCCAGTGTTCGTTGTGAGGTGGTTTTAACAACATAAAAATAAACTTGAAAGACGACGAATCGTTGTTGTTCGATCCAAATGTGAAGTTTGTTAGCTGTCAGTGAGATCGGTTTGGAAGAGAGTTGGGCAACTTTTTACGTTGATCTTTTCAGTATGTTCAGCAACGTTTCTTTAATTCTACAATTCTCAGAATGCGAGTATTATATATATAAAAAAAATTGTATTAATGTTCCATTCATTTTAAACACAATTGCAACTTGTATTTGTGCGTACAATTGTCGATTTGTATGTGTGAGGTACTAAATAACTGTTTTTATAGTGCCATTATTGTTTTAAATCTCTTGGGGTCATATTCTTATTTAAAACAATTTGTTCCAAATAAAAACAAATAAACTATAATAATAATAATAATAGTAATAAGTCTAATCGTGTTTGTGTATATAAAAGCTATGTATAAAACAACACAAAAAACAAACTAATTAAACAAAAAAACAAACGACTAGTAACTATATTATTTATTGTAATTTACCTAATTAAATTCATTAAATAATCAACAACTTGAAAGCAATATTTATTAAGTGAGGAAATGAGAATTTGTAACGATTTTGTAAATAATTCCTTTAAAGATTCTTTGTAAATAACTAATCGAATCAATTTGTCTGCGACATTGAAGCTTATTCTCGACTCACCATCATCTCTAAGATTATCAACAATCACAAAATATCAGGTCCAATATGAACGAGTTATTGACTGTATTTCATTTAGATAGGCATCGGCAAACGCGGCAATATCTCTAATGGACAAGCTCCGCAATCATAGTACACCGAACGTGGCCCACGTTGCTGATGTTTGGCTATCATATTCTAATCTAAGCTTAAGTTCGCTACTTAAATCTCAACCTAAGTCACTAAGATCTCCAAATATAAGATTCAATAAATTGTAAAAAACTCATTTTTATTCTAACGATCACTTAAGTTGAGGGCGATAAGATAGCCCGGCCCTTTGGAGATGATGGCGAGTGCGGAGTTGGAGTTGATTCTAATTACTTAGCAGAAATCGTGTACCTACAATTGTTTATAAATATTGAAATTGTAAAAATTACTCAATAAAACCGTCTACAATTTAATTGAAAAAATTTTGCTTTACCAACCCAACAATCACTGAAAATCTATCTGTAATGGAGAACGCGGGGGCGGCAACAGTAAGGTGTCAGATTGACAGAAAGAAAAATGTGTATACACTCGCTGCTTTAATAAAAATGCTTTTGTTACTTACCACCCTTCTCTCTTTGTTAGTTTCGAAAAGCATCTCAAATAGATCAAACGCATGATTCTTTTACATCAACAACAACAATAAGAAATAATAATCAAGGCTATTAGTCATTGGTAGAAAATATAAACAGTGACCTATACAATTGTATGTGTGACCAGTCAATTAAATGAAATTGGGTAGCTGGCCATATATCAATGAATTGAGATTGGGGGGACCTCACACACTCCATCGCTTATATAAATAATGGATTGTTTCACGTCTTCACGAGGGTGGTGCTGGTGGTGAGTTCATTGAATAGGAAACGTTGCTGTTGTTGGTGGTCAAATTGTGATAACACGTTGTGCAGATTTTATCAATAAATCGTTACTTTTCCAAGCCAACAGACAAGAAAACCCCCCAAAAAAAATGAAATAATGATCAAGCTATTAAAAGTATTAGAGACGCTATAATAAAATTCGTCTACAAAATTGACGATAATTTCGATTAGAAACTAGAAGGAAGTCGTTATATAACAATAATTGTCGATATGGTTGGATGAGTTGGTTCGAATTGTGTGGTAGGTTTTGAAAACTTGTACCATTGACAAGGTGAAGATATCTATTATCTATTTTGTGTTGCTGTGTGAGTGTGTGTGTTGGTTCGGTATAATAGATCAATATAAAATAGAAAATATCCGAAACAGTAGCTGTGGTGGTGTGGTTGAAATGTCAACAACTAAAACTTTCAGGTAGGTGCGAGACAGGACCCCGTATACAAAGTTACACAAGCACACACATACACATAGAAACGCATCCATACAATGATGGTCGTTATTTTCGATTAATCGTTCCTGTGGGGTTATCTGACAACCGAAACAACGTTCACAGAGCTACCTGTGTGCTTTAATTAATTTTAATCAATTAAGTCGCGACATTGCGACAGAATAGATACCACAATTCAACGAGTTGGAATAAATGGAAATAGAATTGGAAAGTTACAATATAAACTTTTAGTCTATTAATACAGGTATACGCTAAATTATTGATATCAGAAACAATCGGATATTCGTAATTTTCGAAGTACAAGTTTTCTGTTTGCAATGCACAAATCAACATTAATATTTTATATCAACGTGTCAGTCAACATTAAACAGAAAATCTGCGGGCCACATAAGGTTCTTGGAGCGTCTCAACATGACTCCACAAGTTTTCAAATCGGACTCTTTTTCGCTAATCAAGGAATCAAGGAATTTCAAAAGAATCGAGAAACATTATGATTTGGGGTGTAAAAATAATCCCTTTATGGACTAGCGGATGTAATCCTTTATCCCCGAAATCAACCCGTTCCTGAGAATGCAGAAACATGCAGCTTACAATTAGTGATGTCGTCGACACGATTATGTTGCGTCTCGTCTCATATCGTTTCGTTGATATGACATGAGAAATCAAATTCTACTTATCGTAAAATCGGTGAGAGAATCGGTTTCACCATTTGGACTCGCAATCGGGTCTCTCGAAAAATTGAAAGAGAATAGTGAAAATCGAGTACATTTGAAGTGTATCAACATATTAAAGTATCAGTATTCTTAAAAATACAGGTGTATTTGTTAGAAGGCATTCCTTTTGTTTCACAGCTGCTCAAAATGAAAACAAAAAAAATGGAATACCATCACTTCGGGAGTCCTATTTATCGTCTTGTCACGATGAAAGGGATCGTGGCAATAATGCAGTTTTCTCTCGAAATCCAAGACGAGACGAAAGCCCGCTGTCTCTCGACGAGAGATCTGTCGCAGCATCATTAATACAGATTCCTAGACTTAAAATCAAGTATACCTTATCGCTAGAAAATATGGAATTAGCGTAACGTTGTAAAATTTAAAGTATAAAGGCAAAGTATCCACACAATGGACTCTCAAATACAAGTAGTGGATCATAAATGAAACTTTTGTTTAAAGTTTTGAGACATTGTTGGTTATTAAAACGCACAATTTTTGGACTTACTCAATGCCTTTATTTTAAAAAACGTATGACGTTTCGGACGTCTAATATCGTCGTCCGTTATCAAATACAGAATAGTTTTAATAAATAGTTTTAATAAATAAAACTATTGTAGAAATTTCAAACTGAACTGAGAAATGCAACATCTGTTTAGACCTGTCCCAAAGTAGGTAGATTGTTAAAGAATGAATGAATTTTGAAATACAATTTCAACACAAATTTTAGACAGTCGAATAACGTGGAAATATTGTATCATTTGTATTTTTAATAATTTTATTTATTCATCTTAACTTTTATGCCTATAATATTTACTTATATAGTGTGTTATGTATTTAACAAGAAAAATAGACACTTGTTATTAGTCTGTTTTCTGATAATGCAAAATTACAATTGTTGTTAATTTCTGAACATTGACTGACAAAAATCTGAGACTCTACATTAGTCAGTTCAATTTCCGTTTATATTGAAAGCCAAAAAATACAAAAAAAATGGCCCTTGAGAATTAGTAAACCGACAGATACAAACAAATCCTTCAAAATCAAATGCTCTATATATGATGTAATTTTAATACATTACTTAATATTACTTAAATAATAAACGTAAATTGAACCGCAGCAAGAACCATTGGGGGGGTTGTACAATTATTTCTTGCCAGGAAGAGGTGAAATAAGGAAAAGGTAGGGTGGTTAGGTGAATGATATGAAAAATGTAATGTTACAAAACCTACAACAAGTTTTAATGAACTTTATCATCAGTGTCAATTTGTCGAACGAATTGAATGGATCACATTTTGATGGCACCTCATTTATTGTTTTTACCTAGCTTTGTTGAAATTTAGGGTTTAAAATTTTTGGAAATTGAGAAAGTTCCTTTCTTTATACTGACTTTGGTTTTCTCAAATTTCAACGGAAGCAGATAAACGTAATAAATGGAGGCGCATCACCGTATAATGAATTCGGTTCGCTTCAAGTTTTTTTCTTTGAAGTAAATGCAGAAGAGGGTGTGTTTATTTGAAACAACCAAATTAACATGTCGTTGTCTTAGTAATCGCATGCTGATAATGACAAAGAAATATACGTTTTCAATATAGACGAAGAAGATGATGAAACAGTTTTTCTTTATTCCATAAATAGAGAATTTGTCCCTAAAGAATCAATTTACATTTTGTTTTTTGTATAAAGTAATTGATTAATTTGATTGCGGCTGAAATTCTTGTCTTACAATTAGATATGTTACCTTCAAAACAAACGGAAATTGAACTAACTAATGTAAAGTCTCAGATTTTTGTCAGCCAATGTTCAGAAATTAACAACAATTGTTATTTTGCATTATCAGAAGTCTATTTTTCTTGTTAAATACATAACACACTATATAAGTAAATATTATAGGCATATAAGTTAAGATGAATAAATAAAATTATTAAAAATACAAATGATACAATATTTCCACGTGATTCGACTGTCTGAAATTTGTGTTGAAATTGTATTTCAAAATTCATTCATCCTTTAACAATCTACCTACTTTGGGACAGGTCTAAACAGGTGTTGCATTTCTCGTTTCAGTTTGAAATTTCTGCAATAGTTTTATTTATGATCCACTACTTGTAATTGAAGGTCTATTGTGCGAATACTTTGCCTTTATACTTTAAATTTTACAACGTTACGCTAATTCCATATTTTATAGCGATAATGTATATAGTAGGACCACGATAAACTGGCCCACCATAAAATAATAAAATTTAACGCCAAATTATGACAATAGGGCTTGTGGGTCACGGTGTGGATATAGAGATTTACAACTTCTCTAGCCAGAAGTTTTATAATAGCAGGTAAAGACATTTTCAAAATATGTCGACAGAGGCATTTTTTGCTTAAAATTGTTACAAGAAAATAAATGGAAATACCTAGGTAGGTAGAGGGTTTCCACACAACTTTCTCTTAAAGTACTTTCACTAAGTTTGCCCCTTGTTCAACGGTCACTTATTTAGTAGTTTCTCTGCTATTATAAATTTTCTGGCTAGAGAAGTTGTAAATCTCTCTATCAGCACCGTGACCCACAAGCCCTATTGTCATAATTTGGCCTTAAATTTTATTATTGTATGGTGGGCCACTTTATCGTGGTCCTACTATACTTTACAATTTGATTATGTCCTTTATCAGAGTCTTGCGAATTTGTATTGCTTTCCCAGTAGTGTCTTTGACTATCTTCATTTTATTTTCGTTGCGAGTATTTCTGCAATACACCACTCCGATTGTGGAGCGTTTTACTGTTAAAAAACAGTGAATAGACAGATTATTTGCATTATTTTAGGGTCGTCTAGCAAAGCGTTGGATATCTAGTTAAAAATTTGTCTACAAATGACCCAGTACAAGCCAAATTGTGTGTTTCTTGACCACATCTATAGTGAACGTACTGAGTGCAGAGACTGAAACATCTAAAAGATTAGCTGCTAGTAAGTAGCTTCTTAAATAATTCCTTTTGGACACTAACTATATTTTATGTTTTAATAACGAATCTATTTATGCACCGGAAATGGCAGTCATAACAATAACGAACGGACAAGGGCATCACCTGTACAATTCGTTCATCATTTTTATTAATAAAATACTCTAGAATCGCCTATAAAACACATATAACAACAAACTTTAAAACAAATTTTTGCTTAATAACAATAAATTATATATGCGACCACACACACACAGGAATTGAATGTAAGGCAAAATATTTGTGTTTACTTCATTATTATTTTAGGTATTATTACTGCCATTACATGATTGTGATTGATTGGAAACGTGTGACTTTCATGTTTGTTTAAATACCTACTAGTCATAGTAGAAAAGAAAATCAATGCTGTGAGAGTTTGTAGAAAACGATTTGACACATTGATTATACAGGGTCATAGGTGCAGAGTCTCATTCGGCGCTTAACTCCTCAAAATTTCCAACCTTGTACTCAATTTGTTCACCGATTTAAGGCGCAAAATTAGGCATAGTTAATATGTAAAAATGAATTTTGTAGATGTAGAAATGTATAATTCGAAAGCTTTAAATTCGGGCTTAAATCGAGATGTTTTCCGAGGATTAAATGAGAACAAAGTAGGGATGATGCTCGCGAACATGCAACAAACAATTCGATTAGAAATATATTTGCTATAAAGCTTGAAAGTCTGGTGTAGTATTTGATCGCAAAACGACCCTTGTAGTTAATCAGACAATTTAATTGTGAATATAGAAGTAGCCAGAAATTTGGAAAAATTGCATAAATAAAAATTCAAATTGACCAGAAGAAAAACCATCAAACAAGGGGTGCATTAGATATAATATAAATAGATAATACGTGGAAAACAAGCGATAATAATATAAATCACTTGGGAAGTACCCTGTTATCCTTACGAGGCGATAATGGCCGCCCTCTAGTCTCCGTGGTTTAATCACGATAACAAGAGGGTTGAAACTGTTGTCTATGATTTAATAAACCGCAATGCTGAGGGCGTGAACTTTCTAACCACGATATATTCATAAGTTGAATAGAAACGATTGGATATTTAGTACTTGTTGGCTTTTATTTTGTAGATACCAGGGGGCAAACTTTAAAAAAAAAAACTAACAGTTAAATTAATTAAAATGGAAATAAATAAAATAAACGACACGTATAAAATAAACAGTAGATTAACTACACACAGACACTCTGAAACAAATAAAATTTAAATCGTCGATTAAAAGTGTTTATTACAAGAAAATAGTCGTAAAATTTAGTGTTGTATTGTCACCATTATCAAAATTTTATAACCGTTCGGTAAGAGGATGAAACGGCGGTATCGACTTTTAATTTTGCGATCGTATTGATTGTTGAAAATGATCAAAAAACGAAATATCCGAAATTGGCCCTAATCTCCCGTTATCATCCGGCAATAAATCAATTACTCTGCTTTCTTCTAAAGTAATTGAATAATAATTGAGGTTGAGGTCCTGCCGATTCGTGCCCATATTGTGTGCGGTTGATATGGTATTAAACTACATGGCCGATAAATCAATTAAGACCAACCCTGATATAATTCGATCTATGAAATATGCTTCTATGTGTGTGTATGTGTGTGTGTGTTTAGACATTCCCCACTATTCGCTTTTAGTATGTGGTTGTGTGTTGACCCACCCTTTGTGCATGGTGTTATAGCCAACGGACACGCAATCTATATACAACAAAAACACCTTTTGTGGCCGGACCGACACTAGAGGGTGGACCGATAATACCCCATTTATTACGAAATTGTCTTATTTGCCGCTAATACACCACCATTATACTTAACTTGTTACAGTTTTAAATGGCAATTGTGTAAATTAATTCAAATCTATTCAATTTGGATTTTGAGATAAAATTTATCAGAAATGTTGACTGGAATTTATGGTAACTAACGGTCCTGTTTGACGAGCACCCGAATAAAAAACTATCGTTAAAAAACAAAACAAAATTAAATAAGGTCCCCCCCTAATTGCATCCTTTTCTTTGCTGTTGTAAAATAAATTATATTTCGATAAGATGTGGACGTAAAAAATTGAGTTATTCAATTCGATATCAAACGATCACGCAACTGACTTTTTTTTTTGAATATTTTTTGAATATTTGGATCTAATAGTGGGAATGTAAAAGTAGCCATACGAAAAAACACAAAATTTAATACGGTAATCCGATGATATAACGACGCCACTGGCAATTGAAAATTGCAATTTGAGAGGAGATCGACCACCCAAGTCGTGGGCCGGACCGGGCATTTGTCAGGAATTCCCCCTTTATGCTATACGTTCACATTTAGTTTGCTAATTAACCGATTGCCGTATTGGCATTAAAATCGTACGACTGTTTCTGTTAATTAAGTTTAAATGTTATCTAATCCGGTTGTTGGTTTTATTTTTACCATAATTTCCCATTAGTCATTCAAATTAATTAACAATTTTCGATAGAATAAAAGAAAAAACGTTCTACTGCCGAAACCCGGGATCGAACCAGGGACCTTTAGATCTTCAGTCTAACGCTCTCCCAACTGAGCTATTTCGGCTTACATTGAAAGTCGATGATTGACGGAAATCGCTGGCAATGTATAGTTAACCAAACTAAATGGAGATTTAAGAATGGTTAACTTTCAATGGATAAAGTTGGAACGAAAAATCGATGCAAATATGAAAAGATCATTCTATTTAGTGGAAGGTTTATAAAAGCAGGAATTAAGCTTATGACTAATAGTATTCAAATATGTCAGAATGTGGGATTCATGGATGTTAGCAGCGATTACGGCTGTACTTGATTAAATAAAATGTAGGGTATCAAGACACAATGAAGTGCTTGCAATTTGTCCATTCTCCCTTCACAAGAAGATTCAATAATGTTTACATGAATTGAATTGTTTTATATAGTTTTAGTAGAAGAAGAGACATATAACGACAAAACAGTGTAAATCCTCGATTTACAATTTAAAGGAGTCTAGCCTCTCCCTCTAGACGGTAAAAGGAGCCTCTAATGTTTCTTATTTCATATAACCAATCAAAATTTGTATAATATACTTTCATAAAAATGTTTACTTATACTTTTACAACACGGTACCGAATCACTCGTAAATAACTCCGATATTTAACATTATATTTCAAAAAAAGGCCGTACGATGAAAGTATAACATCGTAAAGAATGTCTACCGTGTTATACGGGACTTATTGTTAAATAAGCGAAGTATAAAAGTTATTTTGCCGAAACCCGGGATTGAACCGGGGACCTTTAGATCTTCAGTCTAACGCTCTCCCAACTGAGCTATTTCGGCACATATCAACCTATCCAATTTAATTACCATCGATGTCCTTGAACAGCTGATAAGAAATAAAATGATAATAAATATGACGAAAAAGTTGGTGTGTGCCGAAACCAGGGATCGAACCAGGGACCTTTAGATCTTCAGTCTAACGCTCTCCCAACTGAGCTATTTCGGCTTGTTATTAGAATCGTGTTATCGCATCGAGTGTTCATCTTTATCGTATTCTTGATAGCTGATAAGAAATTGGAAACGGGTTAGAAAAAGTTTGTATGTATGCCGAAACCAGGGATCGAACCAGGGACCTTTAGATCTTCAGTCTAACGCTCTCCCAACTGAGCTATTTCGGCTCACATTTCTGTTTATCAGTCCGATCAGAGTGGACTATCTGACATCAATGATAAGACCTGTACTGTAATAAGAAATAATAACAGTTCAGTAATAAAATAGATTATAAGTTTTAGGAAAAAAGGGGACATTGTTTTATCATATTTTTCCCTATCAACATATGCCGTTGAAATATTTTCTTAATTACATTTTTATATTGGATATCTTAAAAAATCCTATCAACATTTTTTCCATAATCAATGACTAACATTAATTAACAGGTAAATATTTCGCATCATTTTCATCATAATTAAACTCTATTAAAAGAGGCATATGTTAGATATATCGGCTTATTTACAATAGTACACCTGTTTTTTTTCTTCAAAATTTAAAAGTATTTGTGCAAGATGTAGATACGTTCTCATTTATTTGCTAATTAACTACTCGTAATGGCAATTTTACTGAAAACTAATATCTCATAATAATTCATGTTACACAAATATGCTGAGTAATCCTGTATAAAGTCAATCAACATTTATACAACCGAAATTATTTATTGCTCAATGTACGGTTAACGATAAAAATAAATTTTAATCGTACTGCATTCACCAAAGAATCAATTGAATCGAAAACCGGAACCGAAGCCAAACTTTCTAGTGATCTAAACAGCGAAACATTGAGGTAGTGGGTATCGCAGAGAGGTATCTTCGTCATGAACGTATCCTAAGTTAGTTAGTCTCAAGCCCCAATAGGTCTCAATCCGTCCCTGATCAAGACAGTAAAATAAAATAAAAATACCATTCTGTCATAGTAACGTGGGAATAAACTGATAACTTTGTTTAGATAATAGTAGATTATGTTATTAGGCGTAAAACTGGAACTTTGTGTGCATTTCAGTAGACTGAACGCTCGAAATGCAGCTTTGGCGATACTTATGTTTTCATCTGCACACACGTAAGAATTTGAACGTTATTTCACATTACAGTTTTTACAGTAGAATCTCTTACCCATTACACTCATTTTCGTTACTTTCTTTAAATTTTATTAACAAAAAAACTCAATTGGTACGTATATCATTGTCCATTTGCAGTATTTTGTCATTTTTCCGTTATGTTTATCAAAAAAAAATACTAAAATTGCGATACATACAAAAACATTGTTTAATGCGCCAATATCTGTAGCGCTATATTAAATCGCTCTGTTCGATACTAGTGCTGAAAAGTAAAATAGTAGGAATTTTTTTCCCACTAGGTTGGTAACATTTTCATTGATTTTGACAACTGTCAAAAAGCATCAAAACAAGATAATTAATATACCGTTTTTCGTACTGATCTTTGGATTTACCGGGTAGTAAATTGCTTCTGCATTTTCAGCATTTCTCTTATTTCAGGTGGAGTACATGAAAATTCTTCACTCATTGTTAAATGAGCAATTTGGCGAAAAAAACAATTGACTAAGAGTGAAAAATAAAACAATTGAAGTTTCCTAGCTGAATGTTCAATTGTTTTTTTTTAGTAACACCAACTCCCACCAATTTCCCTAAATATCAAATCTCGCAATTTTTTTGTAAAAAAGGGCTTTAGAAAACTCGGGCTCCGTCGCTCGTTTTCTAAACTGGACTCGTGCAATAATAGGCGACTTCTGACACTTGTTCTTTAATATACTATTTACCTTGTCATTTGAGTCATAAAAGCTGTCCCTTTTGTGACATTTGAAGATAAAAGTAATTGTTTAACAAGGCGTCTTTAGTGTTAGATAATATAAGGCGGTGGATACCTACGTTTAACCTAGTTAAAGGCGTTGAAGGCCTCAATCGACATGAGTCCGGTACTGATTATTGTTGTTGAGCTTGTTTACTACACGGAAAAATTATTGAAGAGTAAACCGTTTTCAAGAATCAAAATAATGAGTCTTTATGTAGTCTACGATTATTTTCGTATATAAATAAATAATTAGTGTACCCACATGTAATGTTTCATTAATAAATCATCGATATAATAACGTAAATTATGTAGCTATAGTTACGTATAAAAAAAATATCGAAGTACTTACGGTTTATTTTGTTATTGTTTGTAGATTCATAAATTCTCACTTTCACTTAGATATTACGCGATTAAAATTCATGAAAAATCATATTATACTTTCTTAACACGACATCTTCAACAACCGAATAACACGAAAATCACCCATGATTCAATGAACATTGACAGACAGTGACCGGATAGTAGGCGGGTGTTGCAACTTGCGAGTTTTTTTCCGCAAATTTAGGGGTAATTTTAGCATTTACAGTACGTGAGATCTTTTCGGGGCTTATTAATTCTCTAAAGCACAATATAATTGTAATTAAATTAAGTTAATATTAAAATAGCACAAGAGTATAGGTGTTTTTTTTGATCTGGAGGTTGTCGACACAGATTTTGGGGGAGAGATTTTTAAAGAGTTGGCATCATTGGAAGGTTAGTATTACAATAAGCTGTACATAGAAGAATTTATTACGTTATAATTAAAAGAATTCAACAGTTTCCACAAATTGAGTGAAATAAATTTTGTAATATCTAGTTATCTAGTGTTTAGTGAAAACTGATGAACATGGCCACTTTGATGAGTAAGTTGATTGTTTTTATCGTTTCATTCAAATCCCATTTCCAAATTTGTTTGTAGGATAAGAAAAGGTCATTCTTCAGGGAGCAGTCAACAGGGGAGTAATTAACGGTGAGTTTTTGGCTATGATTTACGATTTATTGAAAATTGTCATTTAACAGCGAATTAAGTATCTATTTATAAGGGAAGGGGGTATGCTCTAAAATTCTAAAATTTCCAAAACAAAAACTCTTATCAGCCCTAATATTTATTGTTTATTGTTTTTGTTTGACTAATTAATAATATTGTCATAGTTGCGTTTAATTCATTATGACATAGTATAGCGATGTGTTCGTTATCAATTTTAATTTTCAACGCCAAAAATGACGTACTTTGAGTACAACTTTTGTTGTTTTCTTTTATCCCTTATTGAATGAATTTTCAAATAGTACCTATATTAAAAAACAAGTGTCGGAAGTCGACAATTATTGCACGAGTCCAAGTTTACGAGTTTTCTATACTATTTTTTCTATTTTGCCTATTTTGCGCCCGTTTTTACAAAAAAATTTGCGAGATTTGATATTTCGGGAAATTGGTGGGAGTTGGTATTACTGATGAAACAATTGAACATTGTTTGATTTTTTTATTGATGTATTAGTGGTTGTATACGTTACCAAAAATTACTATGTATTTTGTTGATTTTGTTTACGATTTTTGACAGTTAGCAAAATCAATACCAACGTTAGGGAAAAAAATTACTACATTTTCCATTTTACACATGTATCGAAATGAGCTCATTTCGCAAGTTTAAAAGAAGCGCTATTATTGACGCAAAATAGAAAAAATCTTTTATTAGTGCTCACCTATGTTTTGTAAGAAATCTCTAAGAAAATTTTCTTGTTTTTCGACACGCTGATTTAGGCTGTGTTTTATCAGAAAGTTACTTGTTAGTGTCAGAATTTGATTAAGTGGATTATTTAATAACTCTAAGAGGCTGGATTGATATTGCGGAACACAAAGTATGTTGGTTTATATGGCAGATTAAACATAACTGGGGCCCTTAAGAAAATCATTTTTGGGGTACTGCAAAAGAATAACGAGTTCGAGTTGCTTACTGTATCAAGGATGCGTTAAGGCAAATAATCAAATGTATCTAATTGATTTGATTGCTTGTTTTTGCACATGACCATAGAAAAAATAGCTTTCAATATTCATATGAAAGCGACTTTCAGGAACCTGTATGTTATGCTGCATTAGTAATAGCAGTTCTGAAAAGATTCATTTTCCGTACCTACTTATATCGGAAGACTGCTGAAGTGAATGGGTTAATTCAGTTTCGACGAGGGCTGCAAAAGATTCAACATTAAAAGAGGGGGAATGGTTTGTTAAATTATCGAAAATACATTTTATTACTTCAACGTGGTATCTATTGCCTAAGGTTTAGTTTACTGGCTGGCAATTTAAGGCACACGCGCCGCTTAGAGGCAGAGACAAGCTTCCTGTTCTGTTTATTTGCAAAGATTTTTTTTGGTATTTTTAAAAAGTGACTTTATTTGCAATTTTCATCAACTGATGATTTTTTGGGAAAGCATTGCATTATCGTTTTTAGTGGGAAAACACTGAAATAGATGAATATTTTAAATCAGTGATGCCCATCAAGCGAACAGTGTTTCGTGCTCTATTGTTTTATGGTTTTTTAAGCGTTTGTTAAAATCATGTCATTATTCCACTGTAGTATAGAAAATTAAAAAATAAAATAGAATAGAATAAAAACAGACACTACACTGTTGGTGTCATTGAAGGTCTGTTGGCATCGTTTGAAACGGGCGCCTGAAGCTTCATTCCCCTCATTGTAAATGCGTCTCCGCTTTATATATGAATATGCAGAAAATCGTACGTTATTGCATTTGCGTGCTGTGGTAAATGCAATTTAGTTTTGTTCATTCTTATTGAAAATAAATCAATTGTTGACTGATTGAAAAATACGTGGCGATAAGCAAAATAGTCAAAAAAAACCCTTGGTTGTCATTAAACGTTATTATAAATCCAATGCATTCTTATTTATATTAATTATTATTAATTATAAATAATATTATTGATTATTAATATTAAGATTAACAACATAATGATATAATAATTGATAATACCTATATTCATTTAAATTAAAAGGGAAAATGTCAGACTAGTTTTAATTCCGTTTCAGTAAAGTAGTAATTTTTGAAGTGCAATTTGAAGTCAGGATGCAGGTATTTAGACACATGTTTCATTTAAGTACTCAATACAAAACTTCTATAAATATTCACATAATTTTTCGATGCTTTCAATAGAGAAGATGTCGGCCTACTCTATTGCCTGCCATTTGAATTTGCTTCCGTTTTCTGCTTATAATTATCAACTTTTATAATTTTACACGCTGTTATTCTATCCTTAATTAACGCTTCTACAACTATTCCAAGAGGAGAGAGAGAGAGAGAGATTAGTAACAAACTATGAGTATGTTTATAGAAATACAGTGAGGTTACTTTATCTAGGAGCAAAGAAAAAACGTATAAATGAAAAAATAAGTCATAAGTTTAACAGATGATAAACTTCTGTGGTTATTGTTTTTGAACATAAAATACATTATTTCAGTTATTTGCATTAAACTATGGAATATGAAACAAAGCTAAGCTCACACTGCCTTCATGAATTTAATTCTTCTGTGTGTCTTCTGCCTGTTAGATACGTTATAACAGTTATTTTAGAAATGCAAATTGTTTCTATTTATTTTTAAACTTATTTTATTAGTAAATATATGAATTTTTGAGTTAAAAAATCAACTTCAATAGACCTTTTTAGTGAATTTAATGTTCTACTAGAGTATGCCTAGGTAAAATTTTTATCTCAAACGGTTCAAAAGTTGTAGCATTTTTAATGGACAAATTTTTTTTTGCATGTTATCTAAATGGGAAATTTCAAATGGCCCCCGGCACCTTTTAAAATTGACCTAAAAATTTTTCTCAATGGGAGAATTTTTTTTCCAACATATAGGCCCTTTTGAGGCCATAAATTCGATAGGTTAGTCATTTTGTCTCACCCTAATGTATATATTGGCCATTGTGGAGTATGTTAAGGAATTATATAGGACATAATTATTTTGCGTTAATCCAGAAGCAGAACTTTTGGTATTTCTATATTGTTTTTTGATAAAAATTACTTTGACAGAGCTCCTTTTATACACAGTTTCTCGTTCGTAAAATATTTGGGTAGTCCACATATTATCCACAGTTGATTAGTAAAGCAAGGATTTTTTACAAAACAAAGACCAACATATGCAAATATTATTACCATTTTGGTAAATAATATGAGAGGAGAGTTGAGGTAAAAGACATGTCTCTCGTCTTGTCTCGACGAGAGAAAGCGAAACGATCAAGACTGTAGACTAGAAACCCCTTTCTGTCGATGAGAAATCTCTCGCGGTAAATGTTCTTTTTTTCAATATGTTAGTATCTATACTTGGATCAAATGCCCTTGTATACTTTTCACATCTTCACAATTATAGACAATCTATTTTTCACTTAGACCTGCTCTGCTACCTTATAAACGTGTGCATAAAATAAGTACAGGATAACTACAGGTATGAATGTATTCATTAAAATCATTTTTCAACAACCACAGATCCATTCAAACAAATGTAGGTATAATTAATTACAGGCCTTACAATACGCCTTTTTGGCACGAAACAGGTAATTGTTTCTTCTTAAGTAATCAGTTTTATTTTTGAAGGAAAACACTAATTACACTTGCACAACTCCATATAAATTGCACCGTATTCTATAGCAATTTAGAACAATAAAAATTATTGAAGAATCCCTAATGGCTATTCACAGAGATAAATACGTCTTTTATATGTAAATACTTCACAGGATTTAGATTTATTGAACAGGAACATAACAAACAAGTAAGGCAAAATCAAGGCAGATACACTTATTTAGTTTATTGAAAAAACTACCAACTAGAGTCATTCTTTATTTTAATAAAAACTAGAAAAATCATCAGGAATTTTAAGTTGAAATTAATTCAAAATGTCACTAGTGAACATTTTATACATTAACGAAACAAAAACGACAAATTTCTATTTAATGCTGATTGGTTTTCTGTTAGTTTTTTAAAATGTGTGTATGTGTTCCGGGTCGTATTAACAACAGTTAACATGTTTTTTTACGCCTCTTTGATATTCGTTTTATTTACCGAACCAACAATACCACACCACAAATAGTATCTCGGAGGAAAAAAGAAATCAAACAAAACCAATCACTAAGTGACTGACGGTGATGGTCGTAAAGCAATTATGGTATTGTTCCTTCGGGTGTCGCGTAAACGTAGTGCAACCAAGACGTGCCTGTTTCGTCAAAAGTGACCGGCAATGTGTATATATATCTCTCTATGTTGGTATGTATAAGAAAACGTTTATATATATATCTATGTGTAGGTATATACACGTATACACACTATTAAACATTTTATATATGTATATGTGATAACCAAGACCACACACGTTGTTGATGCTTTGAGCCTGATCTCTGATCCGCAGTTACTGGACCTAGACCTCGTTCACACAGTCTTGCATGTCTCTACTATTATAGAATTGGACGGCTAACAAATTAAATGTCTTTTTATATCCTATTTCAACAGTAATCAGTATCGATGTTTTTATGTTATATTATATGCGATATAGGTGTTCAAACTACAGCATCAGGAAATTGATGATAAATTACATGATAATCTAAAAACAACTACCAAACATGTTCAACTTATTATCAGCAATTTTGTATTTAATTCCCAATTTTGCTCTTATAATGATTTGTAGGTAATTAATCTTTCAATTTTACAATACAATATGAAATAATAGAATTACGACATTGTGTGTGTGTGTATACCGGATGAGAATTTAAAATTTAAATTAAACACGACACAAATCGATTGTATTAACAAACAGAAAATATTAATACGAAAAACCGTTTTATTATCGCAACGAACAATGTAATGTTTATTATCAAATTATTATTTATAAGCGTTATAAATGATTGGGATACCTTTTTGACAATCGTTTCGGTGAGTATCATATAACTCTATAGACGAAATTAAATTTATCTTTAATGTTATTTGGAGAGATTGGAGGAGAAAAATACATATTTGTCGATGTGTGTAAATTAAATTTTAAAAGCTTTTGAACGTTGTTGTTAAAAGGTGACCATCAACATATCCATATAGTATATACTATACAAAAAAAAGACTCTCTAATAAATTCTATGTTTCGATAATAACTAATCGTTGATTTATTGATTGTTGTTGTTATTTTGTATGCGTAGGCACGTAGATCGATGATTTTCTCATTATAGTTTTATTAGAATTTCGTTTCATGTCGAATATGGGGATGGATCAATAAGATTCCTTGACTGTTGTAGTTTCAATTATTAGATTTTAAATTTGGGAGAGTAGCTATAGATGAAACCAACAAATAGAACATCATAAAACTGTTCTTTTTTCTAAATTATTTGCATGAGTGTGCATCATCTCGTTTTTTCTTATTAATCAATTAACATATATTAGAATAATAAAAGTATCTAGAATATCATTCTAACTTCCTCGTCTTAGAATACTCTAATTAAGTGTTCTTGTTCAGTGATTTTGGTGTTATTTTATTTAATTTATTTGTGTAACAGTCGATTACATAGGCGTCAATCTATGCCACCCAGGTTTCATAGTTTTTCACTAATAATTATACTAAATACGTTATTAATATTGTATAAAATACTCTCTAAAACGCGTACTTCCATCTACAATTATTGTGTTTTTAGTTTAAATGCTGAATGTCAGTTGTAAGGAATAAAATCCATTAGAACATCTTGTTTATCGTTATTAATCTAATAGTAGGTACCGTTTCGCGCCTTATGACGTATAGTTTTGTTATTATATACCACTGATTTTATAGTGATTAATGTATCAAGGGCCTTATGAGGCAAATAACGCCTGAGGGGCGACCGAGGGCGGTATGCCCATAACGCTTGGCCTGTTATTTTTAATCACTGCAAAAATGTTGTTTGTCATAGCAATGGGCCTTAACAGCGGGCTATTATTTTTCATATTGCCATCGCAACGCCATAATGGCCCGTCGTCAAGTAAACAAGTATTATTTGCTTATTAATGCGACCGTTTTGATATCTATTAATGTTTCAATAATATGTACGTATGACATAAATAATATTTAAGATTTTTTCGAGAGTCGCCACGAGAGAAGAACTTCACGACTCTCTCGTTCCGACAGATACAGTTCCAAGTCTCTAGTTTCTATGGCATATTTCTACTCTTACGACTCGATTTAAGGTTGGTGAAGGCAAAGGAATGGGTAAAACACCAATTATTCTGTAAACGAGACAAAGATCAATATGAGCAATAGTCTTGTAAAATTATCGAATTAAAGACATCGACAATCAGAAATATTTAACTAAAGTACTAAATGGAAATGCAAAAACTGATTTAAGAAGATTTAAGTGAGGTGCTTTGTAGGCAGCATTTTTAAAGAGGGGTACAGAAAGAAAATTTGCTTGGGTTGCTGATGCTCATATTCTTCTAATCTTTGACATGCGTATATGAAGGGCACTCTTTTCCATGTTCACAATAACAAGATTTTTACAGCTGAAACTTTTATATCAAGTAATATTGCAAAGAGGTTTGCAGTTCATTGTTGACTCTGTTTGATGTTTTTTAACATTAAAATTACACAAGAAAGTCATTTAGATACAAATCAATTGTGCATGTCTCTTTTGAACCATCAGCTCTTGTAAGTTTTTCATCTCTTTGTATTGTATATACAACTATAATACCTTTTGTACTAATTTACATTATTAATTAACCGATCTAAGTTTTCGGATGCGCTTTATGAATAAAATTTAAACTGCATATAATTATCTCGTGCAAACCGAGACCTTCTACAAATCACGCCGTCAGGAAGCCGAATTACATGAAATGCTCTGTAAATAGTAGTGCCACCGAGATGAGACGAGAATCTTTCCTGTCTCATCTTGTAACGTATCATCGAGACGAGACGAACGAGCCAAACCGCATATACACTGTAAAAAATCGGGAGTGAATCTGGACTAAATTTTCACTCCCATCACTTGGAGTTCGGAGTGAAAATAAAAAACAACACAAACATTAGAGCAAAAAATCTGTCAAAATTAGATAAAAATTTATTACTTTTATTATATCTTAATATTTTTTGCACGATTCTTATACATGAAATTCATCCGGAGTGAATTTCATAAAGAATTAAAATAAACTCTTTTTCGGAGTGAATTTTACTCCAGACGGGTATAACTTAATTAAAAATCACTTCACTCCGCATTCACTCCGCAGTTCACTCCCGATTTTTTACAGTGTACTGTAAAATCGTTACGATACGATAAAACTTTATTAATTTTTCTATTGAGTTGAAAGAAAATACCGAAAACGAGTTAATTTAAGTTACAGTAAATCAACATATGATTAGTTGATTAATAAAGTTGCAGTATTTTGCTCCTTGACAGTTGCTCAAAATGACGAGAAAAAGACCCAAATAAGAATTGTTAATAAATTAAAGAAAAAAAGTAATGAATGAAAATACACAATTAGAAAACACAGTGTTATCTGTATTGACTATTCTAGAATATGTTAATGCAACTTAATAAAATTGAAACGCAGTTTATATTCTTTATTAGTATATTTTCTTAAGCAATTACATAAGATATAACTTTGCATAGATCCGAAACGGACTTTTTATTACTTATTTCTGTACCCTTTGGTTCGTAAAATAATTGGGTGTTTCATAAATTATCCATAATTAATTTGTAATGAATAGCAAACCGATTAATGTAAGAAGTAGTTATTTTGCAAATCAATAACTTCATACTTTAATCGTAACATATGCAATAAACTGTGTCAGAAAAACAAAAATTTGTTTTTTTTTTTGAGTAAATACATCTACAAAGTTTCTTTAATAGATAAAAAAAATCTCCTAAAAATTGAGCTTGATATCTTAAAAATTGAGCTGACGCATGGGGGCTCCCTTTTCCCATTTAAAATACATTGAAAAATTTTTTTTTTTAATTTTCAATGTAAATCATCGAATTTTTTTTTCAAATTTCCGTTTTCATTATCTTATAGGAAATTAAATTCTCTACAAAAAAGGTTTCTTCCATTTTTTGCTCAGCCTAATAGGACAAAAGTTACAGAGCGTTTAAAAAAGTAGAAAAAATGAAAATTACAAAAAGTCGAAAATAATTTAGGTATCTTTTTAATTATTATAACGGAAATTTGAAAAAAAAATTCTATTTTGCGTCAATAATAGCGCTATTATTAAACTCGCTACTGTATCGAAATGAGCTCATTTCGATTTCGATACTAGTGCTGAAATGAAAAATGTATAGTAATTTTTTTCCCTAACGTTGGTATTGACAGTTGTCAATGTCAAAAATCGTAAACAAATCAACAAAATCCATAGTAATTTTTGGTAACATATACAACCACTAATACATCAATCAGAAAAATCAAACAAGGTTCAATTGTTTTTATCACTAATACCAACTCCCACCAATTTCCCTAAATATCAAATCTTGCATTTTTTTTTTCTAAAAAAGGGCACAAAATAGGCATAATAGAAAAAAATAGTATAAAAAACTCGCGTCAGAAGTCGTATATTGTACTCGTCTTTTAGAAAACTCGCGGCTCCGCCGCTCGTTTTCTAAACGTACAATTAGACTCGTGCAATAATAGGCGACTTATGACACTTGTTTTTTAATATACTAATTGAAAATTAAAAAAAAACAGTTTTCTTTTCAATGTATTTTACGCGCCAGCTCAATTTTTACGATATAAAGCTCAAGTTTTAGAAGATTTTTTTTTATCTATTAAAGAAACTTTTTAGGTGTATTTACTCAAAAATAAAAACAATTTTTTTTTCTGACAGTCTAATATGCAAGCTAGTTTTCGGCGCCCCTTTCTAGAAATTAATAATGAAGCCACAATCAAAAAACGTCTACTGACTCGTCGAAGAGTATCATGAAAAGTTTCGTATTAAAACAATTAAAAACAATTAAAAAATCGACCTTTTCGCGTGGGACACTGGTAAAAAGAAGACAAACAGATTCACGATTTGGTTCCAGAGGAAAACTGTATAACCAGGCTCGGCGCGAGGGTATAAGGCGCCCGCCTGCAAAACTGACATGGGCGGCTTCAAGTTATTTTTTTTTAATTAAATTGAATCTTCAAAACTCATTTTTGCGGCCCCCAAACATTTGCGCCCGCCCGTTATCGGCGGCCCTGTGTATAACCGTAACAAAATTAGAAAGCCATTCGGCTCGGGATGTCTGTTTTTATACTAAAGGCACTAACAGTAGCACTAGTCACAATTAATTATCAATTAACAAGAAAAAGTCACAATTTTTCGAAACAATATTAACACATCAAAGACTAGATCAAAACTGAACAAGATTGAGCAAATCTTGTGTGTTAAATAAGTGGCCTTCGTTCTGTTGGATTACTCTAATTTTTACAAAAATATCTAAAACGTCTTTTATAAATAAAAATACGGCTACCCAAATAAAGGGCACAATATAAATAAAGTAACTAGGGTGGAGGAAGCAGTTGGAAACTTGAAAAAAGAATTTCAGGGATTGGGGAAGTTGTAGATTGGCAATTTCTGTTCTTTGAAAACTAAAGTACTAATGATATTTTCAAAATGAATCAAATCTTTAGCAACATTTCCAAAAAGTTATAAGATGAGTAGGTATATCACAATCCCATATGCATTAGAATTTGTTTTTTGTTTCGGACCGGCCCTGAACATATGTAAATATTATTGCTATTTGGGCAATAATACGAGATGAAAGACTATATCAGAGGTCTGTCTCTCGTATTGTCTGGACGAGAGAAATCGAGACCATGTAGTAATTTTCTCTTAAAAATCAACCGTGTAAATCGGAGGCTCAGAACACTCATTATTAAAAGTCTCGGTTTATTTAAACTGGAAAGGATGTACATCTTTTTCTAGCAATTGCTAACCGCTTCATTGACCTGTAAATCGCTGAATTGTTTCGGAAATGTCTTGTTAGATATTTGTTTTCTATCCATTTTATTGTCAATGACTATTCGTTTTGTGATTATAATAATATTAATTTATTAAAAATACAGATTTTTTTCAAATTATCATCATGATGTAGGTATCTGTGTACAGATCTATTTACTAACTACTAAAATAACCATTTATAAAAATAAACTACTAGACATTAGAGAGAGAGTATGTAAATGTATGTATATAAATCTCATAAATCATAACATAATAAATCACAACGTAAAGTAGTTAAATTCAAAAGAGTAATTAAATTTATTAGAGAGTGTCATCCAGATCCTCGACATCTAATAGACCGTGGTGTGTGTCATGTCATTAAGAAACCAAAGCAGGCCATGTATCTTTCCTACCGGTGCTAATGAGGGCGGCTCTTTTTGAACATTTCCAACATCAACCAAAATCTTAACAACAACAACAACAACAATACAATACACATACAGAGAGGATGTTACATATTTCTTGCTACTGGTATTCCTTATTTAATACAACAACAACAACAATGTTAACATAACCAATTTTAACAAAAAACTAAAAATTGTTTACGGAGGCATCTTTTATTGTTATTTAAAGCTTTTAAATTTTTCTGTTATTTTTTCGATGGAGTTAAACGAACCAATAACTAAATCAAATAGACAAACAATGGTGTATTTTGCTTTTCAGCACACATATAAACCGTGAAGAGTCACTTTAATGTGTTAAATACTTATAACAACATTATTTCAAGGCGGTCTACCGGTTATAATTGTTTAGAATTATTGCCAATTATATTAAAGATTTCTATGAATTTTTATCAGTTGTTGTTTAAATATTTAACAACAAATTAGATTTACAACAAGTAATCAGTACGACACGGTTGTGATCAAATCGATTCCATTTATGTGCGGTTTATGAATTGAAGAAAAGCAAACAAACCAAGCTATTAGAGCCTCATTTTCGAAAAAGGATAGACCCTATTTTACACTATTTTGACGGCACTTTTGTTGATTTCCGCCGGCTCTAACGATGACCAAATTAGCTTTGTTCATATAGGTACCTATTGCACGATGTTGTAAGGTGTCGCTCGTGTTATAAAGTCAACATCATCCTTGACAGGAATAAAGCCAGACTCAACATGGAATCACTCAATTCATTAGTTCATCTCAAATTTATATTTTTTCCGCTTGGTTATATCGGCATCTAATAAACGGTCATAAATAGCAATAAAGAGATCGAAAAGGCACTAGTTTTTATTTTTCTGATGTTTTGTTTACATAAAACATTGTTTTTCTGTCGACAGATTAGTGCAGGGGTGGCCAACAAGTCGATCGCTAAGCCAGTTTTGGTCGATTGCTAACTCTGTCTTTTCTTAACTGGCTTATGGTAGTTTCTTCTTATCAGTACCTGTTATTCTTAATTAATCCACTCTGAGCAAAGATATAAGGACAATTTTTCTAATGAAAAAGCAGTTCTTCGGTACACAAAAGTTGGTCACCCCTGGGCTAATGCATAATAAACAATCAGTTCATTCGGATTTTCCATATGAAAAGAGAATTCACCAATTTAGTTAAATGTTGGAACACAACGATCAAACGATCTATAAACTATTAAACTGCACACAAGCTTTAATGTTGATCTAATCTCTAAAGGCCATTAAATTCAGTCTAACGCATTAGATTACTAAATCTACCACCTTTTGATTTCAGATCTCTTTCTATTCTCGTTTTTTCAAAACAATCGGTCTATTATTCTATCTTTGTTGTTGTTGTTTTATTTCTTCAACTAAAATTGGAAAGAATTTCGAAAACGTATCAAAATTTCGTTTGTTTTTAATAGCATCATTTACATCTAAAAATAATACAATTTTATTGCCTCCTTTTTTTTATTATTGGAACAACAGTAACAACAAATATTTTATTAGCTTTTATTGTTGTAACGTTTCAAATTAAATTGGGTGTTGGTAACAACGATTTTAGAAACAACTGCAACGATAATAGTAATAATAATTGTTTACCCTCGAAAGAAAAAGAAGGCAAAAAAAAACAATAACAGAGTAAGAGAGAATGTAGAGGAATTTCAGGAGTGGAAACATCAAGTTTATTAAGTGTAGCCGGTGTAAATATGCAATAATAAATTTCTAAGCTACAGCCAGTTGAGTTTTACTGAGGCTAAACAGACCCCCAACTGGGATAATAAAATTGACTGCAATTACGAAGAAGAGATTGTGGAGGATGAGAAGGAGTGTTGTATAACAGATCAGCAGGAAATTCTATGGAAATAAAATAAATGATAGAGAAGAGGAAGTTTTTTGCAAATCGTTTAGATTTTTATGTCGCCATTCATGCATTAGTCAATAGCCTTCTATGTTATTGTTAGTTCTGTGGATCGACTAATTCTCTTTGTCTTACATTTATTACGAAATTTCTGAATGTTGGAAGAAGAACGGTTTCTTTGTCTTTTTTATATCTATCTGTTTATTGTTTTTAAAGTCGGTGGATTACATTTTTCTTTAGTTTTTGGCACGAGTGTCTCGTTGAACCGTTAATCAAGTGTCAAAATGACGCCTTCCAATCCAACCGTTTCGTCCGATTGAACTGAAAAAATTCAATAATTATCTAAGTAGGTAAATTGTTGATTTTAATTCGTATAATCATCAACTTCATAAATTTCAGACGGTTTAATGGCTATCAAGATACGCTTGAAGCCAAAATCCAATAAACACGAATTCTATTTGTTTTGACTAACGAAATACAAAAGAAAAAACACAAACAAACAATAATTAATTATTTCTATAATGTTGAAGAGTATTAGAATTTTTTTTTTGAAAGGCTGATTACGAAATATAGCAAGAACAACACACAATTTAAACTAATTGTGAGAACTTGAAAATGCATCTACTTATTCCGTTATGATTTTGCATTAATCTTAATCATCCTAAATTTGGTAAGAATTTTAACGGTAAAACTGACCTTAAATGCGTTAATATTTCAACCATAATCTTCGAAATTATTAGGAAAAACTTTCAAAGCAAATGGATTAAAGTTAATTAATTTCTAATTATCGTTGCATTACCAGTTTTTAATTAATTTGATAAATGTAGATAAATGTAGATAGATAGGTAGCTATCGCATTCTATATAGTTTGTTTTATTCCTCTCTGGACAGCTAGGGCGCGTCGGTTTTAAAATGGTAGAAAAATCTCATCTATCCTCTATAAATACCGTCTCGACAATTGTTTATAAGGATTCATTAGAACGTGACTATTACCCAGTTTTATCCTAAACATAATAATCTGACACACCCCGTCTGCCCGGAGAAAGATAAAACAATCTCTAGCCCATTCAACCTCATTATTACGTTTGTAAACAAAATTATTCTAAACATTATTTTTTTTATTATATAAGCAGAAGCAGATGATTTTTATTTCGCAATTTATTATTTGTTTAAAAGAACAAAAAGGGGTAAAAAAGACAAATATAATGGATATAATTACTCACATCTCCAGTTCTAATCAAGTTGCAAGACAAAGGATTCAGATTTTTATACCCTTGAGAAACAATCAGTTGTTTTTCTCCCTTAAATTTGAGGATGAGTACGAGTGAAACAAAAATACGCGACGTTTACAATTACCTCATTATTAAAATTGGAAGCTTACAACTCATGTAGTTTAGTTGTAGCTTAGCTGACTTGATTTGGAGAAGCTAAATATATACGAATCCTCATCTGCCCCACCCTTAATTCAAAATAATTCAATATTTTTCGAAAGTATATTTGCTTGAATGTTAAATTGCAAAATCCAACCCATTTTTAGCACTACAATTTAATCGTTTGGGGTGAAAGTTGTGTTTTCTTCACGTTTTAGAAAATATATTTTATAGTTTAGCTTAAGCTACAACATGGCAGAAGATGGAGGAAAGCTTTTTTTGTACTTCTAATCTCATAAACTCCGATTTATGACACTTCTTATTTACCTGAATCATAACTTTATAATTTCCAAAGATTTTGTAAGGTTGCCGAAATCCGACATATCGATAACTGAATACACCCTTGGGACTACCCTCGATCTTGCAGAATGTTGTATGTTTTGTATAGTTATTTGATAAACCGTTGTTGACATCTCTATATTGAAATGATTAACAGTAGTTTAAGTTAATTTTTCATGTCACAAAAATTCGAATCAACTATAGTTCCATATGATTAAAATTAATGATTCAGTTATTATAACGATTTCGTTTTTTTTTCTTCTGTTCTTGTTTATGTTGTTGTTGAAATTCTCTCTAATCTCTCGAGAACACCACCATTGCTGAACAATCTCAAGAATTCGAACAACATCCAATTCACAGCTTCCCTATTTATCGAATTTCTCTCAAGAGATTTTTATGGGATTTTCTCGAAAAAAAAATTATATTTTCGTTTTCTAAATGCTACATCGGAAGGTATCGTTTAGTAATAGTAGTAATGTCAGTATTTGATTTACATTGCAATAACAATAGAGGGATGATTTTTAGGGTGATGGTGGATTCGCCCTATGTTCATTGTTAATTTCCCGTTACAGATTGGCTAGCGAACGTATCATCCAACAGAGAGATATCCGTGTATTCGAGACCCCCATGTTGATTAAAACTTTGGAATTTAAATAAGTTTCAAGAATGAAGTTCATGTCATCAAATGATCAAGTTGCTGGCTTGACAATGTAACGAAAACGATTGCAAATTGCAGATTTGTCACGCATTCCTGTCTAAACTTTTAAATTGAATATCACATCCAAACACACAGCCGCTGTGCTGCTATTTTATTGTCTATCTTTACATTGACTATGTACCCTTCAAGTTTATTTTATTAAATCATTGAATTGGAAGGGTGGTCGATTAAAATTGAGAATTCTCACCCGCTTCGTCTGTCTTGATGTTGAGATCAATTCTTCTCAGTTTCATATAGGAATCAATCCAATTGTTTTCGTTTATTGATAACGGTAAACGTGTATGCATATGAATTGTAACTTAACCAGACAGGCATAGGGGGTGTCGGGGTGGTTGGTTTGTATAAGTGAATTAAATGGGATGTTCAATAAATTACCAACGTGGTTTATTATGTGGGTTGTAAATTGAACAAACGACTTAATGGTATTAGGAAAATACGCCAAGTCATTTTCAGTTTCTTCTTGTCTGATTTACATTCGTATGTTGTTTGTCACGATGGGGGAGTCTTATCGATAACAACAAAACAAAAACAAATCGCATAGACTTTCTCACGAATCTTAACCGTTAATATTACAATATTGGTGGTATTTATTTAAATGAACATTATGCCTCTCCCCTTTCTCGTTTCCTCTCGCTCTCTCATTCACTTTAGAAATAAAACTTACAAAACTAAAGAACTGTAATGTACTTAATGTTTTATTTAAATGATGTTGGCGGCGTTATAAATCAAGTGTGGACCACCCGTGCGGTAGTGGCTTAGTCGCGCAACCGGACACCGACACTAGCGCCAAAAATGTTAACAAGACACATGACAACTGCCGCCCAACTGGGGCTCTCTCTCGCCCGGCATTTGTTTCGTGTTTGTGTGGTAGATAGATATATGTTTGTGTGTGACACGGGGGGGTTATATTATGTAGAGGACAGCAATAGATTTTAATTCCTGTCTCACATAACCCAAAACTATCCCAATACGATATTTCTAATTCTAGTTGAATACTATCCATAACTTCCATTAATCGATCCTAATTATCACGAAATCGTGATGGAGTTATTGTGAATTTGATACATCACATGTTATTGATACTGTTTGAAATTAGAACCAACCCTCGATATGTGAGTGTATGTGATTTCAATAAAACAAAAAATATGAGCATATCAGAACTTGTTCATAGGAGTTAACGACGGGATAGGAAAAAGGAGATGCTTCAATGCCACCAATTAGATCCTAATTTGAGTTCATTAAAATTTCTTAAATATGATATCTACAAATTCTTTCATGATTATTAGGAATTTCATGTGTTATAGTGAAACGAATTCAACTTGAACAGAGTCGAGGTGGCGCCAACAAATTTGCGTGTTTATAGGTAATACTCTTAAGTTTTCATACTCCCTTATAAAGGCTTCTGAGCAGGGCCTGCTTAAGGTCATAGTCTCATTTTTTTTAAGGTAATCATCGACAAGTTAGCGTTTTTAAGAGAAATTTGAAAATAACTTGCAGGCAGCCAAAAATGGGATCGCATCGTTTTTGGGGTACAAAAAGAGCGCGTCCTCTGTCTTTGCCTCCCCCTCTCTCTTTATTTTGCATTATTATGTTATTAATATCTGTTATTCTGTACTCTTTTGGATCATTTTTTGTTATTTTCCTTGAGTTATCGTGTTTTATTCCTTTTCTGCTGTGGTATTTCAATTGGCCAAGATTAAAAATTTGTTAAATTGCTTCTATGAGTCGATTTTTGGCTCACTTATTTTGCCGCAATGAAACGCGGGGCGTTAATTTAAGAGCCACCAGGAGGACGTCTAATTTTTCTTCTCCTGCATAAATATTGCACTCAAATGTTCCCACCAAAGCTTTGGAATGGGAATTAGGTCTCTTCATAAAGGGCAAAGAAGTAACAAGTCCTGGGCTACTAAGCATAAAAAGTGGATAGTCTCAAAAGCTTTATATTCTGACGTGCAGACACACATTTTCGCTTTCAAGCTATAAATTTTGGGTAGGTTTTGAAAAATTGCATAAAAATATAAGAAATTGCTTGCGTAGTAAGATATTCGATAACTACAGCTTTTAACCAAGTATTTTCGTTTTGTAAAAAAGCATCAAAGTTTCTTTCTATTGATCTAGTAATGGTTGCAAATTCCACGCAAAAAACAGACTTTTTATTATTTTCTTCCTTCTTAATTGGCGATAAGAATGATAGAACATTCGCCCGGTGGGCCACTGCTCTTTTTCTAAAAGTTTTTTTTCTTCGGGATGTCTTTCTAAAAATAGTACAAGATTGTAAAGTGCAAGAGAGGTAACTACTCCCTAATAAATTGATTCCAAATACACGTTTGTGTTATGTTTCCTCTTCTGTTCAATAGAGTCTTATGATTAAAGTGAGAAAACACAATCCACATGGTTCTCCACGCATTTCTTTTTCGACTACCTTCTTGGAACTTAGAAATCTCGTATTATAGAAGACTTCAAACAATTTTGTAAAAGTAACAATTAAAATTTAAATACTTTACAATAGAATTATTTTTTACACTGTTATTTTTTGGAAAATGTTTACTTTCATTGTTTGGGACCTCTGGCATGGGCTGTAACTATTTCGCAAAGGGTGTGACTACTGGTAAAGTTGACCAACATCTCAACATTTTAATGTGAAAAAAAAGAGAAAAAATCCCTATAGGTATAGGTTCCTTCAATATGTAGAAATGAATCGGCAATAGTTTCACGGCTTTGTACTATTTTTAAAAAAATTCTAGTACCTACCTATTTTTTTTTGAAATTTTCCAGTATTGCTTATTAACTTAAAAATTGAGTAAGTAAGTAATTCTTAAACTAATGGGATAAGAAGAAAATAAGAAGTTTTTGCGTTTGTGATAAGCAAGAGCCGAATTAATGCAATTGATCCAATAAAGAATAATTAGCACTCTAGATACTGCTGCTCATTTGCTTAATCCATCCGCTCGTGCACGATTAAACGGGTTTTCTGAACAGAACATACGAAATTTATTCTATTTTTAGTATTGAAACATATTTGATAAAGTAACTTAAGCTCCTGTTGATTTGTTTCGCTCAAAATCGGACAGAATCTTTGCCTCGAGTTTTCTACACGAAATTAAAAACAAATTTAAGTTTGATAAGAAGCGATTCTAAAATTTCCATCAAGATTATTACAAAAGTTTTGTTTCTTTTTTTTTGTGTATGTTCAATTACGAGAATCTCATTAGAACCTCATCATCTGGCGTGACGATTTAAAATGATGTTGATGATGACGACGATAATGATAGTGGAAATTTTTTCCGAAAATTTAAACGAACCAAAATCAGACTAAAATACCTGGAGATTATTAGTTTCGCTTCTTGCCAATTTATATTATCCGTAACAAGTAAATTGACGATCGGCGGGAGGATAGCGGTTCGATAAAACTGTCAACATTATATGTATAATGAGTGTGTTTTGTTCAAATTAATTCAAAAACATAAACAAAAATAACGTGTACAGATACTTCTACTTGTCTATATTCAATTTATTCTATAAATGTGTGGTGTTTATAAAGCGTAAAATTCGGATATTGTTTCTTAATATGTTTATAATTAGCCACGGTAAAAAACGTTCAAGATAATACTTTATTGCAATGTAATTATTATAATCTATTCGGCGAGTTTTTCATTAAAAAAAAACGTTTTCTTTAATATGTTTTAATTGTTTGACGGGATCTATCTAATTGTAAGATTAAATCATCATCGATGATAAGAAGTTGGAAGAATGTGGAAAAATATCAATCATAGATAGATCTTTGTAGAAAACATGGTTCTATTCTTTCACACATTTCATTTTATATTTTCTAATTACATGCTATTTAAAATGATTGCAATAAATGATATTGTAAAACATTATTATTAACACACTATTAAACTTGTAATTATCGTTATGTAATAAGTGTTAACTTTAAGGCATTTATAATTGAAAAAAAGGCGAATGAAATTAATAAGAGACTAGGAAATATTGAAGGGTGTATTCGAAACTTTAACATTTACAGCACGTTAGAATGGGATCGGTTGTGTAGGTTTGTGCATAGAGAAGCGTGCAAAACAGCTTTCAGATGCAAGTTACACGATTCGGGTGTACATTTTCGCTCAATTTCGTTATACTTCTAGTACAATCAAGCTAATATTTTCCATACTAGACTTCCACCTTTGTGAAATTGTGCGGTGTGTGGCTAGTAATCGAGAAACAAAATTGTGCAAATATTTGTTAGCCTTACCAGATACATGTTCGGTTTGTTGTGATACTATTTAAATAAAAATGGAAACACATACTTATTACTGAATCCAATAAATTTGCGCTTTTTTACCACCATTAAGTCATGCATCCTGTATAAGTAAAAATTCTGTTTTTTAAATACCTACATTGAGTGGTCCTTAATTTTTTATAATTTGCCTATTAAATAATCAACAGTGGATAATGCTAATTGGATATTTTGTAATAATAATAGGAATAAAGTCGTTTGATCTGCATGTCTTTGAATTTTTCAAGATGTTCATTAAATTCTTTACCGTAACAATTTTCTTCAACTAATTATTTATAACTCAATACAAAATTCTCTACAAATTTCGTTGAATAATTGTGCTTTAATTAGTTACATTCATTATTAATTGCCGACAAGATATTCAAAAAATAACTTAAACTTTTCTTTATTCGTTCTACCGTTAACGAAGTTTGTTCAATTATAGCAAGAGCGACTATTTTTCGTTTCAGTTATTAATGTTATAATAAAGGGTTGATCTACATTTTTAGATCTATATAGTAGATTGGGGTAGTTTCTTGTTGAATATCCACAATTAACCCTTCGATCTTTGTTTTATTAATATATGGATTTCTTTGATTTATTGATTTAATTATTTCCACTTGTACAATGAGGTCAATAATTTCGGTTATATTTATGATTGTAGTCAATTAGGTTAACTGGGAATTTGCTTAAATCATCGTGTATTGCTAATGAGTAGTTCAGCAACACTTTCTACTATAAGAAATCAATATTATCAACGAAAATTCATGGTAAAGTGCTATTAATTTTTATGTTGACGATAATGGATGCTTTTAATTCTTTATAAGTAAATTTCTTATTTATTGTCGCGACAAAAGTGGGTCGAATTTGCACATTTCAAAAGAATAATCAAAAATTAATGCACGAGCTTTTTAGAAATTGATATTCATTCATGTTTTGGCTTGATTTGTTGCTTCGATAAGATCTCTTGTAGTTTCTTCAAAATAAGCGTTTGATTTGAATATTACTCACAATCAGTAGTAAAGATTTAGCAGCCTTAGAAAGATTTTTTCTACAATCAATTTATTTCTACTTCCACTCATGCTTCAACTTTATTCTAAATTGTCTACAATTTTGTAGGTTTAAACATCGTTTGTTGACTAAAAGATTACAGTGAGAAAAATTGAGCTAACTTTGTCAGTCGGTTTTAATTAATTTAGGGTTTTGTTGACTATTTCGCTCAGTCTAATTAAAGATAATTTTTCTACGGATTGTTGGATTCTATTTAAAAATACACATTTTAGTTGAAAATTACTCAGTAGTCGAGATTATTGACAAAAGTGCATTTGATTTGAAAACTAAATACATATAGTAATTTATTCTTTCTCTAAGACGTGCCCGAAGAAACTTATAATGTCATACATTAATGAAAGCACGCTAGATTCAAGAATCAATCAAATCATTTCAATTTTGATCGAGCGTTACAGTTTTTATTCAAATTGTAGAATTAGCATAAACGTCCAACTTATGAATTACTCAGTAGTAGAGATATATTATTGTTTCGTAGAGATTTATAGTTCTATTTATAAATCAAACGATAGCAGGGACAAAAATTGAAACGAACCTTTAACTCTCGATCTTTAATTCATGACAATTTTTCTACTACAAGTCTTGAAGAATTTGATAAAATATTAAAACTTAGTTAAAATGAAATTATTCTACTACACTTTCAAATTTTTTAATTTAAGAAAAATCAAATTACTTAGACTTAAGAGATGCTGCAGTTTTTTAATTACTTAAGCGGATTTCACGACTCACTGTTGTCGAGTTGTGCAGCGTTAACTTGCATTTTTTTTGCAAAGAATTGAACATTTTAAGAAGAAAATCCTTTTTCATTCGTTGAGCTATAACTTCAAATGAAAACGTAATACGTTAAAATTCAATGACAATACCAATTTGAATCGATTTTGTCGTTACTCTTCTTTGTTTATTAACGGAATCGAATAAAATTGATGTCAGTGATAAATGTTACTGTTTTTGATGTCTGTATGCATTTATTTTTCCAAGATTCACATCCATTTTCTCTCTTTCAAACGATTCTTGTTTATGAGGTCTTTTGGAAAAATCAGTGCAAATTTTGGAAAAGCAAATGAACACAGACATCAAACACATTAACGACGGAAAAAGTCCTTTGTTAAAAAAAATCAAAGTCAATACCAAAGTCCCCCTCGTGAAATCACCTTAAGAATCAGTAAAGTTAATCGATTTATTTCATTTTTTAATCAAACAAAAGTGAAATTTTGAATTGGACAAAGGCGACGGAAATACCGTTTTAATAAAGACTAAAAGTCAATTTCTGACTTCAAAGTTACTCAGCATTAAAGCTCCATTGTTACGAAGTTTTGAATCTATTTAGAAATAAATGTATTTCGAAAACTATTCAATACTGAAAAGATTTAATTAGTGTCTGGCATAAGATATTCTTAAATAGAAATTATTCACTATTAGAATAATTATAGTTTATTGCTTCATTGCAAGTGTTTTGGGAATTATTTCCATTTTTCAAATAATGGAAAATCTATATTTTCAGAACTGTAAAGTGAATGAACTGAACATTTATAATCGTATAAACTTTATATTTTCCACTGATATTGTAGGGTTTTATAATACCACCCTATAATTCAATTAATGATTACTTATCAGTGTGTGATAATGCGTCTAATTCGTTGCGATATCTATTAAAATAAAATTATGATTTCGACAAAAAAATACAAAAATCAAAGACAATTGTGGAAGAACAAGTGAATTTTATTTATAATATATACAGTACGTTTTTTTTTTGTTTGATATTTCTCCTTATAATGAAAACATTGCACAATTGTTTCTATCTAGTTGTTGTTACTATTTTATAATCTAAATATTTAATCAGTCTATTTTTAAGGCTTTTATCATACATAGCGATCTACATCTAATTTCCCAAATCTATCAAATATCTATAAGTTTGGTGATGACACAATATTTTAAAGCATAAAATATAAACTCGACACAATTATAAATAATTCAACATTACTACTACGTATGAGATATGCCTTTTTAATTGTTTGATAAATTCTTATTTACAACTACACTATACAGACTGTCCTGTGTCAGTGTAACACTACTAGTATTATTTTCAATAGTTGTGTTCTAACACCAGCCGTATAGACCACACACATCGAAATAAAAATAATAAATAAATTAAGAATCTTTTGTACATTTTTGCTGTATATTAACACGCTGAGATCTTGTTTAAAAAATTTTTTCTCTTAATAATTATTACGATGTTATTGGCATATCGTCTTCATCACATGCCACCGTTGAATGATTATATAAGCCTTGCGCCATCAATTGTAATGCCAATGGATTCTTTTGTCCGGACGATTTTTTAATTTTCGCCCGTTTATTTTGGAACCAAATTTTAATTTGTGCCTCATTCAAACCTAATTCAGCACTTAATTGTTGACGGCGTCGTTCAGTTAAATAACGATTCTCATTAAATTCATGTTTTAAACGTGCCAATTGTGCACTGGAGAATGCTGTACGTGGACGTTTGTCTTCACTATTACCACCACCACCACCACTACCACCACCATTACCACTACTGCTGCCACTATTTGTACTAGGTTTTGGTGATTTTTTCACTCGTCTCGATCTTGGACCTATAACATTTCATACATAAATACATTTATGAATAAATCAAATGAAACCGGTCGAAAATATTTTCGAATGGGAGATAATAGTGGTGGCGTGTTTAAATTTACACAAGGGACAATTTCGTGACAGTTCTTAGGTCGACATTTGTCTCTAATTAGAGCAATTGTGGTATACACAGTTAGTAAACTGTTCTACTGAAGAGGACATTAGGGTTGTATTAACTCTCGGTTGAATTATTGTTGCCAAAATGTGTAGAGAGAGTGCTAGATAGAGATAGAGATAGAAAGCAGGAATTAAAGGGTATTCTCGACTTATTACCGAGCCATTTAAGAGTTGAAAATGGGCCATTATTGATGGCACAAAGCTCGTTATAAACGGCCTGAATATAATACTAATGAGTTTGTGTGTATGTATTTTACAAAAACCACATTAATCAATTGACAAGATAAAAACTGAGCGTCATTTTTTCTACCATCACTATCATCATCATCATCATCATCATTATTATTATTATTTAAATACATCCCCTCTACTGAATCTAAATTTATAAACCATTTAAAATCCACTTAACTAGCCCGTTGACATCTCACATTTATGATCTGTAAAATGTTGGAATTTCGATTGATTTATTTTTAAATTTAAATGCAATCGCGACAGATTGATCCACCATAAATATGTTATTAAGTGTCTTGTCCGTGTTTTAACGTACTACATTTACACTAAACACAATTGAGTCGGTTATAAAGGAATAAATATACCAAAAATATCATTGTTTGGAAGTAGCAACGTTTATTTGGTGAAATACGAAAAATACACGTTGTACTGCACCACGATCTCGAGCTTCATGAAAAATTGAATAGACTTCGTTTTCCGCCTTAAAGAAAACATCGAAACTTCTTTGTTTGTCAAAAACAAAAGCAAAAATAGCAATATTTTAGACTGTGTTTTATACCGGATCGACCAGCTGGGGCGTACCAGCTGTAAAGTGTAATGTTATGATGGTTACTGAGTAATAATCACATTCTAACGAATCAAAGCACAATGAGGTCAATTTTCATTGGTAGAAAAAATCTAATCTATCATCTACAATACTGCCTGGACAACTGTTTATTTGTTTTGATTCGCTAGAACGTGACTATCACACAGTCTTATCGTAAACATCATAGAGCGCCTTTACACCCCATCTGGCGGATCCGGGGTAAAATAAACTATATATTGTTTCCGAAAAATTGCTCCATTTTTTTTCGTCATTACGATAAGCTTGTGATTTTGTTTTTCATAAACAGACTTCGTTATCGCTATATTAAGGCGATGTATTATGACGTTCATTGTTTATAATCAAATCTTGCGGGGGTTAAAGTCGGTCTCTTAAGTCGGCGCACCAACAATAAGTAACTTTCCTGTTTTTTTGGGTGGAATCGTAAATTAAACACAAATTATTAACTTTTTCGGTGAATAAGACGAAATATTGAGAAAACATCGGCTTTTTCTTCACTTTTACTACTGAACCCAGGGCTTCGAACCGTTATCTTTTCGTTGTGGTTTTCGGTTCGGTTCGAAGCCCTAATTGAACCTCAATAAACAAATCCCTTTCATGTTTAAATATTTTGACATTTTGACACGTAAGTGAATTTTAGACAAATTAAGAAAGATTTTCCAGGACTTATGAATTCCCAATTTTCATAATTTTTTAACAGTAATTCTTCTATTTTTAGTCCAACGTATAAACAATTGGGATTTCAACAGGACCTGGCTAGTTCTATGGCTTCATTGAAAGAAACGGAGGCTTAATCTGTCGACATACTGATCCTCGAGGATCATTGTATGAATAAACAAAAAAAAATCCTTCTGTGAGCTCATTTTTAGTCCACGTTTGTGGGAATTTTGCTCGTAAGTTTAGGCAACCAATTATACTTGTGAGGAAGATTTTTGACAATTTTGATCTATCCTATGGTGTCATTAGAGTGGCGCCGAAAATCAACATTGTAATTTTTCATTCTAATGTGGCAAATCAATCAAAGTTGTTACTGTTCGGTTTTTTTTCTCTGTTAATTCGCTTTTGTTTTATTATCAGAACACCAAAAGAAAAAGGTTGACACTTTCAAAACTACTCCGCTAACAATAATCATTCATGATATCTGATAAGCAATGACACATTTTTTGTGTTGTTTCTGTTGTTGTTGATTAACGGATATATACTTGGGTGTGAAATTAATTTTAGGGAAAAAAATCTTGACATTTGTTTTATTTTATCAAAAAACGAACGAGCAAAAAATACCTATCGGTTATTGTTCTATTTAAATCGTGATAAATCTTTCTAGTTTAGCTTTTCGAAAGCACGCATCTATTATAATTTAATTGAAATTCATTTCGTTTGGTTTTCTTACCTGAACTTGGCCGGTCCGAGTATCGTGTACAATAGACCCAGGCTGGCCACAAGGTTGGCACTTTCCCATCGTCCTTCTTCAATTCCTCCGGACTCGGCAGTAGATTCTTAAGCGGACTTTTCGGCCGTGCTATTGTTTCTGGTGTTTTACTACTATTATTACCGATTTGTGATACGGTTTGGCATAGACTGCCCAATGGGACATTATTACTGCTACAACTACTGAACGGTTTGTGTTCATCGATTTTTAGATTTTCGTATGGTTTAAAGGCGATCTTTGTTGTTGTATTATTATTCGCTGTTGGTGTTGCCGCCGGTGGACTGCGTGTTTTTAAAACAGCCGTCCGCCCAAAGTCCGGTTTCAATATATTTCGAATCGAATATTTCAGCGTTTGTATCGCCGGTTGTGGCTCAATATTTTGATTGTGTTGTGTTGTGGTTGACGATGATGTGGTTGTTGATGAAGATGATGGTGATGGTGAATTCCGTTCCGGACTGGAGAGTGCAAACGATGTGATCCGAACAAATGACCGTTCCTGTTCGATTTTCATATAAGGATGCGGTGATGTGCCATTATTATTATCCTGTGTAATTGTCGTACACGTATATGGACTTGTACGTGTTGATTCGGGTGAATTTGGTGATTTGATGATTGTATCATTGGCGGCACTAGGACTCGATCGATCTTCAAATGCCATATTCACCGAATTTCTGGCCGTTTTTTTTTTTATCGAACACAACAACGATTTTTGTGAAGATGCACAACGACCTTGCACCACCACGTTTCAAATCAAATGTTTACTTCGAAAAGTACGCTGTCAAACTGAGTAAGTTTTCAAAATAGTCATCTTTATTACTGAAGTCTATAGACGATGGCCACGCCTACAAATTCAATGCGCTTGTCTCTTTCCATCTCAACTTGACCTGTCGCAATTAACCATCTCACTTGCACACTCAACCACCATATTAAACTATCACACTTCAACACATTAGTCGAAAATCCACAATTTCTATCTGAACAATCAAAATTAATCGGATTTATTCGACAATTATACCAATTAAATAATCAATTTTTACCAATAATTAGGATTTCGTCAAACAAAAAGCGTTAAAATTATTATCGTCAATTAATTATTACGTTCGAATTCAATAGAAATCGATAATTCACGTTGATTCTATCCATCTTTGTCGTATACATTGATTTTTTTTCGCCTATATCCAATTTCCAAAGTGTATTGTAGCCGACATCTCACTCAATCTTATTACATGTGCTACTATCCAATGGGATGGTAGGCGTTACCCTGATAAATTCAAATCTGGTTGGTTTCGTTCTTGTATGGTGGGGATGAATCCATACAGATTGAGACGTAAATATGTTTGTTTTTGTTGATCTGAAGGCGGAGTCTGTACGTTTCAGATGAGATGTTATAATTCAATATCATACTTATACGATATACAACAAGATACCAGAACGATTTTGAATTAATAAATGAGTACGTTGATGGTGTGCCTTATTTTTTTCGTTCTTTCTCTCTCTCTCTCTCTCACCCACTTTCATCCGTTTTGGTTTTTGATAATCGCCTTATCAATCAACAACAATAACAATTGATAAAGATCGAGACGATATTACTTTATTAAACCACAAATACAATTATAATCATTATTATTATTGATTTTGTATCGAGAAAGTTTAATTTGAAGATTGTTTTGCGTCTCACCAAATTAGATACGCATCGATTATCGGTGGTGGTGGTGGTGGTGGCGGTTGTGGTGGTGGCATCTTTCCACCACTAAATCCTTACGCTTTGATTTCATTTACAAGTGATGTAGAAAATTGAATTCCACACCCTATTACTTATCTCTTTCTTGCAGATTGTACGATTTATTCGCACTTTGTCTAAAGGTGTAGTTTCTTTTTCGCGTCAATAATCAATCGATAAGAATATTACAAAAACCACCCCTTTTTCGGCAAGTTCCTCAATAGAGAAACTAATCTGGCAACTAACTACCATTTCAATATTGATCAAGTGAAATCTGGATTTGATTGTAACCACTCAAGGTGGGTTTTTTTCGTTCTTTTGTCGAATGTATTGAGAGAAACGTTTGAGAGACCATGTGCTGTCTGTACCTATATATTGTCATCATTTAAAGGGATCCTGCCGTGACAACAGACTCGAATTGTTCACAATTTCATTGTTATCGAGATAGCATTGATTCTTATACAGACAAAAATCTATTGTATTTTAATAAATTATTGGATATATTCACACATATAGAAATGTAGAGAAATTGATTGAAGTGTGCGAACGAGAGAAACGAGAATTAATGAAGTGGAAATATTAACGGCAATCAATCAACAATTTCAATGCAGTAGCAGTTGAAAATCAGAACAATGAATGTGAAATTTCCCATATTTCAGATTGCCCAAAACACTTTTTTGACCATTTTTGTTGGTTAATTAAATCAAATATCTACAAAAAAAATCGAATACCAATCTAGATCGTAAATTAATACTAATTACGTTTGCTATAATTAACTTATAATTACTTGGCTAATTAGCAGTTCGTTATGCTTCTTTATTTCCAGTGGCGTTAAATTTGCATATGACATGGAGCAGTCAGTGCGTCTATATAGGTAGTCGTTAATGGTTCTGGGCGTAATAACGTGATGAATAAATAATGTAAAATACACTAAATTTGTAGGTGTGTAAGGGAATAGCTTCAAAATTCGTCTACATATTATTTATTAAATAGGCCAAATTAGCTTATCAAGAGCAGTTTCCGTATTACTATTACGAATATTCGGTTTACAACACAATTACTATTGATTTTAAAGTTATAGCAGAAAGTTCATCGGCTACAGGCGGAGCTTTATAGGGCAATTTCTATTCATGAACCTTTTTGACAGAGATATTGTGCAAAAGTGTCAGTGCGCCGTTTTATGGTATTTTCTTCGGTCAGAAATTCACTTTACTTGAGTAGATATGGCTTGCTTGCGAGGGGGTTACTTAAACTGTGGGACGGGGGATTATACTGAGATTGAAGTGTGAGATTAATGTGCAGTGAGGTGAGGCTTAAGAGTGGGAGAATCATTGGAGTCCAGCTAAACATTACGGCAGGTTAATTGAAATTATATTATATCAATTGTTTATATATTTTGATTCGTTAGAACGTGACTATTACACACTCTTATCGTAAGCATTACAGTATTACACTTTGTATGGCTTGTTTTTGCTAATCTCCACAGGGGAGGTGTGTCCGGGTGTGTCAGTTGTAAAGTGTAATACTATAATGTTTACGTTAAGACTTTGAAAAAATCACGTTCTAACGAATCAAAATAAATAAACAATTGTCTAGGCGGTATTGTAGATGAAAAATGAGATTTTTTCTACCATTGAGAATTGACCTCACTGTGTTTTTCACACCTCACTGCACATTATTGGTGAATTACTTCAATCTCAGTAGAATCCCCCGTCCCCCAGTTTAGAGAACCCCCTCGGAAACACACTATACAACTGACACATCTGAACACACCTTCCTTGTAGTAATTGTCAGAAACAAGCCATACTCGATTGAAGAACCATAAGGATTTTAATTTTCTTGAGCAAGAAGAAATAGTTTTGTTCTCAATTCTTTTAAGAGCATTTACAAACAACTTTACTTAATAGGTATAAGAATAAGAATAGCAAGTAGGCACTGAAAAATTTGCTGGCCTTAACTCGATTCAACCGCCTAATCTCGTATTCGTGAGTTACTGTTGGTGTTCTGTCAATGTTTGGAGTCTTGCATCATACAACGTATACAGTAAGTGCCAAATACCGAGGTCCAAGTTGACTCAGGTGGGTGCGTATTAGTAAGAGGGTGTTATTTAACAAATAAGAAATGTTGTAACTGACCTGTAATGCATAGGCGTCCATATGGAGCGTACATAAAAGACGCTGTTGCATCTTTTGATTGACAATGAGGAAAAATTATAACAAGTCTGTCAATAATTTATATTTACGGTGTTAATCGGAAGATTTCTGTCTGTGTGGGTTTTATAAAATGCCATTTACATGAAACTATCTGTACGCCCCTGGATTAACGGTGGTTGTTTAACGGAAACAATTGTACTCCGTCTCGGTCTGGCGAAAGTACCTGGGATTACTGCATGGATTTTACCATATTGAACACCGCCTCAAATCGTTTTTAAACAGGACTTAAGTTAAGGAATGCCTTTTCCTAAGAGACCTTGGTATGAATCAATCTTAAACTATACCAATAACATGTTAATAACATAATCTTTTAACGGGCATTTTTTAACAAGCATGCTTTCGTAGTTTGATGCAATTAACAAGAAGCAGAAGTAATTTTAAGTTCTTAGTTCTATACTAAATTGATATTCCTGTTTTCAATTGTCAATTCAAGTTTGTTCTTGTATTTATTCACTCATTAGAAGACCAACTCTCGTCCTGATATTTGAAATAGCTATGTCCGATAAAAGACTTTGTCAGCCGTGAAATTGTATCAACTGATCGATATCAATCTATATGTATGTATGCTGGTGTGTTCTCCGTTAATATTACAACTTAAACAATTTACAATTCAATTATTGCAGATTCCACATTAACCATCATACAATTATAATTGTAATTGAATCAAGTTACTCGACTGATTAACAATTCATTACAATTCTTTATTTGATTGCAGGTTCAATAATGATTTGATTATTAACAAAAGAAATAAGAAGTAAAGTAAAAATACTACATCATTTTTTTCTTCGATTCTACTTATGAATTAGTTGACAACCTGCATTCTCAGTTTTTATTTATGTTCAAATAATAGCGTGCCGAAGCGATCCGGATCAGAATTTAATTAATTTACAACTATTGTGAATTCTCACAATTGTATTAATTAGCGAATTAATTATTCGTTACGCTTCTCCATTCAGTGGTAGATTTATATAGGCTGAAAAAATAGTTTACAAAATACGCGATATTCTTGTATATTTTCAAATTCTCTTTTCGTCTGAATATTTAAAATTTCGTAATAATTCATTAAATTTCTCTGTTGTCTGCTGAATTCAGTTTAGGCTAATAAAAACGAAGGCGTAATAAGTAAAAAAATTAAGCTCTTTTAAGCCGATATCTTTTACGAGTTCAATTGGGATTCATTATTAACGGTAGAAAGTATCAACTACTGCCAGGTACACATTAGAGGGTGTGCCAGTTGATATGTATTTGTAAACACATTCTGAATATTATCGAAGGCTAATTGTAAATTTACCATACGCTAGTAGGCGGTAAAATTGAGTTACATCCAACAACCGCTTGCCTTCTAGCGTTATTAACCAATCTATTGTCTGAAGTATATAGGTACTTTTTTTTTTCACGAATAGTTCATCAATTTTTAAAGGATTGATAGAACTGCCTTTACTCAAATTCGTCTCAAATAATTGCTTTCGGATAAAATAGAACATTTACTGCAGCAAACACATCATCTTGTTACACTACTTTTTTACACGAATTCCTAAGAAATATCTCTCAATCGTGTGAGAAATTTATATGAAATCAAATTACTCGCCTAATCGATAATCCGTTATGCTTCTTTATTATATAATCAATTCAATAGTTAGATAAATTGATTAACAAAAGACATTTGTGATGAAATGGTATAAAAACAAAGAACCGTATAGCTTGTATATACATACCATTTAATTTATTTAACAACGCCAATAATTCTATTCTTTTAAAATAAATATTTCGAATTGAATTGAAACCCTACGTGCGTTGTCACGGATACTTTATCGTTTAGCCATTTAATTGTTTTACCCATCTAAAGCAGTGAAAGAGAGAATTGTTTCGGTTGTCTCTGTATACAGTTTGACAATGGTTTTATTGCATTTAGCCTTTTGTCATCACCAACGTGTATCGAAGAGAGAATGCTATTGTAAACCTCAAGGTATAACATAAAATTTGTTATTATATGAATATATCCGTAAATCTTTAAATGAATTGTTATGCTCCAACCCATCTACAAATACCAACAAATAAACAAACAAAAAATTGAAATTACATCAAATAAAAATTGAGTCAAGGATATCCGGAATATTTGTTTCTACAGAAAAACAACAATTTTTGTGTAAAGTGCCACTATTAATTCTCCATGGATGATGGTTTGTTATCCAGGTATAAACTGAGATTTGTAAACTGTGACTAACTACCGGCAACAGTATTGTTGTTGTTTTGAAAATATTTTGTTGTATTTTGACAGGTAAAGGTGGCAGGAATTTAGCTATGCTCCGTTGAGATTCAATTAACTTTTCTCATCTAATTTCGTTTAAATTTGAAGACAACCGTCGGGTTGTAGCTAGCAGCCGAACTGAATGATTTGAAACAACCCTCGCCATCTATACGCCACACCGTCAACCGCCGATTCTTTCGTTTATAATCTTTTATATGCTTCTTGCCCAATGATAGAGAATAAGATAGAATGAAGGTGAATATAAAGAGAAGAAGAAGTAGAGGACGAGGTATCGATGTGTGTGGTCCGCGAGGTGAGCGACTTGCCTGCTCACGAGCGCCGCGTAACAAACCTCTAAGAAATGCCGACATATACATCTCTTTCCAGCGTCCATATAAACCATAGAAAAATCGTATATTTCTATCTTTGTTCTGTGTTTTCTCCGTTCATTTTTTTTTAACTCTTTGGGGGAAGAAGAATACCTAAAGAGAATTAAAATAAAAAGAGAATTGAACGACAGGAATATGTTGCGAAATAAGCGACATCTCATTAGAGTCGGTCCGATCTTAGTGTGGAAATTCTTTTGTGTTTAAATGGGAGAATATTATCATATCATCTTGATGGAGTTCCATCAAACCGATCACACATTATACAGACATATAACAAAGCAGAAAAAAAACGTAATAATAAAGTTGGATTGAACATAACTAAACGAGGATCGTGTATTTTCAACTGCGGATTGATATCTTGGTGTAGTGGTGGTGGTGGTGGTGGTGATTTGTTAAGATTAAACTATCAACTATTTGACCAGTGGATTGTAACTGGTTAATGTCAGTATTTATCCGTTTTTGTTAAATTGAACAGAACAACAACCATAGCAAGCGAACGCAACCGATTGACAATAGTTTTATTTGACAGGTGCCACTTGGTTGTCAGTCATGATGATTGCATCGTATATACACACACACACACACATATCCAGTCAATATAAGCTTTGGAAATGTTGTGATTGTCCTTTTTGATTAACTCTCCAACTCTTCAAGGTTGCCAACAATATAAAATATATCTGTGTTTGGTTTTCTACATACGTTATATTATTATCTATCCATGTATGACGTTTTGTATTTCAATCAATCACTATTATGTATTCCAAACCAATGTTGGTGGTAAATTTTATCGATATTTCTATACACACATACAAACTAATCGTAATTGTTATGCAGCTGTTGAACATTGCATAAAACAAACAATCCTTTTATATCGACATTAAGAAGTGTTAATGATTGATTTATAATTACGTGAAACCATAAATGTATGCGGAACCGCAACTAACGCTATTACAGGGCTATATTTCTAGTTTAATTCGTATGGAAATGGCCATCGTCATGTAGACAATGTAACAATTTCGTTTATTATGAACAATTTCATCCATATTTCATTCTATTGATGTGGAATATCGATTAGTTTGCCGTCAAGAAACTCTAGAAATACGTTTCTAATTAAACTTCCAGGAGGTGTTAAGATTAAGAATCAAAGGTCAACGTATCAATTGACCGATCAATAAATTCAACAATCTCGCACCATATATGCTTGGCGAACATCATGCAACAGCAAAGTTTGTTGGCAGTTTAGCCATCAAGATGCTCACTCGTGGCCTTGTGGTAAATTTCTTGAGGCAGGTATTTCGACTTTCTTTGTACTCATTTAGCAGTTAAAGGTTCTATTGAAACAATAAATATCGTTCTAAGATGTTTTGCTAATCAGTCGGTGCCATTACGGACTACTTTGCATTACATGACTATTTAGAGGACGCAATTTTGCATCTTCATACCTGTACATTTATACTCACCCTTAGGACCTCTGAACGCTCTTACGTAGATCAAAAATAGATTGCAAGATAATAGAGTTGCGCTGCTAACAATAAGAGTCAATTAGACCTAACCTTTTGGTAGATGAACATTTGAAAACCATTAATCAAGGTTCGGGAAGTTTTTTTTTTGTGGGAGGGGCCCTACATGAGGGCTTTTCAATTACGGGAGCCTTACCACAGCTGTTCCAGTCCTCTAATGAAGCTCAGTGGCCTGCCGTGTTCGGCTTTTCAAATGTCTTCTAGTTCGAAAAATCGTCGTCTCAGGAATTGCTCTCTGAGACCAGCCAATGCTTGACACTCGCAGAGTATGTGGTGAGGAGTTTCCTCCTCTTCTAAGCATGCCCTTCTTATCTCGTCATCAATGATGCCAAGCGTGTGAAGGTGTTGATTCATGGGACAGTGTCCAGTGAGCAGTCCTACAATTATTCTGAGATCTTTTCTACCAAGTTTCAGCCTAGCGTCAGACCCCTCGATGAAGACCTTGATTAACGCAGTCCTTTGTGTTTTCTCCATTCCTTCAAATGGGATGAAGAGGTCCATTTACCCAGCTCCCGTTTCTGGTCAGGGAAGTTAGAACTAATATCACAGTAAATATACAATTACAACAGCATTTCACACGAAAAAGTTCACCACGTGGAACAAAATTCAAAGGGCCACTATCCTAGGCTTTGTGTATCTTTGAGAATGAGATTTATGAGAAAAACTATAGGGCTGCTATAAGAGACAGTATAAAGGATATTTAGAGAGAGAGCGAATTCAAGAAAAGCAACTCAAAATCAGTCCCTAATGCTACCACCTCTTTTGCAAAACGTTTCAACAGAACCTGCTAAAAATTAAGTATAAAAAAATCAAGGAATTTGGCACAAGTTCAAGAATGACCTGTTATTGGTTCTCAAAGAGGTTGAGCTAATTGCTTCTCACCTCTAGCACTCCTGCTGACAACTGATTTGCCCCACAAACAATGACGATTAAAGAAAATATTGCCTCAAGCAGCATATATTTGATGAGCTTGATGGCTTGACAAGTTGAACTGCCATCAAACTTTACTTCTGCATGATGTTCGCCAATGCGAGATGTTCTAATTGAATTTATTGATCGGTCAAAGATTGATGTGTGCCAAATTGATACGTTGACCTTCGACTCTTAATCTTAACGCCTCCTGGAAATGTAATTAGAAACATATTTCTATAGGTTTTGAAGGCAAACTAAGCGATATTACACTTGTTAAGCAATAGATGCAAAGAATAAATTAAAAGGTGAAAGCCTGATGCAAAGGAAACAGAAGAATTTGTTCAACAAAAGATTGCTTTTAAAATCCGGACCAACTGTTTTATCAAGTGTAAACACACCAATTATGATGATAAATTAATATCACTCTCATATTTTTCTAATATAGTAAATCAAAAAAAAAAATAAAGAAAAAATTACAATTAAATAGGCTCAAACGCTATCCATCCTTATTAAAATCGATGTTCTTTGATTGATTTATTGACGACAATTTACGTACACTAATGGAATGTTGACGTGTGCGACCTTTTAACAATTGCTTTCAGTGTTGATTTAATACGATCCTGTATATTATGTATAATGTCAGAGAACCGAAACTTGAATGTAATTCAATTGAAAAAGCCAATGATGCTTGTTATTATCAATACGAATTGGTTGATGGATTGTATGGTAGCTCCTTAAAAGGTCAAACAAGGCATTTAATAAATTACACCACACACACACTACAAAAGATATCGATTTCATTTACAATACAATTGGAAATTAGTGTTGATATTCGATTAAAATTCATCCACCATAACTGTACGAATGATTTTGACATAAATATGAGTTAAGAAAAGAAAAGAAAACAAACGAACATAGTATTTAAAAACTATTGGTCCGGTCCAATATTGGTCGTTTAGATGGACAACAAAATAAACCAATACTCATCTTCATCTTGTTGTTATACAGTTCGGAACAAAGCCATCGTATAATTAGATGTAAAAGGGGAACGATAGAGATGATCAAGTAAAAAAGATAGAAGACAACCAAATGTATATTCGGGGCCGGGACTTAATTCGGCATGGTTGGGAATTTTTATAAAAGAGAAGGCATTATATTGTTGACCATGGTCGTCGGATAGATGGACGAAAGAAACAACAACAACAACAACAACAAAACGTATAAAACAAAACGCCCCAGACCACCCAAGTTGAGAATATAAGAGAGAACTATATATATATGTGATTGTCAGTCTTGAATTTTGCTTATGTGTGCGTGTGTATATATGGAAGAAGATTCTCTTTTATTGGTCGATAGGTAGTTAACAGGCTAGCATCTCAAGCCGATTAGTGTTTTGTTTGTAATCGTGCCGCATCTTCATCTCTGAGAAAATGAAGAAAGAATGTTTCCGATTAGTTGAAATAATAATAGTAACAATAATGATGATGATGATGATGATGATGATGGTGTTGTTGTGTGTATGTGTGTGGATAATCTAGACAACATATGTATTTATATACGTCTAGTATCGAATGTATAAAGAAGGAAATTGTGATGAAATACACATTAACTGTCATTGAAGTGAAGATTTACAGATACTAATAAAAATTATAGAGTTGTAATCAGAGGAATTCTATGCAAATCATTTTTCGGTTTGATTCGATTAAAAAGCTTTTGAAATTGTTGTTACAACTAACTACTACAAAGGATAGCCTCAAATCCACCAAAAATTGAATATAATTATTGCTTTTGTAGGAGAATCAGTTTACTACCTTCGGCTATTTCCTGCAAACTTTAAGAGGTTGCGGTGTCATTCGGTTACCACAAAAGTTGTAGTTTTATTTTTAAGCGTTTATTGTAACGTCTTTTCAAAAGATTGCCAATTTTGACCGCAGTGGTTTTTTACGGAAGAATCAAATGATTGCTTTCTTTGGAAAAATTATGTGCATATGTTTAAAAATGACAAAGTGTCAGCTAAGAGAAACTGAATGATTTTATAAAGTGACCACATTTTATTTTGTAGAGCGATAAAATTGCTCTCCAGCAAGGGCGACCAGCTGAAACCTAATTATTTCAAGACTCTTTTTTTATAGGATTTTTTTTGACTATGGAAACCCTTTCGAGAAGCGGTTCCAAAGCTTCATTAGTGTCATGTTTTCGTCTTGTATATATTGTATAAGAAATTCAACAGAATCTATTGCATGTGGGGGTAGGGGGTAGTTTAAAAGCTGTTGTTTCTCCTAAACCCGACGATGAAACGATAGAGGGTGCGTAGATCTTGTTCGTCTTCTCAGCAGCATGCTCCTATTTTTTCAATCAATAAAACTTGCAGATATTTTGAAGAAAACCATTTCTCAAGTGGGGTTCACAAAGTTGCTCTTTTTGTGGGTCAATTTTCGTAATATTTTACTTTTGAATTATTTAATGAAAATCAATGACGCAAACAGGGCTGGCGGGTCCCACTTTGGGTACCCAAAACTTAGAGGAAAGTGAGGAAATTATATCTCTAGCTTCTTATATTACTCGTCCTCTCTCTCTCTTTCTTTCTCCATCTCTCCCAATGGGGTTCCAGCGGACTCAATAAACTTCAGAATGTTTCAGTTGAGTCCGTCGGAATCGCCTGTATCTGGCTCTAAATCATCGCCTTGCGATTAAAATGCGGTACCAAAGCGCGCGAATGGTAGAAAATTTGCATGTGAGTCCAACAAACTTGTTCAAATGCGAATAAAAGTCTAAGAAGAATCAGCCTAATATTACAATTTTGATAATCATAAGGGAATTTTATAAGAGTACTGTTTCTAATATATTACGAAACTATTTACCTGTAAAAACCTGTAAAAATAGAAAGCTTCTGATTAAAGAAAGACCATTGCACTAGATTTCAGTACTTGCCATGGTTTACTGGAATAAATTAGAACTATTGCCCACATCGAAAACTGCTAAAATTGCCAGATATCAAGAGATTTTTCAGTGTTTATTCAGTTGAAGGATTTCCATTTACTATTTATAAATAGAACGTGAGTGAATTCATTAAATTACTGAACAAACTATAGATAACCGCAAGAAAATTGCATCGCTCAATTGTTTTCTATTAGATATCCTACGTTGAACATATAAAGTTATAATCGCTATTTATAACTATAATTTATAGTCTTTCCTTTTTCAAAAAAAAGCAGTGCGAACACACTCTATTCCGTCAATCATCCTCTAGTTATAGACAATGCAAATTATTCATATTCTAGTGCCTTATTACTAAAACATCATTTTCTATAGTTACAAAGTAATAGCCGTGTCAGACTTAACAGTAATAAAATCATAGACCAACACATTTTATCGGTATTACAATTATATCTCTAGATAATAGACTATTGATGGTTGTCCAGTAAAGATAGATAGATAGACAGATAAATAGAATATAATCGTGCTAGAGGTGTTGATGTTGTAGTGGTGGTAGTGATGGTGGTGGTGGTGGTGGTGGTGGTGGTGGCGGTGGCGGTATTGCCTTCAAACTACCAGTCATCTTTAGACGGTAATGGTTGGATCGTGCCTTATCTCTATTCAATACTTACACTACTCGCCATTGAAGAGATACGCTTGAAAATATACGATGCAAACTGTGTGCGATTTAACTGTGTGCAGTCAAGTTATACAATAATGTATAGTGGTTGTTTTAACTTGAATGAGAGAGACTCGACTAAATTAATTCCATTTTATTACAGAAAAGCTTAAATTGTTATTTCTCTTATCACACAATAATCGTATTGTTTCATTTATAGAAATTAATTTAATGTTTATTATTTCTGACTGTTTTGTATAATAATTATTCTGCTAAAGTTATGGAGGAAATAAAGAAAAAAAATTAACTAAATTATATCTAAACACTATTGTAATATGATGATAGAGTTGATAGTTTCATATCAAGATAAGGTCACTAGAGTAATAGAAAGAAATAACGCTATATTTGCATTTAAATTAGAAGGGGTCAATGCTGAGAGAGAGATGGTGATGAATTATTTATTAAGGGACTCCCGTGACTGCTTCATTTTGATATTAATCCAAAACGGACGCAGGCTTGAAAATAACAATCAAACATATACCCAACAGCCCTTTGTCGACGACCTGACCAGTTTTTCTCCTATTTTTTGCCTCTGATTCAGGGCTGATTGTAGAATAAAGTTCAATTTCCTCATAACTTTAACTGGAGCAATATAAAGGAAGGTTGCTACAGTTGCTTCTGGGTTTTGTCATCTTAAACAATAAGCCTTTTGGTAAAGTAGATTTTTTTTTTGAAATGTTATAAAGTTGTAAAGTGCAAGAGAGACGTAAATACTACCCCTTAAAATTGATTCCAAATACATGTTTCTGTATTATATTTGCTTTTCTGTTCATTAGAGCCTTATAGTGAAAGTAAGAAAAAACAATCCACATAGTTGAGTCGCAACGGATACTTTTAAAAGCAAAGCAGTGATTCTCAAACGCATTTATTTCTACATGACTTGCTTGCGTTTCGGCAGATTTCAAAATATAAAGGTTGGTCATTCATTTCTAAAAAACCTATTGAGTCTAGAAGGGTAAGCAAGGAAGCACATCAAGGGTGCAATGAGAATGACCTGCAATTTTGGCCACTCCGTCAATAACTTTCAATAGTTTTATGGCTTTGCATTATTAAAAATAAAATACTACTATAAAAGCCTTAATAATGTTGCTTCAAAATCTTCTAATAAGTATTTGATTTTGATTATTTTTTTTTCACAAGATATTTTGCCCTTTACGCCTTCACCAAGGTGAAGCAACAAATTGATACTTCTGCTGAAAAGTGAAACTATTAAACAGTAACGAATTCTTAATCAAAAACGAAAAATGATAATCTTTTTTGTTTTCCAACACTTCTTGCCTTTTATTCTACGAATTGTATTGTTCTCAGCCCTTCCGTTTCGTGTTCAATTATGTTCTGTTTCGGTCTAAGAGAACGACATTTCATTTTTTTTTGCATTTGAGAATAGATACGGATAAACTATTGAAGTGGTTGTGCTAGTCCGATAGTCTTTTGCTTAAGCACTGGATGTCGATCAATAAAACGATGAAAATGCATTGTAGGCGTATATAATTTAAATATTCATACGTTACAAAGTCAAATACGTACTTGAACAAAAGTTGCATGCATAGTTAGGTGACAAAATAATGATAACTTGCCGGATATGTAGGACTTTATAATAGATGGTTCCAATATATCAAATTATCTAGCTTTTTATAAAACCAACATATTTTTTTTTACGAAAAATAATCAGCTCGCTTTTACATTATTTATCTACTATTCATTTACAAATTGTGTTGGCGGTGACGGGTCATCATTATTATCATTATCATTATCATCGGTATACTACAACAAAAATTACATGCTCTATTTGTATATGGAATCGTTATTATGCCGGTTCATTATTCTTTTTTTCTCTTGTCTCTCCTTTAGAATATGGACTTGAAAAGTAGCGTAATTAGTAGCAATAAGTGGTTATTTGCGCAATTTCCAACACACCCAGCTTACTTGTTAAATTAACAAGATAGTGTGTTTATGAAATAAAAATCACGCTATCACATAAAAACTGTCTCATTTATTTATTTATTTATTTATTTATTTATTTGTTTTTTAATGAGTTCATGAGTAGCAACGATAGAATTCTTGATTGTTTGATATATTTTTTTTCTCATTGTTAAAACGTGAAAACGTTAATTATCTAAATGATAATTAACACCTCTTCTGTAATATTTTTATTAAATTGACAATTTAATTTATGTATAAAAGCAGCTGTATTCATTAACAATAAAAAAAAAATTATAAAAACATATTAACGAAAACATTCAAGACGATTAACTCAGGTATGAAAGATTATCACACTAGTGGTATTCTCCTACCATCAACCTATCAAACTCGTTAAAAAATTGTATCTAAAAAAAGAAAAACATGCAATGGCCGGTATTAACTATACAGAACTCATCGTTGTGCCCATTATCTACTGCTAGAATAAGATTAGTGATAGATATTCTTTGGTTGATGACACCGTCCACTCTCTTAATAGCTCTCAGCGGCACACCGAACCAGGTGATTAACAGATGTCGAAAAAAATAATGTGTTTAGAGAATTCTCTACCTGTACCTCTACATAGGTAGATAGAATAGTATATTCGTTATGGAGACTGAGTAATGGGGGGACACCTAGGGGTTCATCATCATTGGTCGTTTAATAAAATTCGTGTTCAAGAGTACGTGTGGTGGGGCACCACACCACAGTATACACCGCCCAACCCTCCAGTAGAATTTTAAGATATAAACCGGCTGGTGCACGTCTCCAACTGGAGAGTTGAGCGAACACAACATGTGTGGTATATGACTTTAGCTTATAGTGGTTTGGAAAAAGAAGAAGAAAAAAGACAAAAGATATATTTTTTATTGGCTGTATTATTGAAAGTTTCAGGGTGGAACGTGACGCCATTTTCTTGTAGTTTTCACAGGGAAAAGTTGAGAAAATTGGGAAATATCCAATGAAATTAAACACAGTTGGTTTTATTATAACAATATCAGGAGTTGATGGTTGTTTTTCGTGTAATAAAAGCCCAACAGATTCGGTTACTAGCTATTAAACAGATGGCAGTCGTTTTTAATAAACAATTTAATCCGCCAATTATATGGTCAATAATGTTAGTATATTAATATTTATTGGAGAAACATATGTCTAAGTAAATTGTTGAATACATCGTTTTTGCATTAATTATCTACACTTAACTGATTAATTAACAATTACTAGGTTGTTTATGTAAATTATTGTGATCAACCGGATGCACTTACCGTTTAAAATCTGCATGCAGACAACGTAATTATATTATTATAGTAATCAAAGTATCAAGGGCGTTATTCCTATAACGCCACTGGTGCATCTATGAGTTCATGTCACAAATAAAAGAAGCAGTTAAGTTTATTTTTGTTTTTTTTTAAATTTTTTCTTTGACTTCTGAAAAATTGAGGTTATCACATTTTTGAATGACTGCCAAAAAATTGTTTATCATAGCAACCGACCTTAACAGCCGGCTATTATTTTTCATAACGCTATCGCATAATGGCCCGTCGTCAAGTAAACAATTATTGCTTATTAATGCAATCGTTTTTATATCTATTAATGGTCGAATAATATAATATACCTACGTATAACATAAACATTATTAAGACTTGAAAACCGTTCGATTTCCAACAAAATAGAACAAAAACTTCATAAAATAGGTACTAGTGAGGGAGAATTCGTGATGATATAAATAACGATGTGTCATCAATAAATTCGATTTCGTGTCACGAATTTGCCTGTTAAAAATTGCCATTGAGTGGATTAAGCAATGTCGGCAAGTCAATTATCGATTAATTTGAAGAAAGTAAAAACTTTAGCTTAAATAAAGGACTGAAAATTACCATATCAATTCGTTAATTGTTTGTTTGTTTCAGCCTATCGAAATAGCGTTTCATGGGTGGAACACTAGCACTATTACAGCCTTCTGTTCGATTATAATTGAGGGAAAAATTAATGTTCGAGTGTGTCATGAAATCACGCATCTAAGCAAATGTAATGCAATAGCCATTTCTTAAGATATGCGTGTGGCTATTCTAAAGTATCCGAACGATTATTAATCAGTAGTTAGATCGATTACGGATCGATTTGCATGTACTGAGGAGAATTTAAGAGCAACAACTTGAGAGATTGAGAGTCTAGAGATTTGCCTTACAGCTTTAGCGAAATTATCAAAATCAGATCAATTTGCCTGAATCATGTAGACAAAATTACCGTTGCACTGCTTACTCTCATTTATAATCGGTGTTATTACCTGTAATTTTCAGTGGTTTTGCGGTAATATTTGTTCAAGTGTAGGCGCGACGTGTAATAACTAAGCTGAAGATGCACTATGATTTCTCAACTACATAGAAAGTGTTTACTTTTCGGCGATATTGCAGAGTATTTTTCATATGGTGAATCAGTATTAATGAGGGGTGGAATTAGAGTTCCTACACTATTTATTTAGACCAATAAAAGAATTATTATGCGTACTTGATTTACCACCACTGTATCTGTAGTAAAGGGAATTGATTGCGTATGTACATTTTTAGACCTTTGCATGTACCTTAGGGTGAAATAAAATCACTAAACTATCCAATTTATGGTCGCAAAAGGGCCTATATGTTGAAAAAAATTCTCTCATTGAGAAAAATTTTTAGCTCAATTTTAAAAGTTGTCGGTGGCCATTTGAAATTTTTGTCCATTAAAAATGCTATAACTTTTGAACCGTTTAAGATAAAATTTTTATCCAGGCACATTCTTATAGGACATTAAATTCTCTAAAAAATGCTTCAAAGTTGATTTGTTTAACTTACTTACATACTTACGAGCTATGAAAGTTGATGAAAAACAGATATGTTTAGTTTAAAGCTATTATGGAAATTTTCATTGAAAATGCTGTAACTTTTGAACCGTTTAAGATAAAGATTTTATCCAGGCATATTCTTGTAGGGCATTCAATTCTATAAAAAAATACTTTAAAGTTGATTTTTTGAACTCAAAAATTCATATACTTCCGGGCTATGAAAGTTGAAAGAAACATATCTATCTTTAATCAAGTTTCATAGCCCGTAAGTATATGAATTTTTGAGTTCAAAAAATCAACTTTAAAACACGTTTTTAGAGAATTTAATGGTCTACAAGAATATGCTTGGATAAAATTTTGATCTCAAACGGTTCAAAAGTTATAGCATTTTTAATGGACTAAATTTAAAGACAAAGATATTTGATGACTTCATTTCTTTGATGACTCCACCGTTTTCAAATCAGTAAACAAATAAATACGGATGGTACGCATGTACTTTTCTGTTTGCCTAGATGAAACGCCGCCACTGTATATTTATTAACAAATTATAAAAAATCTTTGCCATGCAAATATAGAACGGTTTGTTTTTCTTGTATGAAGCTGGAAAGCTTAATATTATTTTGGTTCTTATGAACTTATACAACTCGAGTCAATTAGCATACTGCACTTCACTACAGTGGCTAAACTTTATTGAAGATGACGTGCATTTATATCATGAAATAATGTATATCTACAGATTAATTATTCTATTTATATTCCAACTTGATAAACTATTCTTCAAATAAATCATTATTATCGTTATATATAGATTGGAGTTTATTATTGTATTATTATGAATTTGCTGTTGTTTTTTTTCCTTTTAAATTCCAACCAGGAATTAATATTATAGTCCTCAATTATGCTTTGTTATATATTCTAACAACAATAGTAATAATAATAAAAAGCAGGTATATAACATTTAAGTACCCTTTCACAATTACAATTCATAAGATTAATAGTTAATACATCTAAAATGGGATTATAATTACAACTTATCAAAACGTAGGCAATATAAATACTTTTAAAAAAAATATATTATTATAACAAACTCACATATATTATAGACGCCTAAAACATTTTATTAAAATGATATAAATATTTTTATTATAATACATGGTATTAAAAAAGAAATTTACAAAGAACACGCACAATGTACATTTAAATATTATAGATTTGCATGAATACAGACTATTCCACGATTGAGAAGCAATGCTCATGACTCGCTTGATTTTCAACTTTTCGAAATTGTTCAGCTGTGAAAAACTCCAACAAAAGTGTTTGCATCATTACCAGTAAAGTGGTAGAAGCCTTTTGGAATTTTTTGACTCTAATCCACAGCAGCAATTATTCTAACTTGAGCGTTTCACCGTGTCAACATGCGAGAAGAGAGTCATAATATTATTGTAATTTACTAATTCTAAATAGTTGCAGAGCGATTTGGGATTAGAATTTGGTCTTTAAAATTTTGAAATGTCTTTTCTTTAGTTTTAACAATTTTGAAGGCACTGTTAACGCATTTTTTGCAAGCACAGCATTAGTAGATTTCATGCGTTAATTTTCTAAGCCTATTTCGTTAGACTGAATTAAAATAAGTCCATCAATATTGTTTCTTTGTGTGCAAAACATTCGAATAGTTCTGATCTTGGACAAATCACATTAAGAACTTCTTGAATGGTGGGAAACTACAGGAGAATTTGGAAGAAAAAATACTGAATAATTAAAGTAATGCAGTCCGAGACGTGCAAACGGGACAGCCTGTATATCTGCCATTTTTCATGAAACATTAAAATTTTATTATTTAAACAGTGTTTATGGCTATTATTCTTCGTTTATCTGTTTCTGATTCTTGTTGCATTTATTATAGAAGTCTCTGCATACATATTGTCGTATCAAGATAACAGAACGGCACACAGCACGACAAATTTAAAGCAAGCTTATAAATTAAACAATAACAAAAAAAGCATTCCTGTATCATTTAATTCCAATTACACATCACCACTAGAATCTGTCTCATACTACTAAAACGTTATTACTATTATTATTATTTTTTAATATAATAGCATTATAAGAGAGTAACTTGGAGAGAGATGTATGCGCGATATGGGCCTGGATTTATGCATAAAACATGAGTTATTGTCGATTTGACAAGTGATGACGTTACGTGATGATGACGAAACTTACCCCTTATATGTTCTACAGAGTCCGGTCAAAATCATAACACATTTCATTAGCATATCATTGATAAGCATGATAATAACGGTTAATTTGTTGATTATACGGAAACACAGTCACGATTCAATCATAATAATGTGTTGTTGTTGTTGATTAAAAGACGAGAAAAAAAAATTGAATTAAAACGAAACCGTCCTACATGACACACACCAAAAATGTTGTTGAGTTCTGTTGCAATTTTTGCTCGAATTAAATGCAAGTCAATTGTACGAAATAAAATGGATGTTGTGTCCATTATAGAAAAAGGGGCTTTTTATTTGTGTGGTTTTGCAACAATTGAACAACTTGTTTCACCGGTTCAAATACAAAAGATTATATTTCTTCTCATCGAGATGATGTTGTTTTGCTATTGTGGCTGTTGTTATTTTTAAGACTCGACTGGAATCAAATCGAAACAACAAAAATGAAGGCGAGGAGAGTGGCAAAAAGCGCACTTTGTTAGAAGAATAGGTTTCTTCAATAAAAAAAAAAACGTGCTTTATGGCAGAAAATAAATTGAAGGTAAATCAGTGGTGATAAACAATCATTTTTATTTGATTAATCCGTATAATCGTTATCTATAAATGTCTATAATATTGATTATTTATTTATTTAACTATTTAGAAATAATAATAAAAAAAAGGAGTGATCTAATTGACATTTCTGATAATGTATCAATAAATAATGTTGAGAATGCTGATATATTAAAATTCTTTATCTAATGGTTAAAAAAAAACATAGTAAATATTTAATTAATCATAAAAACAGATAATGATTATTTAATCAGATTTTTATATCTATAAATATATTACGGAATGTTAACACTGGTGCAAAAATAACGGTAGTTTAAGTGGTGTCTAACAAGAAACTTCCTCAATTATATCAGTAATTCTTTCAGTTACTTTTTTGCAGCGAAACTTTATCAAAAAAGTGTGTGCACGCTTTTCGAATTTTAATGTTTCTTCCTCTGAACAGATCGTTTCATGTAACTTCGGTTGTCCGAAGGCGTGGTCTGTAGGGGGTTGTATTGTAGGTGAGAAAGAGAGCGAAACCAAAGAAGAGAACATTAAGATAAAAGAGAGATGTCTAGAAATATGAAGTGCCTCCACTCATGACTCCTGTAGATTTATTCTGAGAAAAAATATGAAATGTCCAAAAGACTTGTAATGTTGAGAAGAAATTAGGGGAAGCTGCAGCACTTCAAACAGATCTAGAAGTGCTAGAAACCATTTTATCAGACTTATTGCCTCTCAACGCGGAAGTCCTACCTACTTTACGAAAACTCTGCAAGATGATTTACAGAAACTGATTAGGTATACAAATTGAAATCATAATTGAAATGGTAATGTCTGTAACTACAACAATTACATCCTTTTCTTCCTTTTACAGTAGAAATGCACAAACTTTTTCTCTGTATTACCACTTCGAACACTACCTTATTATTATTATTTTTTATCAACAAGAAAAACTTTATAGAAATAAGCGAGGAGATTCACACCACCGCTAAATATCTACAATTACGAAGGCGTGAAGAATGTTTCACAGAATGTACTTCCATTATTTTTGTCCAAATAGCAAGTATATGCTTTTAAAAGCAATTACAGCAGGATTTCACTGTAAGAAAACTGCACAGCTAGATAAATGGAAAGTATTCAAACTTGTGCTGCAAGAGGAAAAAAACAAAGAAGAAAAACGGGAATAGCTAACATGGTGTGAATAATTGTTGGCCAACTATGATTGGTCTTGCACTTCACCGACTAGAATTATACTAAACAGTATTGGTATCTCATCTAAGCACATAGAACCGTTGCTCGGATCTCTTCGATGATTTTTCTGCGAGACTCTCAAACTTGTAAATTTATTGCAAATTATAACGATTATAAAACAAAAAAACCGATCCGAATCTAAAATTTAGTTTTTCTACAGGGGAGAACGGGGTAAATTGTAACACGGGTCAATTAAAAGCATTGAAATTGTATTGATATCTCATAAAAAATTTAAAAATTAATGTACGTACATACCTACACAGTCAAGGGCCACAGTTGAATGTGCAATTTTCTCCGGAGAAAAAAGAGTTAGAAGCGAGACAAGAGAACAAAGTGGCTCGAAAGGTGTCTAAACAGAAAATTACACGCATTTCAAATAATAACATGGACGAGGAGGAATATTGCTGCCTCGTTTGTAAGGAAGCACGGTTTAACAGTGCAGGGGGAAAAAGTAGGTTCGATGTCTAATTTGCAATCTACGGCCACATGAAAAATGCATCGAAGCTAATTTCTACTATTGTCATAATTACGAAACTGAATAATATATGTAAATAATTAATATTGTTTTTGATGATTTCATTTCTTTTTTGCCTTTTGTTATGATTGACTCTAGAGGAGTTACAATTGACTCCAATTCGGGGGCAATTGCAACATCTTGTAACCACGACTTTATCAATTTTTCCTCGTTTTTGAACCGCATATTTGGCTAAATTTGAAGCCCAAATTTTGAAGCGTTTTGGAGTTACTTAATGAAACGTAAAATATGTTACAATTGACCCTGTTCTGCCGTACTTGTAATGGTTTATTAACGATTTACATAATTTTGTAAATCAACGAATTAAATGTAAAATTTTAGCATTATATTATAGGCACCTATTAATCACCATTTAAAGACAACTTATTGTCCGTCCGTCATGAATCCAGGATACTCCAATTATCCCAACTTGTTCTTGTTGCAGTGGCGCTGTAATTTCCCATTAATCGTTACATATCCCAGCCGAACATAACTTAATAATAAACCGTGAAGCTTAATAATAAGATAATCGTGTGAGAGATTTAGTAATTTTAGCAACGTTATTTAAATAATTATATATTCAATACTGATCTTATCTATATTATTATATACAGGTTGTTGTTTTTTTTTGATGTTTTACAAAGAATTTTCTCTTTCAACCCATCCATCTATAATTGTACTCTAATTAGAATTTATAACGATCGATTTGAGAAAAATAACAAGTTCATAACTCCTGACAATTGGGATATTAGCTGATAATAAAGAATATAAAAACAAGACTTGTGTAAATCAACCGGTAATTTCAGCTTGATTTTCTATTTTTAAAACTTGCTTTCGATTTGTTTTGAATTAGTACAACCAGGGGGCTTACTACGTTCAAAATATATGTAGAAGAAAATTACAGTCCTCCAGTTATAGGCGGGTTCCTCTTGACATCAACCTATAACTAACGAAAAATCTAAAAAAAACTAATGGCTAGAGTTTAGTAGTTTTACATCTTGTTGATTGAGGCTAATTTCGTCGTGGCCAAATCAAATGACACCTCACCCGGGCATTATCGAGCATGCTACAGGAAGCCATAATGGTTTTTTAATAACCAAAACCGACATTAGCTTGATGGCGACTTGAAGAAGGCGTCGTATACGTATCACATTAGCCACACAATCACGTCCTGTAATATTCATCTTTTGATTTTCGAATAATGGAAAATTCGATAGCTATTGTGTTAGAATGTTACATAATACCGCTCAATCTACAATGACAACCACTAATCGAAACTGTGCTGCAGAACGTGTAAAATAACTCCTGTTTGCAACCGGATCTCTTATTAATTCAACCGGCTCGTTATATCAACTGTTTACCAATTAATCTTTCAATTATTGAATGAACATTAAACTGATAATACTGCAATTATTATACCATTAAAAACGAAATTTCAATAATCGATTCGCTCAATCATTTATAAAGCGTACTGGGGAATTCTCAAAGCGAATTCTTTTTCAAATTTGTCTATTCGATATAGGCGGCCATTTTGAATTGTTCACATTTTGAATAAATAAGCTATTAAAGCCTGTTTTTTTTTCGTGTGCATGTGTGCGTGTGTGTTTGTGTGTGTGTATGTTGTGCTTTGTTCCTCTACCTATACGTATAGGTTGGACTTATAACATCCCCTTGTCGTAAATTATGTTGTTTTCGGCCTCTATTATAACCACAATGGGCTGGTTTATGTGTGTGTGTGTGTGTAGTCGGGCGTCCTTTTTTTTCCACTATGGATATATCCAGGTACAAGCCACTTCATAAAATATCGAAACAAAGATTTTATAGAAGAACGTAATGATTGTGGCAACTCTGTAGTAAATAAATTGTAAATTTTATGTTCAGAAAAAAAACTATTTCTTTTATTATACAAGACGATAAACTGTAACCTTATCAGTGTAGTAAGAGTAATAGTGGAAAACGCGACTGTGCATTAATTGAGCAAACTAAAAGCTAAACAGATTAACAGTGGAAACATTTTGATCATTTATAAAGAATAATAGAAAGGGTTAGATTTAAATCCACATATCTCTGAAAACATGTGTATTTGTTCAGGACTATTTAAAGATCGAATTTATATGCCAATTCACGTCCTAGCTTTATTGTAATTTATGAAAAAAATATTAAAACAGTTACTATCATTGACTTGAGGTGTATGTATACTAGACTGTATCAGGAAAATCGACTATTTTTTTTTTCAAAGAGCATCCTGCAAATATTGTTCAGGATGTCGAAAAAATGAGCCTGTGAAAGTATCAGCTCTTAATTTTAATCTTAACAGGTGCCTCATCGCGATTTTCCGATTTCCATTTGATTAACATGGGGAAGAGATTCTCTTGCAATTTGGAATTTTATAGCTCACGTTGGAAACAATATTTCGGAATGACTAAAGAATAATCTTATACAAAATTTAAAGCTCTATAAAAAGGGTTTCTTACAATTTTTCGATATATTTAGTCCTTCAAAAGCTATTCAAGGTTAAAGTTGAATTAATGGTAAATTTTTACATTTTCCAGTTCTTCGACAGAACCATCAATTTTATGAGAAAATTTTATAGAATATTTTTTGAGGATGATTTTATTCTCTATAACTTATCTTGATAAAAGTTTTTCATATTCCTTACAGGTCGTAGGTTGTTTTACTCACAGTATTGAATAGTTATCAGTGCGAAAAAAAAAATTAATTCATTGCAAATAAATTACGACCTGTAAAAAATATCAAAAACTTTTATAAAGATAGGTTATAGTGAATAAAATGCTATACAAAAAAGTTCTAGAAAATTTTCCCATAAAGTTAATGACGTTGCGTCCAAAAATTGGAAAAATGTAAAAATTTACCATTAACTTTGAATAAATTTTGAAGGACTAAATATATCAAAAAATTGTAAGAGACCTTTTTTGTAGAGCGTTAAATTTTCTATAAGAGTTATTTCGAAATATTGTTCCCAATGTGAGCTATAAAATTCCAAAGTGCAAGAGAATCTTCTTCCCATGTTATTCAAATGGAAAATGGAAAATCGCGATGAGGCACCTGTTAATGTTAAAATTAAGAACTGATATTTTCACAGGCCCATCTTTTTGACATCCTGAACAATATTTGCAGAATCATGCCTTTTGAAAAAAAAAACAATAGTCGATTTTCCTGATACAGTCTAATGTATACACTTGTGGTGGGTACTTGCCGACATGCACTAGCGAAATTATCGTTTTAATCATCATTGAAACCAGAATAAAGTTCTATAAAATAAATTTCGCATTTTTTTTGTGGAAATTTTCATAAATTATTAATGAGATTCTGGCTGTTGATGGCGTTAATTTATGAGCATCTCTATTGCCGTGGGGATTAATTTATTTTTCTCTCAATATTTCAAGTAATTATTCTTGGATTATCCTAATCTCATTTTAAATTATATTACAGAATTCGTTTGGATCGACATTTGTAAGATCTGAGATGAAGAATGCATAAAGTAGTGAAGAGTAAGAAGTACAAGGTAAGGCAAAAATAAGTTCGAAATATTGCGCCTCTTTAGGTATCAAATCAAGTTTAAAGCACTATCGACCCAGCACTTCATTGTTGAAAAGTTGATGTTGTGGGGCCAGCGAGGCTAGTTGCTTAATGCGATCTTAAAATTTCTGATTTGCGTTTGATTCGGCAAAGAACAAAAGATCATTCTTTTTTTTTGTTCTTCTAACGATCAATTGACCAGAATTGGAGCGAAGAATAGAGCGTTTCGATGCTACAGATCTTCAACGCAACTTTACTGAATCCACGCCTTCATTCAGCTGAAGTTGAAGTTGAGACGATTTATTCCAAATTTCTAAAAACAATAACTTTGTCGATAGATCAGTGGTTTAAGAGCACCTCAACGCCCGGATAGCATGTGGAGGGCTCACTGCTCATAGTTTATACACCTACCTAATTTATATAATGTTCTCATATGGCGTAGTCATGACATTACCGTATTGATAAACATTATGGCAACGTTATTGAAATAACGAATTTGCGGAAGTGGTTGAATTTATTTATAAAACCTCGTTTATAACTCATGCGGAATCATCTTTGTTTAAATAATAATTACGGCAATGTATATAAAGAACCTGCTGTTAAAATGCGGTTACAATCATCGTTCTGTAAATAATAATCATTAATAATCTGTCGTTTCATTATCTAGAAATTTCGCGTGTGATCTGAGAAAAGTCTTAGAAATTGTGCAGCTGTTCTGGTTTAATATAATAACAAAAATCTATACATATACATACATACAAAACTTGACTTGTGTTAGTTAGTTTATATACATCCTTACTGATCGGATTACGTTGCAAAATCCCATGAAATGAACACCATTGGCGGCTCGATACTCCAACCACAATACCCATTAAATCTCCCCTTTTATTTTCACCACTATTCTTACACAAATTTAATGCTTGTATTACAAATTATTACCCATATCTACACAATTCTTTCAAATGAATTATTAATTGTAATAAAGTTAGTTAAAGGATGGCTTCCAAGTGGCTACGCTCATGCCTTATATTTGATCGAATACAAATAAAGTGGCAACAACACCGGTAAAAGGTAGCATCATTCATAATACCGTTTTCGCATTGAATTTAGCACAATACAAGCATTAACTGATTCCATTAGGATGTGTATTCAGAATTTCCAGCTTTTGAATCGCTACATTAATCCAATCTTTTATTAAATCAAAAATATGTATATTTGAACACGTGTAAAGATCTTCTAAATTATATTAGAAATATAAATAAAAAGTCAACCACTAGGAATATTTCCAGAAAAAAATATCGTTAACATAAACCTATCAGCGCGGCATCTTCCTTTCAAATCTCACCCCCTGGCATGGTAGATGGTAATGTTTTGACAACGGCCTCCACCTGTATTTTGTTAAATGGCTACATTTAGTGTCAAAATGGGTCAGAGAATAAATGTATAGATAAATATATAGTATAAATGGTTTTTGGAACCTATACCACACACTTTATATGTACCTAGACACAATCACATCAATACAAGAGGTATAGTCATAATTTAAGGTATCACACGACACCCCGTCGAGTCTAGTTGTGTGGTATTCGGTTATATCTTGTCGAGATCAACACTGTCAGCACCGAAATAAATGTCTTTTTGGTTGTGTGCATGGCTTTTGTGAAATAGGGCAGGGCCTTGTCGGTGTGCGCCAAAAAAAGAAACTGAAATCAAAAATATATAGAAGAAGAAAAAAGATAAAAACCGACAATCACAATAGACATCAGGTTTTTTTTTCTGAGGGGCTCTAATTTAAGAAATCGTCAACGTAAAGGTAGCCATTTTTTCGTTTCTAATAGCATCAATATTTCTCAAATTCCACCATTTGTGGAGAACCATTCGAGTTTAATGTTTAATTAAAAAGGCTCATTTCTCAATGACATCAGTATAAAACTGGAAACAAATTGACTGAGATAAACCACTTAAGTTGTTGTCTTGTTCTTTTATTCGTCTTCTGTTTTATATTCGTTTTGTTGTCATTGTTATTTATCACTCTATCTTTTTCTCATTTAGCTTCTTGTATTCTTATAAAACATCAACAACAGTGATCTTTTTCTAACATATCATGTGTGTCTGTGTGTGTGTTTTTTTTATATACACTTTGTTTGTTTTGGGGAGGAAAATAAGTTGGCTGTCGCCAATGTCGCGTCGTCTTTCACTACCTATCGATATCAGGTTCCTAAAAACACTCAATTTATTGCTACTTAAAGCTCCCCTATTTAACTGATTGTCAACACAGATACCAGTAGGATACAAGACGTTCCACGAAACCAGTCAACTTTTCTTGTAATCAAAAACAAGCAAAAACAAAAGGCGACGAACGAGAAAGAATGGCGACCAATTCTTGAATGCCACATGGAATTCCTGTACTACATGAGGCTTGGCATTGCAAATAAAGAACGTTTTATATTAAATTGAGCACTCTGAAGTCCACTTTCTTGTTCGCAGAGTTGCCGTTGAAGCAAATTCTTTAAAGATCGGTGAAAATTTGTTTGGGAGACAAAATTCAAGGCAGTCGCAAGAAGGCAAAAGCCTACTGAAAGAGAAGCAGTTCTTTTGTTGAATTTTTCGTAAAGAATTTGCTAGCTGGAAGCTTCAGTTTGTCTGAGAAAAAATAATCACAGAATGTCGAAGTGGCACACAATTCTAGCTTGAGAAAAAATACTGTTGGTACTGCTTCAAAAAGGCTGTTTTTCTTCGATTATTATTAGTTTCTTTGACTAAACAAAGACAATTATTTGTTTCCTGGTGCCTGCGTAATCATTATGTTTAATACACTTTACAACCAGGTGTAGGAGAGCCAATAATTAGGCGAAAGATACAATTTTGAAAAGACTGCTGAGAAACGCAGCCAACAAATGGAAGCTCTTGAAGATTTTGAAGAACTGCTTGCTCTAACCTGTTTGACTTGAGCCTCGCAAAAAGCCTCTTATTGCAGCAACTGGATAATTAGCCACTTAAATTATCCATAACGTCAAAACATTATCGATTGTTGTGGTATGTGCTGGTGTTAATGAACGGTCGTCCAGATAGTGTTTACTGTAGATAGCTCTCGACAATCTGTTCGATGTAATTATAATTTAAAGATACGTTGTGTTAAATCAAGATACATATCTTATGCAAGACAACAATAACAAAACGTCAATCATTTAGTGAATTCTCAACATGATCGTCTCCGCCCACATCCATACATCCTATTTCATAATAACAAAAGACACTGAATATTTATCAATTGTCTTATTTTGATTTTAGATCGAAACAATACATCGGCTTTGTTGATTTTTTTATTTCAACAAATAGCAAAGCAAAAAAAATAAGGAAGCAATTTGGATCGAAAATTTTTGATTGTCACAGAAACAATACAGCATTGTCTTTATAAATTTCTAATTAAAAAAAAATCTATAATTATCCAATCAGTTTAATAGCTGTATACATCTTATTTTTGTCGTTATAATTTGACTTTGTGTGTGGAAAAACAACACCAACAACAACAACAAAAACTGGCTATAACAAAGCCCATCTCCATGCACATAATGATTGTAACAGAGGACTAGAGGCGTAACATGAAAACATATTAATCAAAGATACGTTTCGGTACCAACAAGGTGTCCACGTTCTCAACAAAAGAAAGATGCATGTTGTTGCCTCCATTATATGAAAGCCGTCATAGAAACTCTTATATGTATATGTCTTGGAGGCCCTCCTGTGTGTTGTGTGATAATCTCTCCTCTTCTACACAATTATTCTATTTCACTTTGATCCAAGTCAAAACGATGTTAATGTGTTTTTATAATCTCTCTAGCCATTTCTGTCTAATGACTTGGATTTTAATGAGGGGCTATACATCACACACGAGACTTGGGTCCATGACTATGTTCATGAACATGATGATGATGATGATGATGATGGAGAATAATAATGAAGAGAAAAAAAAATGCCCAACCACAATGGATGATATCTCATAGACAACTGACTAAATTATTCTACCGTAGAAAGAAAAAAAAACAATAACGAAGTTTATAGCTCAATAAATATTTTCGAACGGTTTTTTTTTTTTGATGAATTTTGATGATGTTACAACGAAACAGGTGCCTATAAGTTCTTTGTTTTTATTTCACAAATCGAGGCCTGTCAAATGTTACTTGTTTAGAACGAACCCAGCTGCCTGCAGGTAGATGTTGACGGCGAAATTAATTAATTTTCACAGGTCGACAAAGGCTTGTGATTATTTTTCGTATAACAACAACAGTTGTGAATTATACACCACCTCCAATTACATATAAATATCTGGATTGTCTGTGGTTTAATTCAGTTGTTAATCTTTTTTCTGGTGATTGCTATTATTGCGGCCGATTCAGGGGGTAGTTTCTTGTGAGATCAAAGCCGGATCGTTAAAATTTCTCAAATAATTAGTTTACAATGTGTTCGTGTTGGTTTGTGGAATTATTAAAGCAGCACTTGTTACACACTAATAGGCGAATCGTTTTGTGTAGAGAAATTAAAGGAAAACCTCAAAATTACATTGTTGATGATAGCTGAAAGGCGCAACATTCCCCATGTTTCTAACAATATGGCGTCGCCGGTTGGCTTGATTGGTCCATGGAAAATATAACAGCTGCACATCGGACCATTAATGGGGATCATCAAAGCAACAACACTGCTGAGAGACCAATATTCGGGCTTTAATGTGTAATGGTGCCCCATCATACCTGTGGAGTTGTTTTTCAGTTGTTGTTGTTGTTCTACATGTTGTTGCTATAATATAGTTGGAGGCCATTTATACGTTGCCACACTCGACAGAAAATAATTAACAAGAACAGGATAGAGATTATATTGGATAAAGATGGTGAGAAAATCGTAACATTAACACACACACACACAAAAAAAAATTGTTGATGATGATGATCGAGTATTCCAGTAGCCTACTGTGATCTGGAACGATCACAAAAATAGGGGAGGATTCTCGTTGGATATGATTCTCCCATGAAAGATTATGTTTTCCAGTTTGTCGTTTATGTAATAGAAGGCTTGGGGGTGTGTGTGTATGTGTGTATATTTGTTCCCTTTGCGAACAGGACACGTGTACGCGACACCTTTGTCCATTTACAGAATGGTTGAATATTTATTCCGCCCTTATTTGTGTAAGTATAGAGTAGAGCTTTTAGTTTGGGGGAGGGTAGTAAATCGATGCTTCTTCTATACGTGAAAAATGATTGTCGCGGTTTTCTGATTATTATGATTCTTCTTCTTCTTCTACTTGAAAGTTGGTTGGTTAGTAGAAAAATTTAAATCGCCTGATTATAGACCTTTTACTCGTCTAACAATTCGTAATGTATTGATATTAAAAAAAAAAACTGGACATGGTTGTTTATATCGCGATCAAAGATGCATACAAACAGTTGTTATTTTCCAATGTTGGAATCTTATCGTCGACCGTCGGCTCAACTCTACAAAACGCTAAAGCAGATGGTTATGTTATTTTAATATATACAAAACACTAGACTATAATGTCTTTTATTCCTGTTTTTGTTATTGTTGTTGTTATTTATTTTTGCCCCAACTATTCTACTTAAACATGATGTATTCTGATTGGTAAGACAACCATTTGTTCAACTGTCAATGATAGTGATATGCCACTGTCCACTGTCTTCATATAATACTTTCATCAATAAATTATCGGTGATGGAATAAATGAGATGGGCAGTAATGGTCGATAACGATATGGTAATGGTCGACAGATGTCATACAATCAATAACAATCATCGACAATTAGAAGATTTTACACCAGCTTTCGCACGTAATTGGCGATTATTTTACATGGCAATTAACAGCTGTATCGACATTCCAAGAATTTTGATTCGATAATTGAGCGTCTGCCTCCAATTCGAAGAGGTGTTGAGCAGGTCAAAGGAGGCATTCGCGTCAGGAGAAAGGATGGTCCAACTTTCTTAGTTGGTTCAATTCGAGTTTCCGTCTCAAGCTCATTTTTGGCGTGCAACTTAGCCCGAACGCTTGGAAAAAGACGAATTTGCAGGGGTAAAACTGTAAAATCTAATGCTAAGTTTTATGCAACAACAGAACTCAAGACAGTTGAAAATTTGCCCTGTTGACCAGATTTTTTTCTGCCCAGTCTTTATTTGATATTTTGGATTCTAATATAAAATCGTTAATCAACAATTTAGATTGTTCTACACAGATAAGAGACCGCTTCAAAACAGGCAGCTGCGTGGAGCGGCATAATTTTAAGGGCTCACTTTTTGATGCTTCCTATCTTGGACTTTATGTGTAGCATTTTGTTGAAAATACTCTACTATTAATGGATTGGGGTACTACCTTAGAACTCTGGAACTTCTGTAGTTTGTAAATTTTATTTCTGGAGAAGTTGTTTACCTACTAGTGGAAGCTGGAAAAGTTTCAAAGTAATTGACAAATAATTGACCAATTCTATGGCAGGCCCTAAAAGAAGTTCAGTTTTTGGGATTTTGTCTCATTGTTAGTAAAAATTTTAAGATTAACGTTTATTTTGAAAGTACTTAGGAAGTTTTTCTTGAGTTTCCCAATTATCTCCTTAGCCCCAACGCCTTCGCCTGTGTTGTATTCGTTATTTGGGTAGCCGTATTCCCATTTACAAAAGACAGTTTAAATTTTTTTCCATTTTTTTTTTGTTACTGTGAAGATTAGATTAATCGTGTATATACCTTGCTGATAAGAACCGAACAAAGGACACTTACTTAACAACGTTTTAGATTTGTTCGTTCTTGTTCAGTTGTCTTCCAGTTTTTTTGTGGTAACGTTATTTTTGGTTAATTAATACCTAACTAATTGTGTCCAGTGCTAGTGTAAGTGCCCTTGATATATAGACAGACATCCCATACCGAACTACTCCAGAATTCCCATAAAAAGATGAATTTTCAAACATTTATGCTCTTTTTTATAATAATAATAAATATTCTTTCTTTTGTTGTTACAGTTGAGCAGTTATCAACTGGATACAAACCGTGAGTCTGTTACTTTGTTCTCAACAGTGCCCCATACGAAAAGGTAGATTTTTTAATTGTTTTCAATTGTTTTAATAGCAAATCTTTTATGACACTTTTCAAGGGGACACCAAATGTTTCTAAAATTCGATGAAGATAACGCGACTGACCATTGTTTTTTTATTTATTCTCTATCGCCTTACTTTAAGGAAAATTATCAACTGATTCTTGTGGCATATTTTCAAAATTTTACTCCCCTTAAGAAGGGCAGAATTGTAAACTCCTACTGTAGCTTCTGCACAATTCTTATCAAAATCCGATAATTACTTTAACTTCTTTAGAATCCTGCTCAACATAATCACAACCAGTATGCCTCGCTTAAGGCATGATTTGCATTTAAATTATGTATTAGAAAAATTTTATTTGAGACTGGTTAAAGCAGACCTTTTTTGCACCTTCTGGACAGATGCTACTTCAATCATGTTGAGAGTAACTAAATTATCAATCAATTAATCAATAATAATATATAATAATTATTTACAATTGATAAACAATTATCGATATTATTCGAGGATAATTTACACATAAATGACTGGTAGCTGCAACTAAGAAAAGGACACTATAAACTATGAATCGCATTAGAATTATCCGCGCTTACTGTTTAGAAAAATTTTTCACAACCCAATCACTTCTTTACGCAATATTACGATCGAACATGAGCTCCTCAAGCTGATCCGTTTCTCTTGATCTTTCGTGTCTGTGGCGTGAAATATGATGAATTCTCCAAAAGCCACCTGTAATTTCCAACTTTCATATGGGAAATTTCCTTGAATTGCACATAAAATTCGATAATTTGTAGGTAGATAAATGTCCGATTAAACAAAGAAAATAAGAATCGGTAAAAGCGTATATTTTATCGTTGCCATTTACATAAATTCGTTAATAAGGTAATTATCGGTTATTGATATTTCACAGTGAAAATTGCACATGATTTTAACACTTTACCAATTCGAACAATATCCGTATTCTTGTATTTAATAATTTAATTATCGTACATTTTGTAAGAGAAAATACCATTATTGTAAATCTCTCCAAATATTCAATTAACGCCAATATTATTGCTATTTAAGAGAAAAGTAACGGATATTTAATAACAAAATAACCATTTATTATGTTGTATTACAAATACTAATAATAATGTTATATAGAAAAAGAAAACTAGTCGAGGAAATAATGTTTATTAATTTTTTTTGTTTTTTTTTTGTTTAATGAAACGAGCAAAGAGTTTCTAGAAGGCTTTCAACTCATAACGTGTTACTTGAAATTTCACTCCACCTACTTGTGAATGCTGATAATTTCTTTCAATCTGTGGCAATGATTAATTATCACCCAATTTATCATCCAGATTGACCAACAACTTATTTGGAACAATATCTTTGTATACTTATTCGGCGAGGAAAATTAATACACTTTCAAGTCGGAGTTGTGCAAATGCACATAGTTAAAATAATTATAACAAATATGGAATAATTTGTTTTTGAAGTTGAACAAAAAAAAATCGTAGCAAGTACAAAAACAATAAATTCTATTGTTGACGTTTTAACGATAATAGTTGTTGAAATAACAATAATGCGGTAATTTTCAGAATGAAATGCACCTAATATAAACTTTGAAAATATACAACTTCGTGACATATAGAAGTCAACACTTCTTATTCAAAACGAGCAATTTCACAATTTGTAAAATCATTTTATTTGTTATGTTAGATAGTTTAAATACGGTAATTTATGCATGAATTCCAACTATTAGATCATTAAAACAATTACTATTATTAGCGAAATTGCAAAATAGATAATAATTTGTGGCGTTTGAACGTCTTGAAATTGTATTTGTTTGATGGCCACAAAAATGGAGGCTTCGTTGGCGGTATTGTCTGAGATTCTACGAAAAAAACATGAAAAGTACAAACAATCAGTATGGAAAAGACCGCAAGCGATAAGTCAATGTTTGTCGACAAGAAAAACATTTCCCAACACAAGCAAAAGTTTTTTTAAAAATAAACAGCTTCGTTGCGCACTTCAGGCGCCTTTATTTCCGACGGTTCCGCTTCTGAAGTGATTTTTCAAAAAAACAACACAAAATTCGATATTCATGAAGAAAATTGAAATTTCTTGAGCGATACTAAAGAAGGGGTCAGCCAGAAGCTGTCTAGAGTGGCATTATATATTTAATTTTTGATTCAATTGGAAAAAATACTGTATTGTAAATATAAATTCTTTCTATTATTCTCCTGGGCAGCGGCGATAAAAGAAAATCTATTGGGAGCGCCAGAAAAGCTTCAACCGGCTCTGTTTTTGTGTTCATAACAGAGCAGCTTTTCTTCTCTTTAAACAAATAGCTGTAACTTTGTTTGTAGAAAATTAATTAATCTTTTAAGTTATCTCTTTCAATTTGGCTGTGCCGTTTGCCACCTCTGTATATGTTTCTAAAACAAAATCCTAAAAATATTGGCTTCGACATAATTTTGCACAGATTACAAATCAATGGCGAAAGGTAATTGTAAAAGCTCTCTGTCATTCTTTGCCTTATATTTGGCGAATACACAAAAACCGTGCAATAATAATCGAAAAAAAGCTTTACATAATTATATTTGGCATAATAGTAACAATTCGATTTTACTTATTTTCCGATTGCAAGATGTACTGAATTGTGCTGAAAATATCTTGAAGAACTCGATGCGGCGGATAGCTTAGGATATCCAACTCGTGTCGCAAAGTTATTCTATTTTTTTGTTTTAACAATAATAAAGCGGTGACTTGCGAACTCGTTTCTTATTGGTGATGTTAAAAGCAACGGCTGGAAAACTTTCAGTCGTGTAATTCTTATCATTTTAGTAAAATATTACATGTTTTCTATTTATTTGTAAGATTCACGAGTACTGGACAATTAGTAGATATAATTTTATTAAATATGCCGTTGTTATGTGTATGATAATTAAATGTTAATTAAGCACATTTTCTAATCATTATAAATGCATTAACCTATTATTAAACGAAGAAAATGTGTATAAGTATCAAGAAACATCCCTTAGTTGTAATTTAAGTAAACCGCAAATTGTACTTTTAAGATTATCTACTATTTTATTACGAATAATTTACCATTACGTAATTATTTAGATAGAATGGAGTAGATTTAATTATAGATAAACGGATTTTCCGATCTTTTACAGATCATACACAGTCACGGTTGATCTGTTTGCCATTAAATCGCGAGATCAAACATTTCGTTATTTCAAATAATTGTTGAGTAATTATTAAATCTCTATTATTAATGAATTAATCAATTATTCAACTTTTTTTGTTGTTAGACAAATCATTAATTTCAATTAAACGCTTAGACAGAAATCTCACAATTAATGAAATGAAAAATTGTACGTTTGGCAGTTTATTAATTATTTCGTTACTTCTAGCTTTTCATTAAAAATCAATTGATAGTAACCTAATTAAACCGCTTGAAAAAAAAATTATCGAATTAGTATCTTTGAATAAAATTGATGTTCTGACGGATTTTTGAAAGTAACCATCTTTGAAATTTACAGAAATACTATTGGAATTTATTTTTAATGTAAACTTTCCTTAAAATTGCATTAGAAGAGACATTTACCAGATTCTCGTTAAAAATAATTTGTAATAATCAATTTTTTCGAATCGTTAAAATTATTTAGAAATTGGAAAGTTTCATCATTTTACAATTGCCTAAATAAGCCTCAACAAAGTATCTTTGCAATGTTAATATGTTTATTAGATTCAGCAGGATCTCGACATGGTTCGGTTCTTCTTTTGATTAAATAAACAAAACTCTTATTCAATAGATAAAGCAATTGTATAATTTTGTTTTGCTCGTTTATGTCATAATTGAAGCGTTTGGTACAAATGACTTATTTCTGCACAAGTACGCTTGCAGGAGCTCATTGAATTGCATTTTTAAATTTAAAATTACACACTTCTAAAAATATCTCTACTTAATTGGAATTTATTGAAAATTACCCAAACAATTAACATCAACTTGCATTACAAGTATTAAATTAACGTCTAACAACTGTTCCATCGATAATTAAACTGTAGACAAACATTCTCTACCAATTTATAGATTTTCATAGAAAATAGTGTAAATTTGTCGGTTCTACCGAGGTTGAGCTGATTCTATATACGTCGCTGTATTATTAAATTAATTAATTAAAGGATATAATTTTCCCTAACAATTGTATGGAGCTTCAGTTAACGGCTAAAATAAATTAACAGACTGCCTAAAGTCAATACAACATCAAAAGTGTATTTCTGCTTTTTCGTTCGATTGCCTTCCTGGACTCCTACTGCGTAACGAAATACACCAAACAACAAAAAAATCGAGGCAGTACACGTAAGAAAAGATTCTGGAAAATTTTAAACACTTTAATCTGCAGAAATTCAAATAGACAGGCTGTAAATAAAAACAAAGTCGTGTCCTTTGTGAAGCTTAAAGGACAAACGTTTAGCACCTGAGAGATTTAGGTAGGGGGGCAAAATGGGCTCCTTCAAATTTTTAAAGCTTCAGAAAAAATGGGGGCAAAGTGGGCCCCTTAAAATTTTGTCACAAAATTTGGGCGATTTGTCTTGTTCTCCGTTTACTAGATTAGTCAGTAAAAGGAAGTATACTTTGCGGCGAAACATTGAATCGGCCAATTTTTCTTTTTTTGCCGGATCTAGATACATCCGTAGAAGAATTATCATTCGTTAAAGCTTCTCGGAAAAATCTTCGATTGTATTTATCAGCCGATGTTATTGAAGAATAAGCGACAATATCTTCTTCTTCTGAGTCGGTTACTTCACGATACAGTTGAACAGTGCTTCTGCGTCGATCAACTTTATTTTGAACCAAAGGAAAAATACTTCACGATGAAATTTCGGAACCATTTAATATTCTTTTATTTTCTAATTCTACATCTGAAACTGAAGAAGTATCGCCCCTTTAAAACATTTCGAAGAAATTGTCGCTTATACTCATCAGCAGTAGTTTTTGAACAGTGAGCAACAATTTCTTCTTCCGAGTCTGTTTCTTTATGATGAGCTCGAATGCAGCATAATAATGTTAAATAAATATCAAGGGTCTAAAAAAGTAAACGTATACGTTTGTTATAACAAAATTAATGATATTATTCCTTAAAGGACAAGTACCGGTAAAAAGGTAGAAAAATTGACGGCTGTTGAGATACAAATTCCTCCCTTATTCATCTTTTGATTTCATGAGAAATAGGTATATTTTTAGACTTAGTTTTTTTTGCCTCGAAGGCGTAACATACGCAAAACGGGAATGCTTCCAAATTACGTTAGACAAAATTAAAACAAAAAAAAATGCTACAATTAAGGTGTTGATGATAATTATGACGAAAAAAAACAATTCCATTGTTTTAATAAGAATTTGAACCAATAATTAACCCAAAGGAAGCTCCATATTTGTCTATGATAAGAATCTCAATTATCGTCGAGGAAAAAAAGGGTTCAAAATAACCTCCCATGAAATTACCGTGTTTTCTCTGTGTTTTCTTGTTTGATTGTATTTTTTAAAACTTCTCTACTGTGGAATAATTACCATTAGAGTAGAATTTGAGAAATTCACTTTGAATGATGGTGCATAAATTTGATGTTCCATTATAACTTCTTCATTAAAAACGAACAAAATGAACTTATAATAGCTGCTATTATGTTTTAATGATTTCATTATAACATCCATCGACTATATATACCTATACAACAACAACAACTGGATTGGGAGTCATCATTAGCATTAAAATTCAAAATGGTGCCTGACGGAAGATATAAATTTTCTACGTGATATAGAAACGACAAGCACAAATAATGTCTATAATAGACGAAATGAGGTAAAAAAAAAGACCAACGAACGATCTGGCTGGAAACCATCCCTAATTTTCTCGTATATAGATGATGGCCAGTTTTTGTTCTTCATTTTTTGTTGTTGGTGTTGTTGTTGTTCGAATACGCCCATTTTTGATTTAAAATATATAGGAGAGTAGAAAGTCGAAAACCATGATTGTTGGGTATCTAGAGAGAGAATTGGTGCCGGTTAGTAATTTTCAACTAAAAATCCGAAAATATACCCGAAACTACATAATTTATAAACGAATCAAAAATAAATCAAACAGATGATATTGATATTTCAATATTTACTTTCGAAATGTTACAATCAAATTATTAGATAATAATCAATATGACTTTTTCAACATGCAATCCCTAACACAGTTGTATTTATCTATTATACTATAGTATTCCTAGATATAACAAAAAATCGGAAAATTATTTGGCTTAATTAAATCAGAACAGAACAGTTAATATTCGTTTTATTTTGTATTTGCTTCTTAAACTTGATGATGTGTCTTGTCTTTAAATTATTACCTTATTCTTTGCCTCAGGAAATATTATCGAGTCGTGGATAGATAATTGTACTTTACAAAATTTAAATATATAGTAAGTAGGTGGCATTTTAATGTAGTCCACATGATTATAAAACTTGTTTCGTTCCTTATATTGTCCAGCCGCTCACACTTAACTGTAAATTGATTACAAACAATCACAGTCCAATTTTTAGTTAGTCTCAATCTCGATATCGATCCTCCATAACTCGAAAAATTCGTTAAAATTGTAGACACACAAGATGATTATTTAGGCCCCTTCAGAAAACTTTAAAGATCGCTTTTAATCGCCAAAAAGTTAGCTAAAGATTACTCTCGACTCAAGATGTTCGTATAATTGTTTATTGTTTATTATAATACTTATCGTTAGAGCATTCGGCAGTAAGTCGCATGTTCCAATTTTAATTTCTTAGCTCTAGCGATATGGTTTTTGTTTCTAAGTAAGGTGGCTAAATCATTAACACTAGAGCAAAACTAGCTTATCAGTCCGCGAACAAATCCTGAGATGTCTAAATTCACAGAATCTCAGTCTATCAAAGCCACCAAAGGGTTAACTAAAACGTGTTCGTTTTATTAGGCCTTTTCTAAATTTTCTTTTCCTTCGGCGCCTCTTTTTCTCGCCCCCTGATATAGAGTTTATATTATTTATCTAAACTACTGCTCATGGATTATTTCCATAACAAATGGACTTCTTATTTGTTTTATTATTGAGCTAACAATAAGTTCGTTATGAATAATCTTGTAGTTGAGGAGAAGACTTAAAATTTGTTCACTTCTCCAGTTTTGAAGTTGATTTTTCTCACTATGTTGGATAAGTTAAATGACGGGACTTTTTTACGGAATTACTAGCGACCTTGTTCGAAATCATTCAATTATAAATTTCGCTTCCTGCCGCCTGTATTGCACTCTTAGAAGGACGAGCACAGTTAAATCAGGAAGAGAATTAATGGTAAATTTGAGATTCTGCAAAACAAAAAGCTCATCCGTAAAAGTCAAGCTGCACTTGAAATAACAGCCAAAGCGCAAACAGTTTCTTCACATAATCAATTCCAGAATTACCCAAAATGGAGATGAGTATAACATTTGATTGACATACTTTTGGACAATTCTAGGGGCCCCTGCTAAAAGTACAAAACGTATCAGATAAAATCTGTAGTACAAAAATATTTCGGCACTTTATCTAAGAAAAAGCCCCAGTCATATAAATCAACTCCCCATATTTCAATAATTAACAGTAATTATTTAGTTTTGTTAGAATTGTTGATCTGGCTCTACAGAGCCCAAATTTTCTCCGTTAAACTTTAGAACAAAGACAAAACATGGATTGAAAGCTTTTCGCAGTCAACTTCTTTTTCTCCTTAAAATTAGGAACTCATAACACCTACCTTAGGGTGAGCCAAAATGACTAAGCTATCAAATTTATGGTCTCAAAAGGGCCTATATGTTGAAAAAAAATTCTCTCATTGGGAAAAATTTTTAGCTCAATTTTAAAAGATGTCGGTGGCCATTTGACATTTCCCATTTAAATACCACGCAAAACAATTTTTGTCAATTAAAAATGCTATAACTTTTGAATCGTTTAAGATAAAATTTTTATCGAGGCACATTTTTGTTCTCTAAAAAATGCTTCAGGATTATTTTTTTAACTCAAAAATTCATATACTTACGGGCTATGAAAGTTGATAAAAAACAGATATGTTATTGTGGAAATTTTCATTAAAAATGCTATAACTTTTGAACCGTTTGAGATTAAGATTTTATCCAGACATATTATTTTAGGGCATTAAATTCTATAAAAAAATACTCTGAAATGATTCTTTTAGCTCAAAAATTTATATACTTACGGGCTATGAAAGTTGAAAAAAACATATCTATTTCCCAACAACTTTCATAGCTCGCAAGTATATGAATTTTTGAGCAAAAAAATCAACTTTAAAACGTCTTTTTAGAGAATTTATTGCTCTACAAGAATATGCATGGATAAAATTTTTATCCCAAACGACTCAAAAGTTATAGCATTTTTAATGGACAATTTTTTTTACATGTTATATAACATAAATATATTTACATGGGAAATTTCAAACGGCCACGATACTTTTTAAAATTGACCTAAAAATTTTTCCAATGGGACAATTTTTTTTTCAACATATAGGCCCTTTTGAGGTCATCAATTCGATAAGTTAGTCATTTTGGCTCACCCTAACCTACCTTACGTTGTACATTCTCGTTAATTCGGACCGATTATAAGTTGATCCGGATTATCGAATAATTTTTCCGATATGAAAATAAATCCAGTCGAAAACAACTGAATTGCAAATGATCAATTTTTATTGTAAAACTTTTGCTCTATCATTAACTTAATATGCGACTATTTTACCGTAATTTTCACACAGTAAATCAGCTCGAATATCGTTAGTAGTAGTCGATCTAATTATTTCGCGTACTCTGAGCAAATTACTTACAATCTTCTCGATGAAACATCTTCGAAATGATTATAATCATATAAAATTGCAGAAACCTCTTCGAGTACAAATTAATCTCATGATATAATTGGCATTGAAACTTTCTTTAAATTAATTGTTTTTGTTTTGTAACTTTTTAACGACGTTTTTTTTTTGTAAATAATTAACGGCTTGTTAACGATATTTTCAATTGATTGTTAATGACTTTTTGTTTCTCTATTTTACGGTTTATTTGATTTGTAAACTAACCAATTCTCACTTTGAAATTTGGAAAGTTATCGTCGCCGACGGTGTTATAGTGTTGCCGCAGCCGCCACACCGCCTCAAAAATTAGAAAATCAAACAATACTCTAAATGGGGAAAAATAACACAAAAGTCGTATTTACTTGTCTGGAACAACCGCTATTTCATTTCGGTTTCATTTTTTTCCCCCCATCATCTTGTATGTGTGTTTGTGTTCTTTACAAATGAAATAAATTAGACAACCACAAGTCAAAACATTGGCATTGTATGTTTGCCAACACACACACACTTACACGTATACACAGGTATCTGTAGGTATATTGAAAGGAAACGGAATAAAGAAAACCGAACACCATCAATGTCCATCTGTATACCTTGTAATCGAAACCGACAAACGTAGCCGCCCCCTTTTTCATAAATATCTTCTACTATCTATCTATCCACCGATATGTATAGTTGTAAAAGTCAAGATTTAAAAAAGATGAAAAGAATGAAAAGGAAGAAAACGAGAAGAAATCGTCTTAGGATGGATTCTTTCTTCAATCGTCCGGGTGGTAAAGCTATAACGTTGTCAATAGTCAACAATTGTGAAAACCATAACAAAAGTTTTTAAACTTATTCAATTAGAAACATTGAAGCATATAGAAAGAGAAATTAGTGGGGCATCGGTTCGTGTGTACTGTACATTTTTTCTTTTATTTTTTTGCTTTGAAAAATTGCAATAGAAACGACAAGACAGCCAAAAGGAGATTAGTTCGCTTTGACAGTTTGTGGTAAACAAGGTTAAATAATTGTAAGGTGTACAAATGTAAACATATATCATGCTTTTGTACATGTCCAGGTATTTTCTAAACACACACACATACACCACCAAAAAAAATTGAATACATAACATATTGCCAGATAGATAGGATAAGATTAGCACAGGAGGTGGGACACACCGGGAACAGACATTGAGAGAAAGCAGACGACATAAAATTGTAACTTTCGTAACATAAAAATTATATACCTACACTTCCTATAGTCCGTCCCAAACGACTTAACTTTCAACTATTTAACATTAATCACAGAAGTACAAAAGAAGTTGCTAATATTAACAACTTAGAGATCGTTGCATGTAACTTCAACCATCCGCGGGCGTGGCTTATAGAGACTTGTGAGAAAGAGATGATCATCAAAACAAGAGATTAATTGGGTAATGTCTAAGAGAAAGGTGAAAATAATTAGGAATCACCGTAGTTTTCCTTACCCGAGTAAAAATTTTAGTCAGAGATCCATGCGCCCGCAGCTGGGATGCACACTTAAAGTGTCTTAGGGATCCACGCGTCCACAGCTAGGACCCACACGTCCACCGCTGGTATGGACGCTGTATATTTAATTATGTATCCTTACACAAGTCTTACGTCAAAGTGATCAGCAATTTAAATTTCTAGCTTGTAATATATTACAAGAAAATCTAGAATTTGTTTAAAAAAAAAGCAACAAATAATATCCTGTGGATTTTTCAAAGGATCTTGTGTGTTTTCGACACACCTAAAAATCGTTTCCTTAGTACTTAGATCAAGTCGAATTGAACAGAAGTATCTCCTTAGTTCAATTTCTATAGCGCCAAACTTAGATCCGTTGCGACTAATTCTAGAGGCGGCTTTCTGGATTAGACCCGATAAAAACACCACATTATCCGTAATAATTCTACGACCTAAAACCAGAAGTTTAAACGTGCAAAACGGTATCTGCCTTATTTTAATAACCGCGCGCTTCTTAATTTGTGTAGGTAATGGCTTCTTGTCTTGATGAGTGTTTCAGATAACTTCATAAATCTCCCAAATAATAACCCTTGTCGATTATAAAAAATAAGCTTACCTACACCTGCCCCTGTTTTACACCTCATATATATTCACGCTGAAAACAGTGTAAATCGAAACCGTGCATAACTAAATCGGCAACTAACCGTGCGCCGTGCAAAGTGAGTCACAGATTAGGTATAAGAAATTCGTTTTGTCATTAAAGTGATCTCGAAGTAGAATTTTCGAAAATACGTAGGGCATCAAGCACGGATTTTAATTAAATCTATAAGATTGTTAATATTGTCGATTATGATGTTAATCATGTGGGGCATCAAGCAATAATCAACTAAATTTAATAGCAATCATAGAAATTATAATGGATACTATCTTTACAGCCCGAGAATATTTCTTTAAAAAAATTATAATAACATATCAAACGGTCTATAAATTATTTACAATGCTGCTTATATTGTAAATAGTTTTCTTCCTATACAATTTCATTGAATAACTAGTCTTGATAATCTACCATTAATTCGAAAATATCATTGATTATAATGCAATAATAGATTGAATTACACAGACTTTATGGTACACAATTGAACGATTTCGAAACAGTTCGCCTTCCTCATTGTGAACATCGCTTTTACAAGACAAAATCATAATAATTAAGACAACATTTATTGTTAACAGCCAATAACAATTTTTTGCCTTAGAAAATCGATTATAATTAGAACATAATTTAATTGATAAGTGGAAACGCATTTCTCTAATAATTATATAAAAATTTCATCGATATCTTAAATCAGGAAACACGATCATTTTCAACACACATACTATACAAAAGAAAAGATCACGAATTTGATCCAAGAAATCGTGAATTGTGTTAGTTTATCCGAAAAAGAAAAACAACACAAAAATAATTGTATGTTAGATGTCAAAATTTGGAAGATAATCTGGATTTAATCGTGTGTCCATTTATATTTAACTTTTCTAATATACATAACGTCCCAATAAAGTGTAATGGATAAAAAAATCTCCATCTAAAGTCCATACAAAAATTAAGAATAAAATTTCAACTGACAGAAATGCAGCTAACTTACGCAACGACAAATGGTCCCTGTATTAAGACCCCAAAATTTTGATTCTTTATCGTATTAAACTGAAAATTGATTTGTAAAGGATTTTATAATCTCCGAAGAAATATAAAATATTGCACTTCTTGGTTAATATAAAAAAACTTACCACCAAATTATGTAAACAAATGCGTAGGGTTTTATTCAAACAGGAGTGCCACAATATAATATACTTTTTCTTTCATGTAAACATGTAAAAGTTAGGAACTTTTCAAACATTAAGTTGCCTATAACCTTCCATCTATTTTTTGAAATTTTATACTTAATTTTTGGACATAGTATACATTGATTATATGTATAATTTCCAATGGAATAGCCGTGTTTATTGTTACGATTAGTTGAGTGTGGGATTTTTTCTATTGAAATCATGACTTGATTTCTATTACTTTAAACAACATGAATTGATCATGATTTAGATTATTGATAATTTAAATAATCACGTAGTGAGTGTATGTTATAGATTAGATAAATAAACAATATTTAAAGGAAAGTAGTGGAGTGCAAATGTTAGAGAACGTTTTTAAAAGTAAACATTAATATTATCGAATAAATCACATTTACATAACAGATATTGGTGATGCTAATATTAGTGCCTAAGCTCGCATTATTGATAAAATATGATCCAATTGCTTTCAAAATAATTACAAATTATTGTATTGCCAATTGTAAAAATTGCTGTTTGAATTGCGCGCTAATACTGATAACACCCGATTGGTTAGGTAAATGTTAGCCAATCAAAAGCGAAAAACTAGTGGCGCCTATTTTCAATTTATTTACAATATTATTTTGAATCATAATTAATTGCTTTGTTGGGGGATAAATGCAATAAATTGTTTTGTGATTAATAATTAATAAATGCTGAATCATATCCAACAATTTACAAATAATTAAAATAAATGGCTGTAGAATTCATTGTTTCCACAATACATTTTATTAAAATAACAACTAACAAATCATTTTGTTTAAGTTTATGTCTTTATTATAAAAATATTCTGTTTGACCCTCCCAACGTCTCTCCACTAACTAATGAATCAACCTCGAGTAAATTATCTTGATTCATGTTGGTGCATAAATAATAAATAACAGTAACAAACAAATAAACAACAACAAAAAAAAACCTATTTGTTAGAGTAGCATTGAAACACAAGAATCTGGAGATTGTGGAAGAATCATCTTGGAATACGGCATGTGCATGATTTATTATTGCCGATAATTACCACAATAATCGACAAGAATTTATGAGTGTTCCAGAAAAAAAAACACCGTCTGGTTAATTGACTTGTGTTGTGAATAAATGCGATTTAATTAAATTATACCGTTGCGATATAGTTGATTAGTTTCAAACCAAACAATTGTAATGATTTTGTATCAAATGTCCCACAAAAACACCATTAAAGTCTCATTATCGTCTCGAAACAAACACCTGAACTAATTGTTAAATATTGAAGGCGTTACACGTTGAAACAAAACAAGAAAAACAATTATAAATACGCTACCGTTGAAGAACTTTCGAAGAGAGCTTTTCAAATAGTTACCGTGAGAAATCTCCTATGTTTCCATGAGATTAATTTGATGGTTGATAGAACATCTTTGTTATAGTGTCGTATAAACAACATGCTTGTGTTCTTGTTCGAATTTTCTTTATAAAGAAATTAATTGGGTGTCATGTCCAATAATGACAATTATTAAATGTTTTAAAACAGATGCCGGAGAAAAAATTACAAAATTGTTTCCAAGAACGTGCTGCCCTAAGCCGGCCGAGGTGTTGTTGAAACTCAACAAGGCGCGTCGTCATCTAATTAAAAACTTTCAAGTAGGTATTACTTGTTTTCTTTTTGTTGGTCACTTTTTTCATCAGTCCCAACGCTACTGAAAAATTGCGTATATAAATCCGTGGATTTTTTTTCGTCTTGTTCGCTTACAAGGAGGTACCGGAATAATACCCCCCTTGAACAATCGACCAATACAGTAATTCACTGCGATAATTAGGTAGTGTAATGCTTGCGATTTATCTGTTCAACACACACACATACAGAGAAAACAGGCAATTTGTTGGGGGACCACCCAAGTAGAGACGACATGCACACAGTAAATTATATCATTAAACTTGAACTGAAAGGTTTTGTACGAAAATTGACGAAAAAAAAGAACAACAACAGCAACGATGATTACATCTCGAATATTGTATTCGAAAATTTCTTTTACTGCTTGGCATTTTACGAAATTTGGTAGTAATTTGCACATGGTGCTTTTGTAATAACGCACCACAATAAACGAAGTAATATCGTTTGTAGGGCGAATATATGTCGACACAAGAATCACTCAAAAAGATACGACGACAAATATTTGCCACAATGATGGGAACATCTCAGTATCATCAAAAATTGTGTGTACCGGCTGTTGTTAATGTTCCTGCTACACACAGACAAGGGAAACGTGCCCAATAACGGCAACGATCACATTGAAATAAAAACGTTAATATATGGCGAAATATACAAAAAAAAAATCAATAATTTATAAATTGATGATATTATTAATATAATATAAACGGTTTAAAAGAAATTGTAATAAAAAAAATCGTACAAATCTCGAACCCGTTAATGTGGGTGTTTAGCAAGTAATAAAAGCGATTTAGTCGAAATAATACAGCGATTTTGAAACGGTGTGTAGGTGGAAATCGTATAAAATTACGTGTTAACAAGTAATAAAAGCGACTTTGATCTAGAATTTACCAAAAAAAAAATGAATTGGAATTATTTAAATTATTCTCGCGCATTTTCTCGCATCAAGTAACTAGCGCCATCTATGGAAGAGTAGATGAAGTTCCACAGAAACGAAATTTTAGAGATGTGCTTATGCATCTCGCCATTAATATACAGGAACAGCATTTTATCTAGCCCACTGGTCCTCAGTTATTAACTTAGGCCACATTTAATTTGTTTTTTTTTAGAATTAGTTTTAACAACGATTGGTGTGTGGGGAGCCAAGCTCGAAAGTCACTTATCTACAAAACCTACTGACTTTAATATTGCATAAGAGTGGGCCACTAGTAAAACAAATATCGTCAATTAATTATGTTTTATTTCGATGACCTTAGGCCATAATTGTAAAACCGTTTACAATCACTTCACAATTTTTCCATTGACAAAAACTTTAATAACATTCCGATCATCACCCACATAAATCAACTTTTGTAATAATTCCAAAGGTGATAGGTTATCTGATAAATAATCGACAGCAGTTGAGGGAGCATCCATATCTACGATAATAGCATCAAATGATTTGCCTTCAATAAAATTACCAATTTCATGATCCAACGCTAAAGCTATAAATTAATAATTATCACTTTCTAATTGACAATTGTTTGTAGCAATAATTTGTGATCTACCTTTAGCCCCACCTAATGTTGCCAAATAGAACACGTCTTTGTACGTTAAGGGTTGATAGTTGGTGCGATTGAAAGAGAGATGTGTTGATACACCAAGTGCTGCTTTCATTGTGGAAATAATCGATGGAGAAGCTCCACCGGCAACATCTACAATCGTTTCTATTACAATTGAAATATTAACATTACCAATCTAAGATTGACCTGTTCCCAGACCGACATTAATTCCATGATTCTTTAAGCGAACAACATCACACAATCCGGAAACTAGATTCGTATTCGATTCCGGGCAATGAGCAATTGACGTGTTTCTTGATTTGATCAATTCTAACTCATTGTCGGTCAAATGGATGCCGTGGGCTAAAACTGTCTAAAATGTTTCGCTTTGATAATAATTGTGATGGGAAACTATCAAAAGCTGGCTAAACAAGCAAGGGCTGCATGTAAGACTTACTTTATTTGTCAACAAGCTGGCTTGATGGTAAACTTCAGCATAAGACATGTTGTATTGCTCATGTACCATTTTCACTTCTTCTTGATTCTCGGAAATATGCGTCTGTATGTGAAGATTATGTTCTCTAGCAATCTGTCCTAATTGTTTCATTAATTCCATATCAACACTCAATGCAAATCTTGGTGTTATAATCGGTTGTATTAGGGGATCGTTTAATTCCTTAACTTTCTTAATAAATTCTAAAGTATCATGAATTGAATTCTCACGACTCTCCTTATAATCATCAGGAGCTAATTGGATCATATTAATTTTACCAACTAAAGCTCTTTGGCCGTACTTTTTTATACAATCGACCAGTACCGTGGTTGTGTTGAGGAATAATGAGCCAAAGTAGCATGCTGTTGTTGTACCGTGAGCTAAGGTCGTTTTCTACGGCAAAACAAAGAATTGATAGGATGATGTCCGTTTTGCAATTCAAATCCAAGGTCTTGCAAATCAGAATTCATTTGGAAACTATAAATACTCCCAGGGCGAAAAAAGATCAGATCTCTTTAACTCTGATCATATATCTTTATTCATCGGCGATGAAAAAAAAGGTCAGACCCGATGAAAAAAGATTTTATCAGAGCTAAAAATTGGCCAGATCTGATCTTTCTTTTCCTGGGACTGATACTCAAGTCTATATCATTCTCCTTTTCTTTCTTTTCACTTCTTGCTTTCGCTATCGCGCTAGTTCTTCTTCATTCTCACTCTTTTCTTTCATTTTTTCAGTGTTTCTTTTTATCTCTTCTCGTTTCATTGTCTCGCTCTCTTTCGCTTGCCGCTCCGTCACTCTTTCGTTTTTGCTTCAGTACTTTGCTGTTTCTTCTTCATTATATTCGTTTCTTCTCCATTCTCTTACAATTTCTCCTCTGTTCTCTCCTCCACTCTCTCGTTGCTCTTTATTCTCTCACTAGTCTCATTCTTTCTCAGACATCCTCCTCCTATCGCACTCTCTCATTCATTCTCTGACTGAATCGTACAAAACTTTACTGACGCAGCAAAGATTTGCAAAATGCTACGTATGTACTCTCGTCTCATTTTGTTTTCGTCTCTTTCCCTTTTTTCAATGTGTCTCCTTCATTCACCCACAATTTCTCTTTTTCTCTCACACAGTTCTCTCACTATTCCCCTTCACTTTCTCATTGTCGCATTTTCTACACATTATTTCTCCTTCGCTTTGCTTTACTTTATGCTACGCCTTCATTATATTTGCCTCTCCTTCACTCTCTCGGTTCCTGTCACTCTCTTACTGTTCCTCCTCGTCTCTTTCAAACTTTCTTATTCTTTCTCTCATTGAATCTTATTGGGTAAATTTGATTTGCAAACACTTGAATAGAGTGCAAAACTTTCGTAATTAAAAAAAAAACAGTTTACCACTACAGCATCAAAAACTTTACGGCTAAATTCCTGATCAACATAGCGTTTTTCTAATTTGTACGTATAAGCCTCCAACCATTGCAATAATGGTTTATCATAGCCCAAACCAGCATTAGGATACTGAGGTGCATGAATATGGGTATCAATAAAACCCGGCAACAATAATTGAGTTTTCGTTAAACGTATCTCTTCGGTAGCAGAAAAATTCAAAGATTGTTTTGTTGAATTTAAATCTTTCAAATCACCAATGCCGACAATCTAAAAGAGTGTTGTTAGTTGCATAATGTTTAACATCGGAATTTATTAAATAATTCCCGAGGTCATACCTTGCCGTTGTTATTGATCAAAATAAAACCATCCTTGATTACTGTCACCTCAAATGGTTCCAAACAATGGATAATATTACCAATAATTACTATACCTTGTAATAGAACCATTATTATTGTTGATTTTATTGTTGAAACAGTTTTGTTATAAACGCTATCAGTATAAAAGGCTTACGTCGGCACTGAATGAATGTAGAATAAATCCAACTGATTTATTAAACTTGTTTGTGTACAACTGATGTTTTTTATTATTATTATTATCAGGAATTCAGTGGCGGTGTAAATGAGTTTAATTTAAAAATTACGGTGTTTTAAACAGGCATGAAGATTGATGCACGAAATGTTACATAAGAGGGCGCGAACTATTACGCCCCAATAAATATTTTATCAGATATGACTTTATCTGTATTATGGATTTTTTTTCTTTAAATAAACACACGATTTAGTGTGGATTATGTGAGTCAATTCGATAATGACGCTGTAATTCCCCAATTTCATAGCAGAATGATTCAATGTTTTGTTGTTTGTTGCTTTATGGAAAACACCAAATGAGCCAAATCATAAGCAGTATAACGTGTTGAGGAATGGAAAAATACGCGCGTCCCATAGATAACTATTTAATATTTGACATGACAAAGTGTTCCAGGTTCTTGCCAACATCGACCCCTTTATGCTAAAAACACTACTCCCAAGAAAATTTCGTACTATGGCTCACAGGCGATTGCCCGATCATCCTTATGGCCACTCCGCCTCTGATGACACCTATACAGTAGGAGATGATTCTTACTACCTGTTACACAATTAGAACCACCCAGGTGGGTGCAAAGAAGGGCTTCACACGAGTCGAGATAGGGCGAAACTTTCACAAATCTCGTCTCTATCTCGTTAATTTTGATAAAGATAGGTCTCGTTTCAGTCTCGTTCTCGTCTTGTTACCAGTTGTCTCATCTCGTCTTGTCTTGTATCATTATTATAAGAAATTAATTTTAAGACATTCCATGCAATAAGGTTCAACGAGACCAGAAATGAGACCCTCGAATCTCTTCAAATGTGGTCCCGGTATCACCTAAAATATTTTCAAAACTATCTCGTCTCGTCTTGTTTCGATTTTTCGAGACGAGGCGAGAAAAGTCTCGCTCTCGTGTGAAGCCCTAGTGCAAAGTTTAAAAAAAGCCTTGGTCCTGGATTAAATTTGTGAAAAATAAACTGAAAGTTAATAAGCAAACGTATTCTAGAGTTTTTAGGGTGGCCAATTCGAAAAATCTCAATTGGAAGAGCCGAGAATTTTTTCTGCTAGTTGGGAATGGAACCTAGACTTTCGATACCTAGTTAAATGACAGAAGAACAAAAGAAGGAACATTAAAGGCTAATATCTAATGAAATTATGAAATGTAATCTAAAAAAGAAAAAACTAGGAAGGCGAGCCCAGAAACCAGGCTCAAGAAACCTAATTGTTAGAAAAATTCAATCAAGGCAAAAATTGAAAGAAAAGAGAGAAATCGACGATAAATTGCAAGCAAAGAAATGATGAACAATCTTTCATCTCTTAAATCAGTTTATTTCGTAAATTTCAGAAAACACATTTGGTTATTTTCAAACACAACGGTTTTGGGAGATTTATAGTACAATAGGGCAATCTGTCAATTCGTTTGTTACCGAATCTATTGTTAGGGAATTTTATGGTTTTACCATTTTAAACATCAGTCTCTTAAGTCACAATTTCTACTATATAGAGAACAATAAAACACTACTTTTAGTCTTTTCAGGTCAGAAGCTGTGATTTTTATGATTTTAATTTATTTTCGGTTGATACTATTAGGTTTTTCTTCAACTTTCTATGCATGGTGGAAGCTGACGATTTTCAGAAGCAAATTTTTTTTTCAAAAAGCACATTTTTTATTCGAACTTATTGACAAATTGAAGGGGCTGAAGCATATCCTGTAAAATTGGATTAATCGAAATATCTTTAAAACGTCCCAATATTTTTGAATAGAGTACCTACTCAGTTTTTTTTCCTTTGATTTGGACAAGAAAGCAACTAAAGGCATTTTTAAAGTTTTTTACCCTTTTGAGTCATTCCAAATGAAAGGTGTCTGAAGCCTACTAATTGTAGATTTTGTTGTAACTTTGAGGGACTGCCTTTAGGACCCCATTTGAAGTTGAAGGTAAGAAACTGAAGCTCCTACAAATTTCATATTTTTAACATTTCGCGACTTACTTCTCAGTTGACTCAAACATTTTGTATCAATTCTGCTTAATAGTCGATCTTTTGTTGTGCAGATTGTCCCGAAACATGCGGTTTTATTTATTTCGTCTTTAAGCTATCCGCTTTAGGACTTTATGATTATTGAAGGCGTCGTATTGTTAATAGTAAACGTAAATATCTATTCGATGAATCAGTGGCGTAGCTAACATAATTAGCGCCCGAAGCGTAAGACTTTATTGGCACCCCATTTCTCTCTAAAAAAATATGCTACAATGATTACTAATTTAACATACATTTAACAGAAATTGATCAAAATACCAATTGAAAATTCCCGGAAAATCTTGTTTGAGTTGAAGAGCATTTGGCGCTCTTCTGCAAATGGTGCACCACCCTCGCTAAGTCACTGCGATAAATCAAACAAAAGATGGTAAATAAGTCGTAATTTTGGAACGATAAAAACAGATTCTAACAAGTTTTAAGTCGGATATTTTAGATTTTACTTATTCGTACCGACTTTTAGCGTTAAGATAACGGACACGCCGCTTCACAGGGTCGGTTCCAAAGAGGGCTCATAGTCAAGTAATCTTCAACCACGCTAATAGGGAGTGTTCTTGTTAGCTAAAATTTTCCGATAAAAAGAAAGGATATAACTCAAAGTCAGGGCCGGCCTGAGGCTATAGCACAACTGGCATTTGCCTGGGGAGGCATAATTTTACGGGCGGCACTTTTTTGTGGATCCTACACTGGACGTGTAAGAGTATGAAAATATAATTAAAAAAGATTGAAAGTGCGTGGAACGCCGCGCATTAGAAGTGAAACTTCTTAGGTTAGAGATGAAGATCATTTTTTTCTTGGTTTATTTTCTTTCTGTCGTTGCCTAAAGGCTCGTTTTTGTTCTGCAGTTGTATTTTTCGGCATTTCGCTTGTCTCAATTTAACGTCGTTAATTAATATTATAAATATAAAAATTATAAATCGGAGTAACCTTTGAAATTTTAGTTTCGTTCCAAAGGGCGCTGCACATCGATCAATGAGACCAACTCTAGACCCTAGTGTTTATTTTACACAGTTGGTAGAACTGACAGAGTATAAGCGACGCCATTGGCAACGGCCCCACTCTTCCCTCGCTGTCTGTTAGAGGGGAAGTGTTTCCCCTCAAGGCGTCTCGAATTTTCGTTACATAGGGAAAATACATTGAAAAATATTTACACCCAAGCGCGGCTAAAGAAGTTTCAATTCAAAAAAAAAACACGAAAGGACAGACTTAACTCTGTTGAATTTGTTCAATATGAAAAGTTACTTTTACAGAAGTCAAATTCTATGTTAGGTCTTCAGTCCTAATAGATCGTAAAAGGGATTCAGTTTTTGGAAATTTTTCTCAGTCAAAATTCTACACTCAGAAAATTTTATGGTAGCACCAACGATACTTGTATAGTAGTTTTTTTTAGATGGTAAAAATTATCATACAGGTAGTGAATATTACTATTCATATTGTGCATTTAAAAATACAAATGGTATTCGCTACTATCAAAATTTTTTACCATACTCAGATGATAGTATCTACCATATTTTTTTCTGTGTGTAGGATCAAAACAATTGCCTTTATTTTGAACGTACAAAAAGTAACCACTCTGCAATTGAATTCTGGCAAGGACCTGGAATTTTCCAAATCCACTCTTAGAAGTTTTTCTGAAGCTTCCAATTGCCTCCTTAGCTCCAATGCATTCACCTGCATTACGCCCTCCATTTGTATAGCCATATTTTCATTTACAAAACATATTTTAGTATTTTACACTCTTTTTTATTGCTTTGACGATTAATTAATCCCGTATATATCTTCTTGGTAAAAACCGAACAAAGGACACTTACTTAACACCCCATTTAGATTTGTTCGTTCTTATGTCTAGTGTTAGTGTAAGTGCCAGTGCCTTTCAAATAATCATGTTATTTCTTCTCATACTACTGGTTTTTCTTTCAATTCTTGTGGCAGTTATGTTACTATCAACTGGACCAAAGTTTGAGCTTTTTTGTTCTCAACAATGCCTCATATGAAAAGGTGGATTTTTGCATTATTTTGAAATCTTTTAATACGAAATCTTTCATGTCACTTTTCTATGGGACAACAAACTTTTGGATTTTTCTCTTGTTATCAAAAGACACTATTTTTGATCAGAAATTGAGTTAAAAAAAATTGATAAATAGGAAAGTAATTAGGGGCGCCGAAAATAAGCTTGGCTGGAGCGCCAAAAAAGCTCGGGCCGGCTCTACTGAAGGTCCCTACTCGCAATACTATCTTTTTTTTTAATTAATTATAGTAGAACATGCTACAATCCTAAATACTATTCGCAATCTGTACTTTCGTTCATAGTCAAATAACAATACGAGATTTGTTGCCTGTTCAGCCTTTATATATGACGAATTTTCCACCTCTCTGTACGCCAAGAAATTGTGTAAAAAAAAATTGGTTACGATATTCTCGCATCAACGGTTTCCATTAACTGGACAAAATGCGATGAATTTATAATAACAATGAAACAAATGGACAAACTACGCTTTAAGTTATTTAAATTAAAATAAAGATCCATTAAATACGTAAATCAAGAATTATTAATTAAATTTTCATATTGTTTTGATTGATTTATGTAAACAGAAGAAATTGTGGAAAATTGCTACAATTGTATATGTATGTTTGTTGAAATGTTTTAGAAAATTCTGTTTACTCTATCAATCTTTGATTAATTAAAAATTGAAAATGAAGCAAAGCCATAAAAAATTCGAATAAATAACGAAATATCCACAATTGTTGTTTAGTATTAAGTAACAAAGCATACAAAATGCGGACTATACTAGTTATTTCTATTACATTCACGTTAATTGTGAGTATTTTCTAATTTAACCACTTTTTATATAATTTAATTAATTTAATTAATTAATTAACACCATATATATTTAATTATAAATTATATTAATTACAGGTCGGAAACCGAGCCTGTAAGTATATGAAAATTTCAACCTTTTATCGATTTAATTCGTTGAATTTCTGTTAGTTCTGATGGGTTTTCCGCCGTTTAATTCGTTATTTAACAATTTATTCTCGATGACAAAACCCTTATTTGATAACATCTCTAGTATGAGCCAACAAATGCACAGTACTTACGAACAATTGCGAAATTTGCAAAAATTGAACGCTATGGCGAACGGTCATGGCGGCATCACCTTGGCATTCTATCCGACAGGTAATCTCGAAATTAAATCAAATTATTTATCACAACCATAAAAAATTCACAGGAAAAGTGCTGATAATCTCTAATGGGCAAATGTACGAATGCGATGGATATCTGGACATATCGACAACACCCCATTGTAATGGTTATTTGCGAAAATTCGAAATATACGATTTACAAGATTATTGCTATACGAACAATTATGTGAACGATGATTTTTATTATTGTCTATCATCATCTGAAACTGATGCACCATTATACAGTTTCCGTAATGGTAATGCGAAATGTATCAGTTTAGATAATGATCCGACAATATTGTTAACGAAAAACGAATACCAACATCTATGTCGCGGTACACCGAATGATGCCCTATACAAATTCTATCCAAATAATTACGATTTCTTTCAAACGAATAATAGGAAAACATTAGGCTGTCTTAATAACGATTTGAATTCGTGCTTATTCCATTATGAACGTAAAGTAGATTCACCTTATCAATATACGGCTGTATGGCATTCAAAACCTGGTGATAATTATAAAACTGTTATGATAAGAACTTGAACAACAAATTTTAATTTTCTATGGATTTAATAAATTTCTCTGAACAATAGTCGTTTTATTCCATTTTTTTTGTACGTGAGTGTTAGTGAAACCACTACTAATATGATTAAGTCATTCAATTATAGATGAAAGTAATTGGATGATTCAATGATCGCAGGACTGGATTAAGCAATTCATAAATTAGGCAAAGGGAGCCCGAATCCGGGCCTCATTGTTGTGGCAAATTTTTATATTTTATCTGTAAAGTTTATAGTTATATTGTTTGAAAGTATATCCAAAACGGATGGCCCGGATTTTGTATTTTATTCAGAGCCTGATAGAGATTTAATCCGGCCCTGTATAGTAATTAATTTTTAACGATTAATTTGCTTTGCAATTTGTTCATTAAATTGACGTTAAACAAATTCAATCAAATGATGATAACGTTATTCTTGGAATATCTAATTAATTGTGTCGAACGGTTATTTTCTATATTTATCTCGATATTGGTTTGTTATTTGAGATTCGAGTCAAACACTTTCGGTCTAATCGAGCCCCGTAGGCGAGGGCCTCGAGCCACACTGCTTGAGGGGCGACAGAATTGGGGAAGCAAGCAAAATAAATTACAGAAATGCCTCGTATTCCCGGTAAGAAATTTTAGTTAGGTTTTGATTTGGACCCGAACAAGGTATGCCGAATTCCAAATGTGGGCCACATTAGGCACACAAACGTTACGCAATTGCGAGTTCGTACCTAATTGGGCTCCCTAATTAGTTGTAAGTTTGGAAGCCTAATTTGGATCGAATTTGGCCCAATTAGTCGAACACTGTCCTGATTATTTGAGTTTTTATTTGTTCTGTATATACGATTTTACTGAAATCGGCAAATTTAAATGTAAACAATCAGTGTCTTGAGTGCTCAGGGCAAGATTTAAATTTTGCAATCATTACTAATTTAAAATACACACTTCAAATTTGTCTTAGAGAGTATCTGGCGCCCCTCTAGGAGTGTCGTCCGGTTCATGGTAGACCCTCTTGCACCCCCTCGCTACGCCACTGATCGGTAAAAACAGCTATGTAAGAAAGCCTAGACCAGTGATTCTTGAAATCTGTCGCCCAATTTTAAAGATGCAAATTATTTGCATTTATTTTTAACTTTTTTTTATCGTTACTGCCGCCAAATTTTGAAATTTGTACCACAACAAAAAAAAAGGTTGAGAATCACTGGCCCAGACATTAAGTTCATCTTTTTTTTTAAGACGTACTCTTACAAACAAGAAAGTACCACATTTATACCATGCAAGTGGCTGAATATCGAGTAAGTGAGCGACTGTGGGGACTTTTGAATTAAATACACGCAAAATTAGACATAATTCCAAGTTTTGCCAAAAGTTTCCACACTTTTGCATGTTAATTGAGATTTATTTAAAATATACTGAGCAAAAAGAATTTTGAAAAAAAACTTTCCATAAAAGAATGACTAACATTTAGGTTTTATTGTCCATTAAATACACCCACTGTTTTAGAACATTTATATACAGGCTGTCCAATTAAAGGAGCTGCAGATCAAGTTTATTTATTACATATTTTTGTCACGTTTCGAAACATAATCAACAAATGTAAATATTATTATATTTATATATAAAAATAAATAACTTAATGGAATATTTTTGTAAATCATAACTAATGGGCGGATATCAGCTCCAAGATGGAGCAAAGCAAATTCTAGTCTCCTGACAAATTCGTATAGAGCGTATTGGCCACAGCCGTTGTTTCTGCATAGTCTATCTTTTCTTGTGAAACGTTTTTCTTTACAAATAGTGTCCGAACGTAAAGAAGCAGTGGACCAGTTGAACTGCTATCGTGACGTTACAACGAAAAAACAGGTGCCTAGTTGTACTGAATTTCTATGAAATTCTTGTCGCTCTCTTTCTCACTTTTTAAAAAGCGGCTCATCAGGGACAACAAACTCATGATTCTCCCATAGAAAATTTAAAAAAACAATTTTTGACGAAAATGAATTTAAAAAAAAACTTTAAAATTGTGAATACATTTTTGTTGATTTGTTCTACATGTCTTTTCTTAACAATTTATGTAAATACATGCAGTAAAATTAAACTACGCTAGTGGTGCATTTCGAGCGTTGTATGTAAATTTTGTTAAATAAGCTTCAATCCGCCCTTTAAACATAACGGAAATGTAAGCATCTTCATTATGTTGAGAAAAATCTCAACATTTCAAGAAACTGATAACCCTCTGCCACTAACAGCCAGTCTAATCACTGGTAATAAATACACCATTTAACGGAGATAACGAATTTAATATGTTTGTAATCACCTTGTAAAAATTGTACAGTGTAATTTTCCACATAAAAGCCGCACGTTCTACCACTGATTCGTCAGAATTGATTCAACTATCACAATGTTAACAACAAAAGTCTTCTATATTACAATACTGGTAAGGCGATCCAGCAAATCGATTATTTATTCATTGATTGTTTTCGATTGTGTTGCAGGTCGGCCTGACCCAGTGTCAAGGCCAAAATTGGGGCGCCGATCTATCGGCAGGCATCAACAACATTGTCCATCAATCACTAGAACCTTTACGTAATATGAATCTGACACCGATAATTAATGCGGAATACGAACGTGCCTGGAATGATTCGCTTCATCGTTCTGGGCAACATCATTACGGTGGTCATGGCTATGGTTACGGTTATGGTACTCCAGAAACCGGCTACAATTACAGTTATAACTATAGCTATCCTGGTTATAGCTATAGCTATAGTTATCCATCTAGACAGACAACGGTTATTCGAAACTTCTGGAAGGATTTTAATGAGAAACTCGAAGCCGAACTGGAACCTGTTCGCGATTTAGAAAGGATCGTTGCAGTGAAACGGGGCTTCGATGGGTACACCGTTGTCAAGTTCAAACCGAGCAGTAAGTTGCTGTCGTTCTGCATTTACTATCGATAACGAATCGAATCTGTTGTAGATCGTGTATTTCTGATGCGAAACGGTATCATGTACGAGTGCACCGGTGATTTATCACTAGAAAATGGCCAGTGTACCGGTGATTTGAAACGATTCGAAATTAAAGAGGACAAAAATTATTGTTTCTTGAACAACAAAATCATAATCAATCGTCATTTCTGTTTTGTACCGAACAATGAGGCTTCTATCGTTACTGTTTTTAATGGTACGACTATTTGTCAAACTTACAATAAAAACGCACCGGCATTTCTAATAAGCACCGATGATTATGAGAAACTTTGTGAATCGATTGCCAATTCGGCTGATTACGTTTATTTCCCAAACGATCATATTAATACGGGAAAACTCATGTGCAGCGGTGAACATCCGAAAAAATGCACGTATTCGGAAAGTTCACGAACAACTGGACCACAAGAAATCGTAATACAATCTTAAGTCGTTTTTTTATCGTTTTATATTTGTTTATTGTTTATAAATGTTATAAAATTATAAATTTACACTACTAATTGACAATTTTTAAATATACACAATTATACTAATTTTGAGTAGTATTTTTGATTTTAAATGTCTGGAAAGAGTCGACCTTTTATCACAACATAAACAAATCACACACATGCTGCATCGAATCTCTTATTTGTAAACAATAATAATTACGCAGTTAAGTCCAATGTTTGGACTACAGTTGAGTATAAGTTAAACAAATCGGGTCTTAAATTTACATGAATTCATCCGAATCATATACGTCAATTCCTAATTTGTCAATAAATCAGCACTAAAGAGTCTACAGTTAATTTTCTGTTACAATTAGCGCAAATTTAGCGATTTCTAGGTTCAGTCTTCTAAAAAAGCCAGTGTTTCGGGGATCTTACCGTTTGGCCCACTTTGTTATGCTACTGAAAAGGAGGGTCCAAGCAAAGCCGACCACAATATTATAGAAGCCTCTAAACTGAGGGATCCCTAAGAAATATATCTACATTTTCTTTGTCTTTCTATAAAACAGTGATTCTCAACGACTGTGCCGCGGCACTTTTGGGTACCGCCAAATCTTAGAAATGCAAATTATTTTGATTCATTTTTAAGCTTATTTTATTGTTAGTGTGCCAACACATTTTGAAAATGTTGAAAGTGTACCGCAACCAAAAAAAGGTTGAGAATCACTGCTATAACAGGTTCCTTCAGTTTATCGTAAAAAAAAACTTTGGGGCCCTAAAATAACTTGTAGATGATTGTGAAATTATAATTAAACTGCAAAGATTTATTTAATGGAGTTTTTACGAAATTTCAAAAAAAATCAGTGAAAAAAAACAGGGCCGTATTGAGATACAATTTTGTTCTACAATTATAACTGCACTGATGTAGAGCAAAATAATCATCGCAAGGTGCGCTACATCCGGCGCGATATTCCAAAATATAAAGCACAGTTGAGACTAAACCTCCTACAACACTATTTTTAAACAGAACGCTTTTGATATGCAAAACTGGATTTTCGTTTAATTGTTTCATTTGTTGGTCAATTTCACTTCGAAAAGATAAAAATAATTATGACATGTGCTACTTTAAAGTGTTGTAACACACGATTTTATTACAACACGCAACTAAACCGTGTTGTCCAAGACTATAGTCTCCAAATAAAACAGCCAAAAATCCTAATACAAATACAGTAAATATACACTTGTATTTTGTTTTGACGTGATAAGGTATTGTTTTGTTTTTCGTAGACCACACGGAATTTAATTATGAAATGACGTTGGCTTACGCAAGATCTCAATTAAATGCCAAGACTATTTCTATTTGTCGAACAACTATCGTAAAAAAAACATTTAAAAATTAAAAATTTGTAGTCATATTTGATCCCCGATTAAGCGGTGTTGCAGTCTCGATTAGTCAGAACAAAAAAGAAGAAAAATCAATCTTATAGAGCTTTTACATTGATAGATAATCGCATTTAAGTAAAACCCGATTTGCTTGTTTAATAATAATCTTTCAAATTCACTAATGATTTGATTAAAAGAATCTTCAAATCTTTCGCTAACGAACAAATCAACTGTTACAAATCCTGTAGTGATTTATTGTTAGAATATTTGCAGTTTTACCATTCTAATTGAAGTAGAATTTGAAATACTATAAATCTCACTAATCGTCACACAATATCAAATTGTATTTAAAATACTTTCAAGAGATTCACGCTGCCTCAAACTAATTTAATCTTAATAATAGATAATTATTTTACTTTTTACTTGTAAAAATCTCTTCACAACATGTAATTAATGTTTCAATTAATAGAATATCTCCAGTCATATCAGGCATTGCATCATTGATACATTCTGATGGTCCAATTAAAGTTGGTGCAAATACTGTTGCTAAATTATGTGAATTCATTTTATTTATAGCTGAATGTTTTGAAACACTATAAGAAGAATTTCCTTCTATTAATTTCTAAAAAAAAGTGGTGATATATAAAAAATAATACCGATTTAAGTGTTCAATCATAAATTTCAAAGTGTCATAATGGGCTTTCGGTAATGATAGGAGTGCATGTCGAATTGCTGCAATTCTTGAATCATGACACTTATTTTCTAGAATTAAAACAAAAAAATTATGATAACTTCGATTTTTATCTAGCTATCTATAAATGGGTGCATTTTTCCGTAACTGTTTCATCAGATTTAGTCCTCCCCAAATAATTGTTTTTATAAAAATAGTTTATTTAATAAATTAACAAAAACAAGACAAACAATAAAATAGCGTGATTTATTATTAGTCATATTCTCCGAATACCTTGATCTTGAACTCTATTTTCGTCAGCTTACTAATTTGTTTTCAATTTTTTGTTAGAAAAATTTAAGGTAAACACCCAATAAAGTCAGCGTCTTTAATTGAAATTTGCGGTGCTAACAACTCCATCAAACTTCTAAACCGACCGATTTGGTGGAAAAACTATTTCCATCCATAAAATTTGTTTTTATTCGTATGACACCGCATTAACGTCGAAGGGCGAAAGCGTTTGACAGCACGATAAGACCGGTTAGAAGTCAGACAAGAGTAGAGTTAGGTATAATAAATAGAGTTCCCTAGGCATGTTACTTAGGGAGAGCCAAACTGACTAACCTATCGAATTTATGATCTTAAAATGGCCTATATGTTGAAAATAAAATCTCCCATTGGGAACACTTTTTAGCTCAATTTTAAAAGGTGTCGGTGGCCATTTGAAATTTCCCATTTAAATAACACGCAAACAAATTTTTATCCATTAAAAATGCTATAACTTTTGAACCGTTTGAGATAGAAACTTTATCCAGGCATATTCTTTTAGGGCATGAAATTCTCTAAAAAATACTCTGAAGTTGAGTTTTTTAGCTAAAAAAATTATATACTTACGGGCTATGAAAATTGATGAAAAACGGATATATTCAGTTTAAAGCTGTATGATTGGAAATTTGCATTAAAAATGCTATAACTTTTGAACTGTTTGAGATAAAAAATTTATCCAGGCACATTCTTGTAGGGCATTAAATTCTTTAAAAAATACTTCGAAGTTCATTTTTTTTAACTCAACTTTCATAGCCCGTAAGTATATGGATTTTTGAGGTAAAAAAACAACTCCGAAGTATGTTTTTTTAGAGAATTTAATGCCCTACATATACATATATGCCGGGATAAATTTTTTATCTCAAACGTTTCAAAAATTATAGCATTTTTAATGGACAAAAGTTTTTGTGTGTGTTATTGAAATGGGAAATTTCAAATGGCCACCTCTATAATTGAGCTAAAAAAATTTCCCAATGGGAGAATTTTTTTTAATATTATGAGACCATAAATTCGATAGGTTAGTCATTCATAATTCCTATGAAAAGAACGGTTAACTTACGCATAGCTTCAATAAGTAGTGGATGTACAAGAAATGTTATTAACGGTATTGGTAATAATCGCAAATACGATTTTAAAGCACCCGTTATAACATTAATATTTGGATATTTCTCTTGACTTAAATCAGCCTTTTCACCATCTTTATCGAATGCCATTTTGATTGCTTCAATTTCTTCAGCAAAACCACTTAAACGATAAATACCCTCCGATAATAAACCTCTAGCTTCAACTTCAGCAACACATTTCGTTACAACAAATGGTAGTGTTGCATTATGTGCTGTTAATAATGTTGTTAATTCAATACCAAATACACCACGTAAATATTTCAAATCTGGTACACAATCATTTGGAAATTTCTCTGAACAACGTACTAAACAAACAATCATTAAAATGATTTTGATAAAAAAAAAGAAAGGAACAGAAATGTATAAAGATACCATGAGCAATCATACCACAATCCTCACATCTTTTGCCTTGGAATGTGAAACCCCATAGGAAATTTCCACACAATTCGCACCAATTCAAACCTTTGAATGTTGTCAATTTGAAGGCGTGTTGTTTTTCGAATTTGTCAGGGAAATTTGGACCCAAAATCGGCGGCGATAACAAGATATTCTGATTGGTAGTGTCTTTTAAGAGATTTTTATGCCTAAAATCGAATTCGTTTCAATTTCTATAATAAATTTAAGGCTCTGTTTCGTGACCGGAATATTTGTTGACTCAAAAAATAATGATAAATAGTGATAAGATTCTAGCTACAGTTTGTTCTTCATTATCGTTTATAGTTGAAGATTTTTGATGACGCAAAGGCTTTTCATGACATACAAAATTTTGATGAGTGGTCTATTTCAAAGAAAATCTGTCTCGATTCTTAAGTTGAAAAAAAAATGCATTTAGAAATCGATTCATATCTCACAAGCGGTGGAAACTGTCGAGTTTCATCATTTTTTGGTACTTAAGTAGAAGAAGCTGTTCTAAAGGACACAGATTTTATTATTTGTGTCCGTTCTCAAACTTAAAAGAGAGAATGAGAGTTAAATTCCACCCTTTTCCCTTTTCAAAATATTTCCAAAGGTTTTTTAATAATCCAAAAATTGAATAATATAGTGTCTTAATGGCTATCTTAGCAGATAAAAACAGATTTTCTATATCATCAACCAAGAAAATGACAAAAAAATGTACATAATTAGTTACAGCTCTGATTCTATTTGACATAAAGAAAGTAATCTCCCCACGCTAGTCCTTAAAGATCTCGATTATTTAGTTCTTAAACAATTGGAAAATATTGAGCCATTTTGGAGATACTTTGAGTAAACAATTTCGCAACGTTAACTCTATTTTTAAATTATATTTGAGAATTGACAGCAATAACAGAATAATCTACTCAATTAATATACCTACTAAAAATCAGGAGTTCCCAACTTGCCTACTTAGTGCTAACACTGTAAGCAATCATTTGTGGTTGTCATCCCCTTCTGGTTTATAATTAATGTGCAGCCGCACAGAAGGCAGCAAACGACCAAAGAATATTTCCACTGCTTATAATCTTTTGAGAGCCCTTAAAATAGCCCTCAATAGCCGATAATATCCAGATATTTTTCAACAATAAACTAATGTTTTGAAAGATAAATTTCGTGGGAATTTAATTTACAAATTAAGTGAAAAAACGGACACAATGACAAACTATCCGTACAAATACAGTTTTTCATTGTTTTGAAATCTTCGTACAAATGATTGCAAAAAAATAATCAACATTTCCCTAAGGCAATGCAGGTGATTCAAAATCAATGTAAATTTCCCTTGCTTATCGCTTGCTGCCTCGCCCAATTAACTTTATAATCGAATATCTTAAGAATCAAAAGCCTCCCAGTCACGAACCCCAGTCTTAGACACTTTACGACATTACTTTGCATACTCTTTACTAAGCGCCCTCAATTTCCGTTTATTCAGCGTCATATACGGACTCTCCTGATAGTTGGCTGTTGCTAAACGTTGCAATATTAACGGGGCCTTCAACTCAAGATACATTGTAACTAAACCATCAGCAACCAAAGATCGTACACAATCGTACCGTTTCTCACGTACATACAAACCAGATTCGGGATCATAAAACAATTTATAATGATGAATTTTATCGTTAAACCTGCAAAATACCCAAATGAATCATATTGATTGATTAATCACCGCAATGGATACACTCACTTTAAACTGAGCGTATGGAATTGACCGTTGGCCGAACGACTACTCCTAACCAAATACGCTCCATTCGATTGGGAATTTAGTAAATTCGCCGCCTGTATATGGGAAATAGCACCATGATAATCACGGCCCAAATAACTTGGCAGATCTGGTGGTACTTCCTCACTGATTATCGGTATCGGTACTGGAGCCTCTAATTGCATTCGATACACTATAAAAACGATAATTTTGATTTAGATTCGACATAATCGAATTGTGGACACACATTGTATCAAATATAAGATCGGTGGACACAAGAAATTACAATCGTTTTCCATATCCCACTTATTAATCGTGAGAATTCCAACCATAACAAGTGGACCGCACACAGGAAAAAAAACAAACTTTGAAACACTTACGATCGCTCTTCCATACTGTCATCAATACTGGAGATTCCGAATCTAAACCCATTGCCAGCTTATCTCTTATTTGATATGTGATAATTATTATTTTTTTCTAAATGTTGTTGTAATTCAATGCATTTCCGTATTGTTACACACCAGTAAACAAAACTGACAGTTAAATGACAGGTGAGAGTCCACTATGCACGGTACATTTACGCCCCGCTTCGTGATTGGTTGAATCGTTTACATTTGACCTAAAACAATTGAATTATACTCGTTTCGTTACAGTGCGAACGTAGCATTGATGACGAAATTGACAGAAACAGGTGGCGCACAAATTTGAAAAATTAAAATTAATTAAACTCAATTGAAATCAATTTAATTTTATTAGAGTTGATTGTGTTCAATTACAATGGATATTTTATAAATAAATAAATAAATAAATTTAACAATTGTTTCTAATTATTGTGGATATTTCAATAAATTATCGAAAATTTCATTTAAAAACCCAACAATTCAACCACTTAATCTATTGTATGGACACCAATAGAACAAGTTGCAACATTTATAATTGAGTTACCTAAATGTACATTATCGTAAATTATAATATAATTAGGTAAAAATTGGCCAAATTTAGTTCACTTGGCAGTCGTGTAGCTCTACAACCGTTTACTCCTCACAGACGAGTCTAAAACATTAATAAATCGAATTAATACAATTTTTTGTGATGGTAAATTACAACAAACTAACCCCAAGACTCCTGATAATAGGCGTGCTTTTTGTGCTATAGTTTAAAAACAATAAAAAAAAATGTGTCGATCTGTTCACCCTGACTACCCTAACCCAACACACCACCAAACCATGCCATGCCACTCAAATTTGCATCGAAATCAAAATAAACCATGCAAAAAATTGATTGACATGACAAAAAACTATAGAGCCCAAAACAATTTAAAAAATCATATCGGGGATCAAACAACTGGAAGGACTATCTACACTACAATAACACGTATTGAAAAATGTTGAAATATTTATATTTCTACAGCAAATTTCCACTAAGCGTTTGCTCGTTTTTTTTTATCATTTCGAATTTGGAATTTTTGAAAACAATGAGTATTAAAATTTGTTGATTTTGTGTTTTTTTTGGCTAACAATTTATAGCTAATTATTAACAATTTAATAATATAAAAACTTGGTTGCTAACAAATATTTGAGAAGCACTTATACTTAAGTGAGGCTTTCTTACAAGTGTCACTTAAGTATAAACAAATTATAATCGCTTTAATTTGTTTTTAAAAAAATTAGCAACTAGCTACAAACATTTACAAATATTTATATATATAATATTTATATGCACAATCACCTGAGCCTTAATATACAATGAGATAAAATATTGGGATGAATTAAGAATGATTATTAGTTATATTCAAGAATTCAGTAAATTGATAAAGAATAAACCACTTTCTTTATCAATTTCTAAGTACGATTATTATAATAAAAATAATATTAATAATATTAATTAAAATCTGTTATAATTTTTACAATAAATAACAATTCCACTAAAGTCAGTCAAATTTCTTTTACTTTTCTTTTCCCCATAAAAAAATAAAAAAATAATCCAACTTAATACTGTTAAATTAATTAAAATAAAAATCTGTTTAAAAAAAATTGATAATAAAAAATGTTATGGAACAATTGGCACAATTGGATTAAGAAGATTCTTTTATAATATTATTGCCTTTAAGGGTTGAATTCGTGACAATTGTGATGCAACACATCGGGGTAAAATTCGATGAACGATTGGGAACATTATGTAATGTTAATTATGTAGGAGATCAAGCCATAAAGAGACCATGTGATACATTTACATAATAAATAAAGGCAAAATTACTATAGGAGATGAGTTTGTGGTTTGAACATTTTCAACAGTTGCTTCCATTTCTGAGCAATGTCCGAAAATGATTGAAAAACGTTTGAAGAAGAGAAGCTTTCATCTTTCTAGTCATTTTCAACTACATTTGGTACTAAAAAGTTAAGAAAATCGTATTCTCACAAAAACATACAGTGTTGGCACATGAAATAGACACGTTCTAGCCTTAAGATGGAATTCTGTCATTGAGAGAGAAAAGACTTTTGCCCAGTATTGTGGATAAATGCTACTAACCAATATTAATTTAATTTCATCACTTTCCATCAAATAATACGAATCGATTAAGGAATTGTCTCTGGAAAAACGAATAAAAAATCATAGGATCCGTTTCCCGCTTTTCTTACCGTCTTATTGCAGTCTCTATTATTTTTTCTCCTATTTTCCCAATTGAAAATATCTAAAGAAATTACAAAAACTTGCCCGAAACATAGAAATTCAGTTAGAGAAAGACAAGAATTCTACAATTTCCAAGATGTAATTGCTTTTCAGAAAAAGTATTATTGAATTTTTCTCAAAAAAAAAACCTCACTACACAAGATGAAAACTTTCATGGTTTTAGGTATGTATTTTTAATTTGTAGGAAAACTGAACAACAAAAGACTTACAGAGACCATCATCCAATAGAAGTTTTTTTTTGATACGTCGTTTAACATTAAAACTGCAAGTCTTTATTTCATGAAGGTAAGTGTTTTCAGTTTCCAGGATTTCCCATATTCTTCAACAGGTATTAAACAATAAAGCTGAAATAAATTGAAATGTAAACTAGAAATCATTAAAAAATCATGAAAATTGGGTTTCATACAACACGAATAGTCTTGTTCCCTTGAAGCCCTACATAATTAACACTCTAATCGAATACAATGAAATGTTTCTGATGGAACGATTTTATCGCCCATTGTTGATGCATCACATTAACCCTTATCAACTGCGAATAAAAAACACCTATTATATAAGATATATTGGAATGTATAATATAGTTGTAAGTTGAAATTCTGTATACATGAGTAATTATTATTAAAATTATAAATAAATACTGTAAACTTGGTTTTTATTTGTGTATTCCGATTAATTTACCATTTCCTCCATCGTGTCAAAGTAAATCGTTTTTCGAAACGCTACAATCAAGAGATTAACAAAAAAAAACCTAATTATTATTTGTACAACAAGTCCAAAAAGTACAAATGGACAAATCAAGCATCAAATAAAAGCCGTATACATTTTACACATGTTATACATAATCTTTAGATTATTAATTAAAATAAAAACCAAGTTAGTTATACTTTTGAAGCATTTTCAAATAAACACACCCACACACGCGCACACATAAATGTGTTATAGTGATATGTTTACAATAAATTTAAAGCTCAATTTAAAATTACAAAAAAAAAACACATACAATTATTATCACAATTTAGAATATTTGCTAATTAACAACAATACCACTATACCACATAATTACAAATTGTCACTGTAGCAAAGAGATTAGACAACAACAAAAAAAAAACAACAACCCCCACAACACAATTAAGTCTGTTGATTAATTGTAAATGAATGTGATTTGTGAAGCAATGATGAACAAAGTAGAGGAACTGATCAGTGTGCTATTACACCCTTTATTTATAGAAATTTTATTTGTTTTAAATAAGTCTCAATCATAATCAGTTTCCACCCGATTCTTCAGTTGTTCCTGGTAAATTTTTCAAAATAAAACCAATTTTTATTAAATCAAAAACGTCGGTGTACACAATTAGAAAAGCAATAACTAATATAAATAAATAAATAAATAAATAATTAGATAAATACATGCGCAATTTCGAGTATTTTGCTACTAAAAAAAAACTACAAGGTAAACTAAAGAACAAAAAGCATGCCTACAGGTGAGGATAGAGCAGAAGGGTGATTTCATTGAAATAATAATAATAATAATAGTAATAATAATATAAGATTTTGTGTGTACACAGACGACAGTGCAATTTTCGTCTACAACCCGTGATCTACAGGATGTCCGGTTGTATTTGTTCAAATTACAATTTAAAACCAGACACCCCATATTAATTCGAGATTCCAATAAAAAACTACAAAAAAAAATTGTGTAATAACAACCGATTTACATTGTGAAATCAGTGCTACAGGTCCTAAACTGCTGTAGACTTTGTGATTGCAAAGTGTTTTGTAAAATTGAAACAAACAAAAAAAATATATGTGGAAAATTAGGGGGTGATATTATCATCATCATCAAAACTAAGTCTTGGGACTCACCATTTCAGTGGTGAGACAATTGATGGCATGTTCCACAGTGTGTGTATGTTGTTGTTGTTGTTGTTGATGGTGATGATGATGGCTAGCCTTCGATGATGTATTCGAACGTAATGGCGTTGTCGGACATCCTACACATTTTATTCAACCCTCTTATTCTATACTTTATTGTTTCGATATATTTATTTAATTGCATATACATTTAAAAATAATAATACACCACTACTAAGATTAGTTTTATTGATTATTACAATATTTCAACAATTTCGTTTCGATGATTAATAGAAATCAATAAAATTATAATAACAAATAATATATGATTAAAAATGAGATAGGGGTTGTGTGTGTGCAACAAAATTTGCAATAAAATTAAATGGAATAATCAATAATCTAATCTAAAATAATGAAATTAGAAATGATTAAAATCAAATTAAAATAATAAAAATATATATACAATATACCAATAATAATACAGAGAAGCATGCAAATTTCTCCTTGTTTTTTGTGTGTTGTTAAATTAATGCACTCACCCATATCTCCACTACTTGATGATTCTGTAAAAGAAGGCGTACCTTCTGTCCATGTTGGTGTTGAACCTTCCACAGATGTTGGTGGTGTCCATGCTAAACCTCTTGTTGAATGACTTGATGAATGACCAGCACCTGAACTACCCGATTCAACACTCAATGATGATTTGGTTTCAGTACGAGATTCTAATTTTATATCTGTTATACTGGAAAATTTATAACGATTAACACGTTTATACAAAGTGAAATGTTTTGAAAAGTTTCCGGTCTAACATTTGGATAGTAGTAATTTGATTTGAGCATTATTAATTATTCACATCACAGCATTTGTACGAAGCCTCGTCACGAGGAGGATCATATTTCAAATTCAGTCTCTTGCACAGTTGCAGTTCGCAACAACTTGCACGGATACAAAATTTATGTTTTGTCGGCAACTTTTCAATATCTTTTTTTGTAAATTCGAATATTCTAACCTGACTACATCCTCACGATAGTTTTTTACATGATGATGGGAATGATGTGAACCAGAACGTATACGTGCTGGTGTTGATGATGGAAGATTCTCCATCTGGGATGATGCTCGCTGTTCGAGTACTTCATCAAAAGTGGGTGGTGGGGTGCTGCAGCAACTTGGTACTATACCTGCAGCATTCATAATAAATGCACTACAATCTAGCTTTTTAATAATCGAAATAAAAACCAAATAAACAGTCAAAAATAAAAACATTTAAAGCATTCCATTAATAACATTACATTGATGATAGGAAAATATTAGCAGCAATTGAAAAATACAAAAGCATTAAACTATCTAATATTAAGCAAGAATGATAGTAAAACGTATAAAAATAGACATTACACCAAATCGTCAATATTATAATCAATTCCATGAATAAAGCGTGTCCTATTAATTCGTTTATAATCATCGGATAATGTACGTCTATGCAATTTACATGAATTTTGTACTTTTAAAAGCATATCACCACCATGCATCGTATTCACACATTTCAAACTTTTAAAACTTATATTCGCACCTTTACCATTAGTACTACCACCAGTACTATAACCACCAATGTTACAACTACTACTGGCAGTGGATTTTTTAACTTTCGGTGTACCCCTAGGTGGGACTGGTGGTGGTATTTTTGGTTTATTTTCACAATTAGGTCGTCCTACTAATACAGCAGGATATGATGAGATTGATGGTGGCGATATTAATGATGTTGTTGTGATAACACCACCACCACCACCAGCACTACTGCTACCACCATGGGAAGTCACTACTGTGGGATAAGAAGGTGGTGAGATCTTAGCTGATACTGTTTCAGTTGGACTGACTACAGTTTTTTTTTGTTAAAGAAAAAATATCAAAATACAAATCCAAATGCAGCATGAAAAAAGAAAAATAATACAATTTGTGAGTATTTTTTTTTTTAAATAAAATAAAATTCAACAATAACACAAAAAAATGGGATGAAAAAGACCAAACTCACCGGTTTTGTTTCCGTTTTGTTGGCCGGTATTCACCTGAGCCTGCACAGTAGCTGTAGTGTAACCCAACACCACACAAAATTAGCACAAACATACAAATTAACAATAAAACATAAATAAATAAATAAAAATTAAACGAAACGGCAACATTAATTTTTTTTTTTTGGTTAATCAGAAAACAAAGCGAAAGCATTATGTAAATTTGAAAAATAAAATTAATAATTTAATTATAAAATAAAAATAGATTGTAAGCCCAAAAAAAACCTGTTTTATTTCAAACGATTAGACTTACTGTTATTATCGATCTCTTCATGGGCCCTTAAAGGTCTTGATAACGATTTTCGTTTCGATGGGGAATGCTTTAATGCTGCAACAAACACCGATTCAAATGAATTAAAACAAAAATAAAAAACAAAAAAAGAAAAACTAATTAACTAAATTGTAAAAAAGAAAACGTATTTCAAAAAAGCGCCAAACAAAAGAATCAACATCAAACGAATGAAATTACACAAAAATAACGCAAAAAAAGCGTGCTTTTATTTCATTACAAAGAGGAGAATGGGGGGGGTGAGTTATTCTCGATGTTTACGAAGCTCTCAGGCTGTACTTATTAGATTTTTATATGCAATGAAAAAGTCTAAAACAAATTGCACCCTGGAACAAGGATGGAAACGGAAACCAAATAAACATCATAAATTTTTGCAGTTTTAGTCTTTTGTATAAAAAAAAAATCGGTTTTGGCTAGGACCAATCCACATTGGCGTTACAAGCAAACTTTATTCAGGGCCTCTCTTCGGAAAATAATATAAAATACTGAATGATTATCCATCCAAGTTAAGACAGTGCTACTGCTGCTTGTTGCTGTTTTCAATTAATAATAATCAGAATATTATTCAACAAAACTATTGTAAAATCAAAGATTAAAAACAGCGTTCAAGGCCGACTCTGGCCCTGGCTGATCTTTTACAAAGTTTACGAACAATAAGAACAGTATAAGTGCCTTTAAAAGCTTTTTTTCAATACTTGCTGTTAAAGTCCTACTTTATCGACTAAAAACCCGATGTTAAAGTAGCACTTTACCCACTTCAACGGTAAAGTAAAAACACTTTATCATCGAGCAGCTCCATAGCAACCAACAGCAAATAAACAAAAACAATTGCTAGTTGTTTAGAGAAATCCAATAGCAACCAACAACCATTGACAACTGTAGGAATAATTAATGTCATAACTTATTAGAAAATTAAAAAGTTATAAGGGCAATTATTGAACAAAATCTTGTACAGCACAAGGTGGTAAAGTATAACTTTACCACCTTGTACAGTAAATAACTATTTTCTATTTTAAAGAATTACACGATATTTATTTTCTTAGACCATCAAGCCAAGAATTTTTACAGCAAATCTGTTCCATATTCGTCGCTTTGCACAACTGTGCAGATTTGTAGGGCTAAGAACAATCCTTTTCTTTAGTAAGATTGAATTTAATCTGAAGCTTGAAGTGTGCCAAACTTTAATGAACATACTAAAAAAAAACTCAAACAAACAGCAAAATGTTTCACAATACTATGTATCAGATTTCAATTTAAACGTCGAAAATAACTCACTTAATATATGTGCACAGTAAAATAGGCAACTTACACAATTTTGCCGCTGAAAAAATTGCTATGCACAATAAAATATACTAATTTCATACAACAAAAAATGTATTGAATTACAGTCCCATATAGTTATGTGGTCTTTTGATTCGATTTGCAAATTATGAAGGATTTTCGTAATAAAAACTGTAACATTAACTAATCTTATTTTTAGAACTGAAAACTTGACGATATGATCATATAATTGCTAGTGTTTGTTAAATATTCAGTTCATGTTTAAAAAAGATGCAAGCACATATGCAATAAATAAAGATTAGAAATTGAATAGTAGCATTTATCAAATCTCACTTTCAATTTTAATCAATTAATAAGCTATTTATATGATTAAACAAAATTCATAAGGCACAATGGCAGTATTATTTTCTATGTATAAGTTAAGGGTTTTGTTAATAAATTAGTAAATCTTCTTTACGCACATCACACAATGGCTTCATTTTATTGTGCATTACATTTTTCACCGTTCAAATTACTCCTTCAATGTTCCAATTTTACTGTACAAGCAGGTTGCACTTTATTACAAAATTATATTTAATTTTAGAGGACATTAAAAAAAAACAGCAGGTAATAATATTGCAAATATTATCAAACAAATGACGTAAATCAGTGTGAATATGACGTTAGTCACACCACACAAACAACATTACCTTTTATATATATTTCAATATTAAGACGATTTTCGAAACGGCAAACAATAAAACAAACAAAGAAAATCTGTTTCACAACTACTGTTTGTTGTTGTTGCGAAACACGATGAAATGTAAATAAATCACAAAGATTAATTCTGAAATTAATTAAGTAGAGAAACTAAGCAATAATTCGCAAACAAAACATAATTGTTAATTTTGCTTTTTTTTAATAATGATGCAAAAATGTAGTTTTCTATTATTCTGTTTTTTTTTGTGTGTGTTTTAAAAGTGGTTTTACCTATATAGCTGGAAACCAATGTGCGAAACTTGCGATGATTGCCCTTTATCTCGGGCAAGTCCACTACATGAAGCATTGAAACAACACACATACATAGTCAGAGTCCAACAAATCTACAATTTCTACTCAATTTATAATTTTATAGAAATGACAACGTTACACTAATTCTCTTGAAATTTGTTTTAAACAAAAAATGAAACAATTGTCATTTACTATAATTCATCATCAATCATACAAGAAAACAAAGATAGAAGAATAAATAAAAAAATAATAAACCCCTAGCATTTAAGGAGTAACAAATACACAAAACTACTTTACAGATAAAATACACAAAAGGAGAATATTTCTTCTATCGAACATATTTCACCTTTCTCTTTATTTTTTTAGAGTTGAAAAATTTTGAAAAATTTTCAGGTAAATTTTCGAATGTAAATTAAATGTAATAAAATATAAATCAAAATTAAAATAATACTTACGTGATGGAATTTTTTTAAATACTTTTTCAGCCATAAATTTTTGGAAACGTTGAGCATAAAAACTTGGTCTATGTACTGATACTGTATCCTATTTTTAATTAATTTAACAAAAAAAAAATCTATTAGAATGAAACAAAAGTACTAATAACCTTCCTATAACACGCTAGAAAGCTAGAAGCTATATCAAAATTGTTCAGTTGAAGCGAATGTTGTTATTACATTCAATTATAATTCTAACTTTGTAGGGCATCAAGCAATAATTCAACAAGAAACTGTCCTGCAGAAAATGAAGGGAAATTAAGGTAAACGACCCATAACCAACAATTGGGATTAGAAAACGAAAGTGTGCGATAATTTTAAGGAAATTGACTGACAGCCGACAGTTAAACGCAGAACGCAAGTGAAAATCATGAATTCTGATATCCCTTGAATTCAACTCATCATTAAGTCGCTTGATACCCTACATAATTGACATTTTATCAAGAAATATAAATAATATAATATAATACAGATAACCGTGTTATGCGAAGGTTAGGTGCCCACAACTTACGCCGTCATGTATCATTGATTTCCACGTATGTTCCAATTTCTTTCTCAATCGATAACTTTGTAATATATCAATAATACCAACGAATAATAATAAACGTTCACCTTTTGCATTCCTTGCCGGAATCCCACCAGGACTACCAATAATTTATTAATATAGTAATTAATTTTTTAATTAAAATTCGTCAAATAATAACTTACGGTACATCTTCATCTTCATCGATTGGTTCCGATTCAGCTTGTATACTTTCCATTGCTGTTGAATGTGCAACTAAACGTTGTCGATTTATCGATCGACTACGATTTAATGCAACAGCACCTATACGATCTTCACGTTCACGTTCCCGTTCATTATGTAACATTGTTGTAGTTGGATCGGATGGATTCTCATCGTTTATATCAGCTAAATTTGTTTGGGATCGTTTTTCCTAATAATTCAATTAAAATTAAACGTAATTTTTGGGTTCTATTATTTAATGGATTACTTGTTTTTCTCTTTGGGCCTGATCCAAATTGTGGATTGTTAGTAATAAACTATAATCCATAATTTTAAAACTTTCCAAAACACGACAATCCCGCTGTATTGTTTTAACTAATGCATTATATGTGTCAGCCTCCATTAATATACCTTCTGGATGATGTTCCATAAAATCTAAATCTTTATAAGTCGGACAACGTTTTTGAGATTCCGCTTTTGATGCCTACAATTATTAAAAACAAAAATAATAATTATAATTATAATAGTCTAATTATGATTTACCTTTCTTTTATACGTGCTACCTTTGAGATCATACTTTTGATGCATTATAATTGATGTAGGTAATAAATTATTCATAACTACCAGTCTTACATTTTTACTATTACATTGATAACAATATAAACCGAAGAATTTCGGTAATAAAGTCCGTGGATTTTGATTTAAATTCATATAATAGCCAGCTAATAATTTTTGTAAAAATTCACCTTCCTTATGTTGTACAGTCTTTATTATAAATTCATCATCTGCAGTTAAATAAAATATTGAACCACTAGCTCCCGGATTCGATAATTCACGTAACGGACTATCACACATTGACATCTAAACATTAACAACAATAGAAATAATAAATAATAATACCAGGTGTTTTGTTTTAATTATGAATAATAAACTGGAACTTTTTTTTTCTTCTTCTGGTTTACTACTCATAGATGGGAAAAAACATATTTTGCATCCCAAATTTATCCCGTTTTTTATTCTAAGGCTTAATACAGCTCAATCTCAATCTTTTCAATTTGGGATTATAAATCCCTTCTAACGCATCCTCAATTGTTTTTCTTTCTTTTGCATAAACTTCCACTTTATCCCAGCTTTTCAGTAGTTTTTACTTTTTTTTTAGTTACTAACCACAATTCACATTTTAATATTGTACTTTAGAATTTATGTTTTAAACATGTGGCGAAATCGACGGCTAGATCTTTCGTATCTGGAACTTTTACGTTTAGAAGCGAATTAATCTGTCGATCTCTTTCATCTATTCTATTTGTACGGGAACGAATACTGTTTGAGGTATTTGTACCACTCGAAATTGTTGGATTAATTGTAGGGGTACGTTACTGCCGAATATACCTCTCTGTCCACTTCACTCATTGCTTAGCACCTGGCTATATATCAAAACGAGCATGTTTTAGAAGTGCACTTTACTGTGCCACTTCTCAGTCTAAATAGAGATTTAGCACAATGTATTGAAGAGGAAAAAAACGGTGAAAAATGTTTGGGAGAATACACTGCTGTATCGACCACAACGATAAGTTGGTAAGAGCAGCCAACATCTTTTATTTTAATCTAAATTCTTATGGTTTCTGTGCCTGTCAAAGTGAGATTTCTGCAAGTCTTCTCACTATTTGTTGGTGCTAATGCAATTGTGCAATGTGAGAATCCAATTAACTCGACAAGATTTCTACAGCAACCACTATAATTCGCAGTTTAACATACTAACAGAAAGTTGAATTTTGTACGAATTTTATATAATATAAACATTAAAAAAATGGATTTAATAAACTTTGTTCCAAGACAGACCATTGCGTGTCCAAACATGAGTGGACACAGCCTTAATCATACATCTGTTTAAAATGAAATTATCTTGTAGATTCGTCCCCTTGCGTGGCACAATATTATATTTTATCATGTTTCGAACCACATGGGATAATAAATAAGTGAAAAAAAAACCTATTAATTCTTGAACATTGTTTTGAAAGCTAACAGGACTAATTTGGAGTGCAAAAAAAATTGTAATAATTAGAAACTTACTAAAAAATCATCCGGTTGTATACCAAATAAATCCCTAAAATATCTAAATGCAATCGGTGCATAATTTTTAAATTTAAATTCAGAAAAATGATGTGCCGGTGTATGATTTGAACCTTCACTGGGGAAATTTGTTGTTTCAACAGTCATAAAATCTTGCATTAATAAATCACGTTCAGGTTTCGAAGCTAAACCACCAACAGCATGTTGTATACCTTAAAACAATACATTTTTATTCTAACAATAATAATAAATGATAACAAATCAAATAAGAACTATTTGAATAAATTATTAAACAATTAGGAAATACAAAACGATAAAGGTCAGTTTATAGTTTATTGATCTCATCAAAAACAATTCAAAGATAAATTATTATCCACAATACCATTCTATTCAACACCTACACATAAATTTACGAAAAGATTCTTATAAAATAAATATTTTGTTAAATAACTCATACCAATTTGTAATTTATATTTTAAAAAAGATTCTTCTTTTAATAAACCGAGAACAGACATGGTATATACGATTAATGATCGCGTGATTCAACTTACTACTAATTGAATATTGTTGTTTTTAAGCCAATAAATATCTATGTTATCAGTAAAGACATACAACACATGTCTGACAAGCCACAAAAAAAATTATCAACATCACAAGGAGAGGAATTAAGTAAAACAAGACTAATAGAATGATCTTGCCCCTCTTTTGCTATCACAAATTAACAACATAAAAAAAACCGTCCTCCAACATTATTGATAAGATAACTCTTCTATTTAATAATCACATAACAGACGGACAATTATATTAACATAACGATGACGCACTTATATCAAAACAAAAACTTACCTAATTGGATTGAGCCCATTATTTGACTAGTTTGGATTTTTTTATATGTGATTTCACCACCTACACCAACCCTTCGATGGCCAATTTTTCTTTCACGTTCTTTCTCACGTTCAGCTTTAGTTTTTGCCGTTTGTGAAGGTACTTTAAGGCCAGTCTTCAACAAATTAATCGAAATTATATTTAACATAATACTTATTGATATAATTCAATATAAATAAAATTTGAATATGCCGCCAATTATCTGTAATCTTATTGGATAATTTCAATGTAATTATGACGTCACGAGCAAATCAGCCAATACAAATGCGGAATAATTGCGGCAAATTTTGAAATTATGATTTACAATTTTTTTGCAAATTGCCTTGAACATTAACGTTAATTATTGTAAAACAAGACTACTTCGACTAATTATCATAATTAAAAATTTTTTGTATAACTATTTTTGTTCCTTGTTTATAATAAAAACTATCCACTGTTGATTAATATGGGGAAGTTGATAACAATTACCATAAATTTTGATAAGAATGTCCACATAAGTGGATAACTCTTGAAATATTTCTATAATGATTCAAAGGTACTTACATCATGTGTTGTTTTATTAGCGGAAGCATCTTTATCTGTAAAAAGATTAAAAGAAAATTTTAGCAAATTTCCAATTCACAATCGAAATGTTTATGATATAAAAAAAAATCGTTTTGTTTGTAGTGGGTGGACGTATATCAAACAGAAACTTATTCAAGGCTAATTAAATTAATTATTGAACATTTATTGCTTGTATACGAAACAATTAGTGAACCTTGTACAGATTTCAATGAGCAATTCTTGTTCGAAATCATGAATCATGACCTAAAAATGTATAGAAATCGAGAAAAAGGAGAATCCTTTCGAATTGAAAAGGCCTAGTGAATAGTTTACAAATTCGCTAATAAAACAATTAGAAAATTGGTTGATTTGTTTGGAATTACCTTCGCCAGGATTCAATGGGCTATTTCGCCCGATTTGGTCTTTCGTGTTATTCATTGTTGTACCAGAAGTAAGTTCAACAACTTCTATAGTTTCTATTGTATCACCCGAAGCCATGTTGCTCCTCTTTTTTTACCAATTGTTTTGTTCTTTTGTTGATGGTTTTTTTATTAAATAAATTTCAATTAAACTAAAATTAATTAAATAATTATAAAATCACTAAATCTTATTATTTTAATAAATAATAAGGGGGCAGCACAGTTTTTAATTTAATAAAACTTTCCCGACACATTTTCCACGAATGGAGGACCATTTATAACATTTCTGACATAAACATTGACATATTTATCCCCACCCCGTTTTTTTCCTGATGTTGTCATGTGTCTAAGGTTACATTGCACGATTGCGCTACAATTAACTGAAAACTTTGTATACATGCCCGGACCTTAGAAGTAAAATGATTCAGCTATCGATCGATGGGTTTTTCGGCTTTGTTGATAGACTGACTTGTTGAAGCTGAATGATAGGACAGAGGTAGACTGAAACTAATAGATTTGATTAAGCTATTTTCTAATTAGTGGAAAATGAAAAATGAAACCGGCGAAGAGAGAGATATACGAAAAGTTAAAATCAGACAGAAATAAGCCTAACATAAAATAGGGCTAAAAGACTTTAGAAGAGAAAATCTGGTTATCGTGATGCAGAATAAAGAGACATAGAGTTTAAGCGGCTCTAATTTGAAGAGATTTGAAATATAAGAAGGCAACGATGTTGTTAGAAAAGAATTGAAACATTTCAGAACGGTTAAGCTATTTTCTTTGTATAGATCGAAGAAACTCCTGTTAAAGAAATAGGAGAATAAGGAAAATTCTAAAAGGTTCATAAAAACCCTATATTAACATATCAAAATAATTAATCGAAACTGTAAATCTTGACATTCCTCTTTCACTCACGAGAATTAGGGAGGGTGATTGTTCTTTTACATGGAACTCCTGCTGATTCAACAGCTGAAGTGTCGGTGCGTTAAAATCTACAAAAATCGTTAAATATGAAAGTTGTCCGCCAGTCGAGGTGTGAATAACAGTTCCATCCAGTTCGTAAAAGGTCAAAAACATTTGAAAACACCCACATCTCCCGTACTAAATGAAACTCGTTACTATTAACTCAAGTGCTATTTATTGAGGTCTTTTCTTTTGCAAAATCCAATACAATTCACCACTGGACAATTATCGACAAGTTACAAAAAACTCTAAGCTGCATTTTAGGCCTTATACATGTAGAATACATTTTGTTTTTGTTTTTTTTTTTGTAAGAGATTTGAAGAAATTTCCAAGACAAAACTGTTGGAATTATTTTAAAAATTACATATAATCAGCTTAAATTAAAAAATTAAAAATTAAATTACATTAAAAAAATGATTGTACTTGCAAATATAATAAATATTAACAATTCTTATTCTGTGTATTGTGTGTACGAGTTAAAATGGAAGGCAAACGTGCAGTCTTAGTTAACAATCGCTTATCTTTAATTAACTGACTAATTAATAGTAATAAAGTGAGAAACAAGAACGAATAAGAATCAAATCGAAATGAAATCTATACGTATATAAAATTTGTTAAAATACCTGATAAATGTTTTAAAAAGTTTTAGAATTTCAACCACGACACAACTTTAATGTAAACATTTATATAAAATTTGTTTATAATAATTATTATTAAATCTTTGTATGTAAATTGGACATTTAACATTAAAACTACACAATTACTTTATTTTGGTAATATTATCGAACAATTTGATGCAGTTTTTTTTTATATAAATATTATTATCGATATTTACTAAAGAAAAATATCACATCTTAAAAACATTGAAATTCAAGCTAATTAACTTAAATATAATTGAATTAATAATAATAATAATAGTGAGCAGGGACATAGAAAATTTCTCAAACAGCTTATTTTTTTTAGAAAAAAAAGCAAACATTGGCACCTCATTACATTTACTGATTAAATTACACGAGGTGGAAACTTATGAGAGTGACATTTTGTAATTTAGCGTCGTTCTCAAGTCTGACGTATTCGTTGAAATTCACGATTGGGTTCCAAATAAGGGGTAACTTTACAAAACTTGACCATTATTCAAGATTAAGTGAGACTTTTCAAAAGACAGAAAGCTATAACACGGGAGAGAGATCTCCCGTTTTCTCAAACTCTCTCTCTCTCTCTCTCTCTATTTTTCTCTTTGAATTCACTCAATCTTATCCATTTGGAGGTTCAGTGAACTCAACAAAGTTTTGGAAGCGAGCTCATGCGAAGTATTGGAATATTGCAAAGCTGAAACTAATTCTAGATTAATTTTTTTATGTTACTGATTCGTAACGAAATTCTACATTGTGCATCCCTTAATAGAGAGGGCATTTTTTGTGGGACATAACACAATATTAATAATAATAGTTTGGGGGGAAAGTAACTGGATATTGTGAGTCCAGTGATCAATTCCCAATCGATTTATTCGCATTGAAATTTATAAAAATCATCAGTGAAAACATTTTGGAATTATTTTCTGTATCTGTCGGCAATAAATTAAATTTCCAAAACGTGTAATTTACAGTAAGTGTCTCCCAAAATTACAAATTTCTAGTCAATTCACTCTACAATTTCAACAATCCAGTATCCAGGTGTTTTTTTTTTAAGTGAAACTTCTTTAGGCGCGGTAGGGTAGTAAATTTGTTCGGAACGTAACGAAAATGCGTGACCCCGTGAGGGGAAACCCTTCCCCTCTAACAGACAGTTGAAAGGGTAGAGTGGGAGCGTTGCCATAGCGTGGCTTCTACTCTGTCAGATTTGCCAACTGTGTAAAATAAACTCTAGGAAACTAAAATTTCCTGGCCTACCGCGATTTATGATTTTAAATAAACCAATAAGAAAGTGAATTTCATCTCCAACCTAAGAAGTTTCACTTTTAACGCGCGGCGGTCAACGCACTTTCAATTTTTTTTTTATTTAACTAAATAATTAAGCATAACAATCCAAAGCACAATATTTTACAGCTATATTTTGTTTAGATATCTGATGGAGAAAATCGAAATATCAGCATTGATTAATATTATTGCCAAGTGGTCCAATATTAAGGAGACAAGACGAGACGAGAATAAAAACGAAAAAAAAACAAAAGTTAATTAAACACCATAAACTCTATGTAATAACAACAAATTAAAACCAATCAAATAATAAATTAATAAATAAAAGCAACAACAATAAACCTAGTAAATTAGAATCAATTAAATAATTAATCAATAAAGCTCACTATTCGTTATTTCGTAAAAAATTCTCGAAAAACTTTGGTCCAATGACATTACCATACACACCAATAACGTATCCGATTTTTTTGTATTTTCCATCAATACACATCAATCATAATAGAAACTGTCGAGCATACACATACTCATTTTTGCTAAAGAGACTTCAAAAGATTTAGAGTATCAAAGAGGAATTTTTAAATAGAAATTTTTGTATAGTTTCGATGCAACGACAAACGACGACGAACGATGACAAATAACAGCAACAATCTTCATTATCAATAGTATAAGAAATCTTCGAGAAAAATTGACCGTTTCACTCACTCAAATAAGAATTATTCTATGTGGATGGTTTGTAGAAACGTTGAACGAATTGTGTTAAATTGAAGACTTGACCAGGTCCTTTACTGACATCCATTTGGATGTAATCTTCTAAATTGTGCACGCTTGCTGTACAACACACCAATAATAATAATAATAATAAAATCACATTATAATAGAATAAAATTTATAATTACTAGCTGTACGAATTGCAGCATAATTAGGCGGCGGTTTAATCCAAGTACCATCAGGCCTCTTCATGTGTCGACGATCAGAAGCGAATTCTTTTAAAAACTCATTTGCAGGAATTACACGAAAATATCTAGAAAATCGCTAAATTAACCGTTTTGTAAATGCTGAAAAAAAATCAGAAACTACCTGAAATAATCAGGTTTTAATATGTGGTCGGTGCGAAAAGTTTCCGTAACATATTTATGAACGTATGTAGGAAATGGTAATTCCGAATCTAAATCGTAAACTAAACACTTTTCCGGTTCTGGATGATATAAAAAAACTACATGATAATCCTGAAATATATTGATATTTTTAGTATGTAGTTTGTACAAAAAAAAAAAATCGATTGATTTACCCATATAACTAATCGATCTTCATCTTTACCAGCCCTTTGCCGCCACAATGGTACAGTACGACTTGAATTTGAAACAAACACCACATAACATTTATGTAATTCGTTGGGATGTTTCGATGCAACATCTTGACAAAGTTTATAAACATTCTCTTCACTGCAACAATATATAAAATATTATTAATAATAATAATGATAGTGTTTAGAATAATAATAGTAGGTCACAACCGTTCTGTAACAAAGCATGCATATTTCTCCATAATTTGCGTGACAAACTATAAAATATTATAAACGTCTAACGGGAACTTTTCAACTGGACAGTTACAACAATATATAACAAATAAATAGGTGTTTTTTTTGTTTTCATTAATTTCTATATTGCGCATGTATACATATAATAGAGAAAAAAATAATTGTAGTAATAATAATAATAGCAAATAGTTAAGCGGTGACATGAAACTACTGTACTTCATCAGAACTTTTTACGAATTATGTTTACTTTTCTGGAATAAATAAAACAAAAAACGACAAAACAGAGAAATTCACTGATGTTGAGGATAATTGAAAATCAATGAGGTCGCCAAATTACTTTCCCTTATTCGATTTGTAATTTTTGATAATGTATTTTCTATTACCTACTGATCGTTTCATGTGACTTTATCCCTCTGAAGGCGGTGGCTTGTGACAGGTTGCACTATAGATTATAGATAAATCCAGGCTTTTTCTCCCTTCTCCCGCGACTCCTGGAGATTTATCATGAAACTGTACGTTTCCATATTTTTTATTGGGAAAAGTATGCAAAGTGACTGTATGTAAAATCGTTCTTCTGGTGACTATTAGAAGACGTTTTCTCAATAGCCGGACAGTTTCGACAGTTCTGTCGCCTAACCAGATAAACTCAAAGAGCAGCTGTAGGTGTGAGTGCGGGGCAATATACATCCATTAATTGTCAGGTAATGAATAGCGTGATATCTGATATTACTCAGAAGAAAATATAATAAAATAAGGCTTTATACTTTGACGATTTTAGGTTGCTATTTTATACACATTTACTTCCTACTACCTGCCAAAACTATGAAGATCCAAACTTCACTGTAGCTTATCGTTCGTACCTGCGTTGGGGGCATATACTGAAAAACTTTCAGCTTTTATAAAATAACGAAGGTCTGGCCGTGGTGGGCTTTTGCTCTATTGATAGTAATCTATTCTATCTTATTTCAAATCTCGTATGCGCCTGAAAAATTATCCTCTAATGGATATCGAATATTAAATAGTAATTAATGTATCAAGGGCGTTATGCCCATAACGCCCGTGGTTTATTATTGTGAATTATTATTATATCATAATAAATAAAAAGTGAATTGTACCGATAAAGGGATTTGAATCTATCACCTCTTGTTATGATATCAGAACGGACAATTAAATTGTTTGTAACTTTGAAAAGAATAAGACGCAGTATAATCCTTTGTTGTTTAACTAATTACCGAATGAGATGTGTCCAAGTGTCTAAGGAGAATTATGCAAAAATCATTATGAGTACGACAAAGACAACACATGTTTGTTGATATTCTTTTCTTTATCAGTTAAATTCCACACGTATTTATAGCAACTATTAACCTTGACTAAATATGCGTATCTTAACAACAGTGGGCGTCTAACTAATTATTAAACATAAAAAACTCCTCCTATTCGACCTACTCTGGCGACACAATTGCTCTATCGTAATCCATGAATAGGAGGCTAGTCGAATTAAAAATTACTAACTATTACTGAATAAAAATCAAAATAAATACTAGTTTATACTTGGTACATTATTGTAATATAAAATTTCCCGACAAGATGTCAAAATTCATGCAACTCTATCACGACATAGTTGAGGTGATTTTATTGTTTGTTTTATTTCTTTCAAAATTTCAACAATGGGTTTTCAAGATAGTTAAATATGATCGTTTATGACCGTTTCAGTAGTACTTTTCCTATAGCGGATTAGGGACTTTCTAACCATAGAATTGCATGAATTTTGACATCTTGTCTGGTGAAATTTTATATTACAATACTGTACCAAGTATAGTTGATACTGTGAGTAACCATTTCTCCGAATTAACCAAGTAAGCTGTTGATTCGCTGAATTTTTTAACAGACAAACCTGTGGAATGAGACATTATCAAATCAATATGTTTGCTTGAGTGTAGGAAAAATAAAAGTAGTAAAAATGCAAAAGGGGTTTACGTGTGCTACTCTAGCCTTGGACTTTCCCTAAATCAGTTCTTGATCACTACTTTACTCAAATCGCTACCTTGTAAGCTCCACTTAAGAATTCTTTGACCTAAAATAATTGTGAAAAAATTCTAGTAAATTATGATATATACAAATTACTAAATAGTGCTATAAAAAAGGCACACTTATGTTTTCTAATGATAGGTATGTAAAATTTATGCGTCATACACATTTTGTTCGCACTGAAAAACCCTTGTAAGAGTTAAATTTAAATTTTAAATAACATACTTTTCCTCTTTACTGATCGTCGTCAAGTTTATTAACAAACAGAAAGAAATGCATTCAGGAAATTTGAAAATACGTAAATCTTCAATAATATTAAAAGCGAATATAGTAAATAGCATGTTAAAGTACTATTAAAAAAAAATCAACTACGTTAAATTATATATTATTTTATAAAATGTGGTATGAGTTGAAATCAATGTTTTTTGCATAATTAAAAACAAAACGATCAATTCTACTTAAATGAGGACAAACTGGAGAAACTTTCACGTACCATTTAGTAATTAATTAATTAATATTAATTGAAATTTTCACTATTATTAAGCAAAACAGACCTACAGAACAAGTAAGGATACAATGTTGTTATATGATAATTAGTTCCTAAAAAAAAACTGATTTAATTAGATAGACTTTTTTTTTAACCCGTGATTGTAATTACGAAAATAATATTAAATTTACAAAACCCATGAGGATAAAATTAACATAAATATCCAAAAAACACGCAACCTGAAATTAGTAAGTGAATATTATAATTAAGTTTTTCTTTACTGATTTTGGAATTCGTTCATTTATGTATTTGCACACATGCTTGGCAATAGGAAGTAGAAACTTTAGAGACACAGGACGAAACAACTCAATCCAGCTAACCTAATAGATAACAACTAAATAATTCGTTTTTACAGACAACAATTCCGTATTAAGGACGAGATATACACTAAAACCTTTCTAATACAGACACCCACGGGAATAGGAGTTGTCCGTATTAGGGAGGTTCTGGAAGTTGAAAATTCTATTTATAAGATTTAGTATGTGTGTTGGCAAAAGTATCCGCAAAGGGAGATGTCCTTATTAGAAAGATTTCGCAGTAGTTGGAAAGCTGTACATTTCTTAGTTCTGTAGATACCTCCTGCAATCCTTTGTTTTTTACGTTCAACACCTCATAAAGTGCACGAGAAATAAGTCACCAAAAACCTGGTAGAGTGCTAAGTATTATCAAATAAAAATATAGATTTTCTTCTCCAAATTTATGCTTTTGCAACTGAATTTTTGTCTTTATAATAGGAATGTGTTACCAGTTTTTCTTTGCTCAAACTCTCATAGGAGATACCCTACAAGCCTATCGTAAATCGGTCACCTTGTATAATACATGTAATTTTGAAAATAATTTGAAAAATTCGCAAAAATATTGCGTACAATTCTATTGGTGTTAAAAATCGATTACGTAACACAAACTCAACCAATCAAATTTTGATTTAATACTCAAATGGCGCAACTTTTAAAATACTCTCATTTTTATTTACTATTTTTCATAATTGAACATTGTTCGTAATATTTTTATATAAACTAGGTATAACTACATAAAGCAGTAAAAAGTTACACAATAACAGCATATATAAAAAATATATATCAATTATGAATTGAATAATTTATGTGGAAATTGTATTTGATAAGCATCAATACTTACCAATAACACGACACATACGAACATTCCGATTGTTTTGGAAACAAATTGATTGGTGATTTGTTTTTTATTGTTGCTGTTGTCATTTGGCTATTATTTTCTGAATTAGGTCGATGTAATATTTGATTTTTCGAATCGGATGCCATTCCCTAATCACATAAATCTTAATCGAAAATTACTTTACCAATAGAATAATTCGTAGTTTAATTCATATTTTTGTTGAAATACTGCATTGCACACAAACACACTATTTACTCTGCAACTTTGGTTTATTGTTTTTTTTTGATCGTTTTTGACAACGATAACCTTGAAGGTCGTGCGAATTGCAGGACTGCAGGATTCTACTGAGCATGCGTAATCCACGAACACGTGGATGTGGTTAAAATCACAACAAAACAGGCGGAAATCAATAAATTTTTTGAAAAATTTCATCAATTTAATTGCATTTTCTATGACCAGTTTCTAATAATAATGTTTCTAATTTAAAACTAATATTATCGCTAATTCGACACTGATATGTCCATAGTGTACCATGAAACATTGCTTCGTTCTTGCTACCACAATGCGCGATATTCTCCAAAATAAACTCTTTCATCTGGAATTTTTCCAAAATTAAAGCAAATTATTAGAATTTACACAGAATAAACCTGAAATTCCGCCACATAAGCTGCTACAATGGCATGCACCAAATCGGCTAAACTCTCCGTACTGTGCGATATAAAAAGTGGCGTTGACTGTTTATTTAGTTTGACTAAAGCATCAATTTGGTGCGAAAACGTAATCAGATTGTCTCGAATTGTTCGTAGATTCTCTACAACACTCCACAGCACTGTTGTAAGCGCCTCCAAATCCGTTGAATAAACCGTAGGATTCGCCTGTTTAACCCCAATTATTTGTTTAATAATACCAGCACCTCGTATATGATTATCGTTCCATCTTTGAATATTATTGTAGATGTCGGCGATTAAATCGCGGGCGACTCGCGGTAATCCTGTTAGGTTCCGTTGGGGCGAAGCCGCAGCTGGACTTTCCGGCACTACAACCCAATAAATTAATTCTAAATTAAACAACACGACATACTTATACGAGTTATAGGCGAATATCCCTGATTTGATGGATTTGTTGATCGTTTGGGTGTTCTATCGCTCATTTTTTTCGAAATTTATAACCAAAACAATTCGAACATAACCTAGAATTTGACGTTTGGAACCTTAGACACATTCGGGTGTCACTTGGAAAATTTTTGTAAAATTTTCAATAAAATGTCGTTTTTCTCAACGACTCGTTGTTTGTACATAAAAAACACAATATCTAGAAGCAGGAATTTACATTTGAATTACAAGAAATTCTGCCAATCAACAAAAATTCCCACTGATGGTAACGAATTGAGGTTATGTAAGACATGGTAATTGTTTGAAAATTGTAAAAATTACAGATGCGGATGCAAAGAAATTCGTACCGTTTCTTGATATGATCAAATTAAGACGCACGGAAGCTAAACGGAGTATTTTAGTGCAAGTCCAATCGGCACAATCCCATAAAGAGTTGCATGTGTATTGTAGCTCGCTGGGTACTGTCAAACACATGTACCATTATAGTGTTGGTGTTGAGCCCATGGTAAGGTTTGATTTGCTCCAACCAACTAACGATTAAATAGATTGTCTGTTTTAGAATTTTATTATTGTTGAATTTGCTAGCGAAAGTGATGTTCAGAATGTTCTATCGACAAGTTCGCATTTCGATGATCCACAGATAATTCCAGTACATTCGAATTTCTTATGGTTCCGGGCATCTACAGGAAAATCGTCGAAATTACGCCAAAATAAGTCAGCGCTTTTAACAATACAAAACGGGAATCAAATGGTCAAAGATGAAGAAATTAGGAATTTGCTAATGAATGCCGATTCTGTAACAGTTTTGTTAGATCACAGTGGTCTCTGATTTGTGTCTCTCGCTAACCTGAATACAATGGCGGCACTTTGTCTAGGATTCCAAGGGAGATTAACAAAAATTTGGCGTCTTTCTCAAACGCTATAGCAGACAAAGAGATCAGCAAGTCAACTTGCCGATCATTCTGTCTTTATATCTATCTGTTAATCGACAATAACAGATGTTGAAACAAGTCTGCAAGGTTACTGATCGATCATTCCGTCCTTATTTCACACATAAGATGCATTCTGGAAAGCTAATAGGATCATAATAACAACAAAGACATAGAGAGTTGATCACTTTTCCTAGCTTTATTTGTATTATTCGTGTAACAGTGATCGAAAATCAGTCGATCTTTGTCTTGATTATGCAATAATCAACTTACAAACAATGAATCTATAAACCTCTCCAGTTTAAAACAGTAGCAATAAAGATAGAAAATTCGGTCTCTTTTGGGCTCTAGCACAGATGCTACAGTTTAATAAAAACCCTTGGGATCATTTCTATTATGCTTAGATAAGGTGCCAGACCTGTATAATATGCAGGGCCGGCACAAATCGCTCTTTTCCAGAAAAATGGCAAAAAAGCTAATTAATCTGGCACTAGAAAATGATATTCCAGGCAGGTGTCTGCTTTGCTATGGCCTCGGATCGATCCTAATAACATGCCACAATTTTGAAGACCACTGGACGTACATTATAGACTTTTGCTAATTAACAATTTTGCAGATAACAGATCAAATGAAAATCTTATACGAAAAAACCCAACTAAACGACATTGGTAGTCGATTACGTTTTTTAACAGCCAAACAAATTGAAAGTTGTGTATCTGGTATGTTCCCAAATGCTACAGCACTACCATTCGGATCATCAGTGAATGGTTTTGGTAAAATGGGTTGTGATCTAGATCTTGTCCTACGATTATCTGATGATAAAGTAAATTATTTTCAAAATAAATATTTCCAAAGCAAAAACAATGAATAATTTCTAATAAAAAATAGTGATTTTAGCGTGATCAAAAAGCTCGTTTAATCTACCATTGTAAAGCTGCTTCCGGATCAGAACGTACAACCAATCAACGTAATATGGAAACAATTGGTGATTTAATTCAATTATTTCTACCGGGCTGTGCACAAGTCAGACGGATTCTACAGGCACGTGTACCGATCATTAAGTATTATCAACAATTAACGGATGTTGAATGTGATCTATCCATGTCGAATATGTAAGTATTGTTGGTGGTCGAGTCCGTGACTAATATTGATATTGTATTAAATGCGACTTGTGGAAGGCATCATTAAAAAAACACTTCAGGTGCTACTTTCCTTAATTGATAAATAATACAAGCAATTATCGATCAACATGTTTTATAAACAATATATGCGCATTGGGCAACTAATTGCCATTACTCTATGTCATTTCTTTTATAAGAGGCCTATTTCATTTGCTAACACTGTATGTACTGTGATATTTGATAACAACGAATTTGTTGACAACTTTTGCTTGATGCCCTACATGATCGAATACAATAATGAGCACTGTCTTAGGGTCGATTTTACAATCGTTTTATTCCACCCAATTTTCCGACAGGAATTTTTGCCGGAACATTGGGCGGAGTCAAATGATTGTAGTCCGTAGTTGCTTGATTTTCGGCCTCAGACACTCATAAATCACTGTCACTAATTCGATTTGTGTTTGATTAATTATGTAGGTCAGGTGTCCATATGTCCGATTTTTTGTACATAATGGGCGAGATTGATGATAGAGTGCGACCGTTGATCTTTACCGTACGCAAATGGGCATCAGAAATCGGTTTAACAAATTCATCACCAGGTCGTTGGATCACAAATTTCTCATTAACATTACTAGTATTGGCATTTCTACAAAAACCAGTCTATTCACCACCGATCCTACCATCATTAAATACACTAGTCAAATTATCAACAAGTAAAGATCGATATATCACAGAAGATGGTATCAATTGTACATTCTTACGTAATATCAATAATTATAAAACAAAAACACAGAACAAAGAGAGTTTAGATTCGTTATTACGGGAATTTTTCGAATTTTGTTCACAATTCGATTTTGAAACGAAAGCGATTTGTTTGAATGAAGCTGTAGCCCTAACGAAACCGGAACATTGTGCCGTTTACATTGTGAATCCATTAGAACGTGGTTTGAATGTTAGTAAAAATGTTAGTTTAGAAGAATTGGAACGTTTTAAAGTTGAAGCTAGGAATGCTGCATGGATATTAGAATCAACAAATGAAATTGATAAAACCAATAATTGGGGTTTATTATCGATATTTGAGAATAAACGTAAATTAAATCTACAATTACCAACAGCGCGACATGGACGTATGGTGGAAGTTAGTACATTATTTGAAGAGGAAAATCGAACCAATTCGGTGACTTTTAAAAATGATAATGTCAAAAAACAAGTGGAGAATATCAGAAAAGAACATCAACAGAATTTAAAACAATTGGAACAGAAAATGAACAGGTAGCAATCAAATAAAGAGTAAAGTCGATTTGGAGTTTGATTTAATATTCCTTTCTCGCGATCGCGTCTCGTTTAAACAATAAATGGAAACTTATACCAACTATAGGACTATCAGTTGTGTACCTGATGTTTATCTCCTCTTGGAGTGTTCTTAAGTGCCTTCTAGAAAACACTGTGCATGTTTAACAAGCTTTCTTTTCGACATGTTTAATTCACGAGGTAATCGTCAGATACGCAGCTTCTTTAGTGAGCTTAGATTTGACGAATTTACCAGAATTATTGGGGCCTTCTGCGTACCTGCCTTTTCCCCATTCATAATGGCTTTCCTTTGAATATTTGTTTTCAGTCCAGAAGGACGTACAGTAAAACCTCTGTAATACGGACACCTACGAGACTTTGAAAAATATCCGAAATAGGAGGTTCTGGGAGGTGAAATGTGATTGTAGCAACTCAAAGAAACCCGAATCTAACGTAAACTGAACAGGTGACGATCAAATAACTGGTAAAATTAATTTCGTTTTTTATTTAATTACCATGTTAAATCTATTTTTAGTGGATTTATAAAGCCTTTTTATTAATCAATTATTATTCTTACTGTATTTATTGTTTAATGACTTTCACCTTTCTTACCAACAACACGTTTAAAATCACTCATATTTGTAGTACTTATCGGTGAACCAATTATTGCAAAATGATCGATTTGTGTAACTTCACCGCCACTTTGATTATCTTTTATAAAGAATTGAATATTTTGAACATTTTGGAATTTAACATAACGTAAATTAACCGGATTGCCTTCTAAATCACTTGGTGATAACCTGAAATCATCAACGTTAATAAAATAATTTTTAACAAATTGCAAAAAACTAACTCTAAATCTTGGACACTTGTATAACTATCAGCCAAATCGAAATCCAACGTTCTTGGTTGATTGATGAATATCCGAATATGTTTTGGACCTTTATCTTGTGGCGCCTTCACTTTCAAACTATGGATTTTGACAGATTGATTGAATGTGATTGAGATGATTAATTGTTCATCACAATCCGATTCTAAATAACCACCGCCAGAATTCAAACAATGTTCCAGCGTGTGTTCATCGCTACCATTCAAACATTCGCATTGGACTTTCGAGATAAACGGTTGTAAATCCATCTAAAATCAATTTCGTTATTAATCAAGCCAAATCGTTGGAAAATAGGTGAATACATGGCCCGCAATGCCCTCCGCATCCTCCGACTCTTCGCTACCGTAATACTGTTGGATTTTATTCTCTAACGCTGTCGGATCAGCACCACGTAACGTATCGATTTTAGTCTACAATCATTCAGTGTTTATATTTGAACTTTTAATAAGAAAGAAACAATCAAACCTTATTGCGGTAGAAGATGAAAGTGGGCATCGCTGAAACGCCCTGCATAGCCGCTGTCTCTTGACACTTATCAACGTCGATTTTCAAGAAAACAGCCTTAACGTACTTTGTCGATAATTGTTGGAAAATCGGTGCTATTCTCTGGCACGGACCACACCTAAATTATTGGGCACAAGAAAAAAAAACAGTTGAACAAATCCAAAAGGAAAACAAAGTGAGGTTATGTTTACCAACTGGCTGTAAAGTCGGCTACTACAAGTCGGGTAGATGCACTTGACAATTCCGTCTGAAAGTGTGCTTCATCGTTTATTACTTTAACTGAACCCATTTTTTTTTATTATTAATTTGATCAGAAAACAAAAAGATTTCAATTAAATCAGATGAGAAAATTGAATGACTGGCAACTCTTGACGTTTGAAGGCAGGGTTGCCACGTCTCTGGTAGAGAAATCGAGAGTGAAAGCAGTGGCGTTCGTAGAGAAGTTCTAATTGTAAATCATTACAACATTGAGGACTCCAAAAAAGTTGACTTACTTTAATTGTAAATCCACCTTTAAGTATACAATTGTTGAAAATAAATTGATTTTGCTATCAAAATCAGAAACTGTTAGTGTAAGAAAAGCTTATTCTTTACAGGACAATGTAACGCGTCAACAACTTTGACGACCTTTTTAGCAATATTTACGGATTAAAAAGAATTCAAATGAGCAAATAACATAAGTATCTCAACTATACCATTCTCTATAAACATAATTTTACTCAAATAATAGCTTAATTTGATTGACGCTGTGACTTTTGTAGCTCAATTGGCGACAAAAAACGCGACTTGGCAATACTGTAGTTTGGGGGAATTTCATAACAAATTAGGGGAGTTTCACGTTTTCATTCTAGTCATGATGAGAAATGCGCCAAATACAAATAAAATTTATAGCGGTAAATTTGAATTAACTTTGAAATAACCGGCACATAGACTTTATTTAATATAAAAATACAGTAATGATGACAGAAGCGTAAATCAACAACACTAGCGTTAATCTATTATCATAAATTTCTGATCAGATTTTCAGAATCTCCGATAGAAATTTTACAATAATTTTCTTTTTTTTGTTTCCTAAAATAGTTATTGTCTTTACACAACAGTTTTTCTCTCAAGAATAATTTCAACAAATCTCAAAATTAACTTAAACTTTTCAACTATTCTAATTATTTTTTTCAATTTTTATTCTATTTTAAGATAATTACAGCCTATTATAGTTATTTTTTTAAGGGGAAACATTGATTTGTTTTAACTAAATTATTGACCATAAGTAGGAAGAAGTTCTCGTTTTGAAAAATACAAAATTTTTGGTATTTACAAAGATTTAGAAGCGTTAACATTTCAACAATGATATGCTTATTCTAGAATCTATAGATAATTTCGAAATAATTCGTTTAATTGTGAAAATAAGTGAAAATTAATGGTTATTTACACACTTTTTTATGGAAGACAGCTGTATGTTGTTGTATATTCAGTTTTACATGTATATTTACAAAATTTAGAATTTTGCAGGTACATCTATTATATATTTATTATTATTATTATAGGCTGCAGCTACGTTTTCTCTAATTCTACTCAATTTCGTTAAACTCCATTATCAACTATCAACAAATCGTCCCAAATTGGGTGGAATTCCCCGATTTTTGATAATGGAGTTTACTTTTATAATTACGTGTACATTTAACATTGTTAATTACTATTATTTTTCAGCTTTACTCGCGACCATTGGCAACTTATCGCAATTACATGCAGCCCCACCTTCACCTTCATGACACTGTCGGCCACACCATGCATTCCAATCGATATTACTTCCATCGGTTTGTTGGGTCAATCCAAGCAATTTGTACCCAGAACAATCCGGACAACCATAGATCTGATAATTGTACTCATCACAGAAGAACGAACAAATACTCAAATAATCAACCTGATAGAATGGTTTCTTATTCAACACTAATTCAGTTGTATTACATCCACATAATGGGTAGCCTAATTCGTTCTTACATAAAACTTTACAAGCACTGTGACGTGTCAACGATCTCCCTGTGGATGGTGTTAATGATGCCGCATCTGTAATTTGTTCTGTATCGGCATTACTCGCGTTATTCGTGCCCGTTGTTGACTGATATGTGGCCCGCAACAATCCTTGAGGGATGATATCTAAACATGTCTCACCGCAGGGCTCTCCACCCAGTCCTGCTAAACATAGTTCGGCGCAGATGCGCGCCTCATCGCCTCGCGTTATTATTGGTTCGCTTGTATCGCCGTTGTCATAGTAACTGATGGTTTTTGTGTAGGCCACGCCCAACAGCAGGAACAGGACCAGTATTGACATCCTGCAAATTCGCTCTCTCTATATACACACATCTACATATTCCACCTACATAAATATATAAGTTATATGTCCTTTGTAAATGTGTGCGTGCGAATAGAACTATATTGGATTAATTTCGAGATGTGGGGTGTGGGAGTGAATATGCCGGAAATTGGGAAAGTTTGATTTTTTCGGTGGGGAAATCAGAGAAAAGTCAGGAAATCTTGACAGAGGAGTTTCGAGAAATCGTAATTAAATTCTACAGAAATATCAAACTTTCTTACATGAATTTGAAGAAAAGACCGCATCTATAAGGATGTGGTTGTGTGGATTAATTCGAAAAATTATAGAAATCTAGAAGACAATTCCAGTAAATTGCAATTATTTCTAATCTATCGGACTTTGTTGTAAGCCAATCAATGTGAACGTAGATAAGCCTAATCAATAATCTTGCTATTGTCTTTCTATTAGTTGCTCCAACGTTCTATTTTATCGAACTACATCGTATTTAATGAAGTGGTGTAATTTTATCAGTTTATTATCGATTGAAACAGTAAGCCATGTAAATTGTGGGCATTTAGCATAGCTTGCGGTTTACCAGGATTATTCTCAAACATCGTGTTTTAATAAAAAATTTACAGCTTTTGTCGGTTTTACGATTGATTTTAAAGATTTCGAAAACAAAATTCAGCTTCTTCACATTGGATAAAATAGCAAGCACTTTGCATATTTTGTAAAAATTAACTTGTTTTCAGCACTGCGTTGGTAGCTGTTTTGTTAAGTTTTGGTTATTTTCACTTTTCGAATTTGAGAGTACTGTGAATCGTAATTGCAGTACTAAAAGGGGAAGATCTTCCACTTCCGAAGAGGCTTCCATCAGCATGCAGTGTGGCATGGTCGGAGTCTTACAGAAAATTGATTTCAACTGCTAAAGACAAAAAGAACTGGGGAATTACGAATTTAATTCCCTAAACACTGTGAATTTTTTTTGGGATTACCTTGTTTTTTTAGAATTTCACTAAACTAAACATGACGAATTCCAAAATTTTTGGAGAAGATTTTTAGTTATACTGCTAAATCGGTGGAACTGTCCAATACAAGAAGAACGCTGAAACTATAAAAAATGATGAAAAATTCTTGACATTGTACAAAAATAGAAGAGAATTGGATTGTGGCAGCACTTGGAAATCAGCTAAAAAACTATCTGAAGCAGATTGATAATAAACAGGAACCAAACTAGTAGGTGTCAAGTGTTTTGCATCTAAGCAGTTAGGCATAGATTTTTTTCAAATATTACAACTACAGCAAACCGAAAATCTTGAGTGTTTAGGTATATTTAAAGATAAAAACCGAAGCAAATTTGATTGAGCCTGCCAAAATCGTGTTAAATTAAATAAAAACGAAAATAGCAACGATTTGATATCGAAACGAGCATATTGTAGGAACTGTGGGTATTTGGGTTGGTTAAATGTGTAACCATCCAGAAAATGGCAACTGGGATTCTGGTGGTGACATCTGATATTCAATTGTATATAGGAAAAAGGGGGCGATACAAGCGTTACATCTTTCTCTCTTAAATATCTGTGTATGTGTATGTATATGCAAGTAACCGTATGTATGTTGTCGTGACGTGTTATCTAACTACTGGCATTGACTATACGATTTATGATATTTGAAATAGGGGGTGAATACACACACACAAGACACACGTACACACATACGCATACAACCCCATGATATATTTGCTAGAAGATGATGACACTTATTAAATCGTTTGTTCCGACTAATACCCCCCAAAAGCTCTTTCACTAAAACTATTATATTTGGATCAGTGTACGGATAAAACTGACAATAATCGAAATAACAATTACATACGTTTAGATAAGCACGTAAAGCTTACTTGTTTGGATTAGAGCTTTTGTTGAAATACCACCACAAAACTTTGTATATTGTAATATTAATAAAACTAAGAGTTTAATAAATTCAAATCGAGTCCATCCAACAAATTTATATGCACTGTTTTAAGTGGTGCTGTTATCAGTGAGCTTAATTGTTACAGATAATATATTGAAATATATTTGTATATAAAAGATAAACTTTCACTTATTTTAATTAGATAAATATCATTAGATTGATAACGTAATAATAATTTTGTGGGGAAAATAGTTGATAAAAATTGTGTGTGTGTGTGTACACCTCTTGCCGTGACCAGGATTCGAACCTGGGTTACTACGGCCACAACGTAGGGTCCTAACCACTAGACGATCACGGCTAATTAAGGTGTTGATTAGACACAATGTTTAGAAAAATCAACTGTAAAATGTGCTCTATTTACTTTCTAATTGGTTGATCTAGAATTCTAGTCTAACTAATCGTCAAGAACAACCATAGAAACTTTCTCTTAAGTCATAGTTTTTGGTGAACAAATCAATTAAACTTGCAGGGTTACGATATCAGTTTTGCTCGAATTGGATATTATGGTTGAATATTGAATAGGAACTAATTTATTGGTATAGCTTTCTGGATGATATATGGTTACACAGGGGCGGATTTAGCTGATTTGATATTCTACTATAGTTACGATTACATATAGGTTGTTTCTTTGAAGGCTGAACATTGCTGCCAAATATAGTCGATAATGAACATCACACACGAAGAGCTGTATACATTGTTAAGATTCTTCAAATATAAGGAGGAAGCTAGGAAGACTTCCTAGCTAATTCGGAAACAGGAAATATTCAACTTAATTGTTCTACATATCAAAGAAGCCCCCAGAATCAACCAAAAAAGGTATGTTAAAGCTCGAAACTAAAAAATATTTCTGGCTTTCAACAAAATCATTGTGCAAAGCTAGTATTCTGTGTAGCGACTGTATTTTATTTTTAATATATTTTATTATCAGTTTCACTGGGTATAAGAGACCTTTTTGCCTAAATCGGACCTCAGATTTTGCTTATATTCCAAAATTTTCCGCCAAAATCCACCGCTGCTGCCAGCCCTGTATATGAAGCAACCCTCAAGAATATTGGTGTGCAACCCTCAAGTACTTAAGCAAAATCAATTAAGCACCTAAGAACTAGGGACCTTTGATGACCTAGTTTAAGATCTTGAAGGTTGCATAGGAATATTTAATTAATTAAAGAAGGTATAAAAGGTGGACGCTGTGCTGAAACAGTCTGTATATACGTAATGGTATATTAATTGATGGAATAATCCATTGTCTGAAACTAGAAATCCCAGGAATATAACTTGTCTCTTGTTCAAAAGCATCAAAAAGTTCTGGCGACAAAGATTGTATGTCAAAAGGAAAGTTCAAGACTTAAGGACGTCCTCCTTTTTTTTACATTTTACAATGTTACCAATGTGTTTTCTATGAGAACATGATACAGATTTTTTTCTCTACATTTGTCAATAGAATCAACTTTTCTTTGAAAGTGAAACTGTCCATGCACAGTGCCGGTGCTAAGGACTTTGGCGCCCGCATGCAGTTTATTTCTAGGCGCCCCCTTTACACGTTCCCTTCTCCTTCAGCAATTTAACGTAAAATCATTGATTAAACGTAAGATTGCTGATCAATAATAAATATTTGCTTATTAGATTGCATCAAAAAAATCGACTATTTTTTTCATCCAAAAAGTACCCTGCAAGTATTGTTCAGGATGTCAAAAAAATGAGCCTGTGAAAATATCAGCTCTTAATTTTAATATTAATAGGTGCGATTTTCAATTTAATTAACATGGGAAAAATTTTTCTTCAAGATCTGGAATTTTGTTACTCTTTAACCGTTTATCAGATTAAGAAGATCATGGAATACTCTTTTTTTTTAACGTTTTGGAGAGGAAAATCCTCATGGACACCACCCGACCCGTGTCAAGTGGTAGTGCCGGACTCCTACCGGCTAAAAAAACCCTTCACACACTGGAGTAACGTGATGGAACGCCTGTTTAGCATAACTTCATCACGTCCCTCTGCCCTTTCATACCCATGCACTCAATCACACATCATGATCATCCCCACCCCCATCCCCGCTCCCATCTTGCACATTCGAAGATCGTGTGCTCCACGGTGTCCTCATTTTATCCACAGTACCCGCAGTGCTCCACCGGCAGCTTTCCGATCCGCACCAGGTAAGATCCAAAGCACCCATGCCCCGTGAGAACTTGGGTGAGGTAGTAGTTAACCTCCCCATACCCCCGGTTGACCCATTCATAGAGGTGCGGAATCAGTTGCCTGGTCCAGGCTCCCTTTTCTGACCTCTCCCATCGTTCCTGCCATGCACGCATTGTTCTCTCTCTCACAATGTGTGGATCTACACCTTCCCATACTTTCATCCCTTCATTCGTCAGAAGGTCTAGTGAAGCTATCCCACACTCGCCCGAGACACTCCTGTTTGCACTGAACACACGCAGTAGCATACACCTTTGCACCCTCATCATGGCATACTCTTGTAGAGAATTGAACGCACTACAAAAAATGTCTCTTATAATTTTTTGATAAATTTACTCTTTTAAAAGTTATTTAAGATTAAGGTTGGAATTCACCAAAATTTTTAAAGATATTTTCACTTTTTGGTGAATTTATCAAACTAATTGCCAAATTTTGCCCTAAATTATTTGTTTCAAAGTCTTTTTTTGGATTTGTGAGAGTATGTTCATATGACAATAAAAATGCAAAAATGACGAAGACTATAAATAGCATTTGCCATACATCGAATATGGCCTCACATCGCATGAAATTTTGCAGGAAATTTGCTCTGTTGCAGTAGCTCCCAAAAAAATCGATGCAAGAAATTCTTTATAATCGTTTCTCTGATGATATTTCTGCAAAATATTAAATTGATTTTAGAAGAAAATTTAAACATTTGTACCCATCAAAATAATTTTAACATTTATGGTCGTATCCTCAGTACACTTCAACTTTGAAAAATTGAAAGACAAGCGGCTTCTAACTTGAATTAGAAAAAGAGTAATCTATTAAATTCTAGACCAAAAATTTTAATAGTTTAAAAAATTTATTAAGCAAAAACAATTTATAATTATGACTAACTAAAATTGAGGTATTATTAATACAGAAAAAAAATTGTAGATCAGAAATATGAGGTTTGATAATAAAGATTAATATTTTTAAAATGTTTATATATCAAGAAAAGTGTCTAGATCAAGATTTTTTGGACAAAACTACCAATCAAATGGACTGAAGATACTCTCAGAATTTCAAAAAGACTTTGAAACAAATAATTTAGGCCAAAATTTGGCAATTAGTTCTGTAAATTCACCAAAAAAGTGAAAATATCTCAAAAATTTTGGTGAATTTCACTTTAACTTTAAATAACTTTTGAAAGAGTAAATTTATCAAAAAATTATTAGAGACCTCTTCTGTAGTGCGTTCAATTCCCTACAAGAGTGTGCCATGATCTTATCAATCTGATAAACGGTTAAAGAGTTACAAAATTCCAAATCTTGAAGAAAAATTTTTCCCATGTTAATTAAATGGAAAATGGAAAATCGCGATGAGGCACCTGTTAATATTAAAATTAAGAGCTCATATTTTCACAGGCTAATGTTTTCGGCATCCTGAACCATATTTGCAGGGTACATTTAAAAAAAAGTAGTCGGTATTTATATTGCAAACTTACGATGACATAAAATTAACTTCTAAAATTGTGTTGTTTAAAAATGAACTTGAGAATTATGTCCCGGAAGCGGCGCCCCTGTCTTAGCGGCGCCCGCATGCAGGGCATGCTCTGAATGCCCGTTTCCGCCGGCCCTGCATGTAGCTTAACTTCTCGTTGACTAAAACTTGTTTAAAACAAGATCACAACTAGTTTGTTCCTTTGCTAGGAGATCCGCTTCTCATTTTTATTCGTACCAGAAAAATGGTAGCAAAATGTACTTAAGTAAGGTTTTATGTAGACAACACTCAGTCAGCTATGACCCTGAACACCAGTTATTATCAATGAAGAGCTCAAAAGTTTGTATCTTTTCTTTAAACAATAAAACAAGAAAATTGTTTTATTATTTTTTTCTTGATTTTCAGAAGAAGTCCACTAATAACTAATGTTTCGCCTAAAAATTTTCTCAGATCCTAATTTCCTTAAGCATTATCAAAACATGTTCCTAAATGCAATTGTGTCATGTTCAAACGTTCAACGGCTGTCTTCTAGTATTGGAAATTTTGATAATTCGCAAGCAAGAGTCTCTAAAAAGTCTAAAAGAAATAAAATTCTTACTGTCGTACAGAAATAAGACAATAACTGAAGCGGAACAGGTTGAAATGATAAAAACGATAGTAAAGACGAGACGATAGAGGAACGATACCTTCAAATATCACCAGAAATGGGATCATTTACTATTTCTTATATCAAAATGAAATCTTGTTAATGATCCGACGGATCTAAACAGCAACGATATCTTTCAGATCGCTTGAAGTTACGCCGTTAGTTCCTCTGTGAATAGAATTTCAGGAGACTTTGTATTCGATTTGTATACATTTACTTTCAAAAAAATGCAAACTTCACATCCTGCGAGCCGATCTGTCTTCATTGTTTTCTAATTGGTAGTGTCCGCTACGTTCGAGAAACAACTGTATACGATGAATAGAAAGTCGTAGTTAATTGGAGCATAGATTGAATTGTTAATTTATACAAGATTTATTCGTAGTAACAGTCTTAAATAGCCGTGATCGTCTAGTGGTTAGGACCCTACGTTGTGGCCGTAGTAACCCAGGTTCGAATCCTGGTCACGGCAGGACTATTAATATTTTTATGTCATTCGTATATATTATTGAACCATTATGGCGTTGCGATGGCGTTATTAGAAATAACAGGCCGCTGTTAAGGCGCGTTTCTATGATAAACAACCTTCTTTGCAATTATTAAAAATGTGATCATAATCTCAATTTTTTAGATGTCAAAGAAAAATTAAAAGAAAAACAAAAATAAACTAAAATTCTTTCTTTTACTTGTGACATAAACTCATGAATGCACCACGGGCGTTATTTGCCTCATAACGCCCTTGATACATTAATTACTATTACAAAATTTATCTTTTAATGAAACTCAAAAATCAAAGTAAAAACCCTCAATTTTCGCCACTTTTTTGATGCTTATAAAACTTTATTAAATGTTGTATTTAAAAACAAAGTTGTTTATTGGAAAACTTTTAATGTTAATTTTATTGCGGTTGATAAGGGAAAATAATTTTAGTTGAGACTTTGATATTTATTCCCGGGAGCTTGAAAGCTCGAACGATCGTCCCGAATGACGTCACAATATCCTGCTGAAATTACACGATGATATGGAAGAATAATGTTAGTAATAAAAGAGAAGTATGGTTATAATTCATTCTAAGTTTTACAACTTTGTACTATTTTATAATAACAATTATGTCTGTAACAAAGAATTCTGCAAAAGTGTTGATTTGACAATTAGGGCAAATTACAAATTCCTTCCTTTAACGTTGAACATAATTAGATTTCAGAACTTTTCAACAGATATTTCGATTGATTCTGTGTAGGCATTTTATAGGCATTTAACAGGGCTTTTCTATACATTTTCTTAAAACCAAATAATTAACATATTACTGTCATTTTGCGGCATTGAAAGCAGGTATTTTAAATTGGTAACAGAGGTTGTCTACAAATACTTAAGTAGGTACTGTATATTTAACTGTTATATTTCTGTGATAATTCACGATGAATTCTCTCTAGAGACAGATAATTGATATTTTCATAAACCTTGGAGACTAAGTTCTTAAAACTACACGCACTTTGCAGGATTTTTAAAAATAATTAGTAAAAATGTGTCTACTACAAAAGATGTAAAAGAAAAATTTACTGCATGTCTGAAGAAAATTAGTGTCACACAGTTGCAAAAAAACCCTGCAAATTGTTAAATCTTCTCAAAATATTAATATTTTCTATGAAACAATTATTATTATTACCAAGTAAGTCAGAAATCAGTGAGAAACTAATAACTTTTCATTTTAATTGAAAATCTGAAAATAATGTTTTTATTCTTGTTTTAACTGTTTACTGCCACCGGCTTCGTCCCTTTCAACTATCTGCAGGTCTTACAGAAAATATTTTATTTATACAACAAATAAAAGGGATTGCTAGTTGAGGAAAATGACGAGAACTATTGCACTTTTGGCATAGGCTTTTAAACAATAAGAAGTCAACTGAAAATAACAACAAAGACTGGACAGCTTTCAAGATTTATTCGAAAATCGTTCAAATTTTGGAACATTTAGGAAGGAGCCACTGGAGAAGAATTCCATAAAATTCGGACTTTCATTGGATCAAATCCTAATCGAATCAGGAGGCCTTAAAAGAATGTAGTTGAAAAAAGTTGCTTAAACTTATGCTGATCCTCAAGCCAATTCGCTTTGTGAGTGTATCAGGACAATTTTCAATAAGTCTCATTAATAGAAAGCTTAGAGATAGAAAATTATTCCGGTCAAACCTCTTGGAATTTAGAGAAAAAAAGTTCAAATTAGGCACATGAAAATTTTTCGCAAAATTCGCTGCTAGTTTAGTGTAAATACGTCTCAAGACAGGACTCTCTATTACCGAAAAATCCATATCAAAAGAAGACCTTTCAAAATAAGAATTAGAAAAACTGTCTGCAGATTTATTCGTATTTGTAATTGTAGCAATGTTGGAAGAGCATGTTTAAATCAATTAGCACAGAAGCGACGCAAATGAGCGCTTGATCCAATAAACATAAATATCAAAATACCTTATTGAAAGATGATTTGCAGGAAATGTGTTTGCAACAATTTCTTAACAGCTGAAAACGGAACAACCACAAATCTATCGGTTTTTTTGTAATACCATTACGGAAAAAAAGGTTTGCGATTGCTTAATCAACAAACTGAGAATGTGGCGACTGAACTTAACAGAATTTAACTCGTTATTACCACCTTCAAATTATTTGTAAGAAGTTTTTCCATCGATTAAGCAGTTTAATCTGGATTGGCGGCCGATGGAAAGAAGCTAATCCCGAGTTAATTGAAAGCTACTTTTGGCAGGTTTTAGTGGTGATAATGCAGAAATAATTAATTAATTTACTGAAGATAATGTTTTTAAACCTTTTGGCTTTTGAGTTTATATGAAAATAAAAACAAATTTTAAACGGATGAAGTCATTGCAGTACAAATCATAGGACTTACAATCAAGCAGTTTTCCTGCTAGAGTCCTGGCAATTAGAGTTGCATTAATAATAATAATAATAAAAATAATAATAATTTACTACCATGTAATTACCAATTATTTATGAGCTATAACTTTATGGAAACAGTTACCGGAACTTGTTCCGGTGCATTCCAGTGACCTAATATGCAAAATAACTCATATTAATTACAAGTCCTAAACGTAACCACTAATCAAAACTGAAAAAGTTACGATTTATTCCTAAAATAGCAAATAATTTATCATAAATAGTAATAAATTGGTTTTTGTTGTTACCGTGGGGGGGACGTAGGTTGAATTCCTGCTTTGACATGTAGTCAATAAAAACATTAAATTAAAGAGAAATTTTCCAGCCCAACCTATCCGAGGCTTGTGTAATATTTGAATATTGATCAGTAATAGGGGGTGTAAGGGTCAACAGACATGCGCACCAACAAATCTCACCCTATTGGTGACCAAATCTACCACACACCTACACACAATTTATTGCCTAAAGAGTTTAAAATGAGGGTATAGTGAAAAGGAAAAAATATGATTAATTTCACATTTCTCATGTCACTAATATTGTTTTGATAAGAAATAACAAAAGATAACTGATAATGATTGAATTGAAGAAGCTTCTTGAAGCGATCGGTTGTGGGACAATTGTTGAATATTTGGCAAAATTCCAATGTACCCGTTTTATTTGTTCCAATTGTTGATTCATTTATAATTTTTCTACATCCAACTATTACGTACCACCACCATATTGGTGGTAGTTGTTGATAGATTTAATATGAAAGCTCCACCCCAGAAGACGTGCCTCCTACATACAACGAACTGACGTCATAGTGCGCGCGCCAACCTCCTTCGAAATGGGTCACCTACTATGACCTTTGGGTAACACAGAAGGGGCCCGTTTCGGTACGAGAAGCTTTTAGACGGCGTACAGCATCCAGAAGCTCCAGCCTTTGAAACAATAACAACAACAACAACCACCACCACCACCATGGCTGCATCAAATACATCCAATTTTAAATTAAGTGCCGCTACTGGCTCCCTGAAATACGATGGTAAGTGATACCAAAAAATTACCATTGAAATCATATCCATTAGTAAAAGTAGTAGTAATGGAATTGTTAGAAATTCCCATCATCAACACTAAATTGTTTAAAATTAGAAGATTTCTTCTTAAAATCGATTATAAAACGAATTACTTTGCATTTACGCTAAATAGAAGACAATTAAAAGTAATTGATATTGTCTACAATTCATTTGTTTTAATTAGTCTCACAATTATAGCACGATTTGTTTGTTAAAATTTCCAGTGGAAATTGTTACTATTTTGTTGTTAATTAGAGAGATTTCTTTAAAATGGTAACAACAGGAAACAGAATCAATATCTACAGATTCTGCGTTACAACCCTTAAGTTTCGCGAGGTGGTGAAGGGTGGTCGAAACGCTCATTCCCGGAGCCAAATTTTAAAACTACCTTCCAACATTACACTGAAACCAAATTGATAGTGCAATTAACTGTGTTCTTTTTTATTACAATTTGTCGGATTTGTTTTAATTATTTGGTAAATTATTGTAATTTAAAAGCCTGATCAGTTTTGCACAAGTTTCAGTGCCTTGCTCATAGAGATTGATTTGCCAAAAAAAAAGAGCAGATTGCTTGAATCGGCTTAGGAGACACTAAAAAAACCAGCTACGTTTTAATATTGTTACAAGTAAGGATATAATATAGCCTTGCCCCTGATAAAGGTCTTGTAATTAATCGCATCTGAAAAGGTTAGAAAGATGTATTTTATCAGCGCGTCCTTGCCCTAAAAACAGTTTGCGTAAATCGAGACTCCTGATGTAGGTTTTATCAGTCAAGGACTTGCCCCCAAAAGTAGATTACAGGATTACAGATTAGCCCAATAGACCGGCCAAAATTTCCTTACATTATACTAAAAAAATCATGTTGGAATATCGCTCCGAATAATTATCAATCACTTAATTATAAATTGCTATAAAATGCAAAAGTATCAGTTGTCAAAAAATCGCGATTTTTGAACACGAAAAAATCCGCATCTTCTAATTTATTTCGGCTATCACTTCACATTTCCTACGTCTGCAAAATAATGCCCTACTCTATTACCTTTAATAAATTTAGGTACATTTCTCAATCAAGCAATGCCCCTTTGTATAATATTAGTAAAACAGCAACACAGAGGTTATAGTTAAAAGAGAAGGGCTCAAGATGCTGCACTCGAAATTGTGTTAGCTTCCCAAAGACTTCCACATCTCACATGCCATAGCAAAAAATTTTGCAACGTCAGAGAAGATATAGCGCAGGTTCGTTTGTTTGTCAACGAATTCGCAGAAATTTCCACCATACGTAAGACAGAGAAATTAACAGAAATTGTCCCATATTTTCCTATTGTATACGAAGATTATGAAAATGGTCGGAAAACGGTAAAAAGAACAAAACTGAAAGGGAGGGGACGAAAACGGTAATTCTATAAGTTGTGTTGAACACAAAGACGAAGATAAAAAACTGTTTTTGTATGCTCCTATTACTTGAACGATTTAAAAACTAAAGCAATTAAAAACAATTCTTTGTCTTGCATCAAATGCGAATTTGGCCATTAACGGTCCATCACGACAAGCTACGATTTACTGTTGTTAAGTTGTGCACCGTCGATCTTTTTTACAAACGATTGAACATTGAAGAAAATCCTCCTACATTCGTTTTCAATGGAAATGAGATATAATCTCAAATGAAATTTTTTTAGAAAACTTATTTAGTTTTCCCGTAAAACGTGAACTTTTTGTAACAATTCCAATTTAAATCTGTCTTTCTCGTTTTTTTATTAACAGAATTGAAAGAAATTTATGTCAATTATAATCGTTATGAATCTTTTTTTTTCCAGATTTACATTCATTTTCTAGAAAAAGCAATAACTTTGTCAAACCCCGAGTCGAAATTTAAGTTCTATGAAGATCCTTACAGGTGCTTTTTAGATTTGAATTATGCACTTTTATGTTCTTATGTGCTATTTAGGATCTTACAGCTCTATTATGTACTGCAAGTATTTATAAGAAGAACTTAAATAAGTACTAGTAAGTGCTGAAAGTGGAAAAAAGTGGAGCTTACTAGATTCTAAACAGTACATAATTTCTTTGTTATTTATAATCTAAGTAAGTATTGACGAGGACTTAAATTTCGACTCGGGACAATTCTTGCTTATCAGGTTTTTTGGAAAATAAATGCAAAGTCTATATCACTGATATAAATTTAATTCAATTCGGTTAATAAACAAAAGAGAAAGACGAAAAGATTGATTTAAATTAGGATTGTCATTGCATTTTAACGTCTTGCGGGAAAACTAAATAAGTTTTCCAAAAAATTTTCATTTGGGGTTATAGTTCATTACCATTGGAAACGAATGTAAGACATTCAACACTTTGTAAAAAATTAATAAATAAGACCCAACAACAGTGGATCTTTGCCCGTTGTGAAAGCGCCTTAAAGTTTCCACTCAACTGCTTACATCTGCTTGTGGAGTCATCACCCAAGATCTGCTCTAAAGCCGATATTAACTAGTATTCGCAAACTTTATTGTGTAAGCTCAAGACTCTTCCAAGTTACCAAATTATAGATGTGTAGGATGTCTTCACAATTCATGCACTTTTCTCAGAATTGTCGGTCTTTAATTATTGTTGTATAAGAGAATTATAGCGTTCTACATGAATCGTATTTAAATAGTGTAATATTTCGTAATTATATGACTTTATCGTTTAAAATTTGTACAGACGTACCGATTAAGTTACAGAGATTAGAATTGTGGGTTCAGTGCCGAACTTAGAACGTAGTTTATTGGTTTTAAGCGTTTCCTATAATTTTCAAAATAGGGAGTTTAATCGAGTATTTCAAAATTGAATAACGTCGGCTAACCAAACTCCTCCAACTGGACCTGACAAAATTACCATCATTTTTTGCCGAAGAAAACGAAGCAAATGGCACATAGATTCTCTTGTTTCTAATTAGATTGTGAACCAATTCGAACGTAAAGCGAACTCTTTATTGTAAAAGCATTTACAAAATCCGTCGACAATTGTCCTTATTTCATTTCATAGACTACACTAAAGAATGAATAATTACTGTTTGTATACAAATAGAATGAGATATTTGCTCAAATAGTTTTGGGTCAATATCTGAATAAAGTCTAGACGATTAAAGATTGAGCAATTAAAATACTGCGTTGTTATTTTAATCTTCTCTCAAACTCACCAAAAAAGAAGAACGTCTTTCTATAATGTGCCCTTTAGGGCAAAACAACTCCTTTGACAACAACAGAACATCATCCATTATCTGAAATCCGTTGACTTTTCAGAAAATCATTTCCACACCGTCGACTCCATTCTTTCAAATCATTTTCAATTACGCTTATCCTTCATCCCCGCATACATACGGCGAGTTCTATTTTTTAATTATACTTTAAACAAAACATTCCGAATTAAAACACACAAAATCTGACTGATTGTTGTAAATTGTCGAAAATCACATAATCCTATCGGGTGTATTTAAATTTAAGCGTTACAGGGCGACGGCCCAGGTGCAATCAGACCACACTTTATCCTTTAATTGAGGTTTAAACCATCCTAATTAATCATTTATGCACCCCGAGTGGGACGACATACAACAAGGGATCCGACTCTAGTTTGGAATGTGTGTGTGTAGTTTCAATCCAAGTCCCTCTACATCAACATCAGCAACAGCAGCAGCATTCAAACAATATGCTTTGAACATGAGGGGGTTAGGTGTATATTCGCAAATAAGGGTGGTAACACCAAATATATACACTGGGGGCCTCTGATAAGAGTTGAATTAATTTAAATTACATCAACACCGCTTTTTTCGTCGATAACGGCACGCGGAATATAATTTTCAAATTAATAAGACAAAACATCAAGTTTTTATAGATAAAAAAATAAACAATAGCAAGAAGATTGCACAAAACGCAAATATAAAAACGCTTTTATTGATGATAATGGTGGCAGCAGCGAAATTGCGCTGGTGGCATCTGTTCGAAAATATCATAGTGGTGGATGTGGGTGGATGATTATAATCAATATATGTGCTGGCGGTACTCTGTAGAAATCCTGAAAAATTTCAATAACAGAACATATTCAGCTTCATCACTTCACAACCATCATAAATAATATTTTATAATAAAGTCTACTACAAGATAACACGGAATTTATGCCGGCAACTAATGGATAATCGAATTTTTAATAAAAAAAGTCGAAAAAAGTGTCTTCACCGTGACAAAGTTTGCACTTTGCCGTGACCAGGATTCGAACCTGGGTTACTACGGCCACAACGTAGGGTCCTAACCACTAGACGATCACGGCTATCGAAGACATGTAAAATTTGTTGTCTCAAACGGACCACATCGTACGCTGTTAATATTTCACTTTCTATGAAAAAAGCAGAGGTGGATTAACAAATTTTAGGGGTAATCGAGCACTTAAAAACCTTAAAAATAAACGCATTAGAAACTGATTGAAAAATATAGTAAAAAAATAATAAAACAAAATTTTTACAAATAACATGCCTAACTGGCCGATTATTCTTATAATCAACTCACCCCTGAAAAAAGGATGACGTTTTTATCAAATCCACCGATAATTACCCGATTCGATTCATTTGTTTTTTTCTGGAAAATTAAAATCGTTACATAATGATAAATCGCCCCCGTATTTTCGCAAATTTTAGATAGAAAACTAAAACCACCCCATATTTGGTCGTAGTTAATTTATCAATGAAATATTGGCGAGATTAAGTCTCGGATATAGGCGTTTGACTGATGGGCTATTAAACGTAGCAGCCCTCATACTTACACATAACGATGGAAAAAAAAGACTAAATCTACCGCCACAGTAAGGGTGTCTTCTGGGAGATTTAAGAATACTCCAGGGGCATTATCTGCACCTATTGTCTCTGATCCAGCCGCGCACCCCCCAACTATTTTTATAATTCAATCAATACGTTTGGAGGAAAATGGTCAGAATTTTCCAATAAAACAACAACATGTCGATGGTATTTCAATTAGAAAAAAAAACAGTGAATAATTTTCAAATCGCTTGCATTCCTGATGAGATGCCGTCAACGGTGAGGGATGGTAGTGTGGAGCACGCGGTAACATCTGTTGGAAAAGACGGCAATATTGAAACGGGGAGTAAATTCCATTGGCGTCCTGTAAAAACCCGTTCTATTAAGTTTTTGTAGATAAATCTTCTATTTTCCACAATTATTGAAAATTTTGTTGGTTGGACTAGGTGTGGATTTGTAGTGTTATTGATATGTCTGTAATTGATCAAATTAGAGTGTGATTGTGTTTTGGGTGCGGAAGATCCGAGTATGGCGCCGCTACTGATCGCAATTCCCCATCTGCAATCCGGACATTCTAACCATAGAGGGTTGGAGGTTTAATTAAAAGTCCCGTGGGCCCTTTTTCGTCATTTATATTCTACTAACAAATAAGAGCAACAATGTACACTTGTTCCACAATTGATTGATCCCTAATTTGTAGCAGAAAATATGAAGAGTTTGCAATTTAACATGAAATCTTTTTTATTAAAAAAAGGCTAGCAAGTAATGGGAAAAGTTTCAATTTTTTTCAAAAAATACCATTGAAGAATTTTGTTTTTAATAACAAGGTGTTAAAAATTGCGGAAAATATCCCATAACTGTACGGGAGAACTGTTTGAGACTAAACTTTTTAACTGTATCAATAGAACAAACAAATTCGTATTTATTAGAAATTCAAAATGACAATTAATGTATCAAGGGCGTTTTGCCATAAGTAAAAGAAACAATTTAACTTTATTTTTGTTTTTTTTTTCTTTGACATGATCACATTTTTAATGACGGCAGAAAAGTTGTGTATCATAGCAATGCGCCTTAACAGCGGGCTATTATTTTTTATAACGCCATCGCAATGCCATAATTGCCCGTTGTCAAGTAAACAATTATTATTTGCTTATTAATGCGATCGTTTTGATATCTATTAATGGTTCAATAATAAATACGAATGACATAAAAGTATTTTAATCGAATAATCGATATGACTTCTGGATTGCCGAATTGTTTAGCTTGGAGAAAGTTGGAAAGCAGTATTAATAATTGGCCAAAAAATCGAGAAATTAGGTTCCAAAGAACACATTGAAAATGATCAGTGGCAATCAAATAACGTTTTTGAGGCTCTGTATGAATCTGTTGAATTAAAAATAGACACTTTAAGGGCAGGCGGTCTGTATAAAAAGTGGAAAAATACAATTGCTACAAATCTAAGTGCAGACTAAGAATAAGATTGAAATTGGCTAATAACATTACTATATTAGACTGTCAAAAAAAAAATGTTTTTTTTTAATACATACATCTCAAAAGCTTCCTCCTAAAACTTGAGCTATTATCTTAAAAATTGAGTTGGCGCTTGGGGGAGTCCCTTTCCCATTTAAAATACATTGAAAAAAAACTTTTTTTAAAATTTTCTTTACAAATTTCCGTTTTCATTATCTTATAGGAAATTGAATTCTCTACAAAAAAGGTTTCGTCCATTTTTGCTCAGCCTCAAAGGAAAAAAGTTACAGAGCGTTAAAAAAGTGGAAAAAATGAAAATTACAAAAAGTCGAAAATATTTTATGTTTTTAATTTGATGTCAGAAAATTATTTTGTTTTGTAAAAATATTTGCTTTATAATGCCTATATTCGGTCTGTCAATCTATTTTATCTACATTTGATTTATGGACAGATATCAATATTCAAATATCACAGTCGTTAAAGCAGTTTTTTTTTCAATTAGTGATTTGCTAAAGCCATTTATTGTTTAAAAATATACATGTTCAAGAATCAATTCCACGTAAACCATAATGAAGTCTCAAAATTACCAAAAAAATTGTTTATTTATTGTAAAAATCTATTTAAAAGGGTGGTTTGGCTGCCCAAATGCAATCAAGGCTCCAAACCAAGACCTTAATTTTTTAAAAGACTTGATAAAGTTCAAGGAAACTGATTCAAAAATATCACACGTAACTTCTCAAAAATTTGCAAAACATTTATGGTATCTTTCAGAGGAACTTACAGCATTTGCTTTTTTTGATAATTCTGTGACGATTGATAGAAAATTAGAAATGGTTGAATCATTGAAAACAAAAGAAAGCGATAGGCAAAAAAAGTATTGAAATTGATTGTAATAATTTGGATTTAATGTGCACAAAAGAGATTTTGTTTTCTCTTAAAAATCTGTCATTTGCTATTCAAAAAATAAAATAGTAAAATGCTATTCGCCCGGCGCCTCCACCATTCTGCACGATGACTTGTTAGGTCTTTGATCTGAAATACAGGGAAGCTCTCATTTATTTTTGAGCAGTAAATGAGAAGTTTTTAAAAGAAAATATTATTCTCATATCAAATTCATTCGCAGTATTCATGGTAAGTAATTGGTTTCCTAATATTGAATAATTTTCAAGACCTCATAGGACGTTTTGGCATTTCTAAAATAGTTAGAAAGAAAATCGTGTCTGTCAACTGAAGTATAGACATTGTAGTCTAATATCTTAAGATACTTTTCCATTTCAATTCACAAACAAACGAGATATTTGAGGTGGAACACTTAGCTGGGACATCTGTATACGTCTCAAATACGAGGTTTTTCGGATTTTTATTATTTCTATCGCTGCCGATTCTTTGTAGAACTTCCTCGTTGCTGGTTCAATGAATTCTTAGCATTCTTTTAAAGATCCACATTTCAAAACTTTCCAAACACCTGAGTGAGTCCACCTTAAAGGTCCAAGCCTTCATCCTATATAATAAAGGGCTGTACATATAACATTTCACCATTCGGTATCAGAGTTTAATGTCGACTGTTTGGGATGTAAATAATTGCCTCATTTAGATAGAAAGAAATGTTATCTCAATATAATAATTTTGTAAATTGTAAGACCGAATAGTACCTCTCTGGCTAAACAACCTTAAATGAGTGATGAAGAAAAAAGACAATTATAGGTTCGAGGGCCAATAAAAACATAGAATTATAAGTTCGAGAACCCATTCTGAAACATAAGAAAACCCAAAAGTTTTCGTTTATAAAATCTTTAGAGATTTTTTGCCACGTGCGACAGTATTTTTCTCTGTTAGCTGAGCTTTGGAAATATATGCGTGGGAGTAAGAACGCACTATTTTAAGAAAGTAAAGAGTCACAAGGTAAAAAATTTGCTAATTGTCACAAGCAGTGGTAAACATCACAAAAAAAAATCGTTTTCAAATGATCAAACTGCAAGTTGACTGTCTTTGTCTCGATCGTTTAGAATAATGCAATTTTTAAACAGCAGTCAAAGTGTTTGCTTAGGCCCTATTTGAAATGACAAACTTTCAATGCAGGTCATCTAATATTTTATATTTAAGACACGTTTATAACAGGGTCTTGAGATGGTAAGAAGAATGGCAAAAATACGCAAAATGATAACGATAGCGATGAACATCAAGACTTAGGTTAGTTAACAAAGATACAGAGTGCCTGACTTAAATCACTTACTCAAATGTGAATTTTTCGATTCATCATACAAAGCGAAAACGAATATTTCTTTGTTGGGGAGAAAAAAAAAAGTAGAAGAAAAACCGCATCATCTAAGGATTATTAATGACAGGTTCAGTAACCAATGCAATCTCTGGGGTGTATTTCCGGGTTACTAGAAAAGAGACAAGTAAATTCCTAGTAATTCCACAGTAAATAAAGCGGGAGGGTGGCCCGGATTACACATTGAAAAATTACAGTTGTTACCAACCAAATTCATCCGAAACAAACAAATCATCATTAAAAAATCAACCAACAATTCGATTTTTTTGTCCACAGATATTCTACCATACAAAATGGAGAACAATAAACAAACCAATGAGTTTCTCCAGAAGGTCGTTGATGTGCTTCTGGATTACGTGCGTGCAGTCAATGATCGCCAAGAGAAGATACTCGACTTTCACCATCCACAAGAGATGGAGAAACTATTGGATTTGAAGATACCGGTAGAAGGAGTCAGTTTACAACAATTGATACACGATTGCGCTACCACCCTCAAATATCAAGTGAAAACCGGTAAGTTTGTTGCTGTTTATTGTTTTGTTATCAATAATCAAGTCGATATTATTAAGAGTACGTAAAGGGGGATGGTTTAAATTGATTGCAATCAGGGTGGTTTTGAGGCGCGACAACAACCATAATCAACAGACAATAAGCTGCATTGGTTGTGGCGCGTGTCTCTAAGGACACTCGACACCCTGTTGTTCTCGTTGGTGGTTGTGATAGTGTATATGCGGTTTTGATGATGGAATCTTTGTTTGCTCTACTATCGCTTTTAGAAAAACTTGTAATTCAATGATAACGCCTTATCTACCCCTAAGCAGATTGTGGTTGGAATATAAAATGCATTGTGATTTAATTCAATTTTCAACCCCATAAGTCCTGATTGAAATATTGTAACTTACCCCCCAAATAAAGATGATGATCATCAAAATAACGCAAAAAATTACTCGTTTATTAAATATTCAACAAAACACTTATTAAACTTGTTCAGTAACAACAGATGTAGCCACTTGTAATTTAATTGTACATCAATCATAGCACTCACCTTTATTTTCGATAATTTGTTCACTTATCTCGTTGTCGATGGAGAGAAGCTAACAAAAAAAAAACCATTAAAAACAACATAAAAAAGCATTGATATCGAAGTGTTTATAAACAGATTGTACGCGAACGAGAGAGAGAGATAGACAGGGTGATAGATAAGGGGGAATAAAAATCAATAAATTCTTAGAAAATGTTGTGGAATTTAGCCTGAAACTATTAAACATTACATTCCTGAAGTTTATGGGTTTGAAAAGGATCAAATCCATCCATCCCTACTACTGCTACAACTATACTGGCATATTCCGACACTGTGGAAAAACTGACAGAGGGGTTGGTTTTAATCCAGCGTGGGACACTGACTGACAGAGGGTGAGGCATTTTGAGTGCCCCTTAATTACACTACTCTGATCTATCTAGAATTTAGCGGATGAAGGGCGAGAGTGTGCACAATTTTAAACAGAGCTGTAGTAAACGATGGAAAAAAGAAGTAATTTCGTTTTAATTCCACAGTTGGGTCGAGAATTTTACAATCTTTGTTCAACTGTTACTTTACTTTACTCACAAATTAAATGATGAGCTTAAACAGTTGTACAAAAAAAAACGAATGTTTTTACCAGTTAAAAGGTCAAATTGTTGGAATTACAGAACTAATACCACATTTATTTATATTAACACTGAAAGCGTGATTTCACAGAGTCATCAAACAGTTTTTATCGTGCAATGTTGCAAGTTAACAACAACACAAATATTTGGAGAAATAGAAATAATTTCATTTTTCTCGTGTTTGACAATAGCTATTTATTGTACAAGTTGGTAAAGTCACACCACCGTGCGCAGTACAAGATTTTGTTTAATACTTGCCCTTCAAACACTTTTTTATTCAAGCAGTTGTCAATTGTTGTTGGTTGCTATTGGATTTCTCTAAGCAACAAGCAATTGTTTTTGTTCGTTTGCTGTTGGTTGCTATGGAGTTTACCTACCTCAACGGTAAAGTAAACACTTTACCGTCAAGGCGGGTAAAGTGCTACTTTACTATCGAGTTTTTAGTCAATAAAGTAGGACTTTAACAGCAAGTATTAAACAAAGACCATTTGTACAAAGGTAAATTAGCGATTGAGACTTGAAGATTTCAGAATTTGCGAAAAACATCAAGCTATTCTGAGTTTAGGACACAACGATACAGATTGTCCACCATAAATGTGAACAAATATAGCAAGGAGCTAAAATTAGACTTGCGACAAAATTTGTAGCTATACAAAAGATCTAGTGAGTCAGCAAAAAACCTCATAATTTTTTATCGTAAAGGTATTGAGAGACCACAGAGTTTGTACAAACTGAAAATAAGAAAATTATTAAAGTCTTTTTGGTTCAGAAAACCAATATACAGGCTGTCCAGTACAAAATGTACAGAGGTAGTAGAGAGATAGAATATAAAAAGATGAAGATTAAGGGATGGGGTGCTTCAAAAGGTATCAACAATATCAAAGAATTAAGGAGTTGCTTCGAAAGATTCAAAATTAGCAAAACTGAAGATCAAGATTATTTCAACATTTACATAAAGCAAATAGAGTCACTCAGTTTTAAGTTGACTAACTACAAATATAAGGGATAGCCCCAAGCTACTGCAAGAGAGAAGAGGAACAGAATAGTAATATATCTTTGACTATATTTAAGTCAGACAATCTGTACAATTTAAGACTTATGAAACATTTTATTGACTAGTTGGCTTAAATGTGGTTAATTTATATTTGGAAAACTTAACTAAAAACTTAACCAAAAAATCAAGATTTAATTGAAGGTTAGCAAAATTTCTAAGAATTACAAGAAAAACTGATTTCTCCGTTTGCTTTACAGAGGCAGTAAAATTTTCTCGAGACCTCACAGCTTTTTGACATCTATACTTATATGATCGGTTTCCCACTCACTGATTCAGTGATTGGCTCACTCGTCATGATATCTCCGAAACTTTCCGTTCGATCGACTTTAAATTTGACACATATATTTCTTTTATGATGTATACGCTTTCTAAGAAATGATTTTTGAAAATTGACCCTCTAATGGGGTTAAATCGGGCATTAAAGTTTCAATATGTTGGAATAAAGGCGGTTGTGGAAATAAATTTTAACAAGCGGGTACCCGTCCGCATCGCTGGCCGCTTTTGGAAATAAATTTTGATAATATAGCCGTTTCATTTTAAAATGTAAATAGCAGAGATTCGAACCTAACTTTTTCTTTGACGTTTTACAATCAAACAATAATTTATTCAAACATTTCGATATTTCGCCAGACGAAGTCTGCCGGGTCCGCTATTAAAGATTAATGTCGAGATTAAGTTGAAAACTTGCAAAGACTATCGCAACTTTATAAAAAAGTAACTTTTTGCGGTCAGTTTATAGAGGTGATCTTTAGTATAATGAGATCGGTGCAAATTTACAATAATTTCCATTCAAATCCGCGATTCTCCCACCCAATACTAATCGATTGATTAAAGATTACCGATTGAAAGAAATGCTCTAGTATGTTGTTGGTATTTCAATAAAACTTACGTTGTTGTTGTTGATTGAAATGTCGACCCTCTCTCCACGTCTGTTCCATGTTATTTTCCAGGCCGATGGACATGATTCCTGGCGCATTCAGACAGAGATTAGTACAGCAACAGTGCAACTCCTGCCACTCAAAAACATCCCCTTTATATACAATCTATATATATAGAAATGGGGTGAAGCTTACAGGCTAATAGCAGCTTTACTATAACATTCCTTTCAAAATCTGTCATATCACAAAGAAATAATAATAATGAGAGTCTTGGTTAAATTTTCAATCAAACAATAATGAAAATGAGTAGTTATCAGGATAACAATGAGAGATATTAAGAAAAATCTGGACCGTTTTTGTAGATGTGGCAACTGGAAAAGGGCGAATTTTCAAACTGAAAGCGAGCATCATATACGTGTCAAAAGCATCTGTGTACTTTGATATATCAACGGATTGCTCTTCATAGATACTTGTCCGGCAACAATAGTCTACAACGGAAATCATCCCCCTTTACGTGGAAATTTCCAATGTTTAAAAGCACCGAAAAAGAACTTGATTCAAGACTATCAATTTGATATTATCTCAGGCTATTGCTCAGAATAATTGAATGCCAGTGGACTTGAAACAAAGACATTATTGTCGGTAACTTGCACAACACCCTTATTTCATTTTTATGTTTCGTGTTGCCGTTGTAATCGGCTCGAATGACACACGACTTATCCCAGTCTAGCTAGTATAAGCGGATGATTGTCTAAATCAAAGATTTCGTTTTCTTTTGATTGTTTCCCATTTTACAGGTCATCCGAGATTCTTCAATCAACTCTCATGCGGTCTGGATCTAATTTCAATGGCCGGTGAATGGTTGACGGCCACGGCAAATACGAATATGTTCACCTACGAGATTGCACCGGTATTTATTTTAATGGAGAATGTCGTTATGACGCATATGCGCGAAATTATCGGTCCGAATTGGGTGAATGGCGATTCAATTCTAGCACCAGGTAATTAAGAAAGAAAAACACACCAGAACGAGTATCATTTTATAAATCGTTAAAAGTAATAGTATTTTTTATGGATGAACAACAGCTGGTTTGTGTCTGATTCCGAGTATTAAAGGCTTGATTAACATGCAAATCACTCGTAATTCCAACGTCAATAAGTTAGGAAATTTGTAATTTAAATTTTGTGTTAGTTGGATTCATTTACATATTTCGAAAAAATGTTGGTTATTCTTATTTTTCACGTTTATGAAATGCTTTTTTTTTTTGATTAATAGGGTGGTTGTTGGTAAAAATTTGACGGTTTAAGGGTGGATTTTATGACATATTAATGGCACGATTTTAATTATAAACGGATTAAGTGAGAGCGTTAGAAAGTGTGGAGGAAGAAATAGCGCGGAAACTGAAGCAGATTTAAGCTAGTCGGTGTTTTAATTTATAGCCTCTTTATCAAAACCGGACACTTTAAGATTAGAGACGTTAAGCCATGTTTTCGACTGAATATTTTACCAAAAATGTGCTATAATTGGTGGTATAATTTGGCCAGTTTGTTTTCAAAGATGAATAAAATGGTCAATTTTGTAGAATTGCTGTGCCAAAGCTCATAGGCCACCAAACGGAGCAATATTTTCTCGTGTTTCTTTGAAATCTCTCTTTTCAACCTCGAATTTTCTTACTAAATCGATTTTTTATAAATCGATTTATTTTAAAGAGAGAAAAATAGATTTTTTAGTAGATAATCGATTATTTTGATTTCATGTCACATGCCTAGAAGTGTCTACTAAATAATAAACATAAAAACCTCCGCTTATTTGACGTATTCGGACCACACAATTGGAGGAGGAGACTTCCTCCAACTCCTTCTTATGTTGCTAGATGAATTTGATTCCCTGTACATTAGGGTGAGCCAAAATGACTAACCTATGGTTTCAATATGTTGAAAAAAAAATTCTGCCATTGGGAAAAATTTTTAGCTCAATTTTAAAAGGTGGCCATTTGAAATTTCCCATTTAAATAACACGTAAAAAAATTTTTGTCCATTAAAAATGCTATAACTTTTGAACCGTTTAAGATAAAATTTTTATCCAGGCACATTCTTGTAGGGCATTAAATCTCTAAAAAATGCTTCAGAGTTGATTTTTTAACTAAAAAATTCATATACTTACGGGCTATGAAACTTGATGAAGAACAGATATGTTTAGTTTAAAGCTATTTTGAAAATTTTCATTAAAACTGCTATAACTTTTGAACCGTTTGAGATAAAGATTTTATCCAGGCATATTCTTGTAGGGCATTACATTCTAGAAAAAAATACTTTAAAGTTGATTCTTTGTACTCAAAAATTCATATACATACGGGCTATGAAAGTTGAAAAAAAACATATTTAACTTTCATCAAGTTTCATAGCTCGTAAGTATATAAATTTTTGAGTTATAAAATCTACTTTAACAAACCTTTTTAGAGAATTTAATGCTCTACAAGAATATGCCTGGATAGAATGTTTATCTCAAATGGTTCAAAGGTTATAGCATTTTTAATGGACAAAATTTTTTTGAATGTTAATTAATTGGGAAATTTCAAAGGGCCACCGACACCTTTTAAAATTGAGCTAAAAATTTTTCTCAATGGTAGAATTTTTTTGAGGCCATAAATTCGATAGGTCAGTCATTTTGGCTCACCCTAATGTAGGTACTTAGAATTAGCAAGCTACATGGAACGAAATCAGATATTCCTAATCATTAAGGAAAAAATATGCTCAATCATGGATATTTAGAGGAGCCGAACTAGACTTCCAAAGATCTAAAGTTAATTATTTCAAATGCACAGTCATCCAGGTTCGGGCCCTTTTCTCTTACAAAAAAAAACAAACAGAATTTAAAAAAAAGAGCTGGGCGATTTCCCGATCATCCAGTCCGTTCCTGTCCTTTATTTTCCTATGCAAATCGGCGTGATGGGTACAACTGAAGGTTACTTGCATATAAATGCCCTTTGGAACAAGGACCTGAAGCCTCATTTTCATGGTAAATCCGTCCCTGGATTTTTTGACGAGACTCAAAATTGATTTACTTCTAATGAATGATAATTTCAACATTAACATTGTATCTTTGTAAGCTACCATTTAAGGTCATTTCTGGGCGCTAAACAAAGAACCAGAGTATCAATATAATTTTCGAACAATTATTGCCACTTTGCAGTTTCCCTGTGGCTTTCCACTAACTGTAAATCCTGCTTTCTTGCCCCATTATTGTAGCACAGACAGATACATGATTTGGCAATTTTTGTTTGCTTCTTTCTAACCTTCCACGTATCCTCAGTCCTATGAGATGTGATTTTTTGACCATATATGCCTTAGAATTTTATTATTTTTTCTTCTATTATCTCAAAAGCTCCACCAGATTGATAGTTTCCTGAGTGTTCAAGACTCCATTTCCCTCTGAGAATGCCATTTTCAGCCATTCCTGAATCGAGGCAACTGTACATCTTTCACTTTCAGTTTTTCCCTGCATTTTCTCTTGGGCATCTAATAATGCTTTAAATCAAATACTGTGCCTATAAAATTGATGATGAAAACTACAGGAAATAGAACGCCTGTAGAAGAAGACAACAAATATAATAGTCAAGCCGTCCGAATTCCACTAGTTAAGGTGTAACAGACGATTTGTGAAACTGTAATTGTTGCAAATTTCCAGGTGGCTCGATATCGAATCTGTACGCCTTCTTAGCCGCCCGCCACAAAATGTTCCCAAATTATAAAGAAAAAGGCATTGCTACCATACAGGGCCAATTGGTGATGTATACATCTGATCAGGTTGTTATTATCATAATTTGAAAAATTCTAATAACACAAAAAAATGTATATTTATTTCGCAATTTTCCAGTGTCATTATTCTGTGAAATCGTGTGCTTCAATTTGCGGTTTAGGTACCGACAATTGTGTAATGGTGCCTTCAGACATTTACGGTCGTATGATTCCATCCGAATTGGAACGTTTGATACTTGATAGAAAAGCCAAGGGTCACATACCGTTCTTTGTTTGTGTTACATCCGGTACAACCGTATTGGGGGCCTTCGATCCGATCAACGAAATCGCCGATATTTGCGAGAAATACGGAATGTGGCTACATGTTGATGTAACAACTATTTACCTTAGATTATTATATTAATTAATAAAATCTGGTGTGTTGTTATACATTTCTAGGCGGCATGGGGTGGTGGTTTATTACTATCGAAGAAATATCGTCATCCACGATTAACTGGAGTTGAAAGGTGAGAAATTTTGTATCGAATTTGATCTGGCTATACAATAAAATCAATAGATTGTAGGCGTATAGACTCCCTACTATTCAATATAAAACCACTGATAAGCTTTAAAGTGTACCTCAATTTGCATGAAAACTACTTATGGGGTTGCAAAAACACTCTCTTCTCTATCAAAGTGCCGAAAGCACTCAGGGGTGGCGTTAACGCCAACTTGACACGATAATCTCCTAATTGATTCGAGTTTTTACCAAATCAAATCGCTAAACAAAACACGAAATTTGGGGATTTCTACAGAATCAATTGTCGCTTTATAAACAATCCAGAAAAAATAAAGAAATACGTAAATTCTTACGAAACTTTGACGACTAGTTTGAACGGCGACACCAGCTGTTATTTCCCATGTAATCAAGGATTACATTCAACTAGAGAAATCCTGACAAGCTTCTGCTCTTTAGGGTTCGTTTTTTATTAAAACGAACGCTTGTACGATTATCCAGGCTGATAGTTATACAGAGAAAAGTTTCTTTACTAGAATAAATCAAATTCATTTTGTTTGTTAAAAAAAAACTCCAAACTTTACTCTTAATTTGTTAAGTTTAAATTGCGAAAAAAAAATAGCCAAATTAAACTTCTCAACGACTAAGGGTGTTGTTTCGGTACGAACAAAGCCTCAACTTCCATTTAATTCGACTTTTTTGTAGCCTGCAAGTGATTAATGGCAGCGTAATTAATTTGAAAGAGACGCGCGCCATAACCACACACACGCACATAAATCTCTTTCTATATTGTTGGTGTGATTGTTATAATTGTTGATAGTGACATTTAATAAATTTCCAGAGCCCATTCAGTCACATGGAATCCACACAAACTTATGGGGGCATTATTACAATGCTCCACTATCCATTTTAAAGAAGACGTAAGGATTCCAATTTAATTTCAATTCAAACTATTATCTACGGAATCATTCTTATTTTCAGGGATTATTGATGAGCTGTAATCAAATGTCTGCCGATTACTTATTCATGCAAGATAAATTGTACGACGTACGGTATGATACAGGCGATAAAGTGATACAATGCGGCCGTCACAATGATATTTTCAAATTATGGCTACAATGGAGAGCTAAGGTAACCGGTTTGAATGATAATAATTAAAATTGCATATAAGTGGTGTAAAAAAGAGGAATTATTTGAGAAAAAAGTAGTGTTCCCCAGGTGAGGCTCGAACTCACAACCCCGGCATTGCTCACGACTACTGTCTTATAAGTACCGTGCGCTAACCAATTGCGCCACTGGGGAGACTAATACGACAGTCTCAAATTACTCCATTTAAAGATCACATAATTTTTGATAATTTTGTTTTTATTTTTCTATCTTTTATTGGAATTTTTTTATCAATTGTCGTTTAAATATCTACAAACACTAGTAAAAATGTATCATTTTAATGTCGATTGAAGCAGAATTATTTTTACATATCGTTGAGATTTAAATGAAATTTCCAGTGGCGTAGCTTGTTCTGTGCTGTCATGAATTATAAATTAAACTAGATGCCTGCCTAACAATTCTCAATCCCTTGCTCTGTCTCCAAATTTCCGCATATTTTTATCTCTTTTCAACCACGTTGTCTGACTGTCAAGCCATTTCCGTCAGGAGACTCAGCGAATTTTACAAGTTCGAGCACTGGTTCTACCGAACCGTATCATTGGAAAAGCAAAAAACTGGCGTTATAAGTGGGTTAAATGCAAAAAGCTATAATTTTCGCCTTGCCTCGCTTAGTACTTTTCCAAAATAGGTCTCTACAATTGGCAGGTAACAGATTTTCAATGTGAGTTTTACAAAACACGAATACAAGAGCTTAGATAAGTTGCCTTTCCTGTATAAATCGACCAGTAGCGTAAATGCGGTTCGGAATTTAATCGAAAACTTCCCCAACAGGGCGACGAAGGCTTCGAACAGCACATGGACCGCCTCATGGAGCTCTCCGAATACATGGTGAAACGCATCAAAGCACATCCCGACAAGTTCTATTTAATCTTAGAACCGGAAATGGTGAACGTAAGCTTCTGGTATATACCGACACGTTTAAGAAAAATCCAGCACGGTCCACAACGTGAACAAGAACTGGGCAAAGTAATAATAACCAACACACTGATAATTCTCACACAACAACAATAATTTTAAAAAATATTGTTCCAGTTGTGTCCAATTTTGAAAGCCCGCATGATGCAGTCCGGCACACTAATGGTCGGCTATCAGCCGGACGATAGACGGCCAAACTTCTTCCGGAACATTATCTCATCGGCCGCTGTTACCGAACAAGATGTGGATTTCCTGTTGGCGGAAATGGACCGACTTGGCCACGACCTATAAATTATTATCACTATCATTATTAATAATAATAATGATATTGCTGTTGTTGATCATTTCGAATCTAATTGTTTTTTTCGTTGTTACTTTTCTGTTGTTCATATTTATTCACAAAGTTTAATCGAGTGTTGGTACAAAATGTGGAAATTTTAAAGAAACGTGTAGAAGAGAATCGAGAAATTTCTCCTCAATATTTCTATATAGAAATTAAATATCTTGACATATCGTAGTAGGTCTATTAAGAGAGGTTTAGTTGTTGATTGTTGATAATCTGTTAGCTTTTCGGTTGCCTACTGTACACTAGATTTAAGTCAAGGTCGAGTTTAAGGGGGCCTTGAGGAAGGCAAGACGAATCGGTCACTGTTGGCAGAGTCGGCCAAAAGCCGCAGCAAAGCCTGGAATTGTGTGGAGCGGCATTTTATTATTGATTTATAGCACTTTGTTGAAAAATTCCGGCTATTATTAACTTGAAAAAAAGTAGTTTTCATTTTTTTATAATTCTTCTAAAGAAGGGTGCCGGCCCTGACTCTTAGATAGCGTCTTAGATATATCGAAACGATTAGAAAATAGCAATAAAATAATTCCTGCAATTTAGTTTCAACCATTGTCAATTATAATAATTTCAGTCAATTAAAGTATAATTTAATTAGAAACGCCCGCAACCAAGTTTTCGACGCGTATAATTACAGGACTCAGATCCTAATTAATTAATTAATTAATTCCGATAAGACAACCAATTTTATCAACTAAAAAGACATATCAGTCTAGATTATAGTAATTAGTAGTATTAATAATCAATATTGAGAAGAAGAAATTTCATGTTTCTCTTGTGGGTAATTTGTAATGGAATGTGGTTAAAATTTGTGATAAATGATCGTTAATTGTGAAATTATAAACAAACTATATATAAAAAAAAAAGAGGGAAATATATAAATATAACATATACCTATACAGATATAATATATTTAAAAACAATTATATAAAACAACAAATGAGTCTGTTGAATAATGTCCTAAATGTAATATATTTATTTGAATAGAGAATATCCGATAGATCTACAAAACTCGTCTATACTACGTCTAGTCGAAGTTAATCGTCTTGACTTTATACAATAAACGAGTAACGAATAAATTGTTTATCAGCAGTTAGTAACCGACAACCTTGAATTGTTGATTAGGTCACGAACCACTTATCTTCATCAAATAAAGTCAAGTCTGTTCTAATATAATAGCATATACGGGGTAGAACGGGATCTATTTCTATGGGATATTCTATATACCAAAAAAAAAACACTATACTTGTGCGTAGCGTATATTTCTAATAAATGGTAAAACAATGTGTAGCTAACGCAATAATGTTGTATAGATAAAAGATTGTTTATTTTTAATCAATTTAAGCTTTGAGAATTGTTAAAATGTGTGGAAACTTTCAATTGAAAAGAAAACTGCCACAACTATAGATTTGATTTATTGTTTTATGATTTGTTGTAGTTTTAATGATTATATATATATATATATATATATATGAATTGTGTATTTGATGACAACAAAACACAAAAGTCTTCCAATTTTTGTATAAATATACTAATTTTCAAATAGTTGTGATTTGAACAGATTTACTCTATTTGTGTAGTTTGAGAATGTATGTAAAAAAGTTAGATTAATTTAAGTAATAGTTGGCTTATTAGCATCGAAAACTGATTGTAAATGAAATTCAATGTAAATTCCAGTAAATCAAATATATCATGTATATAAGAGCAACTTGGCTTTGAAGTTGATGTAACCGTCACTTTTCTAAACAGGAAAAATAACGCACAGTCATCGCTTATCGAAAAAATTATAAGAAAATTTACATAAACAACCAGTTTCCCTCGTTTGGTATTTGAAAATTTATCAACTGGAATTAAATTTAATATAAAATACAAACAAGGCCTTGAAGAGATTTCAGTATTAGCTAGAACTCTACAGAGTTGATTTCGAAAAGAAGCTACAATTTATATCTTATACAGATAATAATCAAAAAAATGAGTAAAATGAAGAGTTTCATCCAGTATCAGACAATCTGTGATTTTCCAATACAAAATCTGCCATATGGTGTGTTTTCAACTGACAACAATGTAAGTTATTTGTTTAAACAATTAAAAATATGTAAATAATATATGAGCAGTTTTAATAGCGATCGTTAGCTATCTAGTGATAATTTTATCAACTACTCGTCTTACTGATAAAGAAAACTGCAAAATTTTATGGATGAAATAGTATTCCACATACGTTATTGTATCTATTTCATTTTGTATCATAATAGTTTTAAAAAAAATTGAAAGTGCGTAGAACACCGCGCGTTACAAGTGAAACTCCTTAGGATAGAGATGAAGTTCATTTTTTTATTGGTTTATTTTCTTACTATCGTTGCCTGAAGTTTCGATTTCTATCTGCAGTTGTCTCTTTATGCACTTATCTCAAAACAATATTCATATTAATTAATTCATAAATACACAAATCATAAATCGTGGTAGGCCAGGAAATTTTAGTTTCGTTCCAGAGAGTGCTGTACATCCATCAATGCTACCAACTTTAGACCCTAGTGTTTATTTTACACAGTTGGCACCACTGACAGAGAGAGAGAGAGAGAGAGAGGGTAGAAGCGACGCTATAACAACGCCCCCACTCTTCTCCCTAAGCTGTCTGTTAGAGGGGAAAGGTCTCCCTTCACGGGGTCTCGCATTTTCGTTACGTTCCGAACAAATTTACTACCCTACCGCGCCTAAAGAAGTTTCACTTCAAAAAGATAAACGTTACGTAAATATTAGATTACTCGATATTGCCTTATCACTTTAGTGGCGTAATGCAGAATTTTGGAGCCGTACTAATTTAAAATATGCTAGCACATAAAGTGTGATTGTGTTACATAAGAGAGACAAAAAGCGAGCGAGAGAGAGAGAGAGAGACACAGTTGTAAGCCAAGGGTGCTCTCCTGGAGAGCTTAAGTTAGTTCGCATTAGGAGACTTTTCTAGAGCTCCGCAGGGTCCACTACTGTTCTCCTGACTTTGATCCGTGAAATCGCTACTCCCCAAACTGGATCTTGTGCGTTTACGCCAAGTGAATGCATGCAAATTAACTGTATTTTGTTTCCAGCCAACTCCCCGAATCGGAGTAGCTATCGGCAATTACATTCTCGATTTAAGTCAAGTTGCCCATTTGTTCACCGGTCCCGAATTGAAGGATCATCAAGATGTGTTCAAACAGGTCTCTATTGCGCTTGTATTTGTTTAATTAGTGAAATTGATAAAAAAAAATGATTCTACAGCAAACTCTCAATAGTTTCATGGGTCTAACTAAAGCAGCATGGGTAGAAGCACGAGAAACTCTGCAACGTCTCCTATCGATTGATTGCCCAACAATTCAAAAAGACCCGGAACTGAGAGCCAGGTGATTCTTCAATCGATCGTTTTGCAAATCAAATTCATCCCAAATTGGTTTGCAAAAGGTTCAAAAAAATTTGTAAAAGTAAATCATGCTTAGAGCTCGTCTTTTAGGGCTCTTGTTAAACATGCCGAAGCATCGATGCACCTACCGGCTGATATAGGCGACTACACCGATTTCTATTCATCAATTCATCACGCTACCAATGTTGGAATAATGTTTCGCGGTAGAGAAAACGCACTTATGCCTAACTGGTTTGTAGCTATTACCACCAAAATCGCTACAATTTTAAGTATTTCTTTGGATATTTCAGGAAACATTTACCAGTCGGTTACCACGGCCGCTCCAGTTCTATTGTAGTTTCCGGTACACCGGTACGCCGACCTCGTGGCCAAATTATAATCGATGAAGGTTTGTTTGGAATTAACATAAAATAAATCGATATTCACTTCATCCAACTTTCAGGAGCTCCCCCCGTTTTTGCTCCATCAAAATCAATGGATTTTGAGTTGGAAGTGGCATTTTTCGTGGGCGGTAAACCAAATCCGCTAGGCTCTCAAATACCGATCAATCAGGCTCAAGATCATATTTTCGGATTTGTCCTAATGAACGATTGGAGCGGTACTAATTCCATTACAATTCCACCAATATAAAAATTTACTGGGTTTCAATCAAAATTACAGCTCGAGATATTCAGAAATGGGAGTATGTACCTTTGGGTCCGTTCACGTCCAAGAATTTGGCCACTTCAATATCACCATGGGTTGTGACAACGCTGGCATTAGAGCCGTTCCTTGTCGACAACGCGAAACAAGATCCCGAACCGTTGCCGTATTTGAGACACGAGGATAGTTTCAATTTCGATATTACATTGCTAGTGGATATTATACGTGAGTAATTCGAGTATAACTACAGAGCGGAGTGTTATTCCAGGCGCTGGAGGTAGTTGAGTGTGCATGGAGGGGGCGACGCATTTTTTTTTTTTGAAAATATGCTTCATTGACCCTTAATTGATGAGAAAGTGTTTGATGCCAAGCGAAATTCGTGTTCAATTTTTGTTTATAACAATAAATAAAAAAATTGAGTTATCAGCCCAATAATTCCGTAATTATTTATAAAATTTAATATATTATGAACTAAATCGGTAGAATATTTATCACATATTAACTTAGAAGTCAAATATTTATAAGAAATGTTAGTTTTTTCGAATCTATGCTGATTACATGATTTGTTCAAAATTAAGTTTTCTACAAAATTGTTCGATATGATTTTTTCATATTTTGTACCATTAAGGTAATATAATGATAAAACGATAGAATTGGCCGGTTTTTTTTAGTAACAAATGGATTTATTATAAACAAATGCGGCATACGAAAAATATTTGACTTCTAAGTTAATATTTGATAAATATTCTACCGATTTAGTTCATAATATATTAAATATTATAGATAATTACGGAATTATTGACCTGATAAGCCTATTTTTTTATTTATTGTTATAAACAAAAATTGAACAGGAATTTCGCTTGGCATCACGCTTCATGCATACTCAAGTACCTCCAGCGCCTGGACTATATAACTACAGAACGGAGTGTGATTGTTTGTGTTTTCAGCAAGAAACAAGCATTTATCATCGAATGTATGTCGCACGAATTACAAATATTTATATTGGACACCCAAGCAGCAATTGGCACATCATACGGTTACCGGATGTCCGCTACGTCCGGGAGATCTGATGGCAAGTGGTACTATTAGTGGCCAGGTGAGTATTTCGTTTATTTTACTCCCAGATCTATCACGCTAATCAATCAATGCAGGCGCCAGATTCATTTGGTTCTCTATTGGAATTAAGTTGGAGGGGTACCAAACCGATTACGCTACTCGATGGTAGTGAGCGCAAATTCCTAGTCGATGGCGATACCGTCGTCATTAAAGGTATGTGCAAAGGTAACGATTACATTATTGGTTTTGGAACATGTGAAGGCACTCTAATGCCGGCACATCCATTCTGAGCCACCACCAATAAAAAGGAAATGTTTTGTTTTGATTGAAAATACGAATAAACGTTGCTAACTCGGATATTGATTTTTTTACAACCTGTCATTCTACCTTATTTATTATTATTATCCCTTCGATCCGTCCACTTTAAGGTCGATTATAGTGCTAGAATATTCGAATACAAACATTAATAATTGATCGACAATAACAATCGCCCAAAGTAGTGTCAAGGTGAAAGTCAAGGTATTGTGATAACTGTTAGTAGATGTATGTCAACACTGGCAGAAGATGGCGAAATCGGGCGATTCTCAAGACCGCAACGATTTGGTAGCCTGGTGGAGTGTACCCTTATTCGATGGGGTACATACAGTTGAATTCGAGCACGGTACAACCACCGGTAAACGCGTCATACGAGTTGATGGCAAAGTACTTTGTTTTCCGTATCGAAATTGAATCGATTTGCACATTTTGAGAAAATTTTAGGAGATCCTCCGTCGAGATTGGATGTTCAAATTGGTGGGTGATGAACAGTTCACGTTGGGCAAACAACGGGCCAAATGCGAGTTGCGTGTCGATCCGCTACCGTTCTTCGCCTTCAGCTACAGTCTCTACATTGATGGTAAGCCGCTGGAGAAGTTTACAGAGAAACAGTCTCAAAGTACACGATCCTGGGCGGTTATAGTCAACAATAAGCGTTACAGAATCGTTTTAGGTAGGTTATATGCTAGATGAATTCAACTAGGAAAAGCTGAATTTTTGCTCGGGCACGTTACAGAGAAACAAACACTGGACGTTTGGGTTAATGGACAGTTTGTGGAAACTGAGAGTAGTTTCGTTGATGATGGTACAGAGATGCGATTCGAATTCGAAGAGTTAAATGGGGTGATTAAGGCGACTTCAACAGATCGGAAACAAGGTGTTTTGCATCAGTTATTCATTAACGACAGATTAATTGAGGAAGATATTGATTGTTTTTAATTGTAAATTAGACTTTGTTGTATTGTAATTATTATAAATATATTTAATAAAAAGGGAAAAAACGAAAAAAGCTATTTTCCGGTACCGGGAATCGAACCCGAGCCTCCTGGGTGAGAGCCAGGTATCCTAGCCACTAGACCATACCGGATTATAAATACGTAGTTGCATACTAGAATATATGGTAAATAATTATAATTAGCATAGAAATGATACAATTGAACAATCAAAATTACATTAAAAAAAAAAAGTAATTCGCATTGCCACAAATTTCATAACCAGTGTTTCTCAACCACTGGTACGCTGAAAACTACTACAAGTCCCTAACAAGTATTTTTAGTAGTGAAAACAAAAACTAAGAGCTTGACACTATTTCACTTGTTCGAAATAAGGAAGATGTTAGAACGCACAACAAAAATTGTGTAACATTCAACAGTTGATTAAAATTCCCACGTGCCGCTCAAATAACACGAGCAATATCTACCCCCTAATGCGCCGTAAAAGGTATAAACTTAGAAAACAACAGTTTTGTAAAGAACGCATTTATTATTCTTTTTATTTTTTTTTTATAAATTTTTTGTCTTAAATAAAGGGTAAGTCATACAAATCAAGCAATACTGCTTGCATTTGATGCAATTCTGGGCCATAGATCAGCACATTCTTTCGCTACTGGTCCTGTGATAGCTGATCCTTTCATTTCCCCTTTATTATTAACAATGACACCAGCATTATCTTCAAAATATATAAAAACACCATCCTTCCTACGGAACGGTTTCCGTTGTCGTATTACGACTGCCGGCATTACTTTCTTCCTCAATTCTGGTTTACCCTTTTTGACTGTAGCAACAATCATATCACCAGAACCGGCAGCTGGCAAACGATTCAAACGACCACCAACACCCTGTACGGCAATTACGTACAAGTTTTTAGCTCCTACAATTTCAATTGAGTTTTACATTGTAGATAAATAAAAAAAAAAACAAGAAATTGATGTCTACCTGTGTTGTCGGCACAGTTGATGACTGCCCCAACGGGCAAACCCAGGGAGATCCTGAATTTAGCTCCCGCAGAACCACCACGTCCTATAAAATAACACAAAACACATTAATTCAAAACATAACCTCAAATCGGTTTTTCGTATATAAATCGATAAATTTTCAATCATCTTCAAAAATATATTTACAATCTCGAGAAATAAACGATTTAGTTCGATGAGAAACATAATTTTGTTTAATTTGAACAAGGATTATTGAAGAATTTTCGGATTTTTCAAAGAAAACTTGCAACTTACCTCTCTTCGACATTACGGTTTTGAATAGAAAGACTACAGCGCTGTGGGCGTTTGGCGAATTATTTTTCTCCGATTTTTGACAGTAACAGTTTTGAATTTAGGCGGCAAAGTTCGATGTAATTATTTAAACGAATTAATTAAATTAGTTGAAGAAAATTCTTTATTAAATGAAATTAAAATGTTTTTTCTGCAATTATAAATAAAATTACTGCAATAATGGGAAAGAAACTTGAATTTAGAACTTTATACATGCATGGACACAAGAAGTAAAACACTACCAGATCTAATTGTAGCCCGTCTCGGCTGGTCGAATATAAGTGGAAAATAATGCGATATATTACATGGCACAAGTAATTTTTTTCTATGTTCATATGTTGAAGATGAAATGAAGATAAGAAGACTTCTATACTTCCGGCATAATAACCTTGCAAAGTACTAAAGAATAAGGGGTTCTTATTAGTAACTACAATCGTCAAACGGCGTGGGTTGTTGAGGATCGTAATAAAGAGGTGTGTGCTTCCAGGAAATTTAGAGAAACGAACTACACAACAATTCTGCAGGGTTTTTTATTTTTATCAAAAGTTTACTGTTCTTTTATTATTTAAATTACGACTTATGCTTTAAAGGAAACAAAGAGAGGGAGATAGAGAGAAAAGTTAAGCTAACAAATGTCTGCAAGTCCTGGATATTATATCTTCTCCCGACAATGAAAGTGTCAAAAACTGTGTAAAATTACGCTGAAGGATAAGACGATAAGAGTCCTTTATTTTAGCCCTGTGGACCTTAAAGCCTTGTGCAAAAAGAAACATGTCTGCACAGAAGATTATACCATATTCACTGATAGAACGGACTTTTTTGACAGCTTTTGACAGCCTAGTGACCAACTTGATAAAGTAAAATTTCCTTTATTTAATTCTAAACGCAGCTTTTTGTAGCTCTTCTAAGTATTTGGCAGCTTTTTTACCTAATGCATTGAAGAGATTTTCTGTGAGAAATTTTGTTATTCTATTTATTGTATATCGAAGTGGCTTCCGCCATTGCCTAAGAGTATTTATAATTTTGTTTTCACAATTTTTGTATTTTGTAAGTAATTTTGAATTTTGCGCCATAAAACTAGTAACTTATCTAGTTACAAAAAAGTCCGTTTTCTCGCTGAATTTACTACACTCATTTGATAAAGTACACTTGATTTCAAAATTTTGAGCGCAATTTGATGTAGTTCTCTCCTTTTCTCATCTATGGATATCGGAATTCTCCTAAACAAGGGAGAAAGATAACGAGTGTTTTCTTTTGTGGAAGAAACTATCTCAACAAATGAGCACTGCATAAGTGTAATTAGTGGAAATTTTTGTCTCCTGAACGATTCTACTTCCCCTGTCCATGCATGTATATTACTTTAATACTAATAATTTGGCACACCTGATTCTGTCAAATGTTCAAGAAACTGTCAAATTTTTCAAATTTTTGACAATTAGCAACTGTTTTCATTTCGAATTTGTTTCTTTCAGTTTTTCGTAATAATTTCAATTTGATTTCAATTAAAATCAGTGATAATGTCACTAGTTGACCGGATAGTTGTTGAATTAGGAGGTATTACGATAACTACTAATTGATTACATAATAAATTAGAAATCTAACCTCAAAATTATTCAATTCGTTTTTTTTTAGCTCAAGAACCTTGGCCTAAAGATGTGAAACTATTTCAACCGTACGAAGTTGAACAAATCCTATTACCAGATAATGCAAATTGTTTGGCGGTACAGGCATTTCTAAAAATGTGCCATTTAGATTTTCAAGTTGAGCCGAGAGCGAACGCCGAAGCCATGTCACCGACTGGTAAAGTACCATTTATAAAAGCTGGCGCTTTTGTTATCTCCGAATTAGAACCGATTGTACAATTCGTCAATCAGAAAGGTATCACATTGACTGACAAGTTAGATAATGAAATGAAATCCGATATGAGAGCGTATATGTCTTTGGTGCATAACGTAATGGAAGTTGCTGAGGTAAATTTAACGAAAAACCACAAATATTGCACTAATGCCAATAATTTTAGCTGTATGTGTGTTGGTGTGATAAAGAAACGTACAATCAAATCACTTGTATTCGACATGGTTCTGTATATCCTTGGCCATTGAATCATATCCAAAATCGTTTCAAACGAAATGCTGTTATTAAAAAATTGAAAGTATTGGGCTGGTATCAGAAGACACTGAACGAAGTGTTCCAAGAAGTCGATAATTGTTGTCAGGCATTAACTGATCGTTTAGAAGATAAAGATTATTTTTTCGGTGATAAACCCACTGAATTAGATGCTTTAGTCTTCGGACATCTTTTTACAATTTTAACAACACCATTACCGAACAATCATATCGCTAATACTGTACGAAATTATCCAACATTAATCGATTTAGTTAAACGTATAGAAGGGGAATATTTTAAAAGGGACACAAAACACAGTTAATTCGTTTTTATAAGTTTTTTTATTGTTTGTTTATAAATAGTAATAAGCACCTGAAATTAATAATTTTAACAGCTGATGGTTGAGAACCAGAACAGCATTTTGTTGTATTTACAAGAAATAATGCTGCTGTGATTCAGAACCAATAAATACAAACAAGCAATCAGCAATGTTTGTATTTTTTTATTTAATTATAATTATAAATAAACCATCACCTGATCCCTTGTTATTATAAAATATCACGATTATAATCAGTTTTTTTTTGTTCGATATAAACAGGAAATTTTCGAAGAACTTTGGCTCGAAGAACCTTGAGGTAAATTAATGTTTCTTCTAAATAATTAGGCAAGTATATATTTTTTTAACATGGCAATTGAAGATAAACCTTGAAGACTATTAATTATTAAAAAAAAAAAGAAAATTTTAAAATTATATGAGCACTGAGCCGTAAATGGCACCTAACTAATTCAATGGCAGATAATTATTGATTTCAACTGCTATGACTGTAAGCGGTATTCGTATATGGTCCACTATAGATTGAACTGCCCGGATTCGATGTTGTTTTCTTTGTACGTCTTCTTGCTAATAGACAGATAATTACGAAAACAACGCACAACATTAGAATTAATCCGGCTATACAGATACCGATGGCGAAACTTTTCTGTGAGATGCAGATACTATCTTCAGGTGTCTGTAACAAACAAATCAAACAATAACTCGATTTCCTTTTAATTATAAAAATTTTCGTTTGTTTAAGTGAAAGTGCAAATAATTATTGAATGGTATGGTTAACATTCACTTGTGTGGATATAATGTTTCCGTTTCCGTTTATTCTCAATTGTATAATTAATTAGATAATTTCGAATAATTTAGGGAGAGTCACGTTTTTGGTGCTGATTTATTTGCAAAGTGTGACAGTCACGGTGGTATGTGACGGGTAATAAATCCGATGTACTACCATACGATAATCGTGGTCTATACAAGGGAAAATGGTTAATTTACCGTTAGACAAAATGTTTGAGTTCTACAATACCTCCGGGCGGACATTATATAAAAAAACAAATTACCTTCTCACTATAGACAGAGTCATCTTCTTGGCCGGCTTTAGCGAGGTCGTTAGCCTCGTTCACGTACAGTCCACTATAAACTTCGATTGTAGCTGGGGTGCCTTCCATGGTGTCGGCTTGGCGACGCGATCTGGACGAACCGCCTCCGCAATTTGGCGACTATTTCATAATAAAAAAATTAAATAATTACAACAATTTCAATAAATATGAGCAATTGTAAACGGATGAGGTGTCTTGGTAGAATAAGTATGGATGCATTGGACCCTGACGCCCTCCCGCTTGACCTTGGGTGCAACGGCCATCTGCACCTACACCCAAGATTCTAGCAAATAGCAAAAAGACCGAACCGACCGGTTTTGTGTCTTAACAACAACACCAATAAATATATTGATAGGAATATTTACCGAAATATCACAACCACCATCGGCTTTCAAGCACAATTTCACATTACATTGATAATAAACGGATGGGCTGTATGGGAATTTGTGTGCTTGGAATTTAACGGTTGCCTTCGTTCGATCGTTGGAATATTGGAATTGTCCCATAATTTCTGGATCTAATGGACAACCATCATCATCAATTAAGCGTTGTTCACCCCAACCTAAACCATCACGGACCAAACAATCGGTTACCCAAATACCATAGATGTCCTGTTCATCTAAACCAATCATTATCGATAATGGATCGCCGATTTTCACATTTTCGGCAATTTCACGATTTGTCGGATCGCCACTGAATACTTTCATACTACAACCGGGCATTGGTGAGAGAGCTGTTAGGGCTTCGGCTGGCATTAAACTGAAACCAAAAAACGAAAAAAATATCACAAAATCTCTTAATTTACAGTAAATTAATACACTTACTCGACTTTCAAAGCATCATTACTGATTGTATTGTTTCGGGTATTATAACGGCATCGGATATGGAAGCCTCTACCTTGATTTGTTACCAATTTCAAATGGGGTTGTACAACGATCGTATTGAAATATTCGATACCACCATCATCCTAACAGTACAAAATCATTAAGGAACATTATTAATAATTGTAGATTGTGTATATAGTTATTTTTTTGTTATTAAACAAACATCATGCAAGAAAAGAACCTCAAGGTGATGTTTGTAGGTAATGCATGCGATCATCTTCCCACCGATTATTTTTACTCGATCCTCAGTACAGTTATTATTAATTATAAATGTAATCATCGATTCACTAATTACTACACATTTTCTGATTAATTGGAATAATTAGTAGGTACGAGTATTCTAAATTTATTGCGTGTGTTCTATAAAAGCTGGAGTTCATTGACAATAAAATAGAAACAAATTGTCGGTAAATATTAAAATGATTAACAAATCGAGCCATCTATAGCTAATCATTTCATTCCCTTTCTTCCTTGCAGGAAAAATTGAAGAAAGAGCTGATTATGTGTATGATTAAAAACTTTGTGGGCCGCCTTTGGAACAGTGGCCTGAAACGTAAACTTATTTTTTTTATAACAAATCCGAGCCTGTCGAAAAATTAGACACTACAAAATTTTGTAGAAGAAAACCACTATTATCAATCCCTTAAAAGCAATGTTGTAGCAGAAGAATCGTGTCTCCAAGGGCGGATCTAAATTCCCAGGAAAAAAAAGATCAGATCTGGCCAATTTTTTAGCTCTGATAATATATAGTTATACATAATCGTTTTTCATCGGCGATGAAAAAAAGGTCAGTCCCAACGAAAAAAGATTTTATCCAATTACGTATAACTACAAATGATCAGAGCTAAAAATTGGCCAGATCTGATCTTTTTTTTCCTGGGTTGACACAAATCTAATTATTTCAAGGGCTCTAGCTCTCAAGAAAGAACTGATGTTGTTTATATAAATGAAGATTGACTATTGGGCTCCTTTTGGAAAATGGCATATAAAGCTTAAGTTTTATTAGTTTGAAAGTAAGTGAGCTTCTTAGATAGCTAACGGTTTGGAAAACTTCTACATTCCTGTGCCAAGAAAATCTCATAAAAATAACATAATTTTTTGTGTAGACGATACTGGATGAAAAAATATAAATGTTCTAGTGCTTATTGCACCGAAACAACACCTGTTAAGGTAAACTTATTGGCGTCCCTTTCGGGAAAAATTACTGTTTTACCGCCTCCGAAATTATGCCGCTCCAGGCAGTTGCCTGCTTTACTATGACTTCGGGCCGGTTTTAAGAGAGAAAATTTCTGTAAGAGTAAAGTAAGTGCTCCCTAAACGCTTAACACACATTAATTGGAAATTAAGAATCGAATGACGTCTCAATTTCGCTTCCATGGTGCTTAGTTCATGTGCCACTACTGTTTTCTAACCTAATAAGCAAAATTTTCAGGATTATCGACGATTTTCTTAATTTATTGTTCAGCTATAAACCCACTTTTTGAAACTGTATAAAACAACCTGATAAATGTTGATAAACTGTAATATACAAAGTCTCATATCTCCTGAAAAAAAGTTTTTGTGGATGCTCAGAAGTACCTTCTGGCTTCTGCAACTAAAATGAAGTAGCGGAACTGTAAACAGATCCATTGCACAATTATTTCTTTACTGAGAGTTATTTTGCGTCATTTTTTTTGCTTTCGCTGAGTAATTCTAAGTGCAAAAACAGTTTTTCGAAAACATTGCAAAACGGATTTACGTTTAATTTACATAATTTGATGGAATTATTTAGCGGTGACATTTGGCGCCTCAACTACTTACGTTGGCGCTGTTCTATGCAGCTAATTGTTGCGCCATTCATGTAAATTCTCTTGCATAAAAAGAGGTCTGGCAAATAAAGATGGTAATATATTCTACAACAGTAGAAAAACAAAAAAACCTACTGCTTGCGTGCCGCATTTTCAATACACTGAAAACGTTTAAACTGTTGGAATTTTGCCTTAAGTTCCTTTGGAAAACAGTATATTATAAAAAAGTGAAAAAAAAAAGTTAAGTAAACCGTATAGGTATAATCGGTAGATGGCATGTTGGACATTGAAAACAGGCATTAAAATAGCAAAATGAAATGCTTTAACATGTTGACTATCACGCTATATTTGCAATCAATAGCCTCTATAGTTGTAGAGATTGTTAGACCATTCGAGTAAATCTGCAGGAGTCAGTTTTTTTATTGCCATACGCACAGACAGCATGTAATCCGTCCTTTTGCCTTAGAAATGCATTGAATCGGGTGTGGACTTACGTAGCGTGCAGATGGAAATTGAAGGCCCTGATTGTTGAAGAAAATATGTAAATAAAGAACATTATTGTGATTACTTGATTATAGAGTTCTCTCTACAACAAACGCCTGAAGCTTAAGCTCTATTAATTTCGTGGTGAATCCGCCCCTAAAAATACATGAACGCTATGAAACCGGTTTCGAATGGTTAACGTGGAAATACATTATTTTCATGTGTACGGCGATTTTCTCTTATTTATTCCTGCTATGAGAAAACCGGCATATAACGGCACTTTGAATATAATCATCTATCTCTTCGGAAGGAAATTATGATCGGATGGAACAATAGTAATGTTGAAATATTAATGGAAATGGTAATTTTGATGTTTCCATTGTGTTTATACTTTTCTCAAAATTGAAAGCAGTCAGTCGAATATATAAAGTTATCATTTTAATGCCTTCTTTGGAATGGTAATAATAGGGCTACACACAAGACAAAGTAATTCTCTGTTGGTAGAAATTGTTAGAATTGTGTACAGGTATAATTATAGGGAATTCTAATCAGTTATTTGTTAGTTTAAGGCGAAACCAACAAGAGAAAGTAAAATTTCATATGTATATACCTACAAAGAAAGAAACAACGCTTATTGTACATTTTCTTTTTTATTGTCGGTTTTGTTCGTGTTTTTTTTCTCTCTATTGATAGCGAATTGCGAATTCGTAGGTGTTATAACTGTAAAATTATCATTATAAAAAAATACAAAAAGAACAGTTTCGCCTACAACCTCTATCGTCTCTCTAAATAAAACTGAAACAAACAAAAATGGACATGTTGCAAAAACTTGAAAATTTTTAAATACTACTAAATGATAATGAACAATCATTACAACTTTCAGTCGCGAAGGTCGCACCAGTACGTAGGTTGCCCCCTTTTAAAGGTCGTATGTCTGTTCGAATCGAAGCTTTAATAAATATAAAAATTAATCTACTACCAAATATCTGTGAACAAAGAAATCTGTTAAGCAAAACCTTGAATTTATTTTCCAAACTAATTAATAAACCGGATTTCTAGAATACTTCCTACACAATTAATTGTTGTTTTTGAAAATTGTTTGCAAATTTTTTTCGGGGTGAAGCCTCACCTCTTTCCACATGATTTCTCTGCTATTACAACAGTTAATTTTAATTTATAATAAATGTAATAGTGGCATAATCTGTGGTGAATTTCATTGGGCGAACTTTCACTAATAGTGGTCAAACGGGGTATTTATGATGTGATTTTTTCTACATAAATGATTATCATAGTTTATGATTTTTTGACCTTTCAAACTGTGAATGTTAGGAGAGACATTTCAAACGAAACCAAAATCATTCGATAATCACTTTTAGACCGGTTTTGCCTTGTTCTAGTGTTAACAAGAATTTGATGTAAAAATTTTGAAATAGCCGAAAAATATGTTGATTTAATAACAACAAATACGGAAAAGTAGTTTTTTGTTTGAATATCAATAAGAAAATTGTACAATTTTCAACTATCGATCAAGGAAAAACAAATATTTCTGTCCCCATTCCAAATTTCACACTTTATGTAACTTTCTCCATATTGATATGTTAAAAGTTTTACTTTTTAATTACATAAGATGATGTATAAATTAACCATATGCTAGTTTTTTTTTCTTTCTTTCAATCTAAACAGAAGTACCAAATTCGTTGATTTACTGTTGGTAAATAGATGAGGCAATCGCTGTTTTAAATAGTTTTCTTCAAGGTTTTGGCCTCTTTTAACAGATGCGTCAAATATAATTGTGTCAAAACGACGTGACTACGTAAACATCGCACGTTGAGGGTCAACCTTGCTTATTGGTGGTATAGGTACTGCACCAGGTCAATAACTCAACTTTGAGTTGCTGATAAGGCTCAACAAATTACTTTAAACGCAATACTGCCAGATATCAGCGAAGGTGAAGCAATAAAATAGCAGCTGAGCCTATTTAGTGGCCTTTTATCCTTTAGGAGAAGAATAAAATTACTGAAGAATTTTGCAATTTGCTACAGTGCCAAATTTTTTGGTATGTACAAATAATTCAGCTAAAAATATTGCTTGGAAATCTAAGGAAGTGGAAAAAAACACGAGCCCTTCCCCGGGCAACGGAAGTAAAAGATTGAACCGGCATTGCAAGAACAAAATATCGAAAAATCAAATAGGAAAAAGCTAAGGAAGAATGCAACCAAAGTAATGGTAAGAAACATTGTAATCGGAAAACTAAGAAGATGGACTATCCTTGAGACAAAATGGTGTTTTCATTTCTACACTATCTCAATTCCGGTTTTGAGATTATATTAAAAAAAAATGAGAATTAATATCAAGTGACAAACTACGCAGAAGATATTCTTCTATCAATCGTTTAGTTTTTAGCTCATTTGTGAAATTTTGTTGCAGATTGTTTAGTAAATTAGGAGGCATTTTATGGAGAAGGAGACATCCTGGATTTATAGTTGCCTTTCTTATCTCTATCTCACTCGTTTTCACTCTCTCTGTTATCTATACAAGCCACGCCTTCTGATGGTTAAAGTTACATGAAACGATCACTACTACTATACATTTTCTACGCCGCAACTCGAAAAATAGCTAAGAAATTTGTAAGATTTTTCGAGCTGATTCAACTCCAGAATTTTCCTCTTAAATTTGAGTGCGAAATAAAGAACGTACGAAATAAAGAAGTTCGGGATTGCGACAGGCAAAAACTGTATAAATAAGAGGTCAATTCGGCCCTATTACCAATAATTGTAGTGCTAGCATTCCGCTCATATCAGAAACACTATTCACCGTTATTACCCAAGTTGTACATACATTGATTTGTCCTTTAATTACTTGAACTGTCAATTACTCAAGGCAACTAATCATTATTGCAAAACAACAATAATTACTTTACAATGATAGCTCGACACAGTTCGAATTCCGTTTAACAATAAAAAAACATCAACAATTATGGAATTTTCCCCGTCTACCCAATGGAAGAACAAAAATCATTTTGGAAACTTACCAATTCGGTACTCATGGTATTACATCCACGTAATGGTAGAGTGTATTGTACTGGTGCTGGTCTTTGAACCCATTCACCCATACAACTGCTACTTTTTGATAGTCCTTTTGGGTAGATCATACCGTTGAAACGGCCCGAACGTGTATTGATATTGACAAGAATTTCTTCACTATTACATTCAACATGCACATCCGATGCAATTTCCGGTGCATCTACAATAAATAAGAACCGTTAAATTATTTTTGAATTATCCATAATTATTTATGCTGATAATGTTTTGTTAACTAACAACATACAACGTATTGAATGGTGTGTACTTCCTTTGATTGTCTTTTTGATTTTTTTTCCAATTCTTTCTAAAAGCTTTTTAGTGTGATTAGATAACAGGAATTTCGAATTTCCTGTATATTTATACGGTGTGCTTCATTTACAAAACGATCCGCTTTGTTTATAATCTAATGGAAATATAATGCAGATGGAAAAGTCTCTATTGTTTTGCAGAGATCTCAAGTGGATCGCAACGAAAGTGAAAATTTGTTAATGAAACACAAAACATACTCTCTAGACAACATAATTGAGAAAATTTGTCCAGTTTGACCTAGATTTTGCTTTCATTTACTTTGAATGAATAACACCGCCATTTTTAGACTGTAAAAGTTATGAAATAGTCCTTCCCTCTCCTCCCCTTCAACAGATATATTACATTTATTCGTAACATTGTTTAAGGAAAAAATTTGAATTATAATTGAAAATGATTACAATCGATATGAATTGGCAAAAATAAAGCGAATTTCGTAAGCCGTTTTTGAGCACAATCAAGTTTTTATTAATACGATGATGGCATAATAAATCATATTTTGATTTGCTAACAGAGATCAGCTGGCGCCAATTATGGTAAATACAGTAGGTGTCCTTTTATTAAATGTCTTCCAGTAGGTATTCACGCAACATAATTATGAAAAGAGTATAAAACAATATTAATTCTACCTACAGGTTATAACTACCGAATTCAGCGATTTTTAATATACAGTGATGGCATTTTGTTTGAGCGCGTGGGGAGGCACAAATCTCTAAACGGAAAGAGTAAGGCGGACCGATTACTCGCAGAGGGTTTGGACCGAAGAGAGTGAAAGAGAGAGAGTTTAGTATTAAAATCACGATTTTATAGACTTCCTTATTAAAAAACGTAGAGAAACTAAAAATAACTAATGTTGTTGTCAAAGAATTGGCAATAAAAGGAAAAAGTCAACTTACTCAAAATAAAGACTTAATATGTTTTCTTTACCTACGAATTTTAATAATAAATAAAGTGTGATAATTATAAATGGTGCAAAATTGTTTGAGAATTATACTAGTACTTTCATTAGTTTTATTTGAGAGAAAAAGAGATAAAACGGGCACGTTTTAGGTGCAAATGGAACATAAAGAAGTGAATGCATTAGACAAAGAGCATAACTCATAGAACAACAAAGTTTTCGAATTAGTTTTAATTTTTCAAGTTCAAAACAAGGATATTTGAAGTTTCGGGCAAAGAATATTCTAAAAGTGGAGAATAACGAGATATACGTAAAATATTATTAGCCAATTCTTTTTACACCTCTAGTGTGGTTTATTCAATGTACATTTTCTGAAATTCTGGTACTCTCGTTGAGTTCGGCGAAAAATGGGGGCTTCAAACTTAATCTTGCTACTTTAATCATTTATTACAGAATCATTTCGAACGTCCCACACACTTCAAATTCACTCTTTTCCAAATTAAATATAATGTCGCAATCGACAATTTGAAGTGCACATGTGTGCACAAAAGCTTCTACTGTGCTTTTACTTTTTACTGTACATTTTACTTTAGCAAATTCACCTTTTTGCAAATACTTAAAGAAATGCAACAGACCATCGATCACATATTGAAATTTGTCTCATAAAGATGAATTTAGAATGTAAAATCTGTGCCCTTTGAAGTATCAAATGGGCAATACAATGACTCATTGACGTAATTCTATTTTGCATTTTAAAATGTGTCTTTTGCAAATCAAGTTCACCCTTTAATCAATCAATCAAATTCAGGAATAGCTCGAGAACACGGGAAAACAGCCTGGAGCAGCGTAATTTTTGGGATGGAACTTTTTAGTGCCTCCCATGCTTGAGTTCATGTGTAGGGTTTTGCAATGAGAGCTTTTCAAAATCGCTGCTAAATACGGAAGATTTGATCCAGTTTGAAGGGTTATTTACTGGTGGAAGGCGGAAAATTTTCAAATTCAGGCAAAAGAGGTTCAGTTTTTGGAAGATTCTCACAGTCAAAATTTTAGGATAAGAAAAATTGCCTTTATTTTGAAAGTAAAAAAGGCAGGTATCAACTGAAACCAAACCGTGGCTGTTTCTTTTTTTTTCAACGGGACTCCATTTGAAAACTGTTTTGAATTGTTTTAATAATGGATCTTTTATGACACTTTTCAAAGGGACATCAGACGTTTTTTTATTACGGCAAAAAAATTACCGCAATTTTTTTGGGATTTTAATTCTTCTTTATTATCTTTTCGGAAAGGGAAGTTTTCCTGGAGCGCCAGGAAAGCTTAGGTCGGCCCTGATCAAATTCACCAAAAAATGGCATAATTTTCTAATTGCTTTCCATTAAATAGATTCCATCTTTTCTTCTGATAAAAAAAAGAAAGATACTATAAGACGAGGACTATAAATCGTGACAATGACGTATCGTTTTTGGATAAATTTCGCATAAGTGAAAGCGAGACAAGTTGGAATTTTTACAGCCACCTTCACAATTTTCGATTTTTACATAAGAAATTTGTCACTTTAGGTATTTCCTAGAATTGAATCGATTGTCTATTTTTTGTGTTTAAACTTGACAATCACTCCTACTCAAGTCAAGTTGATTTATGCAAACTCTACAATTTAAAGAAAACTTTATAATTCGACTTGATTTGAAGATGAAGATCTCTCGCTGCTATAAACATGCAACTCGTACAACCGATAACAATCAACGAAACTATCTTTTAATCCACCTAAAAAAATATAAATGACTTGGCGAATTCTTGTCGAAAGCGTTTGATATGCAATTAAAATCTTTCTATGCATTCTGGCTGTTCTCACAGATACGATTTGGCGATGATAATGACGTTAAAAGACCGCAACAAAGGTCAAATAATTATTATAAACAATAGTAAGTAAATTGACGATGAGTGTGGTCGTTTTATTTATATTTCCAACGAACATATCCGCCCCTCGAGGCCATTTTAGGAAAACTAGCAATCATCATGTCCTTCGACTTGTATGCCTACCATCATTATCTCTACTACAACTCCCATCCTAATGGTAATTGACCATGGCAAACTTATTATTCTCTATGTTGTCATGGAGCGTTTAATTTTTTTGTTCTTTTATATAAATAATGGTAAGAAAATAATACCACGATCGTATTTTCTGTTGTTTTTATTTACTTCATTATCATCGAATTTTCCTATTTTTTTTTCGCTTTGTGTTATTCTGACTGAATTAATCATATTAAAAACGAAGAAATTAATCTTATGTAGCATGAAATTATTACTTACTTGTTGTTGAAGGGATATTTGCAGCATGGCTAATCGTTGAGAGAATCTGTAAGGAAAATTATACGTTTTGAAAATGGCATAATTCGTGTTAACTGATTGAAAATAGCATGCAATGAAAGTTAATTTATTATAAACAGTTTGGTTAAATTAAAGCGATATCAAGGAGAAACTATTTTTATATTACTCTATGATAAGAAGTTTATAATATAAATATCAACATTATCTCGATCTCTATCACGATCTTAATTATTGTCTTCAACAATTACTTACAATTAGAAGAGTACAACTGATTGTCATCAAAAATTGTATGTAAGAATTTATTTATGAAAAATAGCAGCAATAACGATAAAGATTCAAAGCAGTGCTACAAGATTGCTTTTTTTGTTACTTTAATTCATCCGAGTACCGTTATCTACTTTAATTTTTATGATAGTTGATGTTAAGTTCTTGCAAGTCACATCAAATGACTAAATTGGAAAAAATCTACCGTTTCTTAATCGAAAAGCTTCAAGAATTTCAATATAAAATCTGTTTTGTTTGGATCAAAACGGTATAGGTAAAAACGAGCAAATTTGCGCATATTATAAATTAGACGATCAATTGCGTGTGATCTCAAATTGACTGTTCTTCATACTATAGGTGTTTGAACAATTGGCTAAATTGTCGGAGTCCAAAAATAATTCCAAAATTCGTTTATAGTTTCGAATCTGTCGAGAATTGGCGCGGCATGTTTGTCTTTGAGATTTTTTTTTACAATTACCAACCTAGCGTGACTAGAAAAATTATTTACTTTCGTGAAGTATCACTTATTATTTGTTGCCTCATTGGATTCTAATTGACGGGAAATTGTTTCAAAACGTGAAGATCACGTCAACTAGGGCGAACGAGGCCAATGTCCTGGACTGATTGAGTGCAATTTTGCCGATTTTCCTAGCTTTTTTTATACGTTTTAAACTAATCATAAGCCTCCAAATGACAAAAAAAATAAGGCTCAGTTGTTAATTTGTATAACTGTACCTATGCGGGACTTTCGATTTGATTAAGACTCTAGATTAGATCAGGTCAGATCGAAATCAAACACCGATCTTCAAAGGAAATGGATAATTTTCAAAATAGTCGAGAGGAATCCAAAATAGAGTCTACTGAGACCGTTTAATTTTTTTGCAAAAACCGTGCTCACGTACAGAACTTGTGCAAGAAGTTAGATGAGCATATTTTAATCGACTGATCAAGAACTGAGTTTTGGATCAAATACATTACGTGTCACCGCTCTCGAAAGTGTTAAAAGATTGAAAATATAATATTATAAAAAAAATATTGAAAATGGAAATAAAACTACTTAGGAAGATAAACGGTAAAAGCACTCTTGCTAGAATCCGGAGACGAGAATTTCAAATAAAAACAACTAGAACCGTTCATGGCAAAAATGGAAAATAAACAAACTGGTATGGCTGCATACCGGAATGCATGACGACAGATTAGTAAAAGAAGTGTTGAGAACAAAAAGATTAAAAAACAACACATCAAGCAAAAGCACAACATCGAGTAAAACAACGAAATAAAAACTACTGCTGTAATGGAATTGACTCCAGCAACGTCTTTGTACTAAACGAAAACAACCAAAATTGACGCTTTTACATTTTCAGGGCGGTAGCGAAGACGGACTGGACATACAGATGATCGGGCAATCTCTTCGAGAGTCGCTGTTCTTTTTGTAAAAATATTCTTCCTAGTTTGTTTTTTAATAGCTGCCTAAAGCCCAAATCGTAGTGTTTGTGAGCTTTCTAACTAACTGCTAAGACACCTAATACTGTGTCGCATAAAGGTTTCATAGATTTGGCAACTTTAAGTTTCAGTATAGTCCCGGTAATCCGGGTCCCATAGATTTAAACTGTAGAGTGGATAAACCAAAAACAAACTACATTATTTGAGCACTAAAATCTGCTAATAGTAGACTTTTTCGTACTCCAAATTTATTACAGATCTTTATAAAATGATATAACGTACTTAACAAAAAGAGATCGAACTTATATTCCACTGTAGAGCAGAATTTTGTCGAAGAGGAATGAACGAAGCTTTGCTGAACAATTTTGCGCCTTATCGATGGAGGTATTGAAAACATTTCGACTCGTATTGTTTCTACAAATGATTAGTGACAATCTAATTGAAATAGTACATTGTGCAACTAGTGCGTGAGGTTGTCAATTGCACACGAGTGTGCAATTGACAAACCCGCACGAGTTGCACAATGTACTATTTTTTATTACGAATGCGGCAAAACCACAAAAAGAAAATAAAAATTCAAGATTAAAAAAATTGAAAGTGCGTGGAACGCCGCGCGTTAGAAGTGAAACTTCTTAGGTTAGAGATGAAGATCATTTTTTTCTTGGTTTATTTTCTTTCTGTCGTTGCCTGAAGGGTCGTATTTGTTCTGTTAGTTCTGTAGTTGTATTTTTCGGCATTTCGGTTATCTCAATTTAACGCCGTTAATTAATATTATAAATATAAAAATTATAAATTCGAGTAACCTTTGAAATTTTAGTTTCGTTTCAGAGGGCGCTGCACATCGATCAATGACACCAACTGTAGACCCTAGTGTTTTTTTTACACAGTTGGCAGAACTTACAGTATAAGCGACGCTATGGGCAACGACTCCACTCTTCCCTCTCAGCTGTCTGTTGGAGGGGAAGTGATTCCCCTCACGGCGTCTCGAATTTTCGTTACATAGGGAAAATACATTGAAAAATATTTACACCCAAGCGCGGCTAAAGAAGTTCCACTTCAAAAATTTATTAAACATGTCAAAACTATAAATGTCATTCCTAGAACGGTTTCCAACGGTCTCCATAAACAAACTTCCCGCACGCAAATCATATTATTATGTCACAGCGTTTGCAATCTACTACTTTCAGTACGAAACTGCGGGCTGAAAGCTAGCACTTTCGCCGCATGAGTAATAAAAAAAAACAACCGCCGCACAGTGGGGCAAATCGTAAATCCAGCGGGACAAAAGTCCAAAAATCGAGTTGACGATATGCTGTTGAAAATGGCAAAAGTTTTGACAGGTAAGGTGTAGTCGTCTGAGGAACAAATGAGTAATCTAGAGATAATGATATATAAACAGTTGACGGTTCTAAAGAAACATCTCTTCACCAGGACAAATTGTCTCGAGAAAACGGTTGTATTTGTTCAGCTGCCGGCCGATAAGCCCGTCCGAATTTTATTGCGTTGTGTTTTGAACTTGTGGCCTGACCATAAAGTCCAGTCCAGACGGTAAACGTTGTCAATTGTTTTTATTTAAGTTTCACGACAATTAATTTTTCTTCTGTACTCTACTGTATTACATAAATTTAAAATCTGTGGGTCCCAAAAGATCACCTGATAGTCTGCCCACTAGAACAGCCTGCACACTTTTGCTCCTTTTTCTTTATTGGGAAATTTTAGGACACCAGCTTCAATGAAGTAAAAAAATAGATTTCTTGTAATTTTGGAGCACAAAACTGTTAATTTGAAACTCGAAGCACAGTGCAAATGAACTGAGACTAGTTGAGAACTATTCAGCACCATAAAAAATGTGTTCGACGATATTGAAGATCTCTATAGGGTGCTTTAGTAGCAGTCTTCATCATGTTAGATACCTACTTCTTCACTGAAAATTTCTTTTAACGTCCGAAAAGTGTAAAGCACACTCTTGAGGCCTAAAGAATAATTGTTATGATTTCAAGTCATAACGCTATTGATGACATAACTTCCCAACTTTTGTTCTACTAGATTCACGATCTGCCTCACTGTGCGCCGGTTAATTGTGTTCGTATATTCATCTTTGTTTCAAGTTTGATTTCAAGATAATCTACGGAGCGGATTTTGACTTTTCTTCTCGTCAGAACAACAGTAAAAAGGAACAGATGTTACAATCGGAAAGCTGCATAAGTTTTTTAGAACTGGACATCGAGAGCACGTTAGAGATTTATACAGAATACTGTTTTCTAGATCTAGTACTATAAATTTCAACATTATTTCGTATAGAGGTTTTCTAAGAATTATGATAGATGACTTTTAACTCTTATAAAGCAACTTGTTTCTGTACTTTGTTTCATAACCAATTCTGATGTCTGGAAGGGCCCTTTTAATAGTCCTCAAATTCATTCAAAGCCGATCCTTACGAAAAAAAGTGTAAATTTTTAGATGGTTAGAAGTCCAAGTAAGCAATTTGGAACAACTCTGACCAAGGTTTTCACAGTTAAAGTCAATAAATAATGCAAACAGTCGATTGAAAAAAAAACCCAACAACCAAATTTACATTGGTTTTTTTCAATTATTTCCAACACATTACAATATGCAAGCGTTTTTTTCTCTACCTTCTGTTTTCAATGGAAAACAACCTTGGAATTGTATTCGAATATAAAAATGACGTAATTGACTTCTCTTGCTTTTACTCTTATAAGTATATACCACACTTTTACAATAATGTCTCTAATTTTAACGTTGATATTTATGACTCATTTTAGTGCGAATTAAAAATTTGAAAATTTACACTTACCACAATGAAGAGAACCGAATGGATAGGGGCGACGTGGCCGATTGATTGTCTTACAATCTGAAAACAAACAGAAAGTCCTCGTTTATATCCAAAATTAACAAATTTTCATCAAATTGAACTGAAAATTGCCTTCTTCGATTATCAGCAGATCTAGAGAATCACACAACAAGGCCATCATGATGCAGCCGTTGCAAGACCTTGTCACTGTTTCAAAGATGTTCAATTTGGATTTTATCGATTAGACCAATAATTAATAAGCAAAACGAACAGTTTAATTATGAAATAATTGAATTATTTCAACAACTGTGTCATAATTGGACACGAAAAAAAACACGGCCTTTAAAAAGTTTGTCGCTTTATGTACCGTTGAAATCACCAATATTACCAAACTTACCTTCATTTCAGATAATTGTTTAAATTACAACAAAAATATCACAGTAATTGATTTAATTATGGATTGGTTGCGTACAAGTCTGATTTAACACAGAATTTTCACCTGTTCATATTCTGTTGACTTAAAACACGTAGAATTAACAGAATCAAAAAATTAACACGTTCTTTTTTTTAGTTTCAATTATAATTATTTCGATTATTTATTTAGTTGTTTATTTATTATCATTATTAGTGATTGTCGAATAATTCATTTTGTTTTAGAAAAAATGAAATTCGATCGGTTTCGAAGAGCCACACCGCCCGCTCACCAATCTTAGAACAAACTGACTCCAGCGACTTAAGTCACTGGCGATCGCCGATCGCTTATAGAAAGCAAAAGCGGCTCAGATGGGGGCGGACAGTGACGGTGTGAAAATCGGGTGTTTTATTATTTTTGTTGAAGAATCCATAAAATTATTCAATTTTTCGAAAATTCAAATAAAAAATCTTTATTAATCCTAATTAATAATTAAATTAATTAATAATACAGTCGAATATCACATAATGCTTTAAAACAAGCATTTTTAATTAGTATTATTATTAAATAAAATTTATTTTGGTACAACTGAAACGGCCACTTGATCAACAGCACCAACAACTTGTATTAAAACGGGTTTAGTTGCAACTGGTGGTATCGTTGTTGGCCGTATTGGGGCGGGTGCTGGTACAATTGGGATGTTTGTTGTTGTTGTTGGTTTTACTATTGGAAGTTTTGTTGTTGCTGTTATTGGGGCAATGTCTCGGCGACGGGTTTTCGGCGAAATTGGCACTTTATTCTGTAGTGTCACCACTGAATTCAATATCCTTTCAACTTCATTCACTGAAACCAAAATCAAACAGAACCAACAATAAATTAAGGCTGAAGTCTTCGTCTTATATGTATAGATATAATAATCGTATAAAAAGTAGCAGAGAAATGCCGGAAAAACTGATGATCTCCGGTCCTATTCAATAGCATTGAATGAAATCGGTAAGAACAATACAGGTGGATAAATTGAACAAAAGATTGGGCTTTCTTTGACCACCAAAATTTCTGATGTAGGTGGTTTGAATATATGAGAAAAATTACAGTAACTATTCAAATTCATGCCGTAGCTTGACTACTGAATTTCAAAAGTGACTATCATTTTTTCAGACTTTCAAATTATCTACAAGAACTAATAAATTATTATTTTATGTTCTTGTTTTATTATTATGACACACATGAGATTTTCGACAGGGGCGCAAGGAAGATCAGGCAATATCCCGGTTAGGGTGAGCCAAATTATTAACCTATCGAATTTATGGTCTCAAAAGGGCGCATATGTTGAGAAAAAAATCTCCCATTGGGAAAAATTTTAGCTCAATTTTAAATAGCACGCAAAAACATTTTTGTCAATTAAAAATGCTATAACTTTTGAACCGTTTAAGATACAAATTTTATCCTGGCACATTCTTGTAGGGCATCAAATTCTCTAAAAGATGCGTCAGAATTGATTTTTTTAACTCAAAAATTCATATACTTACGGGCTTTGAAAGTTGATGAAAAACAGATATGTTTAGTTTAAAGCTATTGTGGAAATTTTCATTAAAAATGCTATAACTTTTTGAACCGTTTGAGATAAATATTTTATTCAGACATATTCTTTTAGGGCATTAAATTCTATAAAACAATGCTTTGAAGTTGATTCTTTTAATTCAAAAATTCATATACTTACGGGCTATGAAAGTTGAAAAATACATATCTATATTTCATCAACTTTCATAGCCCATAAGTATATGAATTTTTGAATTAAAAAATCAACTTTAAAACACCTTTTTAGAGAATTTAATGCTCTACAAGAATATGCCTAGATAAAGTTTTTATCTCAAACGGTTCAAAAGTTACGGCATATTATTTAAATGGGAAATTTCAAATGGTCACCGACACCTTCTAAAATTGACGTAAACATTTTTTTTCCAACATATTGGCCCTTTTGAAGCCATAAATTCGATAGGTTAGTCATTTTGGCTCACCCTAATCCCGGTGAATAGCTGCCCTTTTTATAAAAAAATTTTGTTTCTTGAGTATTTTTGACGTAAAGATGATGTCAAGAACCTGGACCACAATCTATCTAACTTACATATTGGATGTTTAACTTTACGATTATTGCGGGCTTTAATTATCAAATCTTTGAGTGCGGCAAATTTATATTTGAAAATCTGATTTTCCCTCATCAATTCAGCATTCTCATCTTTATAACGTTTCAAATCCTCCTCCATCCTCTGATGTTGTTGTTGTTTCCTGCGTCGACATCTCGACTGTGCGGCACGATTCATTGCACGCAATTTCTCGCGCTCTTCAGCATCCTCCCAATTTTTCTCCTTAATATTATTCGATTTCGATTGAACAATTTGTTTTGTTTTATTCGATTGTACACCATTTGTTCTCTGTTTATCATTCGATTTCTGTGGTATATTCGTTGAATTATTCTCAATCTCATTATCCGACCCAGATGTATTGATGACTAAATCGTGCGTCTGATCACTATCGTACTCATCATCGCTTAGATCAATTGGTACACTAACAAAACAGAATTCATTTGGTGGATGTACATCGACTGTTTCATTTGTGAATTTCACCGTTTGTTCGGTTTCAACCGGTGGAAAAATATGTGGTGTATGTAACGTATCGTCGTTGGTCTGTTTTGGTTCCTGTGGTATATGCCATGATCGACCAGATTCGATTGCTTTTTTAAAAGTTTCATCAAACGGATTGACATTCTGTAAATCTTGAAATAAACCAACTTCCTCACAGTTCCGTATAAATCGTGTTGGTGTCGGCGTTTGGTCAGCTGTAACAATTTATATAAATAACAACAAATCATAGAATTATTATTACAAAATTATGCAATTAATTTGCTAAATACCAGTATCCGAATTCTTATAAGCTAATCCTAAATTTAACATCAACTCATGCTTTTTGGTGTGCCAATTTAAATGATCCTCATTTGTGAACGTCATATCACAACCGTTCATTGTACAAGCAAACGGTTTCTGTGTAAGATCCATAATAAATTAGATAGAAATTAATCGAAATTATCCACAATTTTTTAGGTTAACTATTTTCAACATTGGAATTATGTCTTTATTAAGTTGGTGATGAAAATTACTAAAGTTGCATAGAATTTGTGTAGAATTCTGACACTAGGGAGATTTTTATATTAAGTTGGTATCGATTATCCAACAATTTAGGTTATAATTTATAAATTTTATTGAATAAAAATAACTTATCAATTAAATTAATAAAATGTGTCTACCGAATGTACAACGTGTTAGGAAATTATATAAAACAATTTTAAAATTACATCGTGGTCTACCGCCAGCTTTAAATGATTTAGGTACGAAATATGTGCGTGATGAATTTAAAAGACATAAAAATTGCAATAATAAAGAAGCCGAGATTTTTATCAATGAATGGACTGTATTTAATTTAATAATTAATGTAATTATTTGTGAATTAATTAGGATCTAATAATTGCAGGTGTATACGTTATCTTTAGCTGAACAGTTGGGATTAAAAGGACCAAAGAGCGGAACATTATTGGGCCAACAATTATCCGAATCGGATTTACGACATTTTCGTGATGAACAGATCTGTCAGTTGTACGAATTATTACAAGCCACAAAACAAACAGACAATGATCGATAGTTGTTGAGCGATTTCTAGGGAAATTAGTTAATTATTGAACTTAATTTAATAAAATCTGAAGATTTCGTTGCTTACAGTTAAATTCATCACATTTAACGCCCATAGTCTATTTTTGAAGGATTCTAGACAAAGTATTCCTTCCCCTTAATTTGATTCTGACAAGGATCAGACCTGGGGAATCTACTTGAACTGCTTCCATAAAAAACTACCTACCTAAACATTCAGTTTCGATAGTCTTCTCAATTATCCGGGGCTTTTTAGCGAACCTAGGAGGACTTGTAAATATGCCTGTCCAGAAATTTGGTAGACATTCAAATTTGCAAGGTATACATTTTGGATTTATACGGATTCGTTTCACTGAACCCATCAATTTGTATTCCATGTAATTCTCCATATCTTCTTCCAGCTGAAAAAGCAAAGCAGGCCAGTAAGATGAGAATTGCTTTAAGGCCCAGATTGTATTTAATCCGGCATTGACAATTTTAAATACATAACCTCGTCTATTTGCTACTGTTTTATATCGTATCGCAATTATATTGAAAAACTTACATTAAAGTGGCTCTCACAAAACCAAAGTCTGGTTTTAAGCGATAATAAATGTGGATCTCTCCGTGCCATTTGTAACCACTTATTCCTCATTTTCTTCTCGAGTGGTACTCGAAAAAATAATTTTTCTGGAGTTCGTAGACTGGAACTACCACAATATGGGACTGCACACCACTTATAAAATGTCATTTTATTAACAAAAAATGGAAAACCGAAATAAATACAATGCTACTTGTAAATAGACTTGTTTACAGCAGTTTACAGGTGTTGTGACGTCATACAGTCAACGTCATAACGATTGAGAGTTTTGGCGCCAAGAAAATTAAACTCGCCTTTTTTACTATTTGAACTTTAAAATATCTTTTACGGTATATCATTTTTTTTCGATTAGTGAAAGTGGGAGAATAGCACCGAGACAGATAAGAAACAGAAATGGCGAGAAAGCGAAGAAGCAGAAGCAGCGAAAGAGAGAAGCAGAAGTAGCGAAAAAGAGAAGCAGAAGCAGCGAAAGAGAGAAGCAGAAGCAGCGAAAGAGAGAAGCAGAAGCAGCGAAAGAGAGAGGCAGAAGCAGCGAAAGAGAGAAGCAGAAGCAGCAAAACAGAAACAGAAGCAGTGTAACAAAGAAGCAGAAGCAGCGAAACAGCAAGATAGAAAATAAGCAGAAGCAGCGAGATAGAGAAGAGGCAAAAGCAGCGAGATAGAGAAGAGAAAAGCAGCGAGATAGAGAAGAGGCAAAAGCAGCGAGATAGAGAAAAGGCAAAAGCAGCGAGATAGAGAAGAGGCAAAAGCAGCGAGATAGAGAAGAGGCAAAAGCAGCGAGATAGAGAAGAGGCAAAAGCAGCGATATAGAAAGAGAGAGGGCATAAAAAGAGCTAGGGACAATTTTCCAAGGATTGTGTCACATAAAGACTTGGTACTTTACAAAAACAAAGGAGAATGTATAAGAGTATAGAAAATCTGTCAATTATAGAATAAGTACTATTAATTAAAACTATCTGCATTTAGTTAATTAAATCAATTAAATAATTTAATCCATTTGATTAGCTAAATCGATGTAAAACTTTTAATAAAGGCCCCAGATTGATATTTGCAATTAATGTCGATAATATTCACCGTTACATTCATCACATTTAATTTTTGTTGCTGCTATTGCACTATGTGCGCTTCGTTGTCGTTTACGTTCTTCACGTTCTTCATAATCGGCAATTTGTTTAGCAATCCAAGTATAAAAATAATTAATTAATAATTTCAATCCTAAACTATTTAACGATCGTCCAGCAAAATACGTTTTTGATGTAATTTCAAAAATCTGTAAAGCTCTTTTACCAAATTCCATTGAAAATTCTCCAAAAACTGGATTCTTATAATTATCATCGCCTGTTTCCAACCATTTTTGATATTGTTTCTCCATTTGATCAACAGATTGTTGTAACCATTGTGTTACCATTAGAAATATTTCAAAATATTGTTGGTGTTTTGGAAAGATTATGTCCAAAACATCTAAGAACGTTGGACAATTGCTTGTTAGATAATCTATAAATGTATGGACGGTATTTATGATTTTATCTTGAATATCATCAGGTGATCCAAGAAAGATACGTGCAACATTAATTGATAATTGAATTAGATCTTGTGTTGTGAAATTTGGACAAAAATCTCTTAATTTTAATTTTATATTATTTACATGAACTGGTGTTGGTTGTTCCATATTTGTTTTATTGAATTGTCGTAAAAATGTAATACGTTGTGTTTTATCAAATGATCTAAATGTATCCATATCAATTGGTATACCATTCAAACAAATTTCACCATTATTAGCTGCAAATTTTATATTATGTCGATTCATATCTTTATTAGAACGTGTTAATGCAGCAAACACTTCATCACGATTTTTTATATTACGAATTGTTGATATAACTTCAGCTTGACCGCTTCGTACATCACCATTTTGTTTAATAGTTTCTTTCAGTAATTTATTAAACGTTTTCCTGAAATTCATCATTATCTTAACAGACTTATTATCAACGATTAATATTCAAAATGTTGGTAATTATGGGGTTAAATTGTGGGCCAGATTAGCATTTGCAAAATGGCCCGGGCTCTAAACGACAGCTCCTATATATTAGAAGAAAGACTCCCAAGAAACAAAACATATAACAAAAAAAAACAATGACCTAGGCCAGTGCTTCCCAAAGTGTGGTACGCGTACCCCCTGGGGTACGCGAAGAGTTTGAAGGGGTACATGTGGCACCGGGCTTTTGCTACGTCTGGTGCAACAAGCGACTTATTATTATTATTATTATTATTAAACTATATGCATTTATTACGAAAATTTTAGAAGGGGTACACATATGTCGAAAGTTTGGGAAACACTGACCTAGGCGATTGCCCGGTCATCTTTGTAGCCAGTCCACCCCTGCAGGGAACATTTAAGATAAAGAATAACTTAAAACCGAATTCTTATTGTGTGCCCAGCAAAAATATGGATAATTTCCTTAAGACTTAAGTTAGAGGAAAGCATCGATCGTAATCTACGAGTAAGCCGAAACACTAGCTATACCAGGCATCGAAATTTGTGATCGAGGATAAGTGTAGAGGCATAATTCGTATGACTCGGTAATAAAATCAATTCATCTACCTGTGTCGGTTGCTCCGTAATGAATCCTGAATGTCCCTTAATGCATTCGCTTGGGATTCCTCAATAATTGAGCCAGCAGTACGGAAGCTATACAAAGCATGCCCAAAGAATAGAATTGATGAACCAAGTTGTACAATACTTAATAATGAAGGTGTACGATTTTCTGTTATCCATTGATTTATAACATCATAGCCTGAATTTACAATACCAACACCACCTGCTGTAAGATTAGCAACATTTATTACATTCACCACAGCTGTAGCACCCTATTTTCAATTTATAAGAATTATTAATAATTTTGAATTGAATCAATTTAAAAAATTCTACTTACACTACCAATTTGAAAACCACGTGTAGCTAATTGAGCTACAGCCATATTAGCGCCAGCACCAACAAAGCCTAGAGAGCCTGCTATAATATTAATATAAGCACCACGTGCTTCTGAATTCGCAAAACTCATACTCTGCAATAAATCAACAATAAATTTCTATAAGATGAAAAAAAAAACACGACTGAATATTACTTCTCTATGCCTTGAACGATCCACTAGCGAAATAGCACTACGTATTAACGAATAGGTACCAACAGCGGCACCAGTAACACCGGCAGCAATTAAAGCAACCGGTCCCACAGTAATTGCTGGTATTGCAGCCGCAATAAATACACCACCGGATGCAATACCGGCTACTGTACTAGCTATATCGACACCTTGCAGAACTTTCACATCAAGTCCACATGCTGGTGATAAATGGCGCTCTATTAAAACATTACCATTTTCATCAGATTGATAACGACCATTTTTTGGTAATACCATACAACATTCATGTAATTTATTATGTGTAATATAATCAGTCCATGATTGATAAACACGACCAACATTATCAATAAATATCCGACATGGATTTGGACTATTTTTACATTTTCTTAGAACAAATATCGGTAATGGTAATATATCAGTTTTTGGATTGTAATCTTTGTATTTTGCTTTGCGTTCGATTTGTTCATTTGGTAGTGGTTCAATACAAACATAGATAAATGAAATAATCACACGATCTTTCCATTTGGCTATTAGATCTGCAAATTCAACATGTACAGGGTGTTATTTGTAAATGTGGTCGGTAGTAGAGATCGCCCATTAACCGTGAAGCTACAGAAATAAAAGTGTCAAATATATAGAGGATGCCGGACACTATAAACTTTCTACCCTGACGGAATAAAAAATATGATAAAATTAAGAAAAATTCGAAAAAATCGTATGAAACGAAAATTCATAAAATATCATCGTTTTTCAAGAAAAAATATGATTTATTATGAAAATTTATGAAATTTTCTGAAATAAAATTATTTTTTATGAAAAACTAAGGATTTTTCTGAAAAACTATGTTCACAAAATATGAAAAAATATGAATTATAAAAGTGTATTTTTTTTGCACTCTGATTTTCTATGAAAAATTATGAATTTCTATGAAAAATTATGAATTTTTGTGAAAAAATATGAATTTTTGTGAAAAATTGTGAATTTTTGTGAAAAATTATGAATTTCTATGAAAAATTATGAATTTTTGTGAAAAAATATGAATTTTTGTGAAAAATTGTGAATTTTTGTGAAAAATTAAGAATTTTTGTAAAAAATTGAGAATTTTTGTAAAAAATTAAAATTTTTTGTATGAATCATGAAAAAATTTGACAAAATATGAATTACAAAAGTGATTTTTTTTACACTCTGATTTTCTATGAAAATTTATGAATTTCTATGAAAAATTATGAATTTTTGTGAAAAATTATGTCTATGAAGCATAAAAAAATATCAATTATAAAAGTGAATTTTTTTTGCTCTTATTTTCTATGAAAAATTATGAATTTCTATGCAAAATTATGAATTTTTGTGAAAAATTATGAATTTCTATGAAAAATTATGAATTTTTGTGAAAAATTATGAATTTTTGTTAAAAATTATGAATTTTTGTAAAAAATGAAAATTTTTTGTATGAAGCATGAAAAAATATGAATTATAAAAGAGATTTTTTTTTCCACTGATTTTCTATGAAAAATTATGAATTTTTGTGAAAAATTATGTCTATGAAGCATGAAAAAATATCAATTATAAAAATGAATTTTTTTGGACTCTTATTTTCTATGAAAAATTATGAATCTATGAAAAATTATGAATTTCTATGAAAAACATGAATTTTTCTGAAAAATTATGTCTCTGAAGCATGAAAAAATATGAATTACAAAAGTGAACTTTTTTTTGAACTTTTCAAAGAAAAACTATGAAAATTTATGAAATGATGTCCAAATCTACGACGTTTTTCATAAATTTTCATAGTTTTTTTTCCGCCAGGGTAGCGCTAGTCGAGAAATACCAAAAATTCCATACAATTGTGTTATAGTTTGTGTCCATCAAAGCAATTATTAAGAATGTTCTCGATGCATGAAATTCTAATATGTTTAGTCACGTAATACAATCAACATTCAACATTAATTGTTTTTATGGGCACAATTCATACTGCGAGTAGGTACTATTAATATTCTTTTGTTTACATTACTTATTATTTTTCCTATATAGAAAGCTTTCGTCGATAATTATTTTGATGTGCAAAATAATTAAAAGACACTTGGGTTAAATTTTCCCTATTTCTCGATGAGCTAGAATGTGGCGAGTGTTTCTTTGACACTTTTATTTTTGTTGCTGCATGGCTAATTCAGGAGAAAACACCCCAAATTCCCATTATAAATGAAATTACTATTTTCAGTGATGATAATTTCGTAAAGGCGATCCATTTCTTTCTTCTCCTTCTCATCATAACCACTTTCTTGTTTCGGTGGTCCAAACAAAGCATAACCGATTTTATTTTTTAATGAATCATGTTCTCCATAATCGAAACTATCATAATCACGATCACCAAGCAAATCTAACATTAATTGCTGGAAATTCTCGGATCTAACAATAATAAATTGAATAAAAACTGAATCAAGTTCGTGATTAATGCGGTACATGCTGTTTATTAGTCGTCCCATATTTTTACTGATAAAACATTTTATTCACTAGTGATTGGCAAACCAAGACCTTCCATTTGCATGCATCGCATCAATCACTTACGACTGTGAAATTAATGGAAATAATCTTACCCCATATCAGTCTCATTGGTATTCTCTTGTAAACTCTCTTCAACACAATTTTCGTTGTTTAAAAATTTTTCAGCTTCTTTTAATGTTGTCGAAATATCAGAATCAGAAATTTTACCTCTCATACATGAATAAATACTAATTGAATCTTTAATAGGCACAATTAAGAAGGCAGCACTCGTTTTCATTTCAATAATATTGGTTAAATTCGATAAATCACTTATTTGATTCAATTCAAATTTCAAAGCATCTTTATACTCATCCTTTTCCACATCCCATCCCAATAGAAAGAAATTATTTGTTGATAATAATGTTTGCATATCGTCTTTTACCAAATTTCTGCAGAATATTTCAGAGAATATATCATTCTTATTGTGGAAATAAAGTAAAAGAATTTTCCTCTATAACAAAAAATATTCTTTAGAATTAACAACAGATAAATAAATAGATAATTACAGATCTTATAGATGTTAAACAAGCTTCCTGGATTGCATCGTTCAAAGAACAGATGTGAAACGATATTAGTCTGCTGTTGAAATTATTGGAGAAGTACTGGATAAAGCTCAAAGCAGCCATGTTTGCCAATTCTAAAAAATAAAACAAAACCGATCCAGATCAGCCGATATAATACAAAAAGTCTTATCAAATCCGTTCATTCGCCAATAAAATACTCGAATTCAAAGACTTATATACGAACTATCAAATTTAAGAAATATTTAGGAAACGTTTCTTGTAGAACTCATTGTTTTATAGAAGAATCGATTTAATTGAAACTATTTCGAGCTTTGTAAAAATATTATTTGAGGATAGACGGGGTACTCCAGTTATTATGAGCATCCAAAAATAAAGGACTTCCAACAGAGGAAATAGTAAGTTTCCTTACTAATTCGATTCAATTTTGGTGAATGATTTTTTAATTTTAAAGCAATGGAAATTTGTAGCTGTACCGGAATCTGGCTCGTAACCCGTAATACACGGCTAACAGAAATATACCTTTAAATAAATTGATTGAATTATCACCTCGATAATTTGCGGTATCAGTGGAATTTGCGTTATCATTTTGATTTGTTTCAACTATCTCCATACTGTTTCTCTTTGGAATAATTGTTGATTTTCTCTCGACAACTAATGTATACACATTTCCACTATCACAACAGCAATAATCCAAAATTGTATTATCATCACTTGGTGTTTGATTCCATAAATGTATTAATTGTTGGTATGGTGATATATTGAATCGATTAGAAATTTCCACTTTTAAATCACCTAAATAAGTTAAAAGATAAACAAAATATAATTATTAACAAAATAAATAAATTTATTTATAATAGATGACTCACCGACTGTTTCATAATTATACAACTCCAACACAGCTTCATTATCTTCATAAATGATATTAAACGATAGCAATTGCGGTACGAAATTCGATGCCATTTCAAGGATCACTGTAGATATCGCTTTTTGTGGAGATATAAAAATAGAAATTCAGCCAGTTTCGTCAGTACTTATAGCAATCTGATAAGGCCTCTTCGGGGATTTACCAAATTTTCTAACATTACAAAAATTACATCACTTTGACTTTAACACTACGTCAACTATACAATAAACACTTTCTTTATTTATCACACGCTACGATTTTCAATATAAAATGATACAAATTTAATTTATCTAATCGTAAAATTTTATTATCAACGAAATTTCAAGAATTATTGATAAAACTTTGCTTTTTTGGGTATATCCCGAAAATAGTGGATTTGGGGATATTTGTTTGTTTGTTGTTGGCAGAAGGTGAACCGAGTACATGGTTGTCAGATTTATGCTTAAATGGATTTTTATTGATTTATTTATTCTTTTGGAATTGATTTTTTGTATTCGACATAGATAAAAACGCGCTTTGAGGGAGCCCCTATTTCTAGATCAGTGATTCTTAACCTTTTAGTAATGAGGGACCACTTAACTAAATTTTTGTCTTGCTACGGACCACCAACTCATTGGTGGTAAATAATAAAAATTATTATAAGGTTGTTCTATAAATAAACTACGTATAAAATTATTTGAAAGTTTACATTAATTATATTATTTCAATGCGATTTTTGAGGCTGCATACTGCTTCGTCATTTATTTAATAATTTCAGAATGACTTCGCGGACCACTTTGGGTGCTTTTAGGGACCACTAGTGGTCCACGGACCACCGGTTAAGAACCACTGTTCTAGATCAATATTTAGTGGAAAAGCATACGTTTTTAAGCAAGTTTTAAACGCAACAGAATCGCTGCTAAATTATTTGGAACAGGAAAATTGCGATTTCAACAAAATTAATATGGCAAATGAGAAAGAAAGCGAATTTTGACGTCTTAATTAAAACACAAAAAAAAAATAATTCGATTATCCGAAATGATCGAATTATTATATATGTCGGTGGCGTACTCTCAAATCAGTCATTTAGAAAAATCCCTAGTCATTATCTAATCGACTTGGCAGACTGTAAAACGATGAACATTTTGAAATGTTTTACTATTCGCCTGACATTTTCAGGCATTTACTTAAATGTGTTAGAGCATAAAATCTTTTTATAAAATGACTGATTTAAATATCTGTTTTTGTCAGGCGTTTTATAAAGTGACAACCTATATTATAACCTTATAACATAACGTACGTTTTATATAAATATTGCGTGAATATGTTACAATCGGAAGACAAATATCATATTCATCAATGAAAACGTATTATTCAGGTATAAGAACGTATAAACAAATAATCGCTACATAACCTCAAAGCAGACGTTATCATTAATGAATATATTTATCTTCCGATTGTAACTTATTCACGCAATGTTTATATAAAAATACGTCGAAAAATATAAGATTATAACATAGGTTGTCATTTTATATGACGCCTGACGAAAATTAAGCATTTAAGTAAATGCCTGAAAATGACAGGCGAATAGTAAAACATTTCAAAATGTTCATTGTTTTACAGTCTGCCAAGTCGATTAGATAATGACTAGGGATTTTTCTAAATGACTGATTTGAGGTTACGCCGACGACATACATATTACGCTTTTTAACTTCCAAACCGCAGATAAATTGCACATGCCGACAACATTGCTAGTGTAGTATTGTGGCGCCTAATTTAAAGTTAACCTAAGTTTTTACATTTTCTAATTTTATTCTTTAAAATAGTAATTAACAGTGCTAATGGTGCAGGTTATTTATAAGGTAAGAAAAATTATAATGAATGTTGTTTTCTTTTAATATAACGTTAATTTTTATTATCAACAAAGCAAGTATCTTAAATCTAATGCTAAACACTTTTATAGGGGTAATTGTTTTGAAATTCGAACAATAAAATATCAAAAAAATGCTAGAATAATTTTATGATTTAACCTGAATACATTAATTGTTTATGTTAGTTTCCAACTTTATAACGAATCAATAGCACAACCCAGCAGTCCTTTTCCATGCCACCGTCTCGGTATCAATTCGACATTAATAAATCGATGGCCCCGTTTCAATTTGATATTGATCGGAGAATTCTCTGAATGTTGTACAATATTTGCAATATCCGTGACGTTTTTATAATTTGTTATATTCAACGAACCAAACTCAACGATTTCATCGGCTTGACGCAAATCCTAGAATTAATCTCGTTCATCTCATTTTCTACTGTTAAATTTTAATAATAACATACAGCTAGATCAGCAGGTGATCCTGGTGTAACTACAGTCACTCTAGCAAATGCTTGTTCGTGCATCACAACACCAATATTCGTATTTGTTTCAATCATCTCCGTATCGGTACTTGGTTGATCTTGACTGGTACTGGAATAATAACCGTGTAAGCCGTCCTCGATTTGTTTCATAATTGATTTGTGATCATTCTGGAGGCCTCAATTATTATAATAAAATAGATATCATTTAGATCTGTTAAAATAATTGTTTACATACAAATTATACGATGTCGAGCGTGTCGTACTTGATACACATCAATCGAATTGATTGGGAAGCCTTCACTATCAACTAGAGACTCCTCCATACCTACACCGTTCTGTAAATTGATAAAAAATATTAATTCAAAAATTCTCAATTTTTATTTATAAACAACTTCAGTCAGAATTGAGGTTAGTTGTTTGATTTGCTCCTCAATTTGTTCTTTTTGTGTCATCAAATTCAAAACGTTCGTACGTATTTCTTGACTCATTCTGCCAATTTATAATTAACTAATTAATAAATTAATTAAATTGTAAACAATTTGAAAATTAAAATGACGTTGCAAAATTTTAGTGATTTTCGGATGTTATATTGGCGGACCTGTAGAATACTAGTATTTGATTGGTGGAAATTTTAAAGGACAAATTCAAAATAAATTCGATTTCTGCTTAATTTTGTTGCTATATTTACTACCAAAAAAATAAGGAGATTCTATTTGTGACCCAAATGAATCGAATATTCTTATAATAATCACCGCAATTTCTAATCAGATTATTAATTGGTCATTTTGAAAAATTTTGGTTACTTTATTGATTTATGTTGGTAGCACTATTAAATGCTCGTATTTGATTGGGGTAAAGTTGTCTTCATCGCGGCAAATTTAAATCAAATTTAATTTAAATACAATTTATACAATTTTTAATCAACTAGTTTAACAATCAGTAAGTAGTTGAAAATATTTGTTAGTTTATTGATTTTACATTGGTAGCACTGTTAAATACTACGGGGAAATCTGTAATTGTAGCGGCAAATTCAATTTCTCTTCCATTTGATTTTATTGATAATATTTCTACGATCTATCGGCCATTGTTTACTATAAATACCATATTTATGCAGCGGTACCTTATCAGCATCACCATAATGTCTTAAACGATAATCATCACCGGCTACCCATAACAATTTTTGTACTTCTTCTAACCAAATTTGTTGCACACCTGTTACACTACCGGGTCGACAAATTCGCAACCAACTGACTGCTTCTCTTGCACTCATATGATAGTGTTTTATCAAATAACAAGCTATTAGTGTACCTGTTCGGCCTAATCCAGCCTAAAAATTAAAAAAAAAATGTTGCAAACGGTAATTAATCTCAATGATTGTGGATAAAAGACCAACTTTGCAATGTACTGCGATAGCAGCTTTTGCGGTTTCAGCAATTCGTAAGAATTTCGAAACGATGTCCTCTGTCGGTACACCACCGTCTTCAAAATACAGATCGAAATGTTGGATACCAACTTTAGTAAAACTACAAACACTTTTGTCAACTTTTGTTATCAATCGTTAAAGTTTTACCTACATTTTCGAGTCGTATAAGTCATCATTTAGTCGGACTACAGTTTTAATATCGTTTCTTGAAAAATATTCTAAATAGAATTGGGGTTTGTGGGCGAAACTGATTTCACGTTTCTCCATAGGACCAAGAAAAGCTACAAACTTCCTCGGTACAATCCAATTCAAATTACCATTATCCAATTTGTCGTAATAATCATATTCGTTCATATTGAAATCGGTGAAGTTGAAAAAATTAAAAACTCGAGCTTTTTCGATTGCTTTAAAACAATCCAAAAGTCGAATTGTTACCGTTGAAGTTGCCTGTAGAGCATCTACGAATTGTCTAAATCGTTCTGATGTAATCCCAATATTTAAAGTTAATTAATTTAAGCATACTTATACGGTTCAGCTGTTGAAAGCAAACTGTAGACGTCTTTTGGCTTCATTTTCAAATAAAGAATCGAATAAACACCAATTAAGTAGGCTGCATTCGCTTTAATTTCCGGACGTTGTACTGTATAATGCACTAGTTGTTTTCTATTATTCGAATCTTGAAAATTCTTATTAATTTTATAACAATATTTATATAAACATGAAATATTCAATGGGCCAAAATCATTGTGGAAATTACGATAGACCAATTCGTTATCGATTGATAGATAAATTGTTGATTTTGTATTCAATAATTGTTGATATTTCTTCGATTTAATTATAGCGAAATATAAATGTTTCGGTAGGATTTCAATAATTTTATCAATATAACGATGATTGTTATGTTTATTGAAATTTTGTTGTTTACCACTTACACGCGACTGCATTATGGAAATAAATAGCAATAATTTTTATTTTGACAAATTATCATAAAAATTATAAATTGTAGTATGTAATGTATTAAAACCGCTAAAATCAATTGGAGAATTTCTTCGAAATATCTGTGCATTATCAATGGAATTTTGGACGTTCAATTAAACATGTTTGTTAATTAATCATTTTGACACTACACTCACGACCGCTTGATTAAAGTATATGGGTCATACCACCAAATCATTTTTACAGGGCGACCCCCGCCGATTTTTTTCAAATTTTGTGGAGGTGTTATCTACTTTGAAAAAAAGATTCGCTAAAAGTTTGAGCTCTTAATATGCGGCCATTTCGAAATTACGAATTTTTGAAATTTTGAAGAAAAAAAATTTCAACTTTTTCATCAATTTTTTTGGGTCAAAAAACTTTTTTTTCAAAATTGGTAAAATCAGCTTTTTGTAGGAAAAATACTCAGCTTTTTAATGGGGATATTCATTATTTCATACACGCAACGGAAGACCCTTTAAAATTCAATTAAAGTGGATAAGCGATTTTTCTCACTGTGCGGCGCGTGGTCCATCAAATTTGACATTTTTTTCTGAAAGCTGAGAGTTTTCCCACAAAATATGTCATTTTCGAGATGTGCATATTTTTTGTTTTCTTACAATTAAATAAAATGTAAAATCTCGAAAGAAATTTGAAGTCTATCGGACGGAGAGTTTCGGAAATCTCGTGATGAGTGAGTGAGTGAGTGGTAAATCGCTTATATAGATTTAGATAACAACCAGGAAAGGTGACAAGTTGGTATCCGACGAAACAACTTTCCATTTCATCTCTACATCCAGTTGAATATAGGATCGTTAGAAAATCGTTTCACCATTTTTTCTTATGTTGAGGACTAAATTTTATAGTCTACTTTACGATATGTGTGCTCCAAAAATAACAAATTTCCATACAAAGTTTTGTCGTACGGAAAGTAGCTGTTTGCACACGCTACAAGTATAATATACAGTGTGTCCCAGGATGGAGTTGACAAGAGGGAAAAAATCTTCATTTTCAATTTTACAAGAAAAAGTCATTCTTTATAAAAACTTCTGCTTGTCGACAAAATGAGATTACCATAAAAAAAATTCAGATCAGATTACATATCTTTATTAAATTTAGATAAAACAAGAACTTTTCTATCTAAAATAGGTATTTTGTGCAACTATGCAGTATTTAACAAAAAAAATCAAGACGGATGATTTACTATTAGTTGTTATGGTAACATTTCATTAATATCTACCACTTCACTTGAAACAGTTGAATTGGGAAATTTTTTATGAACAAGATCTATTGCATATTTCAACGATACATTCCCAATCCCCTAACATTGTATCAAATAAATTCGTTCTTCTTTAGTCAACACTTTTTATTGAAATTATTACCACAACGTCATCTTAATGAGATGTTACCATAACAACTAATAAATCAGCTGTCTTGATTTTTTTGTTAAATACTGCATAGTTGCACAAAATACCTATTTTAGATACAAACGTTTTCGGTTTTTCTTAATTTTATAAAATCATGTAATTGGATTTCAATTTTTTTTTACGGTAATCTCATTTTCTCGACAAGCAGAACTTTTTATAAAGAATGACTTTTCGACGTAAAATCATAAATAAAGATTTTTTTCCTCTTGTCAACTCGATCCTGGGACACACTGTATATATGACAAGCGTGCGAGAAGTATAATAATCTTTGGGTGCGAAAAAATCTTTGCAGCACGCAAAAATGATTTCAATTGAATATTTTACAGTTATGATATGGCATTTAGAAAAATTGTTATTGCCAATTCGTAATGAATTTGCATTTTTAATTCGCAAAAAAATAAAGATTTCGAATAAAAAACTGATGCATTTCAGGTGAAATTGTAGAAAGGTGTTTGTTTATGAATGGTAGAAAGTCATTTACTATTAATGATAGTGGGATTGGATTTTTTTGTTCAAAGATTTTCTAGATCTTTTTCATTCACTTTCACTCGTCTTTATCGTTTCAAAGAAAACAAAATGATTTTGATGAGAAACAGTCTTTATTAAGCATTAACAAGACTCAATAACAAAACAAGTAATTAACAAATAAAACAAGATAACAATAAAGTTTGGCTAACAAAAGACTATTTAAGATACAATCTAATGCCATCCGTGACTTTCATGACCGCCACCACCGCCTCCATGTTTTGGAACATGATGGTAGACATGCTTGTAAACAGGCACATGTACTGGATATGGTTTGGCAACATGTACAGGATGATGTTTCTCAATTTCAACTTTATACGGTTTCTTAATATAAACAGGCACCAGTTTCTCAACGGTGATCGGTACTTTCTTTTCAATTTCCTGTGGTACCAATTTATAGATTGGAACAGGTACAGGCTTTGGAATTGCTATTCGTACAGCATATGGTTGTGGTACGGCTACTTTAACAACTTGTGGTACTGGTACTTCAACTGGTTTCGGTACAGGGACACCGATCTTTTTCACAACATGCACCGGAACTGGTTTCGTGTGTTCAATGGTTTTCGTTGGTGTTTCGTCGTGTATTGAACCACCATCATGGCCACTGAAATCCACTCCTTTCCAGCCACCATCGTCCCAACCGTGGCCACCGCCGCCACCACCCAAATCGTAACCTTCATGGCCTGAATCGCCAATGATGCCGGCTTGGGTGCAACCAATTGCCAAGAGCAATAAAATAGCAGAACCCTAATATAAGAAAAATTAATACAATTAAAAATTGAGATTCTTTTGTGAAAATTATCCATGAATTGTCTTACACTGAGAACCATCCTTGTATGCTTGGTTTATGTGTCTCCAAGACTGCACGAAATGAACTGATGATTTGATGCACAATTCGATTCACTTTTATACTTTGAAAAGACACAGCGGAACTATAGTGGGGTTGATATTCTCTAAACACCGTTAGAATTCATTTCTTTATTAATTTATTCGTGATGGTTGATTTTTCGAACTTGGATATTCCGTTGAAGGTCGTTTGAACTATAACAATATAATTTCAAATAAAAATTAGGTGAAAGTATTTTGATATAATATTAGTAGTTTGGTTTTTTTTGTTTTTCCGTCGTCTTTTTTTAAATATATATTAAGAATTTTTACATTCGAATGAATCTCACAACATCAATTGAAGAATTAGACCTGTCTCTTTACTTTCTAAAATCACAACCACTGACATTCTCTTTAATTATCATTAATGACTTTTTTCAACGATTGGAATCCCTTAATTGTAACAGTAATTGTTGTAACAGTAGACAATAGAGCATTTTTCGACAATAAAGACAATGAGCGTAATTAGCAAGGCACTAATTAACAGAAAGTAGAGGGAAAGAATTTCGCAGGACTATTTAGGAGAATCGCGACTACTAAGGCAACCCAATAATGGCCTTTCATAGTAGTCGCAAAATAACAATCCTTACAAATATTCGCTAAATTCAGAGATGGAAAACTGTTTTTGCCTCTAGTGCGAAACTTTTTGTGATTGAAACCCAATAAAGCGCCTTTATCAGATGAAATATCACTGATTGTGAGTCTTCTTGGATTACTCTTTGAATTTCAAAAGTTACTTCCATTTTTTCTATAGATTCAAATTATCTAAGTGGACCCTTTAGGTGGTCAAAGAAAGCCCAGGCGTTGTACTCTAGGTTCTTGATCTAACACTCATTTACAAAAAAGCAAGAGGTTAAAGAGAGGTTAAAGAGAGCAACTCTCTGTGCGCCAGGAGATTTATCACGAAACAGCCAATTATTCTGTATGCGTTCCCACTAGTTCACAATTTCCTAGTATTTCAGTTGTTTATCTTTGTGTTAGCAAAGCGATCAAAACTTTCTGCCCTTTATCTTATTTGATTTAATAATAGCACATAACTTGTTCCAGAAGGGGCCTGAAGCAAATTATCTCAAAGCCCTTTCTTATCGTAGGAAGTAATGGAAAAAAGAACAGATGCTATTGGTAGGGTTGAAAATTCCTTTACTACAGGATTTTCTTTGGAACGGGGCTCGAGCTGCATTATGCTAAGTTCAGCCTCAATTAGCGCAAACTCCAGAACACAAGAGTTGAGTACACACAAATACTCAAATTTCATAGAGTAGGTACTGCCTTTTTGGCAGACATTATATCCTATTAGGGAACCTCTCGAATAGATGCAAAAAATTAACTTGAGAACCTTTTGCAATTAATTAATTAATTAATTTGCAGACCCAGCGTTTTTCAATGGTTCAAAAACTCAATAATAGAGCTCTTTCGATGCTATTATGTGATGGAACAACTTTTCGTGACTGTAGGCAATTATATCCATTTTTTTCAGCCTTATTTTCTGCTCTGATTTGTCTGAGTGGACCTGAAGCAAATTATTTCAAAGCCCTTTCTTATCGTAGGAAGTAATGAAAAAAAAAGAATAGATGCTATTGGTAGGGTTGACATGACTTTACTCTGGGGTTTTCTTTGGAACGGGTCTAAAGCTCGAGCTGCATTATGCTAAGTTCAGCCTCAATTAGCTCAAACTCCAGAACACAAGAGTTGAGTACACACAAATACGCAAATTTCATAGAGTACTGCCTTTTTGGCACACATTAGATCCTATTAGGGAACCTCTCGAATAGATGCAAAAATTTAACTTGCGAACCTTTTACAGATTTAACGCAAAAATTGAGGGTTGATATTAGGCTTGCAAAATTAGAGCGGTTCAGCGTTTTTCAATGGTTTAAAAACTGAATAACCGAGCTCTTTCGAGGCTATTATGTGATGAACAGCTTTTCGCAACTATACGCAATTATGTCCGTTTTTGTCAGCCTTATTTTCTGCTCTGATTTGCCCGATCCCCACACTATAATGCCGGTCAAAAAGCATCTTGCTTGCCGATAAGATTACAATTAATTGGAATCTAGGTGAAACTGCAACTTGATTCTTGGATTGAAGAAATTCTTAGAAATCGTCATCATTAATTTGAAATTAAAGAAATCGATGCATAAAAAGATATATTTTTTTTGTATAAAATTATAATGCACATCTACTTAATTATTCAGCGATTAGTTAAGATAACATCTGTTATATCCGAAGAATTTGTTGGTAATTGCGAAATAATTTCCTACAATTACTTTACGTATAATTGTTTCGTTTTAAAATATAGAAATAGTAAACGGATTATAGTTCAACCAGACACTTTCAATATCGATAGTTGTTTGGAACGTGTCGCTTTTTTTTTGTTGCTTTAAGGAAAGTAGCCTTTCATTACATTATCTATGTAGTCTCCTTCACTAATCAATTTTCCATCTTTTTTCGTTCGAATTAACAAAATCACTAATTAATCGAGACGAAATCGATTCAAGTGAATGTTAGCTAATCTTAAATGGGAAAATTATTTTGATCTCCGATAAAAATTCGATCACTTTCTTCCGATTTTAATTATAAACTGACAAATTAATAACCTTTGAAATCATAAGCATAACATTTCTATTTTTTTTTTCGCTTTTGCAAAAATTTTAGTGCAAATTATGGTGAAAGGATGGATCCGCTATTAACATCATTAAAAATAATCAAAATTGGCAACCATCCGAAAAGTAAAGTATGTTATCTTGATTTAATGTAGTTTTGCACTCTATTGATTTAAAACCGGTAGTGACGAGCACTAGAAAAATAATTAAAGACGGTAAAAGCAACATAGAGGAGCTTATTTTATCTAATAATAGAATGAAATAAGCACATTATTGGAGCGGCCTGAACAACAAAATTGAGCCATAAAAGAGACGTGTTCAATGACCGAAATCTCCTATAATTATCTATTTGACCGACTTTTTTGGCATTTTTTTTCCGCAAAATAAACGAGATTGAATTAATTTTATATAGGTATACAATGCCGGCACTTAATCTAAGCTTTAACATTGATCAGACTCAAAGCCAACCAATGTTATAAATCGAGTAGTGCGAATGTTCTGATTATTTCCTTAGATTAAATGCCTTCACTGTATATAGTGAATATAAAAAATGAATTAAGATAAAAAATATTTATTTCAATATCTCATAATTAATTCTAAATTTCACCAGCCAACGCTAATTGGTATTTTTCTTTAAATTCACTCAATAGAGTTGGTTGTTTATTCAAAGCACACAATGCTTCTCTGTAGGTCCTTTGTACAGCATCATTAACATCATCGCTATTATGTTTTAAATACAATAATATTGCATTGATCCAAACATCAATACATTCTCCACCAAATTGTTGGCAAGCTAATTGATAGATCGTATTCAAATTATTAAAATCGAACTCGTTCTGTTCTTCTTCTAATTTCGCCATAATTAAATGTAAATCCTTACTAAACGGCCTTTGATTTGCGATAATTTTATAAACTTTTCGTGCCTCATTAATCCCCTTATTGTCAACTAACCATTCAATATATTTGGGTTTTAAAATTGTAGAAATTTGATTATTTTGTCCAACAGCACTTTGAAATAAAGCCTCTGCAATTTCAATATTATTCTTAGTAAATTCCAAAAACATCAACCATAATTGTAAAGATTGTTCGCCCAAATTTCTAACACCATCATCAAAGATTTGTTGTATCGAATCACAATTATTATTGCGTAGAATTTCCAATTTCAAACGTAAATTCCAAAGTGTTTGTGATTTTGGGCAGGCTTCAGTTGCTAGTTTCAAAATTTTCGGTGCTTGATCGTCCGCTACTAGTTCCAACCATAAAATATAAAAACGTTCCGATAATGATTGAGAATTTGAAGCGCGCTCTAAATTCTGTTTTAATAATTTCTCACAATCGTCGAGTGTACGATATTGATATAGAAAATCTAGATAATTCTGCCATAATTTTGATTCTTCTTTATCGTACACACGAAATAAACCTTCTTCGAATTTCTTACAACACAACTGGAGCGATGCGGGATCGGCGGTTTTTTCTGTTGAAAATATGCAAATTATTTGCGGGTTTGAAAGCTTGCACTACAGGCAGACATGCTGTACAAAAAAATTACAATACGGATAAAGATAATGAGCATGCCTGGCTGTAGTATTACGTTTTTACAAACCTCTCAACGCTAGAGTATTCCATACGATTGCTTTGTCGGCATAATCATTCAATAATTTTTCGATAATTTGCTTTTGTAGTTCAATAGTAAAAGGATATTCTTGTAATAAATTGAGAACTTCAATGATGAATTCACAATCATCCATTGATTGTAAAATAACATTAATATAAGTTTCCAACTTTTTCAAAACCATCATTTGTAATTTCTCAATTTCATCATCATCCTTATCATTTAAACGATACAATTCAAGTTTTATCGCTTCTTTATACAGCATTTTATTGTTTTTATGTAAACTTAAACCTTTATGGAGGATACTTAGGCTACGTTTTAGATCGTTTCGTTCTATAGCAAACCATGATGCAGCTATTTGCCATACTTGTGGTTCATTTGGGAAACGCTGAAATAATAAATTTTATTAATTAGCTAATTAGAGTATTCATTTATGATCGTACTTGTATCATGTGTTCAGTTAATATCGAACCAGGTACGATAAAACTGTTATCTTTACAAAATTTTAAAAAAGCTAAATGTAATGGGAAATCTGTTGAGAATCGATCAACAGCAATCTCATACAATTTTTTAATACGACGCAGAATATTATACTCAATTGAATGTTTCCGTTCACGTATTTTACTAAGTTTACGTCTAGTTCGAATCTGTTTCACTAACAACAATTCAAATTGAATATAATCCTGATAATCTTTCAGATTCTTTGTTAAACCATTAATTTTATATTCGAATTCTTTACGCCGTTTCAAAATCATCCTAAAATAAGTCGAATTAATTTGATTTTGATACAAATATGTAAACACAAAATAACAAACTTGGTCTCTTCTCGAGTATACAATTGGACCCGTTGCATCTCCTCAATTTCATCCACCATTAACTCCAAATGACGCTGCACACGTTCTGCCATCTTTTCTAATTAGTAATTTGTTCAAAAATTAATAATTTTGTACTTTTTTCTTCAAATAATTGGATAGTAAACAGAAGACACGCGATTTAACCTCAAATCGATAACATAACCTCACTTTAGCACGCGACTGACGGTTGGCCTTCCGCAACTGTAACGTTAACGTTACAAGCAGCGCAATAGATTGTCGTTGTTGAATGGCAAACCATTGGCGTAGAACTAAAATATTCATTTAAATTAAACGATCACATTAAAATAATTAATTAATTAATTGATTAATTGAAGGATAATATTTAATGTAAATAATTTTTTACTAATTTTCCAGTATTTCTTATATTATTATTATTATTTTCTTTTTTTTTACAAACCACATATACACTAGAATTCTTCATACAATATTAATTAGAATGTTTGTTTATTTTATTTTTAATAATAATAAAAATTGAAAGTGCGTGGAATGCCGCGGGTTAGAAGTGAAACTTCTTAGGTTAAAGACGAAGTTCATTTTTTTTGTTAATTTATTTTCTTTCTGTTGTTGCCTGAAGACTCGATTTTTTCGGTAGTTGTCTTTTTCTGCATTTTACTTATCTCACAACAATATGAATATAATTAATTTATAAATACAAAAATCATAAATCGCGGTAGGCCAGGAAATTTTAGTTTCGTTCCAGAGGGCGCTGTACATCGACCAATGATACCAACTTTAGACCTTAGTGTTTATGTTACACAGTTGGCAGAACACGCTCCGAACAAATTTACTACCCTATCGCGTTTAAAGAAGTTTCATTAAAAAAAAGTGTTCTTTTACTAGCTAACTAGGGGCGGCGAAACGATTTGACAGTGGCTGTAACGGTGAGATATACATACTTTTAAACATATTTTAAACATATTTATTCATTTTATTTTTATTTTTATACGATGTCTCCCAAGTTCCCAAATAGAATGTGTAACTGTTTAGTGTACAGGGTGGCCCATTTTCGATGGTTTTACAGGATATCTCCTACAAGGAGAGCTCGTGCAGAATAATGGATAGTATATTCCTCTCCTACTCGGTGTAATTAGATTTTTGCTATGTTCCTTTGTTTTCGAGTTATTTCCGGTTTTTCATTTTTTCGCGATTTCGAAAATGCCTAATATCTCGTAGGCTTTCAAAAAAGTTGACATCTTCTTCACTGCTTGCAGTGCACATTTTAATGCTGGATTTTCAGTGCAAAACCACTGTACATACATGCTGCTATTTCTCGGCTACTTCCCCAGAAAAGCTATTTTCTTCAGAATTTTTGTTATATTTTTGCAGCTTTTGATAACACTAAAGGTTTATCATTAAAAAAATAAAATCTGCATTTAGACTGTGTCTCAACCTTTTCAAGACAACGGTGTAAACAGATCTCCTTATTGAAATCAAGCTAATGTAGTTATGTTCTGTCCAAGGAAAATTTTATTATATTTACACAGTCTAATAAGATCTCCTTATTGTCAGTGAAATTTTTAAAACTTCTCTTGGAGAAGGTACTTTAATAACTGCAAAATGGAGAAGATTGTACGGCAAGGGTGCTCCCTTCCCTCTGTACGTCTTGACCTTTATTATAAAATGACCTAATCGTAAGTGAAAAGCCCAAATATTAGAGAACTTGTCGTTTTTGAAGAAGCTAATCAATCACAAGTTGGAAGGATTTCCAATATTGGATTTGTCATCCTTTGGACGCAAAGGTTTTATTGATGAGTTTCTGTAAGCTCGAGAAATCGTTTCACATAGCCAATAGGGCCCGAAAAAATTCCATTCATTTATTTCAAAATTTACATGATCTAATTTTTAATTGCTTCACCAAATAATAATTTTGATGGAACGCTACACTTTTTCCGTTAGAAGATCCCTGTCTCTCTGCAGGTTTGCATTTTTGCAAGTCTCACGCAGTTCTAGGATTGTACGAAAATGTCGTTGTCGGTCCAACGAAGGCAACTTTTTCCTTAATACAAGCCCTGAGAAGTCATACAATTCCAATCGAGACATACACTTATTTCTCCAAAAATGAATAGCAATCAATTAAATACAGGGTGTTTGAAGCTAATTGTTTCTTCTTTCAACAAAATTATCCTCCTTTTGAACGTGAAACCCAAGTTTATTTTGTTTTATAGGATATTTATAAGTTAGAGGTGTTGCAATTTCACACTAATCGAGTGATAAGAACCCATGACGATTAAAAAGTCAACTAATTTGTAATTTAAAATTATTATAATTTTGCAACAGTGAACAAACTTTATTACATGCATTTATCATAATTTCAATCTTAATATCATTGTTAACGTAGCTTTATACGTTTTTTTGCTGCTTTATATATATATGCAATTCAGCATAAAAACCGATAGTATTCGCCTATTTTTATCAAAATGATGCCTACAAAATTGGTTATTTTACTCGTTGTAGTTCTATCGATATTCCAGGTAAGTTACCACTTATTGTTGAAATACGACTTCAAAAAGAACTGATAAAATCTGTAATATAGCCTACTATCTCTGTGGAGATTAGTGACAGCCTGCATCATAATAAGATAGAGATTCTAAAGTACTTCAGAACATTACTACCACACATTCAACAATCTGTAAAGGAAGCAATTGGTATTATATATGGAGAAGTTCTTCATCTTTATGACGATATGATGCACTTACTCTACATTACCAATACAGACCGTGTAAATGGATCTCTATCTGATCTTACTAAAGAATTTAAAGTACTGGTCACAGTAGCTATAAACAAAGAGATCCATAACATATGTGTGGAAGAAGCAAAGTACCATTTTGTGAAACTAATGGATAAAACTCTCAACCAAACCGTCTGTCCTTTAAATCCATTCAAATTTGTGCGTCATGTTAGAAAGACTATATTAGATATAAAAGCAGAGAACGAGAAAGGTAAACAGCTCGGTGAAAAGTTGCTCCAGTGTCCTAATAATGATTATGAATGTGTACATGAAATTGCAAATTCTATCGGAGAATACGGTAGATGGAGGAAATGGCTTGTATTTTCTAGTCTAGCAGCGCGTGATTATGGAAAGAGGTTCCGCGATACTCTGCCATATTGTACACCTCGTACACAATTAGATGATTTTGATATAGTTGTTAGACAGGCTGAAGAAATTATAAGGATGTTCAAGCTATGTCTAAAATAATTACGAACGTAAAAACTAGAAAAAAAAATTGATAATTTAAAATAAAATGCAGTTTTGTTTTTATACAAAAAAAAAACCTTTTTAACCATATATCCTGTTCGTAAAAAATATCAAATTCATTTCCAAATGCTTTCCTTATTTTGTATAATCGGTTTTTATATTTAAAAAGAAGCTTAAACAGCAGTTTCCGTATTTCTTTTTTCCTTAAAAAAATGATGAACTTTCATTTCTTATTTCACGTATTTAAGGGATGAAATTTTGTGTAAAATGCTGTTAGACTCACCGATTTACTTACCGATTGGTACAAATTGTACTCAATTTTCAAACTTTTTTTGTACGTACAATTAGGCTACTTTTGTCCAAAATACAAAGAACCAAAAAATTAAATGAATATTGAAATTTGAAGTAAACTGTTAGAGACACAGTCTGTCATTCTTTCAAATGAAGAATTTCGTTACAATCCTGATAGTTTACTAAGAGATTCCAAAATTCTTTGTTTAATCTCTGTTGTTCTCCGACACATTACCGGTCGGTCTCATCTATGTAGGAGAAAATCATACTCACAACGAAGATAGCAGATGTTTGGCATGTCTTATACACTGTAACAGATGTCATTCGAAAAAAGGAAGGTCGACACTAGTGATGGGCACAATCGAATAAAAGAAACAATCGAAAGAATCGAAATCGAGAATTCTTAACAATCGAATGATTTTTTTTTACAATCGAATAGTATTACAATCGACTAACTATAACATCTCATGTTTAGATGTTTAGTCTAGTAGTCTGGCTTTCTTGAATAGTGAAATAGAGAACAATCGATTGCACACACTTTACATTATGAGATTTATGAGTATTATATCCTTATTTACGTTTTTAACATTATTTATAAGAAATTAATTGCTTAAGTTCATACAGTTTTTTTTAACAATTCTATATTTTATTAACCAGTGCTTTTCCAGAAGTTAGAAAATTAAAGTACATTTGGCAATTTATGATTTATAATAATAATATTCTTACCGAATATCATTCAATAATTCATATTAGTAAGGAGATAAATCATTCGATTTATATTCGACACGCGAATGAGAAAATCGTTACTATTCGATAGCAATCGATTCTCAGATGGATAGTCATTTTTCTCGATTTAGTTTAGCCACAACTATTTTTTTGCTTGTCAATCACTCGATTCCAAGTTGCAAGTGTTCGAATACGAATGTTTACAATCGATTGTTCTGAAAAGTAGTAAACAATCGATTGTTTCTAGTACTTTCATTCGATTGCGCCCATTACTAGTCGACACGTTTACAAAGACGACCAAGTATGAGTCAGATTTACTAAGCCATCTTATTATCTTTTTTTTTATTTTGTCTCTATCTTGTTCTGACTCATGTACAAATTTTAATAGTGGACAATAAGCAAATTCTTCCTATCCACCTGGATGGTTTGCCCACCCTTTATATGTATTTTAGTATTGGAATATGAATATTTAAAACTTTTCTGTTAATTTGTTACTGTAAAACTTACTTTGTTTAAAAAATATAGCAATTTTGCTAAAAGGTACCCAGAGGGCCAGGACAATATCATATTTAGTGTTCTGTGATATCAACTTTGAGAGGAGCTGCGGCTGCAGATGTACGAGCAAACTCCAAATTCTTTCCGGCCGAATTCTATGCGACTCCAAATTATGCCACTCTAGCCCTAACCTTCAAAGGTCTAAGCCTAAATCCACCACAATCATTGATCAAATTTTTACTGGATGCTATTGATCCTATTATAGTGAATTATTTATTTCTATTATTAGTAATTGAAAAGTTAAAATTAATTCGTTTTGCGGTGTTGTGTAAATCTCTTTGGTCAACAATAGTAATTATTTCACCACACAAATTCTAATAATTTCAAGAAAACAGTAATGTTTCAAATTTTACGCTTTTAGATCGACACCGTACATGTTCCATTGTGGAACAGTTTCCATTCAATGAGACCAAGAGAAATCAATAAATTCTTTATTTTTCCATATAATTGGTGACGATAATTGAATGCATTACAGGATCTCATAGATATGCAGAAGAAAGTTAATGTTTCTAAAATCTATCATAAAATGATTTATTTACAATTTTTGAATGACTGTATAGTTGAAAAGTCAATAATCTCCGCTAATAGTCGAATTTACTTTCATTTTTATAGGAAAATGTTTCCGAGACTGGGTGTTGCCCATTCTTTAATAAAACGTTCCATAATTAACTCGCTTATTATCAACCACTTTCACTGTCAAACAAATGACGATTTTTAATGTTGAAGCATTAATTTTACATTTTATTCGAGGTGTTTATTTTTCAAATAAAAGGTTAGTAGTATTAATCAAAGACTTTCTCTGAAATTTCAAGCTTTTTTAATTAAAACAAATTTTTGCTTTAAATAAGAAACATTTATTTTCGTATAAAAAAAAAGAATTAACAGACAACAGGGTCAACAAAATAAAATTAACAAACAATAATAATTAAAAAAACATCAGTCGATAAAAATTTGCCTATTTTTAAGTGTCTAATTTCAATGTTTCGATGGGACATGATGGTAAACGTGTTTATAGACAGGCACATGTACAGGATATGGCTTGGCAACATGTACAGGATGATGTTTCTCAATTTCAATTTTATACGGTTTGTTAACAGTGACCGGAACTAATTTTTCAACAGTAATTGGTACTTTCTTCTCAATCTCTTGCGGCACCAATTTATAGATAGGCACAGCAATTGGATGTGGTACAGGAATATGTACAGCATACGGTTGTGGTACTGGTACTTTAACCACTTGTGGTACAGGAACACCAACCGGATGCGGTACTGGTACACCGACTTTCTTGACAACATGCACCGGAACCGGTTTTGTGTGTTCGATGGTTTTTGTTGGAATCGTATGATGTTCACTGCCACCATCAACACCACTATGACCATAACCGAGATCTTGGCCGCCGCTGCTTAAATCATGACCACCGCCGCTGCTAAAATCATGACCGCCGCTGCTGCTGAAATCTTGACCACCACTGAAATCATGACCGCCGCCCAATTCTTGACCACCGCCAAGATCGTGACCACCACCGAAGTTTTGGCCGCCGCCAAGGTCATGACCACCGCCGTATCCATTACCAACATCAGCACCTAGGTCATGGCCACCATCACCGCCACCGCCGCCGCCGCCTAGTTCAAGATTATGCTGCTGTAATTGCAACTGGTTGCCGGCATCCTGCTGAGGAGCACTGTAATCGTATCCGCCACCACTGGCACCGGAATCATAACTACCTGCATAACCGGCACTAACTACACCCAATCCCAATAAAAGGACAACAGTTGTGTTCTGCAAGAGATTTCAATTATAATTTTTTGTTTTCGGTTAAAATTTGTTGGGCGACTTACAACTAATTTCATGTTGAAACTGTGTGAATTCGAACTGTTTGAAAGCAAATTGAGACTGATGATGGGATTGTAAACAACTGAGTCTTTTATAGTGAAATCTAGATGAGGTCATCAGTGAAAGGTTTTCTTTTAAGAATCTTTTTAAATTATCAACATCTAGAGCTGAAGGGTGGGATTGTTGTACTTTTAAAAATAGGCGAAAAAAAAATGAGATTAATTTTCTAAAAATTGAATAGGTTTCTGAACGATTGCTCAAGTGAACGTTTTCATACAATAATAGTGTAATGTACCATTTGACACTTTAATTGAAACAATTCAAGAAAGCATAATCTTGTAATTGTATGGAAATTTAATTTATTTTTAATTAAATATTAAATATCAATTCAATGAAAAACGATTATATGCAGATGGAGAAAATGATCAATGAGAGGAAACATTTTGTGCATCTTGAAAACAACTTTCTTTACTATATAGGAATATTTTCGTAATTTCTATATTTCTCATAAGAAAAATCATTATCAACAATACAAAAAACGCTGAAAATCTTGATTGTAGGAACTCGTATAAAATATATTTCTTAATCAGTAAACAATTGACGAATAATTAAAATAATAACAGGTTGATAATGATGTTTAGGCGACAAAATCATTTCTGTGTTAATTCGAATGTAAACAACAGCACCTGAGGCTCTTGACTATAATTAAAACACTTGGAGATGAGTTAAATGATGTTTACATTGGAATCTTCTATACATAAATCTGATTATAAGCGTTGATAAAAACGGAAATACTTTTTTCCAACAAGTATTCGGAAGTTGGTGTTTCGGAAACGTTCAGACTACAACACATTGTCGTGTTTATTAGTGCAGAAATAGTTCCTTATATCATTCATAATTATATGAGCTACAGTAAAAGTTTTGAAACGAAAACGATTCCTTTCTGAATTCAATCGTTTGTAACATCGATAAGAACGTAATACAATGATTTCCGTTGGTAAAATCGGATAGAGTACAGTTAATCATCAAATATATGATTTCGAGTGGGTTTTTCTAATTGTTTGGAGACAAAAATAGAGATTATTTTATCTATTTTTTATCTACAAGTGAGTAAAGTGATTTATTATTAAACATCTACGATAATAAGTGATATTGGACAATTTTAACTTATTTGTTAAAAACTTTTTATGTAGTAGAGCAAATTCCGTATCGATTTCATAGTCTGATGACTTTATGATTCCCAGAATTACTGCTAAAAATTCTAAAGTTTATTGAACTAGTAGGAAAGATACATCCAGAGCCAGCTACACAGATATGTACAGACCCCCATAATATATCTACATTAGGGTGAACCAAAATGACTAACCTATCTAACCTATGGTCTTAAAAGGGCCTAATATGTATGTTGAAAATAACTTTTTTTTTGGGAAAAATTTTTAGCTCAATTTTAAAAGGTGTCGGTGGCCATTTGTAATTTCCTATTTAAATAGCATGCAAAAAAATTTTTGTTCATTAAAAATGCTATAACTTTTGAACCGTTTAAGGTAAATATTTTATCCTGGCACATTCTTGTAGAGCATTAAATTCTCTAAAAAATGCTTTAGAGTTGATTTTTTTAATTCAAAAATTCATATACTTACGGGATATGAAAGTTGATGAAAAACAGATATGTTTAGTTTAAAGCTATTTTGGAAATTTTCATTAAAAATACTATAATTTTTTAACCGTTTGAGATTAAGAGTTTATCCAGGCATATTCTTATAGAGCAACGGTGGGCAAATGCGGCTCTCGGAGCCGCATGCGGCTCTTTGTTGGGCTAAGTGCGGCTCTCATTGAAAACTTAAATATGGTTATAAAATATATAACCATATTAATTTGAAATTAAATTCGAATTCTGTATTTAAGTATTACTATTGTGTGGCTCTTTATAACATACGAAAAACCGGACTGCGGCTCTCATTGTCCTAGTATGTGCCCACCCCTGTTATAGAGCATTAAATTCTGTAAAAAAATACTTTGAAGTTGGTTGTTTTAACTCAAAAATTCATATACTTACGGGATATGAAAGTTGAAAAATACATATCTATATTTCATCAACTTTCATAACCCGTAAGTATATGAATTTTTGAATTAAAAAAATCAACTTCAAAAGACCTTTTTAGAGAATTTTTAGAGAATATGCCTGGATAAATTTTTATCTTAAACAGTTCAAAGGTTATAGCATTTTTAATGAACAAATTTTTTATAGGCCCTTTTGAGGCCATAAATTCAATATTATGTTAGTCATTTTGGCTCACCCTAATCTACATTATCTTTTTGTATTTTGTTTATCTTTTTATAAGAGATTTTTTGAGTTTCTTATCGTAAAGGAATTTCATGTCCCTAAAATATCGCTGGATCTTTTGTGGAAAGTGCCGGCCCTCGATACAACTAGCCGTAAATCACATTGGCCCGGAGATCATTAGCACTTGTTCTATTTGTTATTCATCGATTTTAAGAAAAATTCCGATCTGATTGCAAACTTAAGCAGGTAGTTGTTGATCTTTTCTGGACCAATATGATTGACACACTTATTAACTTTATATCGTTTTTCGAGGTATTTAATATGTTGATTTTAGGCGGGGGTTGTAGTTTTTTAGGTGGCAGTCACTTTCTGTACTATTTTCCTTGCATTGATAAGAACTGATAGAAAATCGTCTAAGCCCGTGAAATAAAATTGAGGGTTACAGTAATAAAATCTCCAATATCAATGATTTATTCAAATATATTTCGCAACTAAAGATTACCTACAATTTTCTTTAAATTGTGCAAATTTTATCTTAAACATGTGTCTAGTTCCCGTTGAGCTGCAGATGTCATTGTTAAGGTACTAGTCGCTTCACATCGTCCAATGTAGTAATCTAAATTAGTCAAATAACGTGTAGAAGCCAGTTGTTCATCGGTGGCTTGTCGTATTAATTGAACACCAGTCCGCACTGTTTTCTCAATGAATCTTGATGAACATGAACTCTCGTGATTGCATTCATCAATTTCACTACCAAGTTGTACCATATGATCATTAACACTCAATATTTTTGGTACGGTTTCACTAACATCTTCAATGGCATAATTTAAATAATCATTAGCGCATGAAGTCAATTCTTCTTGATTTTCATCGCGTGCTTGTTTGATGTTTGCTATCGCTTGTTCAGCACATCCTTCTCTGTATCGATATTTTCTTGAATATATTTGTCGTTTATAATTATCGGCAATATTGTCGATTTTTCGTTGACCATCAACAATACTCCTATCTGCAAGTCGTGACGTTTCTTTTAAGTGTTCGTCTAGTTTGTAAACAGCATCATTTGATGCTTTTTCAACTTCATATCTCATCTCTTCATATTTTTCACGAGCTCGATATTCGAGGGTATTAATCGGTACTCTTGTGTCGTAACCAGTTGATACTATGTACAATTCACCCTATTTATCAATTTAATAAATTTGATCACAATAATTAATTTAATTTACCTGATTGTAGGTGAATGAAACAGTTAGAACGAATAGAATTAGAAATGCTTGTACCATTTTGTGCTTATAGTTGTGATGTTATAATGCGATTTTTCTAATCGAATTCTAACATATATACTTATAGTAGATTTTATCTTTATTAAGCCATAAAAAAGGCTAAATTAATGCTATTGTGATTATATACGTGACGTTTGAAAGAAACTTGGAAAAACAATATAAGATATACGTATAATCAGAAAATTGTAGCAGAATAAAAAATTACTGTTTCTTCTCAAAAAATATTTAATATTAAGTCCTATTAGATTTTGCAATTGAGCGGTGCAGATAGAGGGGTTGCGAGCATAATTTGGGCAAAATCTGGGGTTAGCAACATTAATCTCTAAACTTTATGCAGTTCCCACTTTTTCTAACTATAAAGGGCAACTTAATGTTTGTGTTTTTCTCGTTTAAATAAGAGTTGGAAAAGTGGAGACTGAAAAGTAGAGTTTGTTAGATTTTCTTACACTTTATTCTACAATCGCTTTATTCCGCTGGATATTCCGTTAGAAATTCTGTTTGAATGTCGGTCTGACAACAATTGTAGAATCGGTCCTTATTCGAATAGTTACTTGCATATCAATCTAAAAAACTCATAAATTTGATATTCGGCGGTCAAATATTTAAGTAAATTAATACTCGACTAAAATTTTTTCACACACTCGAAACTTTAAAAATTCTAATATTATAGTTATTAGAATATTAATCCCAGCTCTGATTAGACATAGATTGTACATTCTAATACCAAAGAGTGCTTTGAACTTGTTCTTGCAATTCCCTTTTTCCATTCTATAGGTAAATAAAGAACGTTTACGTAACTGACTAACTTCGAATATATCGTTGCTTTTTTTTGCAAATTTAAATTTTGTCAGTCTTGCTACAAATGTGTTGTTGAGGCTAAATTACCGCATTATAAGGCTAAAAGGGCCTCTTTGTATCAAGAACAAGCCGCACATTCAATATAATTTGTTTTATTTATTTTTCGACAACTATATGAATTCAAAAATTACTCTTATTTATCGTTAATTGCTAGACGCACGAGAAGGGAGTTTTACAGTTATCTCTCTCATCTGTATGGCTATTTCTTTGTCTCTCTTGCACCTGCAACCCTTCACAAGCCACGCCTTGAGATGGGCAAAATTACATGAAACCATCTATAGCTACATGGGCTAATGATGTGATCAAAAAGGGTTTAGAAATCGTACTTGTTGTTGACTTTTTTCAAGCGCCGCTATTATTAGAAAGTTATGAGAAACACCCTTCCTAATTGAAACAATGTTCATCGAGCATTGTCAAAAATAATTGTATAGCATTCGAATTTATCTGTTATTTAAACTATTAAATCGGTAATGCTTTACCATTTGCAAGAAAAACAGATTATTTTTAGCTACATTACTTTTTTTACGGAAAGATTGGTTTGACTTAAGCAGGCAATTTCGCACTTTTGGTAGAATTCTTTTTTTAATAAAACGTTCATTTTAGTCTAACCAAACTTGAATTTCCTGCTGAAGTATAAGCCGGATCCAAGGCTAAATCAATTCTTAGGCTTAGCAAATGACCTCAGCATTTTCTAGAGAATCCAGTCTGAGGCAAATAATTTTTCAATTACGATTTTGAGTCTTTAATTTTCCATTTACTCAATAATGTAATCAATAATATCGAAAAATAGAGTTGCAATGGTTGCCATCTTTCTAGATTAATGGCCCACTCAGCTTCGAATGACGTCAACGATAAAATAAGGTACAGAATGTAATATAGGCTGATTCACGTGTATTTGAAATAATTATAAATGTTTTAGATTTGGCCGAAATTTTCCCAACGCGCACCAAACCTTGGGCTAGCTGTGCAGCCAAGGGATGCAACGCCACTGATTTCTGTAATGAGAGAATAATGCCCAAAACCACTTGGTGCCCGTACCCCCATATAAAATTATGGTGCAATAAATAAAACAAAAACAAAAAATATTCAAAATTTTCTTCTTCACAAATTTTCACTATTGTTTCGGCTATTATCTTCAACATCCATTCAGGGAGTTATTTATCTGTAATGAAATGTTAATAATTGTTGGACAATTAAGAGAGCGTTGTGGAAAAAGTTCTTTTAATAGGAACAAAGTTACATCAATTTTATCTCGATCTATGTTTGAAATAATCCCAGTGTTCGACAATTATTAAAGAAAGTGGTTTTGGGTGAGTGGCAATTTTTGAAAGATAGAAAGTAACGATTTAAATTACACATCTAGCCCATTACTTAGCACCTGATTATCGGCCACAAAGCTAAGTTGTTAATTAATGAAGTGGAAGATAACGCGGCACAGACCCGCCCGTTTTTTAATACACACAAATTCTTCGAAATTAATGCGGATGCTATATTTGAGATATTGGGTTAGCGGTTATGATGGTACAGTGAACTCACCCCATATGGGGCAGCTATTTGTGGGAGACGGCAGTGTATCGAGACAACAAGCGAAAGAGCCAGTGCAACGATTGTAGGATTACTCGATTCGACTGCCTAGTATCGTATTTGAACATACAGTTGGCCTCGAAAAATTGCAAATAAATCTCATTTGATTCATCGGAGACGCCCAACAATAAAAATACAGATACAAATTACCAACAATAATGTTTTAATGCATTAAACTATTTGTATTATTACGAATTTTCTCATCGATACATTCATTGATTTGCGCAACCAAATTTGCACCATCGATTGCTAACGATTTCAGTTTACTATGGATGCACATTTCTAAACTACTCTGCAATGGTTGTACATTTTCATTGGCATAGAAAAATTGATCTGAAATCCGTTTCAATAATACATCACTCTGTATATTAGATTTACTAATAACATCTGCTAAACAAATCCTATTACGTCCACAATGTCTCAGTTCGTCTCCAATCTCTGTGACAATCGACCATGTATCTGCGATGACTTTTTTGGCATCTTTTACAATATCAAGTGTATTATTTATCTCATATTTAATACAGTCCGATAAATTGTTATATAGAACTTTATACATTTCTATGAATTCCCGTTCTTTATGTTCTGTACATTGAGTGATTCTTACATGATTTCGTAGAGCTAATTGCTTAAAATCACTTAATTCATCAGCAAGCGCCTTATAAGTATTACTAATACGTAATCTACCTTTTTTTATGTATAAATCAATCGAGTCTACAATATGTAAATAATCCTTCAACATAGCAATTGTTGGTAATAGAGAATCCACAATTTCCTTTTCAAATTCTTCGTATAATAGTGGAGCATCGTTTATTAGACTCTGGAAACTCTGTTCAAAATAAATAATCAAACCGTTAATTAGCAATTGAAAATTACCTGAGATGTGCATAGAACAATAATTAGAAGAACTGATTTTGGTGTCAACATTTTGTTTGGCACTGATCTACGAACAGACGTTTATTTTTATATAAAAAATGAAGTAAGTGTTTGGAGAATTCAGAACATTATCAGATTTTTAAATAACTTTTTACAATTGATTTAAAAATAAATAAATAAATAAAACTTCTCTAAATAAGTAAAGTTCAAGTGCTTCATTTGATACGTTAACGATTATGCAATGGAATTAAAAATGTGTCCGTACGTGTGAGAAAAAACTTTGAAATTTGTGGCTAACTGAAGTCCAATCGGAAGAATATGAATAAAAACACACGAAGTAAAATAACATTTTTTTGTGGAAGATAGGAGGCGTTTTAGTTGGCATGGAGGCTCCTTGAGGGCCCCCCTGCCCCGTGGAGTGCGCAACATTTTTCCTCCACAGAAAAAATGCAGAAATGCATGGGTCAGAAGATGCTAAATAAATTTCGTTTAACTCCCGGGACGGCTTCAACGTTTTGCGGACTCTTTAATTTATATTTAATTATATACGCTCCAGTGATCGAAATTCAATTTCAAATTTCGTTTAGTTTTAAAAAATTGAAAGTGCTTATCCAATGTTTGAAACTCATTTATTTGTAGAAAACGACCTGCAGAAATTGAGCAAAATAATCCTGCTTTTTGCCATGTGACTCTTCATTTTTTTTTTGGAGTGGTAATAATATTGAAAGTCCCTCGGGAGGAATTTTGAAAAATACTATTCTCTGAGGTTCTATTACAAGAGTGATTGTTTAAGATTTGACATTATTTTAGGCAAAACTGTATCATTTTCGGCATTCGAAATCAGCGAAGAGAAAGTCTCGATACATCAGCTTGTTTTTTTGCCCGTGCTCTTATTTTTTGTGCAGCAGACTTTAAGATTGAGAACAATAAATTTACAGGGAGTCTGGTTGATTTACGATTGATTATAGTAAATCTACTATTTTTAGCGTGAAGAAAATGAAACGATTCAATGACGTGTACAGAGTAACACTTAAAGAATATGTGACTATGAAACGGTTTTAATTAAAATAATAATAATAATAACAATAACTCATTATTTTCTTGAAACAATTGCCATCATATGAAAGTTTTTTATGGAAGAAACGAGGAACTAACTTTTTATTCATTAAATTGTTATAAAATTAAATAATTAATTAACAAGTAAAGGTGAAAACCTCCGATTTTGAGGATTTCTTGATATGAACAAATCGAGGAGTGTGTTCTAAACTGGTGGTGTGCGAACCATTATAGATAAATAATATAAAAGACATAAAATAAAGTTAACTGTTTTTAAAGACACGCCCAAAAAAACAATGTCGCCGAGTGAGAATCTCTCGTCTCGTCTCGACTAGATAAGATGCTAAAAATGGGTAAAAAAAAACGAGTAAACCTGTTCTCTCGTGTCGATTCTTGATGTGTGTCTCTCGAAATCTTCTCGAGATTATTAATTATAATTTTTTGTTCATAAAATAAACATCAAATTGGTTAATATACGAGAAGAGACGAGACGCGTCTCTCGTGTTGTATCGACGAGAGAAACTGAGTTGATCTAGGTATTTTTGTGTGGAACGTCACTACACCTAAAACGTTCGTATCAAGATAATTAGGTTCTTTGATTAAATAGATTTTAAAATGAACTTAAAAACACATTTATTGATTAACAAGAACGTTAACCTGATGAAATTGTATTGTTTTTGATTGTATCATAGATACATTCATTCATTTGTGCAACTAAATTTCCACCATCAATTGCCATCGATTTAAGTTTATAATGTACACACAATTCCAAATTGTTCTCTAAATATTGCACATTTTGATTTGCATACGAGAAATTACCTGAAATTTGTTCCACTAATACATTACTCAGTAAATTCATTTTACTGATAACGACCGTTGAACATATCGTATTCTTGCCACAATTTTTCAATTGATCACCAATTTCCTTTACTGCGTTCCATGTAGATGAAATCTTTCTTTTAGCATCATGTAGAATATCAAGTGTCCTATTTATCTCATTACGGATACATTGTTTTAATTGTTCGTATAGATGACTAAACATTCCTGAAAATTCTCTTTCTTTCCGATATGTACATTTATAACAATCGACACCGCTGTGTTGAGCTAACTGTTTAAAGTCGTCTAATTCAGCAGATAGTGCGTCAAAAGTACTATTAATCCGTACGTAACCTTTATCTACATATAAATAAGACGATTGTGTAATATTTTCGTAATCGTTCAATATTGTAGTCGTAGAACTTATAGAATTTTTGATCTTCTCTTTAAATTGTTCATACAAATATGTAAAATCATCTTCTTTTAAACTCTGTGAATTTATAATTAACTTTTGATTAATTTACGGAAAATAGAAAAGAAATAATTACCGAAAATGCTTGACAAGCACATAGAAGTACAATTATGAGAACTGATTTTTCTGGTAACATTTTGATACTGACTTTTGAGCTAAGATTGTTTATTTTATATATATAGCTATATAAAACAATAAGATAACTGGATCTTTTAGATTGTTATCAGATTTTTAAGTAAATAGTATTGATTAACGATTTTTCACCGAATTTACACAATTAAAATATCTACCATTAAAGTGGTCCACGTGCTTTTATTATACACTGAAATCTTTACTCGACTTCAGTGAGCTTGAACTGAAAGCAGAGAATGCAAGGCACCCGGCCCCTCACTTTATAGGGAGCCCCAAAATTTATATCTGAATTTTCTTCATTATTTTATGTCATAAATATATATTATCGAACCATTAATAGATATCAAAAAAATCGCATTAATAAGCAAATAATAATTGTTTACTTGACGACGGGCCATTATGGCGTTGCGATGGCGTTATGAAAAATAACAGCCCGCTGTTAAGGCCGTCATTAAAAATGTGATCATAATCTCAACTTTTCAGGTGTCAAAGAGAAATTTTAAAAAACCAAAAATAATGTTAAATTGCTTCTTTTACTTATGGCATAAACTGATGAATGCACCACGGGTGTTATGCGTATAACGCCCTCAGGCCGTACACTGTCGACACTTAGGCGTTATTTGCCTCATAACGCCCTTGATACATTAATTACTATTATCAGTCTTTCTATACAAAATTGCTTGCGTTGCTTGTTTTTTAGGTCTCCAAAGTATTATCTTTACAGAGAAGGCCGGTCTCGTTTGGGGGAGATCATGAATCACCAGAAATAAATGTTGGACGGCTATTATTAAAAATGACGATAATGTGCGTAATCTTGCAATAATAATTGTCGATTGTAATTACGATAGGAATTTATCGATTATTATTTACAAATAGATTTTTTAACGGTTGTGAATTTTTATCACTCGATTACATTGAAACTGAGAAATTTTTAAAATCTAAAAATAAATATTTTTCATATCCTGTAATCTACCTGATACGGTATTTCACTTAATTTATCAATTGCGTTTATTTTTAATATTTTCTTTTCTTCTTGTTTTACTCTAGGTCAGTATCAGTCTTTCTTCACGTGTTTACGTGGATTCGTTTGATGTTGATACCCTCTTCATGGGTCTTTCAAGAGTCTCTTTTCTTCCGGCTTGAAGTTGAGAAAAATCCAAAACTAATCTTTATCTATACAATAATATGACTTCGTCTGAAATCAGCTATTGGATTTCAGTATTGTTGGAGGGTACAGTTGCTACGAATAAATCCGGATCATATTTTTCAACTAGCCTGAAAATTCTAAAAGATAAATTGGTCTTTCACACGAAAACCCGATGTAAAATTTATATTATATTAAATTCATCGACCAAAGGGTTCCTAGATTTAAGTTGGTACCATTGAAGATCGTGATATTGCTAAGGATTTATTTGTTTGTGTCCATATTTTCGCTTGCAATCCTGGGACAACGTACTTTGTTTAACGAGACATTTGTCAAATCTAGTAACCCTTTGGTCGGTGAATTTTTTAATCCTATCTGTAACTCGCAGGTAAGTCATCTACAAGACAAGTTTTAGTGGATTGCCTATAATCAAAATTGGAAAGTTAATTAAACTGTGGAATTCAAATGCAGCTTTAGGGGTATATATTTCATAATTTTTGATAGATATTTGACATAATTGTGGCTTCGAGTGACGTCACAGTTCAAGAATAGACGACCTCTAGCAATTACCTATCCTTGGAGAATCGTAAGCGCCACCTATACAATTTTGTGTCAATTAAATATGACGTTTTGTTATTTAGGCACAACATGGCCGCCACAAGTTTTGTATATTGTTTATTATTAATTGTAATAATTTATAAATGTGCAGGTAATTATCAATCAGTTAATTAATCAACTATTAGTTTTTAAAGGTAGACCATTACCACTCTTTAATGTAGTAATTTATTGTGATATATTTCCCACGTAGAGATAGCATTTTAAAAATGTTTTTGTGTACCACACAGGTGAAGTAAACAATAAAGCACAATTATTAAGAGAAGACACAAATAATGACGATGAGGATGATGATGAAGATGACGACGATGAACCACCTATAAATTCATCAAATGATTTCAATCAACCATCGCATAATAATCATTTAAATCGTCACCGTGAATGGGATAATGGGCAACGTTATCGATGCCATTCATGTGATTCCCCAACATGTTCAAATCCTGTTGTATGTTACGGTGCAATACAATGTTGGAAGGCACGTGTCCGTGAAAGTTCCGGTATTTATCCCAACAATCAAAAAACTTCTAATTATTAATCGAATATCTATGAATTAGGTGAAGAACGTGTAACTAGAGGTTGTACAACTGTTGCTGAACAACTACCATTAATATGTCGTACACCATCGTTTACTGGACAATATAAACGACACACGAGTGGCCAATATCAAGTTGATTGTTGTATTGGTGATTTTTGTAATGATGGCGATTTCCCTGAATTACCACCATTGTATAAAGAGAATATTAATACGTATAATGATTCAATTGAATATGTATTGAAAATGTTGGCTGCTGTATTTGGTCCTGTTATCGTTATTGGTTTATTAAGTATAATTGTTATATATTTTATGAGGCGGATACACCGTAGGAAATTGTGCAATGAAAGCCGTTTAGATCCTGAACAATATTATGCATCCGATGATCTATTAAGAGCAACAGCTGCCGGTGATAGTACATTACGAGAATATCTAGAATATTCATTAACATCGGGTAGTGGTAGCGGTTTACCATTATTAATACAAAGAACAATGGCCAAACAGATATCGTTAGCGGAATGTATTGGTAAAGGACGATATGGTGAAGTGTGGCGTGGTGTGTGGCATGGTGAGAATGTTGCTGTTAAGATATTCTTTTCAAGAGATGAGGCCAGCTGGAAACGAGAAACTGAAATCTATAGGTTCTTATCTAGTTTGTTTTAATGTTTAATTCCATTAATATTAATTTAATGAATTTTCAGTACAATCCTCTTGCGTCATAACAATATTCTCGGTTATATTGGTTCAGATATGACATCACGTAATTCTTGTACACAATTGTGGTTGATAACACACTATCATCCTTTAGGTAGTTTATATGATCATCTGAATCGTACAACATTAACACATCAACAACTATTAAGACTATGTTTATCAATAACGAACGGTTTGGTTCATTTACATACGGAAATATTTGGAACGCAAGTAAGATTTTTTTTTCTTATAAATAAGGTCTAAAAGAGTAGAAAATCATAACATAACGTTCATAATAACATTATACAGAGGCGGCATTCGAAATAGGTCCATTGAATTTGTGGTATAGCTACGACCATGGAGACTCAATTTAAGTTATATGAAGTCACGATTTACAAAAAATCATTTTTTTTTAAATATTATTTTCATAGTGCATATATATTTGTGTATAGATACAGAAAAATTCATGTCAATCCAACAAATATTCTCAAAATTAAACGTATAGTTGTAGAGACGCCTCGAATTATGTGGAGAGGCTGAGTCGATCAGTCCCAAATTTGGATAGCTTAATAAGTATATTTTCTAGAGATTGATCAATTGAAAATTAACAGTTATTTATAGACTACTAAAATATTGAGATGAATGCTTTTTAACCGGTCTTATGGCGTTTCGCTAAGATTTTAGAAAAATGTACAGGCAACTCGGTAGATCATCGATTTTGATTTTTTGACCTCCCAAAAAAAGCCTATTCTTATTTTATTAGAAACTTAATCCACGCATACTCACATAGAATTCATTAATATGCTGACCCAGTTGTTTCAATTTTTTTCTCCTCTATAGAAAAGAGTATTTATTGATGGTACTTGATGTAGAGCTTAATTATGAGTTATACTGTGTTTTGCCGCTTATTTATATCAGAGTCAAAAAAAACAAACATTTATGGCCTATTTTGTTCACATAGAAAAATAGCAACAAATAGTAAATGATATCATTAAGGAGTTGTAAATAGTGAAAGTCAAGTTTTTTTTAAATTTTCAAAAGTTGAGTTTTGTGGATCGACAGTATATTCAGGCAGACGGACAAGCTACTCTAAAGAACCAGCTTTATTAAAAAGCGATATTTAATTATATACCAAAATCATAAGAATCCAGAGCAACGCCGGCATGACGAGGCCGGGTTCAAAAATTTTGCCATTAATACACATTTAAATCCTACACTTAAATTTTACAATGAACAATTGCAAATGCTGTTACATATTTTATAAGACTGTAAAAAAGTCATCAAAATCGACTTTTAATTGAGTGATTTTCATAGACCGCGGTGCCTTACGCCGGCCTGGATCCAACGTTTCAAGTGCACAGTTTATATATTATTCAATTATCAGTGTGAACCGTTTTTTCCTACATAAATAATAGATCTGCTATTTTTTATCTATATTCTTTTTATTTTATTTTGTTTCTTTTGTTTTTTCCCGTAGGGTAAACCGGCTATAGCACACCGTGATATTAAAAGTAAAAATATTTTAGTAAAAAATAATGGTGTTGCATGTATAGCTGATTTTGGTTTAGCTGTGACACACCAACAAGCTACAGATAAATTAGATATTGGACAAAATCCGAAAGTTGGGACGAAACGTTATATGTGTCCTGAAGTATTAGATGAGACGTGAGTATTTTACATTGAATCTAATAATTTACAATAACATCAAAAAATGTATACAGATTTTGAAGTAGTTATTGTAACAACATGTTTTTTTATTTATTATTGAAAATTCCAATAGTTTGAAACTCAAAAACTTATATTACTGAACTAATGATTCCATTTGTGAAAATAAAAACGGTGCTTTGAAATACTAATCTCAACAGTTTCAATACTGTTAATAAAAACAGATTGATTGTACGCTAGGGAAAGGTCAATGGTAACCTGAGGAAATACCACATAATGTTTTCTTTGGCCTTTTCTGGAACAGTTATTTATGTTATTTGTTTGCATACATTGAGAGTTTGAATTAGCACCAATAACAACAACACGGTGCCTTTTCTATATGTAAAAGCCCCAATCACACGGTCATGGAGGCATTAGTCTGATTTTTTTTTTGTGCTTCATTATCCATGACTGTCAAATATTACAATTTTTGTTTGTTTATAGAATCCGTACAGATTATTTCGATTCGTATCGACGTGCCGATATTTATTCATTAGGCCTAGTGTTTTGGGAACTATGTCGACGGACTGTTAGTAATGGCATAGTTGAAGATTATAAACCACCATTTTATGATGTAGTGCCTAATGATCCTAGTTTTGAAGATATGAGAAAAGTTGTTTGTGTTGATCAACAACGACCAAATATACTCAATCGATGGACAAGTGATCCTGTACGTTCTACAATTATTTTAAAAATTTTATTTAATACTAATTATTATTATTTTTTACCGCAGGTATTGAGTGTAATTGTGAAATTGATGCGCGAATGTTGGCACCAAAATCCAACAGTACGATTGCCAGCATTACGCATTAAGAAAACATTACTTAAAATGTGTAGTGGTGATAATGTTTGTATAGACGATATGGAAGTTTGTGTGTGACCATTAATGTTTAATAGTAAGAATTCTACTCAATTGTTGAGAATTTTTATAATTTGAAAATTTTCTCAAATTGTCTCGTTTTCTTTTCCTACTTTTTTTTTCGTTTATCGAAAATTTTATTTTTAGTATTAATTGATGTGCCAAATTCTTCAATCAATCACTATAACTACAAAAACTTTACTAATAACAAAATAATAATCTCACGTAAGCCATTATTTACAAGTGCAAATTTTTTTGTTTTCTTTTTTTTTTATACAAAGACAGTATTATAAGTTTATTATTTAGTTCGTTTAAAATTTTTAGTTTGTAGCATGGATAACTATACTAAAGTGCCATTTTTTTTATAATGAATCATCAGTAATAATGATGATGATAATAATAATAATGATAATAACACTTACAGTGATAATTCAATGGTTTAATTTTAATAACTTAAGTTTTTAATAAAAATAATAGGCAATAATAATAGGACGCCATTAATTGTTGTGTTCAATTTGATATTGTTTTAAATTGTTGTAAGTGTTATTTTAAATTTACAAAAGTGGGTTATCGAGCTTTAAATACAGAAATATCGCGGATAACGGAGAAGTTTGAGAGAATCGGGACAGATCTGCTCCGCGGTTTTCCAAAAACTGGTAGATAACTAGTTGTCTCGGTAAAAGATTGAAAAATATCCAGTGATCTGCAGATTTTTCCCTATTCTACCGAATATCCGGTTTCCAAGTTCTCTGTACTGAAAGTCAACGTTAACTCACTATGTATTGAAGCAGAAAGAAAATTGACAAATTATTTTAGTGATTTGTTCGATATTTGTAAATACTTTATGTATTTATATATCTTTAATCATATCTGTTGGGAAAACTGTCGGAATTTCTTCTATTTAGGAAACGATTTTCTTTTCTTTTTGTTTGGAAAATTAAGAAAGATTTTGGCAGTTTTTCGTTGTTCTCTTTAGGAAACAAAAATAATAATAATAATAAGGAAATGTTTAAATAGTAACAGATTCATATCAAAATTTATTTATCAATTTTATGATCGAAAAAATGCTCACCACCATCATAATCAAATCAATAATCAAAAAAATAATAAAAATTAATTATTAGTTTCCATTTTATTCATTTGTACATAATATAAAAACAAAATCATTTATGTATGATCTTTTAAGCAATATATTAAGTTTTCATTTGAGACCATTATTTCTTTAAAAAAATACAATAAATTATATAAAAACAAATATGGTGAATAAATGGATTAATCTGAGGTGAATTACATAAACTATACGTTACTACAACATGATTATTCTGTCAGGTTGAATCAAGTTGATATTTAATTTATACGAAACGTGGACACGGTTAATTCATAAAACGATTTTACCGCCGCTAGACAATACTTTTATAGCGTTTTTTGTTGTTGGTGCAACTAGAGATGTGCCGGCAATATTGATGTTTTTGAAATAACGATGTTAAGACGTAAATATCGTTATTGCGTGTGCATGTCTAGTTTCACGGACGTTGTTACATAATCACGTCCCATAGGTGTCGTAGGTAAAAGACGTCTTTTTATGCAATCTTGGAAATAAAGGACATAAATCAACGAATTTCCAGTTATATGCACTTAAAGTTTCTTACTAAAGCAAATAGTTTGTTGAAGAAAAGAAATTATTAATTATTTTGACAAAATAAAGTAAAATATTAACAATTCCCTTCAATGAATATCAGCTTTGCCTTATACATACAATATGTTAAAGAATTGCTACAAATTATAGTAATAATTTGTTGGCTTATGGATCAATTCGTGATTCTTGATCTGAATATATAATTTAATGTAGGTAGAGAAGTCCATTCAAGCAAGCACCTTGATAGTCCGTAAGGGTTGACGTTAACAACCAAACTATGTGGGGTGTTGACTCCCGACTATTTTAGCCCATTCTCAAACATAAGAGAAAAATAGGGCATTTAAGAAGTTAACTCAGTATAATCAATTTTCTCAAAATTATCTTCAAAATGACTCAATATTTTTTAATAATTCCAAAGTTGAATAATAGAGACTATTAAGGGTTATCAAAGGGTATAATTTTTTACCCCATTCTGCCCCTTTGTTAAGAGTAGATATTATTTTTTGCAGTAGCAAATTAAAAAGTAAAAGTTATCTGTTTTTTGGAGACGAAATGTACATTACGTATTTCAATGAAACAACCTGAAATTTACCTATTTGAATAACTCTTATATTATTTATAATAAGGGTAGAGAAAGCAGAATAGATAACTTTTGTTTCTCAATTTGCTATTTGTGGAAAAAATAATCATGTTTATGATGTCGACTGCAAACAAAGGAAAGTGTAAAAGAAACAAGAAAAACATGCATAATCAAATTGCAAAGAAAACTTTTCACCATTTAATAGTCCTTAAAGCCTGCTAGTATTCAATGTTTAAACGATATTTTGAGAAATCTAGTTTTACAAGATGAACTTTAAATTTCTATCAAATTTAAAAACCTCACGAATAAAAAATATATAAATGCTAAATTCTGGGCAAATTTCGAAAACATTCATTACACGGTGCTTCTTACAGGCGATCAGATGATTCTTTATAAAAAGTAATGAATTAAAATGGGTTAAACGTTTGTTTGTAATAATTATAGCTAATAGTTCTACTAAAACTGAATGAACGGAAAATGTTATGTCAAAGAACAATCATATTTTAGAAAGACACAATACTGAAATAGTCTCACTTCGACATTCTGAAAATGTGTTCTTGGTCAATTTATGAAAATACCACTATTTCGAAAATCTTCGACAGAAATGGGACTAATTTAACGTCTGAGAAGCTTTTCAATAAACCGAAAGACAACTGCGAAGCCTTGCAACTAGAAAAAAGCGAATCACTGACTGTCGCCGGATTGTTTACTATTTAAAATTTTTTAATAACGCGATTTTGCTGAAATTTTCTAATTTTATATAATGAATAGAATACACACGTTAATAAAATCAAAAATTGAGAATTATTTCATTTTATTTCGTGTGTGATTCAAATTATTGCAATTATGGCATATCTCTAAATCGCTATTATAGTTTATAGAACGAAATCTTGAAAAGCTTTTCAAGACACGATTACTAATAAATACGATATTTTCCAAAAAATTTAACCGGCTGCTTAGCAAAATATTACATAAAAAATAGAAAAGATGTAGGAAGAATTATTCTTAATAAAAAAAATCTGATCTATCTTCTCGAATAAACTGCTCTACCTGTATAATAGAAGTCATAAATTATAAAAAGACGTACTTAATTGTTTACCTAAACGCTTGATCACGTAATGGAGTGTTTTATATTGCTTTAAATATCTATACTAAGAAAACATAAATGCTTATGTTTGGTATAATAGATATTTTTTCAATAATTTCGGTAATGGTAATGCTGACACAGCTTTCTTTGGAATCAATGCTAGAATAGCATCACGACATGCTGCTTGCAAACTAGGAACTGTAATTAAACCAATAATAATTAAGAATAGTATTAATAATAAAAGATAATATTGGATCACCTCCGTATAATTGAACAATTCGAACTTTCTTTGTTGTACCATAAACATCAACAACAGCATATAATGGTGAATTCATAAACGGTATATTTCTAACACAAACATCTTGATCTTCCCCGTTGATAATATAATGCATTTCGGCTTTCTTTTGATCTGTTGGTAAGTACATAACACCTATCCTGCTACCCACATCAGTTGGTAGAATATCATCCTTATTTGGACGTGATGGTCGCAACAAACTTAATGGTATATTACCAAAACGTGTCCTTAACAATTCATTTTCACAAATACTCTTTCTTGAAGTATCACCACTACTACCACTATCACTACTATTATCATTATTACTAACAACATTTGATAAATTTGTTCTATATTCAAACACCTTATTGTGCGCCTTACTAATACCGTACACCCACGATGAGCCATCATTGAAATTATTAACTAAATCAGGCAATGCATACTGCGGCATACCGCCCTGGTTGTGTATATCCAACGGATTCAATTGTGTTAAACCTAGACGCATATGACCACTCCAACCACGTTCGTTTGCTTCAATTTCAACCAAAAATATCTCACCGGGTGCCAGGGGTTTCTCGCTGAATGTTAAACCATTTGCAAAACTCTTGCGACGGTATGCAACGGTATTATCTTCAGTTAATACAATATTATCACCATGGTATGGATGAAAACGTGTTACCGTACTACGGTTCGGTGTTAATGGTACCGATGGTACGTCGTTTTTTGTACTATTAGATGTTGCCATGCTACTTTTATTATTATCAATTATTACACACGTTTATTTTTTATTAATTAATTTGTTATGAATACACAATTATACAAAAAGTAGGTAACAGCTGTCATCTGACAAAAACGGATGTCAAATTTTGGTTTTGACAGGCAATTGCGCCAGTGTTGCCAACGTAATTATTTCGTTTATAAACAATAAAAATCGATTTTCGATAATCAACACATAAGAACTCGAAGTTTAAACAATGCAAACTGAAAAATCGATCTAATTCTGCGATTTTATAGATTTTCTCGATTGTTTGTTTAAAATTTGGTGATTTTTATACCGTTAGCTTGTTGCAACTGAATTCTGTCAAAATTGTGTGTCTGTCAAACTCTAACGTTGATGCGGTTATGTTTCGCTTTTGAAACGTTCAAGTGTTTTTATGGGAATTTCTTGAAATAAAATGATTGATACAACTGTAAAAGTGGTCGCACCCACTGTTGAACAACTGAATGCCGATCGTATCACTCAGGTGCGTACAAATTTCATTCATTTTACCGTTCTTAAAAGCGTTATTTCGATAGCTTGCTGAGAAATATTGGGCCCCACATTCGGCACACAATCGTTGTGACTATGACCCATCGATTGTCGAAGACATCTACGAACAGGATATACGCGGCAGCAAGTATACACTTCGTTGTTATTAAATCAAACAAGTCGTCTAAATTTTGTAAATTTAGTTTTGCAGTACGCAGAATAATGGTATTGGAGTTTAGTCAATATTTAGAGAATTATCTGTGGCCCAATTACAAACCGGGCGCCTCAAATGCTCACATGTTATCCATTGTTATTATGGTGAATGAGAAATTCCGTGAACGTGTCCAGATATGGCACGGTTTCCGAAAGAATCCCACATATTTCCCTGATTTCTTCCAACAAGTCATGAAATGCCTACTCGAAGATGAATTAATGGTCAATTTACAAGAACAAACTGCGTTATTGGTCTTTTTGAATCATTGCTTTAATAGTATGGAAGAACAATTGTGTCGTGATCAAGTTAAACGTTTAGTATCGTTATCAATGTGGATGTCATTGCAACCGAATCGACGGGATGAGGAATTCCGGAAACATCCTAAATGGAAGAAATATTGGAAGGCTATACAGAAGAAGGATAAAACTGAGGCAAATCAAGAGAGATTATTGTTTGAACGTACATTTTTGCATCGATTAATGTTGAAATTTATGAAAATTCTCGATACAATTAGTGCAGATGGAACATGTCCAATGGATAAAGTTAGTTTTTATTTATCAACAAAAAAAAACATTATTTAATGTTATGAAATTCTAGGTACATTATTGTGAACGATTTCTAGAATTTGTAACCGATTTAGAGGCTCTTCTGCCAACTAGAAGATTCTTCAATACAGTCCTGGATGATTGCCATTTAGTCGTTAGATGTCAACTGTCGAAACTAGTTAAGAGAAAGGAAGGACACTTATTCAAACAGGTAAGTCTTCCAAATATATTAATGTATTATTAAGTACACTTCGTGAGATATAACAGAGATTCGAAAAAATAAATAAAAATAGCTGCCAATGAGTATTTGATTGATTCACTTAAAAAATACAAAAAAAAAATGATTTATCTTAATGAATTCCTGTATTCATAGCAGTCATTTCATCACCCCATTCGGTCTCTGGTTCTGGTTGGCAACATTTACAATAACAATTCTTGTAACAGCAGGTTTTCTTGATTAGAAATCCTACATGTTTTTGATTTATAATACAGATATAAAAGAGTAATGGTGCTTGAAATGCATTCACAATTATATAACAATTCGTTAGACCGTCAAATTTGAAAAAGGACATCAAGAAGAATACCCATGTTATTGTCATTATTATCAATAACAACAGAAACATACGAAAGCTGCAATTAAATAAATATACAAATTATACTCGTCCTAACTGTTTCAGTAAGTCGACACCTATTTGTTGAAATAAAAGCTTGCATGATTTTTTGGTAGTAGTCTGAAAGTTACGATTTTCTTCGTACTCTTTATCAAAGCAGGAAATGAGGGTTAAAATTTGCATAACAAAAAATACATACACAAAAATCATCAAAATCATGAGTCTTCATCTTGTATTAGTCTTCTTTACAAAAGTAGTTCTGGATTGTGATAAGCAGTTGATTAAATAATTAAATTGTTCATAATTTTTGGCTAGAAGACAACTTTATCTTGCAAATTTAGTTTACTTAAAGTATCTCCAAAAGCGCTTAACATTTTTCAACTGTTTGAAAACTGCTATTACTTGGTCGAAACAATCTTTTTTTCTTTACTCTTGAAAATAGAACAAATTAGGGGGTGGAAATAGAATGCATATAATTGTTTATTTTTAACCCTAACAAAGATATAAACATCAATCTCTTTCATATGAAGGCCCTTACGAGCGTTTATTTTTCTCTGTTAAAGTTGAAAACGTACCAAAAATTGTGAATATCGCGCATTTTACCTGCTAGATACGGGAAATTGGAAAACATAAAGAAGCCAGATAAATTGTTAGATATTAAGCAAGTGTAGATAAATTTGCTTTATTAGAAAAAGCAGAAATATTGACATTTTAATAACGCTAAAAGATTACATTGCATTAAATCTTAAGCCCATTAATGCAAAACATGTCTTGAAACGGTTCATTTTTGCCCCTGTGACATTGTCTTCACTGTAAGATTATAGCCAGCAAGACACTTAAGGTCAATTTACATGGGGACAGTAATTAAAGCAAGTAACTTAAGTAAGTAACTAAATTTAGCCAGTGGCATTGTGTAAAAGTTTGATTTAGTACTAAAGCACTAGTTTTTACAGTCTTTAGTACTAAATCAAACGTTTACACAATGCAACTGTCTAAATTTAGTTACTTGCTTAAGTGATTTGCGTCAGTTACTGCTCCCATGTAAATTGATCTTTATTTATGAAAAAATATATAATAAAAATAGTTTCTGATTCCCATATTGAAGTATGAACTTTTTTCAAATTAAGTCGATCCTGTTAGGCATACATTGCTTCTATAATCACGGAAATATTTACTAAAAACTTCCCAATTTTTACAATCATCGTATTGCCCTTAGAAGAACGATTTATAAAAATTAAATGTAATAAAATTGTTCAGAACTATCACTAATAGACCGGATTAAATTCGTAAAAGATTGAGTTCGGTGTCGACAAACTTTGACTTTGATAAAAAGAAAATAGTTTACCTGTGTCGTAATTTATGATGAATTCTTCCATATGTATGCATCCTATTAATTGTTTTCAATGTTGTTGCAGCAAATACAATATCAATTACAATTGTAATTGCAACAGGTACAAAAAATATAAAAATTCCTAATGAACCAATCTCTTCATTGTCTTGTTGTAAATTCGAATCATAATCCATTGTGAAATGTGCAAAAACAGCTAATATACCCAATACTAATGTACATGACCATGAATATAATGAATAATAACAATATTTTTTACCATCAGTAATACGTAAAAATACATTTCTCGATTTAAATGTTTTCCATATATAATAACCAAGACTATTGAGCCAGAAAAATGCACCCAATATACTTATATAACAAATTGTTTCTAGAATTTAATAGAAATTTTTCGCTACAATTAATAACACCACAAAAACGTATACGTCCCCTTTCGGGGTATGCTCGTATCTACAAAATCGTAATTTCAGGCAATCAATAAAAACTGTTTTATATCAAAAATACATAAATATTAATAATGATATCAAATCAGACTCTTTCGTATCAATTGATAAAGATCAACGAAAATTTCGTGGATTCACATTGGCAATAAAAGCTGATGATTATTTCTGTGGACGATTTTACGAGATACGAGTTTTTGCCTATAAACGTTTATGTAGATACGAGGTTATAATTAAACAAAAAAAAAACACCTTAGGATCATTTAAAAGAGATTTTTTTGACACAATTTCTATGGTGTCAAGTTCAGAAGCGTGTAGATAGAGGGTAAATAGAGGACCTCTAAAAAAAATTTCTGTTGTCATTCTGCACATTTTAAGTTGTTTTACATTAAATATTAGAGTACTCACCTATGTTTTCTATAAAAATCTCATTTCGCAAAAAATGTAGTACGAGTTATATCAGAAAGGGGACGAAGTATTAATTATAAGGTCAATTTCACGGGGACCAGTGAACTAAAGCAAGTCACTAAAACTAGCCACTTACATTGTGTAAACGTTTGATTTAGCACTAAAGACAGTAAAAACTTTAGTGCTTTATTACTAAATCAAACGTTTACACAATGCAAGTGGCTAATTTTAGTGTCTTGCTTAAGTTACTGTCCTCGTGTAAATTGACCTGTAGAGAATAGCCTTCCGATAACACGTCATTCTCTCTAACGACCGAGTGGCGTTTCTTTATTAAACGATATGGCTCTATCTTTGTTTGGTACATTTATTCACTCACGTACCAGATAACTATAAAAAAAGACACCAAAAATTGTACTCTACGACAGCCTTAAACACTAGTGGAGTTAGCGTATCACATTTTATTCTTGTCAAACCTTTCTTGATTTTCTATCAAATAAAAGGCAAAATTAGAAAGCAAAATTGTTGAACATTAAAAAAAAGTTCGAATCGCGGGGTATAATTAAAATGCGACTGTGTGTAATCCGCCTATTAACTCCTTATTAAGTTTAGTGACGAGATATAATCACTTTAGGTCCACTCTCTATTCGTTTCAAAAGACTATCAAACTTTCATTCCAAACAAATGGTTTTCCTTTATTTACCCTTTAGACGCCACTATAATCAATTTCGTAGACTGAGGGGCATTTTTAAAAAGAATCAAGTGTCTTCAAATCGTATAGAACACGGTTCCATGTAACTCATCCGTTTCTAAGAGTCATTATACCGTATTATCGGAGGGTTAATTCTATTTTTAAGTGAATTTTTGGGTGTTACCTGTAATAATACGACTGATATGGCTGTTGAATACTGTTAAAAGTCGAATTAGATCAGCAATTTGACCCAATATAAGACAAAGACATAATGTTGTTACAATATTACCAACTAAATCACGTAATGTTGGCATAATAAAGTATACAACAGCTATTGTACATAAACATGCAATTCCTATCAAATGCGTTATAGGATTTATAATATTCCTGAAAAGGAATTCAGTAGATGTCCAATCTTGTTCATGATCCGGTGCACATACCCATGCAAATTCACTAATCATATTATCATCAACTTTCTACAAATCATTCATTAGTATCAGCCATTTATACAGGGTGTTACGTAAATGAATGGCTTATCGTTATAAAATTATGAATCAAGTTGCTCTGATAAACAATAAAAACTTTCAAATATGACATTGTAAAACAGTGTAGTTCGTCATTGTAATTTCTAGTTTAATTTATCTATAAATATTGTAGAAGTAAATATAAAAGTACAACATGACTAATTAATAATTTCACGAATATGCCGATCTGTATTATAGTATTATATTCACTTCTTTTTTATTATGAACTTTTTCTATTCTTTTGGAGACGACGCTGGTTTTATACTTCAAATTTGACAGACAACAAAATGTTTATCAGAAGCCTGCTTGATTAGGCCTTTTATTCTGTTTTTTTTTTTGGAGAAAAACTATATAAAAATTGAACAGGATTTGAGTTATCTGATTCACTAGCAGAAGAATGCCGTTCATTTAAGCAACACTCTGTATAATTAATAAATTACTACCTTTTCTAAACAATATTTACCACCAATATAATCATGAAAAATAGTATTTTTGCCATCATTAAGTAATTCTTGAATTTCTAACGAATTCTGTTCACCTGCCATTTTATGATCGAAATAATGCCTTAATACACCATTTGGTAATAAACGTAAACGATCTGTTACATTTTGATTGTGATAAATTGGCCATGGTTGTTTGGAGCCACAATCCGGCCTACCAGTTGCTATACTATAAAAATCAATTAATTGAATTAATTTAAAAGTTGACACGAATTAATTTGTACTTACCTATAATTAACTTGAATGTTTGTACCGCCTTTTTCAGTGGTGAATATCGGCTTCCATACAGTTTCTTTAGTTTCATCGATATTTGTACAATGATCACCAACATAGATTTGATTGTGTTCACAACATTTATTAACACGTACTGGTAATTCTGAATTAATTGTTATAAACAATAATGTTAGTATAAATAGGACGGATATTTGTTTATTGTAAATGTTAATAAGATTAACAATCATTTTTGAGGTTATGTTACGTCTTTAAAAATAACAAAAGCTTCTTAAATTAGCATAATACGATTTAATTTAGTTTTATTGTTAATTATTGCTTTTTTATTGTTAATAATTTGTTTCTAAAAAACAATTCATGCTTATTTTTACGATTATATCTATTAACGCAGTTGGCCGCAGTCTTTTTGTTTATTTTGGACGATTTCTTGTAAAAATATCACTAATTATTTTGCACTATTTGTTTAAATCGTGTTGTTTTCGTTTATTTTTGAAAGTGTAATTTTTTTGTAAATACAATTTTAATTAGTCATCAACAAATATTCATCACATCATGGGCATGGGTAAAATTATGTTTCCGTTAAAATCGGCCTCCCCACTATAAAAGTCGTCTGCTCACCTTTCCGCTTTTTTTTCTGTATTTATCTACAAATATATTCACCAGGTGTTACAATCATTGTGACAATACCTTTTGTTTATTTATAATAAAGTATGAAGGAAGTGCGTAATTTCCTTGAAAATTATAAAAAATTCAATAATTATTGATTTTATTACAGTTAGTTGTGTATTAAAGGTGGGGTTGTTATTTCTCAGTCTAATTATGGTAAAACTTAGAATTTGGTTTGCCTGATTTGCAATTGATTTCCCAAAAATTTTACCAATCTTTAATAGATTTTTTTTAAAATTGAGTTATACAGGGTTGGTAAACACATTAGATACATTGGAGACTAATAAAACTACTCTCTTTTAACACGTTCGCTGACCTACCCCACCGATGTCCGCTACACAATATCTGTAGCAAATTAAGTGGTAGTGAAGGTGTTAAAAATTCATTGTTTCACATAAAAAACAAAATACGATAAGCTGTTAAGGTGAATTCATTAACCAAATGGTCACTAGATTTGACAGATATCTCGTTAAACAAAGTACGTAATCCTAAGATTGTCAGTGAAGATATGGACAAAGAATATCACTATATTCAAAAATATCACTATATTCAAGGGTACCAACTTAATTCTAGGAACCCTTTGATCGATGAATTTTGTATAACTTCTTGATCTCCTTCTTCGTGGTCAATGACTTCCTTTTAAGTTGGACAACTTCTGTTTTCTTGTATTATCTAGAAAATGCAATAAATTGAGCTCTAGTGGCTTAATATGCCTATTCCAAAACTGCTGAGAGGAACTGTTATTCTAACACATGTTATGCACTCAAATATTGCATACATATTATATTCTGCAATCCTCCACATCGAGCCTATGAACCGAGTCCCAATTAACGAGAATCTCTTTTATTTTATAATGAAATATCGTACAAAACATAAGAGAATATTCGTTATAAGTAACTTTTATTTATCAAGTCGTATTCAATTGATATGAGGTTTAATATTTCCTGAAGCATCGATGATTAACTGAAGCTCTTTCTTTTGGAAAGTTTTACTAAATGTTCTTTCACCTTTTACTAATATTGTGCAAGAATTCTTAATGACCGTACATATTTTGGGCAAAACATAGTGAAGTTCAAATTTTAATAGTATAATATTTTTAAATGTTAATATCTTAGAGAGTTACACGTTACACGCTTGCGGCTCTTTACTTGATCTTTGGTATACAAAAAGCATGCTTGCATCTTTGCTACGGGCTACACTTTGCATTCAAATTTCAAATTTTTGTAAATACTATTTTTTGGGTACATGCACTGTTTTTAGTGATGCCACTAAAGATTACTTGTTGAGAGAAAGAGGTCTTTCGACGAGACAAAACGAAAGATATGCCTCTCTTATCGCATCTCTCGTCACTTATTATTTTCCAAATAGAAATATGTATGACGATTTACGAAGGATCTTTGTTGATTGACAAAAGAACTATTTCGTATATTGTGGATAATTTAATCATATGTCGTAGTTGAGTTTAGAATACAACTTTTTCTGTATATATTTTTATTTAAAGCCGTTTAATTAAAGACGAGTAATTAAAAAAGTTAAGGAACTGCCTCATTTTTGTATCGAAAATTGAATTGGATACATCACGGAAATCTTACTAAATCTAAATTAAGACTGATTTAGGGCAAAATATAAGAAATAGTGACTTAAAAAAGAAAAAATAATACACGCGACAGGCGACGAGAAAAGCCACTTTGCATTTGCGTCATTTTTATGCCTTTTGGTTATATTTATTAATGAAAATATGTTGATTTTCATAATTTTTGATATATTTGGATGTATAGTAGGAATAAAAAATCAATTTTCGCATTTGATTCCAAATATTACTTTCTATAACTGTTCAAACAAAATGTGTGGCGTCTCTTCGTAATTTAAGTGTGTTTGTCTTGAATCAAGTTGCCGTAAAATATCCTACAATAGCTAGTAATTTTTATATAATTTTTCCGGTTTTTTTTATGTTTGATTACTTCTAATTATTATGCCTATCAATTAAGGAAGTTAGTTATTTAAGCAATTGTCAAGCAGTAGGCGTTTTTTTATCATTGATCCCAGAGAAGTTCTAATTTTTTTTGAGCATCAAGTGAGAAGTTTAAAAAAAATATTATCATATCAAATTCATTCGTAGCATTCATATTGACTAATTTTCGAGACCTTATAGGACGTTTTTCAAATCAGCCAGAAAGAAAATAGTACCGGTTAATTAAAGTATAGACATTGAAGTGTAATTTCTTTAGATACTTTTCCATTTCACTTTACAAACAAACGAGATATTTGAGGTGGAACATTTAGCTGGGACATCCCGTATATATTTTTATTTAAAGCCGTTTAATTAAAGACGAGTAATTAAAAAAGTCTTAAGGATCTGCCTAATTTTTGCACCGCGAAATCTTACCAAATCTAACAATAATAAATGCAATATTTTTGTTTTTTAGTTGCATTTTAATTTTAAATACATGTACATTTATTACAAAATAAATTTAAATGACAGATTAATTAATTATTTTTTCATATACTCTTTTGCTTTGAAATAAATTTTTGTGCCTTAAAATTGAAAATTACGAGTCAATTTATTATTATTTTATTCAATCAGTGGCAAAATTTTTTTTTTCAAAATTCAAAAATTTATATCTTGAAAGAAAAAAACCTATCTCCAAAATTTCAGAATCTTTTGAGATTAGTTAGGAACCAGAAAAAAATTTGAGCGAAAAATTTAATGGCGGTCATCGATTCTTACAATTTTGTAAATTTGAAAATTCTACAAAAAAACCGATTTTTTGAAAAAAAATTTCAAGTATTCTCTTCCAAATGTAGCTTAGATCATTAGAGTAATTATAATAGTTTTAGAGATTTTTAAGCTATAAGTTTAAAAAACAGGAAAAATAGTGAAATTTTGAAGGTTGCATAACTTTTGAAAAAAAAAAATTAATTTTTTTCCTTTGGCAGAACTTCTTTATATGATAAATGAAAACTTCTGACCAAATTTGGTCCAAATCAAAAGGGCTCGATTCCAATCATTGGTCGATTTGACATGGAATGACCCACTAAGTTAAGATTGATATAGATCAAAATATAAGAAATAGTGACTTAAAAAAGAAAAAATCATACGGGCGGCAGACGTGCAAAAGAAACGCCACTTTGCACTTGCGTCATTGCGTACGTAAAAGTCGAAGGTATCTCCCCCAACGGGACTAGGAGTTATTAATTGCTTCTTATCTGTACCATCAGAATTAGATACATTTCGCGACAAACGGTATGCATGGTTTAAATGGAACATTTGGAGATATTACCGAATGTTGTCTTTGTCCCACATAAGCTAATCGTAAGTGTTCTATCACTTATTTTGCAGTTACCAAAGAAATTAATTTGATATCACCTCGAAGTTTCTCGAAAATGGGAGAATTTGCTTGATCAGAGTGACAATACCTACTTGTGCAATTGTAAAAACTTGTACAAGTTCAACTTTAGCGAATTTTCAAATAAGAAAATTACAAATCAATTATCCACTAAAGAATTTCAATTAGTGGACGTCAGTTAGTCATTATTGACGATGATTAAGTTCCATTCTAATTTAATCGATACGCATTTTACTAGAAATTTCGTAATTTGTGGAAAAAATGGTTGATACACTAAACAAAAATACTTATTGATTTGTTCACGTAAAATAACAATCATAATTCTAGTAATAACAGGAAATCTTGTGAAAGTTATAAATTTTTGACGTAAGGGAAAACCAGTATTCTGTGGGGACGTGGTACATTCCTCACCAGTTCGTGTATTGTTTACGATTATTTAAATTAATGTGCTAATTAGGCTTATAAGGGCTGATTTTAGAAAATAAAATACTTGTTATTTATTTATTTATTTACTTGCTTATTTATCTAGTTTATTTTTAAAAACGTAGAATGATAAATGTGTCAAGTTTATCATAAATAATTATGAAATTGTCCTCATTTTTTTGCTGATTATGAGTATTTATCAAAAACGTATAATACAATCAATTACGTATCTCGTTATAAACATTTAAAAATAGTTTTAAATAACAAAAATAATCAGAACTATGCTTTCTCCAACTGTTCAGATAAACGGAATTCTTCAACAATGTCATCGCATTCGTCATCAGCTAATGTTCTCCAACGATTTGGAAACGATTTACCACAAATTGTTCGATTAGCTAATCCTCTAATGACACGTTTTCTGAACACAACAAGCACCAAAAATATTAGAATACCTTGTAGGGCATTGATAATGTCAGTGATTATCCTGTAAGCAATCATTAATTAAAAAGAATTCTCGATAGTCGTAGATTTGATCTTTTTACCAGAAAATATCCATAATAAAGTGGACTTGGTCTAAAATACCGGATAGTACTTCGAAAATCCACGAGACACCCATAATTACGAATAATTTCAAACATAATTTCAAGCGAAATTTCAAAATCTTCATATGCTTCTCCTCACATCGTGTTATATCTTTCCATAAGACACCAATAGTCCAACCGAAATAGATGATATTCAAACAAAATAGTATCGTTATAGGTATATAAAAGTAGAAAATTTCCGTTTCTGTAGCTAGAATTTGCCAAAAATTCGATTTCAATCGTAATTTATCAAATCAATAGTTTATATTATAATTACATTTGAACCAACAACGATTTTCACCGAAACCGGGATTAATAAAATATGATGTACCAGAATGATGGCCAATTAATAATAGAGTGAATAAAAGTGATGGTCCACCGAAACCGAAACCGTAGTAGATTAATTTCCAATTCTGGTAGTTCCATTGGGGTTTACTATAATTTATAATAATTCTTATTTGGTTCTATGCTTCAAATTCGTCGTTTTGCAAATCAAATCCATTGGAACTGTAGCATCAATTAGAGTTAGAGAAAATATACAGTTGTGGCACTGAATCTAAGCACATAAACGAGTTTGTATGTTGTGGAGTTACAACATCGAGAGTTTCTACTATGATTTAAAGAAGATCGAACGAAATTGCGCCTTCACTGGTGGTTTTCCACGATAAATCTTCTTGGATTTTTCTCCGAATTCATCTTTGATACAGGTTGAGTCAACTAACCTGTACCGTAGGGTGAGCCAAAATGTCTAACCTATCGAATTTATGGTCTCAAAAGGGCATATATGTTAAAAAAAATTCTCCCATTGGGAAAAATTTTTAGCTCAATTTTAAAAGGTGTCGGTGGCCATTTGAAATTTCCCATTTAAATAACACGCAAAAAAATTTTTGTCCATTAAAAATGCTATAACTTTTGAACCGTTTAAGATACAAATTTTATTCAGGCACATTCTTGTAGGGCATTAAATTCTCTAAGAGATGCTTTAGAGTTGATTTTTTTAACTCAAAAATTCATATACTTACGGGCTATGAAAGTTGAAAAAAAACATATATATTTTTCATCAACTTTTGTTGTCCGTAAGTATATGAATTTTTGAGCTTTAAAACACCTTTTAAGAGAATTTAATGCTCTACAAGAATGTGGTTAGATAAAATTTTTACCTCAAACGGTTCAAAAGTTACAACATTTTTAATGGAGAAAATTTTTTTTGCATGTTATTTCAATGGAAAATTTCAAATGGCCACCGACACCTTTTAAAATCGACCTAAAAATTTTTCTCAACAGAATTTTTTTTTCCAACATATTGGCCCTTTGGAGGCCATAAATTCGATAGGTTAGTCATTTTGGCTCACTCTACTGTACACGTTGTATAGTAACTTTTTCTTGCCTTTTTGTCGTATCTCCAAATTAGTCACACTTCAGGTTCTTGAAGTTTTTTTCCAGATTTGTCCACAAATAGAAAGTTACTTTACAACTTGTACAGAGTAGATGTCTCACCCTGTTTAACAAATAAAATGGCACATCAGATATTCTTTTGTGAGTTAAAAAGAGACAGATCTGTAGAGTAAACTTTTCCTCACTTCGGATTTTGTTGGTATTCCCCATGAAAGACGTAAATAAGTAAATTCAACATCCACTGTTTTTGTAACTACAGTTTAATGTCTTCTTCGTTGTCTTAACGACACACAACAACGAATGAAGACCTGGTCGGGACGATAAAACATTCTCTACTTGTGACAAAGATTATAAAAATCAGGGGTAGTGTTTGTCTGACTTTGTTTGATATTTCTTCAACATTGCGATATAATGCAGTGCCTTGAGGGGTCCCGTAAACCATACTGAAATTCTCTCCTTTTTTTCGCACAACTCTCCCTGTTTATAACAATTGCGTTATTAGCTTGTGTCTTTGAAGAATATCGTTACCACTCAGCCATGAATCTTTCATCTGTTATTATCTTCCAAACAGCAATAATATTTGTTTTTGGTACGTCAAAACTGTGAACTTTGTTAAATGAAGTGATTCAGGGGTCGACCGACGTCCAATTAGTCATGCAAGATAAAAAGGGTTTGTGTGCGTATGTTTTTTTTTATTAGAACATGAAAACCTCACTTATCATTATTTATTAGTAATGGCAGTGATAAAAGACTTTCAACGTTCAAATACGTAAAAATTATTTCAAATCAGAGCTATTGAATCAGAGTTTTTCCTCATTTTTTGTTCACTTTTGTTTCCTATTAAGAAAAGGAGCCTGCGGGAAAGACTGAGCCTGGAGATCGAATAATTCAAAAACTTTCCTTCGTTTTCTGCCTGATTAAGTTTAGATATGCTCGTATATTTTCTCCGTTTTGACCAATATAATTTTGGAACTACTGCTGCAGAACAAGTATCAATAACTTTACTAACACCGCAAACATTAGCGAAAATTAACCACAAACATACGATTTCATAAACCTGAAGGCTTCTCCCGTAAGCTTCTGCCTTGAAGACGTTCGATAGCCTTAATAGCGCAATTGATTCGAATAAAGGTCGAATTTGATTTGCAAAAGGTTGAACTTGAAATAGCAAACAAAAAAAATGCTTACACCGCAGTACGCCAAATATGAAACGATAACATGTTCAACCAGAAAAATGCATAAAAACTCGAAAAATACATAACATAGGCGGTCGTTAAACAGACATAACTGTTGATGTGTGGTGTTAATTGAACAATAGCTAATATCAAATATGTAACACTTAATCCTGATATTGAATGTAGCGTACACGCGCCCTAGAAAATATAAACCGTTAAATTTTACATACAATGCAGTTTTTTGCAGTTAGTTGCTTGATTCTAATGGATAACACTGTTAATTATACAGGGCATCAAGCCGTACTCTATCAATCGTTTTTGCAATATTTCCTCTAATAAGAACCGAAAACAAAACAGAAGACTTGCATACCACATAATTAACATTGCAAGAAAATGTGCATACATTGCATTGTAGTAACTGCAAATTAACTACTTGTAAATTGCGTAATAATTACAAATCTAATTAGTATAATTATTTAATTTGTTAGGCGTCCCAACGAAATTCAACAAAAAAAAAAGTGAAAGTCTACCATCAAAAAACGAAGGCCGCTTTTTTGTTTTGTACAAAATTTTCGTTGGAACCCTCGATAATTACCTGTAAGTCTAGCAAATCAGGTAATTGTGTATAAACAAATATTGTCAACATAATGAAAACAAACGAAATTAATCCTAAAATTGGATATACAGAGAATTTCCATTCTGTATTTGGTAGACAAATCAAATAGGAATCGGTTGTTGCATTTTCAAAACGTGTAACACAATATCTACGAAAATCGATTGATATTATCAGTGGATGATAGAAAATTGGGCAAAATACTCACTGATTTGATGGTATTGCTGTTCCAGTAAACACTAAATTATCATCGTTATCTACCATTAAATCAATATCAGTTGATTGATGTAACAAATATACCAAATCGCATGGTTTTGCTGGTTTACTACCATCTTTACAGATTTTATTTTGTAAAATATTATCACCATTACAACAATTATTGCTGGCATCAACATTAATGAATAATAATATTAATATCAATGTTATCGATTCCATTATAATGCCGGATAACGAGAAATTACATTGATAATTGATTTAAAAAATTAGATATAATTCGGATATACGATCTCGGGTGTGTTAAATTAATAAATGATTAACAATAATTTTATTGGCTCTTTTTTTGTGGCTGTCTGTTCGAACAGAATTTATGACGACACTTGTTTTTCAACTTTTATCATTTATTTTCTAGTTATTCTAATTAATGATTAATTAATTTTTTTCGATAATGTTCACGAATTACGACACAAAAAAACGTAGGTAGAAATAACTCACGTTGTGTTTTTACATTCGTATAACTTTACAATATTCACAACTAAACTCATTTTATTGATAAATAAATATAATTGAAATAGATAGCCTTTATCAATATCAAATTGTAAAAGCAGACGTCCGGCTTTATTATTATTATTATTAGATTTAGTACACAGAGCAAAAAAACACAGAAGTGATAAACTTTTGAAATTTTTCAGTGAACTAAAATTGATAGTCACTTGAACTGTTGTAGTAGTTATAATAATAACGCACACACCAATGAATTTCTACCATGAATGGTAGGAAAATACGTGCAAATCTTCAACAATTTATAATGATGATGATGATGATGTTGATGATGTCTAGAAGAATTTTAAACTTCTAGCAATTATATCGAATCCGGTTCTTAGACCTTATGTTTTTGTCATAAATCAACGGACTTGTTAATAACAAAACAATTCAATTAATTATATTATTTTTCTAAATTGTTGATTTTGTTTTGTTTTGTTTTTTTTATAGTTATTGGAAATGTTGAAATTTTATTCAAGATTCGAGATCAACGATGAAACTGGTGATCCATTAACCGACCATGATATGACTCAAAGTCATTATACTAAAATTACATCATTACAGGTATTTCCTTAATTAATTTGTTAAAAATAAAATAATTATGTGTTGATTTCCAGAAAGCGGCGTTTGCTAAATTTCCCGATCTAAGAAATTTCTCTCTTGCCAATGTTGCTAGTGTTGATACGAGGAAAAGTTTGATGAAACATTTCGGTTCCCTAAGGTAAATTTAATTACGAATCAATTCCAGTGTAATCCGGTAGTTCCCGACCAGCGGTGGAAAATTTTCGCATCGACCCGGATGTCCGTTTATGTAGGACACATTTTTTATGGCACGGCATCAAAATTTATAGGTTCCGAAATTTGCCAAAAAATTATAGGATCTAGGAGTGTGCGTTAGACGAAGGACTGCAATAAAAAGTGGACAACAAAATTGATACGGGATTATTCGCTATTTTTCGTTGAGATAATACCAAAACTTTACATTGGGGAAAAATTTGCTGCAAGCTAACTCTTATTAGTGACGCATGAAAAAGAAAAAGCGAACTCGATAAATGAATATTCTTTTAGCGTTTGCTTATCTTATTTGCCGTAAGAAAAATGTTTTTTTTTATACGGAACAAGTGAGGCACAAACACTCAGACGATGCTCGGTGTTGTTTTTGATAAGCTTTTGAGCAGAGGCGATTGAATGCTCGATTCTAAACTTTATCTAATTCCTCAATTTTTTGAGTAGCGTTTTCAGATTAATCATTTTCGAACTCATGGATTCTTCTGCTTGTTGGCTGTCACAAAATTGTTATCTATATCTAATAAAATTCTCATTCAGAGCCTGACTGAGGTTAAAGTGCGCCCAGAGCAAACAAGAGTTCCATGCGCCCTTTTCCCTATCTGTTAAATAGTATTTTTTATACTTACACGGTTCAACGGCCCTCCAGAAACAGCCTCCAGGGCAGAGGCTTCCATGTACGCCCCCTCGGACCGGCACTGCTCTTATTTAATTTATTGTAAAACCTTTTAGTGTCCGCATGCCTACTATAGTGGATTCATTGAGTAAAGAGTTCCTAGATTCGACAGATATCTCGCTAAACAAAGTATGTAGTCCCAGGATTGTAAATGGGCATATGGACACAAACATATAAATCCCTAGGAATATCACTAAATTCTAGGATGCCAACATAAATCCAGGAAACCTTTGGTAGATGGATTTAGTATAGTAGACAACTGCTCGCTTCGCCTAGGTGAACCTTCTTTACATACATGAAGTGCCTGTATTGTATATTTATAAAAATAAGCGCATTGCATCGGCAATTTTCCTTTTCTATGGGATATCTTTAGATTGACTGAAATACAATAAAGAAAAATGCGTTACGAAATTATTTTTGTTGTCCTTATTTCATAGTTTTCTCCAATGATAGTCTAGGCAACATCTGCCATTTTAGGGCATCGAAAATTATGATCCAGTGCTCATTCGATTCGGAATGATCTCGAGAAACTTTTTGAAAAATTTGAAAGTGCACCGGCAAAAATTGCAAAAGTTATAAACAATTAGTAAAAAAAATATGGGGGTTTGTTTTTTGCAAATATCTCAGAAACTATTAAAGATATTCGAAATTTGAAAAAAGATCCTTAAAGAGGAGGAAATTTCCTTTAAAAAAGTCCTACATTTCGGAACTCTACCACCCATATTTATAATTTTAATTTTGAGGAGAAAATAGCGCTAAAAAAGGAGGTGACGCGTTTTCCGCGAATATGCCAACTTCTTAGTATTCTCACTATTTAAAGTTACATGAAATAGTATATTAAAAAACAAGTGTCACAAGTCGACAGTTATTGCACGAGTCCAACTTTAGAAAACGAGCGTCGAAGCGCAAGTTTTCTAAAGGACGAGTGCTATATACGACTTCTGACACGGTTTTTTTTATACTATTTTTTCTATTTTGCCTATTTTGTGCCATTTTTTACAAAATAATTGTGAGATTTGAAATTTAGGGAAATTGGTGGGAGTTGTTGTTACTGATATAACAATTGAACATTGTTTGATTTTTTTAATTGATGTATTAATGGTTGTATATGTTACCAAAAATTACTTTGCATTTTGTTGATTTTGTTTACGATTTTTGACAGTTGTCAAAATCAATACCAACGTTAGGGAAAAAAATTACTATATTTTCCATTTTTACACAAGTATCGAAATGAGCTCATTTCAATACAGTAGCAAGTTTAAAAATATCGCTTTTCACATGTTTGTTTTTTTATATCACATTTCTAATACGATCAAAAATAGTTTAAATGTAATTCAATTTTAAATGAAATTTCCAATTATTGTTAGGATCATAGAAAAACTTTTGTCTGTGAATGTACCTGGAATTAAACTTTGAAAAAATAAAATACATTAACTTTTATACTAGAAATCGTCGATACAAAGTATCTCATTATACTTAAAAAAAAAATAGAAACCACATATATACCTACTCTCAAAAGTTATAAATTTTATTTTATTTAAAATAATTAATTAAAATGAATTTTATTTTTACTCGGTATAGCAACAACACCGCAAAATCTTAGCAATTGTCATATTCTGTAATGTTAGAAGGGAATAGTATCCGTGTAACTGTCTCTGTTCAACTTGTACTGTTTCTTTGGTGAATCACACTACCCATTCAATAATATCATACATGTCACTCGTATTTGTTATTTTTCTTAATAAATAATATTGAAACCAGTTAATATTAATTGCTTATATGCTTCTTGAATATTTAAACTATTAGTTTACAAATTTACAAATTTTTATAATTATATCTTCATTGCTAATGGATAACGTGATTTGGCCGGATGGTGCATTTTCCATTTAAGTACGTGTAAATTTGCAATAACTGAAAAATGTTATAACTTTTAAACGGTGTTGTAAAAAAATTTCTAATGTTTTCAGACGCTTCAGGAAACTTATCTGAATAATTTTTTTTCAACCTATTCTCATTACTTTCAATATATCGACAAAACATCCTTAAAAATGCATTTGTTAATTAACAATTTGCCCCTCTTACATAAGATTGTTAATAACAAAAAATCAAATTTTTTTAATTTTTTTTCCAACGGGGATCTTTTCTAATGCCTTTCAAGAACAGCTTCAAGAAGTGAAAAAAATTTGAGGTTTTTAGTTTAACAATTATCAGGGTTTTTATGTAAATTTTAAACTTGTTAATTAACAAAAGCATATCTACTAAAATAATCACGTGAAAAAAATTTTTCCCATAGATTTTCGTTTATTCAAGTGTCTAGAAGGTATGTGAATTTTTTTGTTTTTTAATATTGATATTTAATGAGTTAAAATTATTTTTATTGTTCAAGAGCCCGTGTCGGTCAGCGCGCGCAGAACGCGCGTCACCCGCTTTTAGCGCTATTTTCGCCCCAAAATTAAAATTATAAATATTGATAATAGAGTTCCGGGAGATAGGATTTTTTATAGGAAATTTCCTGCTCTTTAATGATCTTTTTTCAAATTTCGAATATACTCAATAGTTTCCGAGATATTTGCAAAAAACCAAACCCCCATTTTTTTTACTAAATTTTTCAAAAAGTTTCTAGAACTCATTCCGAATCAAATGGATCATAATTTTCGGTCCCCTGAAAGAGCATAGAAAAATTATACGAACTACTTTGGAAATTTTGACACTCTGTAGTATATGATTTTGTCTTTGTTGTTGATTTATATGAACAAGAGCCTATTTCAATTGCCAACCTTGTATAATCGAATATTCGTTTGAAATGAACTGCTATTTACCCATGCTTTCTAAAGGACCGTGCTTAACCCTTGAACTTCACATAATCTAAAGCAAGGGTGAAGTTACAAGTAGCTTTTCATCGTTAACCTTTAAAAAGAAGATGTTTTACCATAAATTTCACAACTTACCATCAATTAACAAGAAGTAAAGTTTACACTCATTGATTTTACTTTTTTTTTTACAAATTTTAGTCAAGATAAATTGAAATTGATTGCGACGTATTTGAATCTAATCCCGCCGCCGGAAGAGGAGCAAAATTTCGATTGGTGTCGACTCGATGAAGACTTCCTTAAAGAACTTTTGGTAATGTCGCTATTATAATTTTTACACATCCACACTAAATTTATGCAAATGAAAATTGTAGATATCACGACATGAACGTCGCGTCTCCCAATTAGAAGCCCTAAATGAAATGCCCCTATATCCAACCGAGAAAATCATCTGGGATGAAAACATTGTACCAACTGCGTATTTCTCTGGTGAAGGATGTTTGGCATTACCGAAATTAAATTTACAATTCTTAACACTTCACGATTATCTATTAAAGAATTTCAATCTTTTCCAATTAGAATCGACATGTAAATTATTGGAAAATTTTCATAAATATTCCGATTGCGCTAATTGTGTTGTTTTTCAGATGAAATTCGTCAGGATGTCGAAGATGCAGTCAGTCGTCTATGTCCTTGGTATTTGCGATATACCTACATAAATTGATGCAATTAATTATTTATTTATTGTTTTTTTGTATAGGAAATCTGAAGATGGTAGCGTGTATTGGGGCGGTTGGGCCCGTATGGCTTTACCGATACTCAATTTTGCTGTTGTGGAAGTTTCCAAACCGAATATCGGTGAACAACGGCCGAGTCGTGTACGTGCCGATGTTACCGTCAACCTTTCTGTAAAATCAGAAATTAAAGGCGAATGGGAAAATTTGCGCAAGCATGACGTGTGTTTCTTGATAACAGTTAAACCAACCAATTCCATTGGTATTTTTAATTATTTTTATCTTTAGAAAATTATATAATACTTTTTTTTAAGGTACAAAGTACGATTATAAACAACCGTTTATACCACAGGTTGGTTTAGAATGTGTACGTGGTTGTGAAATTGAAGGTATGTTGGATAGTAATGGGCGTGTAATTGAAGATGGGCCAGAACCACGACCTGTTCTACCAGGTGACCAACGCACGTATCGCGTTTGGTTGGATTGTAATCAATATCGTGACGATATGAATAAAACGAATCAAGGCCAGAATGATGTCTATGAAGGCTTCAATATTTTAATGCGACGTAAACCGAAAGAGAACAACTTTAAAGCGGTCTTGGAGACGATTCGGGAATTAATGAATACTGAATGTGTCGTTCCCGATTGGTTGCACGATATTATTTTGGGTTATGGTGATCCGAGTGCTGCACACTATACGAAAATACCAAATTCAATACCTACCATGGATTTTAATGATACTTTCATCAACATGGACCATTTGAGATCCTGCTTTCCCCATCATCAAATTAAAATAGCAACTGATGATCCCAAGAAACTTGTACCACCGTTCCGGTTAACATTCGAAGATTTAGGCAAGGAAGATGACGACAATCGGACGAATGTTGTTGTAGTTGAGCCGTATATCAGGCCGCGTCGCGGCCCTTATCATTTCAACGAACCAAAAACGAATACGATCGCATTCACTGCAACTCAAATTGAAGCAATCAAATCCGGTATGCAACCCGGTTTGACACTTGTCGTAGGTCCACCAGGTACCGGTAAAACTGACGTTGCCGTACAGATCATCTCAAATCTCTATCACAATTATCCAAATCAACGTACATTAATTGTAACACATTCAAATCAAGCATTAAATCAATTATTCGAGAAGATCGCATCGTTGGATATCGATGAACGTCATTTATTACGTTTAGGTCATGGTGAAGAAGCTTTGGAGACGGAAAAGGATTTCAGTCGTTACGGTCGTGTTAATTACGTATTAGCGAAACGTTTAGATCTCTTAATGGAAGTACAAAAATTACAAGAATCGTTAGATGTTAAAGGTGATGTTGCGTATACGTGTGAAACAGCCGGTCATTTCTATTTATATCAAATCTTATCACGATGGGAGAATTATCAAAGTATTGTACGTCCGAAAAGTGGTAAATGTACAATCGAACAAATACGTAACGAATTCCCATTTCAACGTTTCTTCGATAACGTTCAAACATTGTTTAAAGGCAATAGTATTGAGGAGGATTTAGAGATTGCCGATAGTTGTTTCCGTTATATTGAACATATATTTAATGAATTAGAAGAGTTTCGTGCATTTGAATTGTTACGTTCCGGTTTAGATCGTTCGAAATATTTATTAGTAAAAGAGGCGAAAATTATTGCAATGACATGTACGCATGCTGCATTAAAACGTAAAGAATTAGTTGAAATGGGCTTTAAATATGATAATATTTTAATGGAAGAATCAGCACAAATCTTGGAAATTGAAACATTTATACCGTTACTATTACAAAATCCACAAGATGGTTATAATCGTTTGAAACGTTGGATTATGATCGGTGATCATCATCAATTACCACCAGTAATTAAAAATATGGCATTCCAGAAGTATTCAAATATGGAACAGAGTTTATTTACGAGATTGGTGCGTTTAGGTGTGCCTACGATTGATTTGGATGGACAAGGTCGTGCCAGACCCAGGTAATTGGTTTGAATTTCTTTTTCACTACTTCTACTATGAGTCTTCTTTGTAGAGGACGTCTTTACAAAAATTATTTAAGAATGGGTTCTAGGGTGAGCCAAAATCTATCGAATTTATGGTCTCAATAGGGCTTATTTGTTGAGAAAAAAATTCTCCCATTGGGAAACATTTTTAGCTCAATTTTAAAAAGGTTCGGTGGCCATTTGAAATTTCCCGTTTAAATAACACGCAAAAAAATTTTTGCCCATTAAAAATGCTATAACTTTTGAACCGTTTAAGATAAAAATGTTATCCAAACACATTCTTGTAAGGCATTAAATTCTCTAAAAAATGCTTCAGAGTTGATTTTTTTGAATCAAAAATTCCTATACTTACGGGCTATGAAAGTTGATGAAAAATAGATATGTTTAGTTTAAAGCTATTTTAGAAATTTTCACTTAAAATGCTATAACTTTTGAACCGTTTGAGATTAAGATTTTATCCAGGCATATTCTTATAGGGCATTAAATTCTGTAAAAAAATATTTTGAAGTTGGTTCTTGTTACTCAAAAATTCATGTACTTTTGGGCTATGAAAGTTGAAAAAAATATATCTATTTTTCATCAACTTTCATAGCCCGTAATGAATGAATTTTGAGTTAAAAAACACCTTTTTAGAGAATTTAATGCTCTACAAGAATATGCCTGGATAAAATTTTTATCTTAAATGGTTCAAAAGTTATAGCATTTTTAATGGACAAAATTGACCTAAAAATTTTTCTCAATGGGAGAATCTTTTCCAACATATCGGCCCTTTTAAGGCCATAAATTCGTAGGTTAGTCATTTTGGTTCACCCTAATGGGTTCGGTGACAATCTTCCTAGTCTCTTTTGTTCTTCTCTTCAAGCCTTCAAGCCTTTCTTTCTTAGTCTCTGGAATATTATTTTCTCCTCATCACAGTGCCTCCTTAAATCTCTTTCTTCCCTTAACATTAGCCTCTTACTCCACTTAACCGGTAGAAGATCATTTCCACATGGAGGTTCGGCGAAGTTTTATTTATGTAATTTTTTTATGTGTAAAAGGCTCAATAAGTTCGTCGAGTCTCCATATGAAAAATGCGGTGAAAAATGCCTGTCTTACGACCTCTAAAATTTGCTTTCAACAATCTGTAACCATTTTTTTCTTTTTAGTATTTGTAATTTGTACAAATGGCGCTACAAGAACCTTGGCAATTTGACTCACGTTGAAAATTGGCCGGAATATCAAACGGCAAATGCTGGTTTCGTTTACGATTTCCAATTAATCAACGTTGAAGATTTCAATGATATTGGTGAATCAGAACCAAGTCCCTATTTCTATCAGGTATTAAGAATTTTATCAAATAATTCGAATAATTCTTAAATAAAATGATTTTTCTAGAATTTGGGAGAAGCTGAGTATTGTGTTGCTGTCTTTATGTTCATGCGATTACTCGGATATCCAGCAAATAAAATTACAATCCTAACAACTTACAATGGTCAAAAACATTTGATTCGTGATGTGATTAATACAAGATGCGCCAATAATCCGTTAATTGGTCGACCACATAAAGTGACAACTGTTGATAAATATCAGGGACAACAGAACGATTTCATTTTATTATCGTTGGTACGTACGAAAGCTGTTGGACATTTACGTGATGTGCGTCGTTTAGTTGTGGCGATGTCACGTGCCCGTTTAGGTCTCTATATTTTTGCACGTGTCTCCCTATTCGAAAATTGTTTCGAATTAACACCAGCTTTCGAACAATTAACAAAACGTCCCACAAATCTCCATATTTTATTGAATGAATGTTATCCAACTAATCGACCAGTCAATCATCTACCACAAGAGAATGTGATGATTGCACAAGATATGACACATATGGCAAATTTCGTGTACACTTATTATATGGAACGTGTTAAACAAGTGAAAGAGTATTATGAACAAGCCCAACAACAATGGACAAAACCGGGTGATGTTGAAGTTAAAGAACATGAACATTTTGTTTCGTCGCATCCAGGTGAAGATCGTGATACTGATAGTGAAGATGAGGCAACCGTACAATTACCTAGACCAATTCAGGATGAACCGATTGAAGTTGCAACACCAATGGAGACCAGTCAGGGTGAAGTTGAGGACAATCGTGAGGAAGAAATGGAAGAGAACAGTTGTAGTGAAGTTCAAGATACAGGAGAGGTGGAGAATGATGAATAGGAGTTTTAATAAATGCATTTTTATGAAAATTCCTATTTGATTTGTATTAACCTAACGTTGTTAGATCTCCCTAACAAGTAAGTCTCTTCTTTTTGCAATTTCCAATATCATAGATTTTGCTACTGCTGTTTTGCTTTAGATGTGAACTCTTCTTTTCTTTTAAGAGTGGTCTACTTCTCTTTTCTTTGAGATGTGCATTATTCTTCTTTTTTCGTAGGTACGACACTGCTCTTCTTTTGGTAGAACTTTTAGTGGAATTGCTCTTCAATTAGTGATACTGCTTTCGTTTTAGTGGAACTGCTCTTCTTTTAGTGAAACTGTTCCTCTTTTAGTGGAACTGTTCCTCTTTTAATGGAACTGTTCTTTTTTTAGAGGAACTGCGCTTCTTTTAGTGCAACTGCTTCTCTTTTAGTGGAATTGTTCTTCTTTTAGTGGAACTGCCCTTTTTTAGTGACACTCCTCTTTTGGTGACACTGTTCTCCTTTTAGTGACTATGCTTTCCTTTTAGTGGAACTGCTCTTCTATTAGTGATACTGCTCTTTTATAGTAGAGTTTTTAGTGACACTGTTTTCCTTTTGGTGGAATTGCTCTTCTTTTAGTGGAACTGCCCTTTTTTTTAGTGACACTGCTCTTTTTTAGTGGAGCTGCTCTTTTTTTAGTGCAACTGCTCTTCATTTAGTGTGCCACTGCTTTTCTTTTAGTGTCAGTGCTGTTCTTTTGGTGGACCTGTTCTTCTTTTAGTGGAACTCTTCTACTAATGGAACTGCTCTTCAGCAATACAAATGATTGCCTAAAGTAGCACTTCTGAATACGTTCTCTAACAGATTATTAAAAGTGTTTTTATTGCTTCTTAGAGTATTAGTTAGGGGTGCCAAAGAAGGTTAATATGCGCGGCGCAAAAGTTTGTGACGGTCCTGCCAACATCATGCAATCTAGAACATCCGCTGTTAGAAAATTTCATTACCATATTTTGCTATCTTACGTGTTATTGGAGGAGTTATCAATTATTGGATTTGTCAGAGTATACATATAATCTTATCGTTTCAGCTTGGACTTCATTTCTTTGTACCCTATTTTGCAATCCCATTCCGTCTCTGCGGTTTGCACCATGTTGGGTGCTAAATCTTCTGTAGTTCCATGCCTTTGGATGGAACTTTCAAACCCGATTCCTATGATACAAATCAACTGTCATAAATGATTATTAAAACTGACAAATTTCGGTAAGAAAATTCGTGGATTCTAAAACTGATTCTTCAACTATGAGATAAATTATTAATAAATATCAGAATAATAAAATTTCTGTATAAACATTAAAAACGATACAAACTTAATTTGTATGGCTTCAAAATTGGTGGGTCCACGCAGTTCAGAGATCAATGCCTTGGAACAACGTGGTTATTTGATTGGTAAGAAAATTGGACAAGGTTCATATGCAACTGTACATTTAGCCGAATACATTGATAATACTGTATCGAAACGAGTACGATTAGCTTGTAAAATTTTTGATAAAGAGAAAGCTCCCAAGGATTTTTTAGAGAAATTCTTTCCACGTGAAATTGAGATTCTAACGCAAATCGAGAATCCGCATTTAATTCAAGTGCACAGCATTCTTCAAAGAAGCAGTCGTGTCTTTATTTTTATGAGGTAGTTGAATTGGTGAGGCCGCCAAATTACTATAATCAAAACACATAATTGTAGATATGCTGATAATGGAGATTTATTAGATTTCATCAAGAAGAACCAATTCATTTCGGAGGCTCAAGCGAAAATCTGGTTCCGACAAATGGTAAACGGTCTCCAATATTTACACGATAAAAATATCGTCCATCGTGATCTGAAATGTGAGAATATCCTGTTATCGCGACGATTCAATGTGAAAATTGCCGATTTCGGTTTTGCACGTTTCTGTGTGGATAAAGATAATCGTCGCATATTGAGTCAAACATATTGTGGTTCGGCCGCTTATGCAGCCCCAGAAATCGTCAATGGTAGTCCGTACAATCCGAAATTATCGGATGTATGGTCGTTGGGTGTGATACTCTATATAATGTTGAATGGTTCGATGCCATTCGATGATACGAATCTAAGGAAGTTATTGAAAGATCAAATGACGAAGAATTGGGTGTTTCGTACAAAAGTACGGAATACATTATCGAGTGGTGTTAAATCGTTGATACGGCACATTTTAGAGCCCGATTTAACGTTACGTTATAATTTAGATCGGATCTTGGTGCATGAGTGGTTGAAGAGTAAAAAAGCGGCGACCAGTGGACGAACCGCCGATGAGGATAATGCAAAAGTTATAGGAGGAGATTTTAAAGAGAACAAAGAGAAGGCTGCGGTACTCCATTAGCATAAATAAAATCATCGTCATTAATAGAATTCAAATTGCGCGCTCATCGCATACGACCAACATTAAGCAAATAAAGTCCCTAAATTTTTTGTTGGCCAAACTATAAATTAACAGTAAAAAACTTCAAAAATACCACAAAATTGATGTTACATAAAAAAGTGCTTTTCTTTTTATTTGTCTGATTTTCTTTTTAAAATCTTTGAGTAAAATAATGACGTCAAAGTTACGCTATAACAAACCAGAAGTAACTGTGACGTCATTTGACAGGTGCGAAATTTCCAGAAGTAGAATAGATTTTTCTCTAATTTTCGACGAATTTTCTCGATAATTCGTAAACAAAATGGAGATTTTCTTCAACAACAAGTTCGTCTTTAAGTGCAGCAACGATATACCATCATCAGATTTCAGTGAATTAGTTATAAGTCACCTGGTAAGTTGTTTATTGTAATTTTGAGGTTATCTCCGATTAATTGTTGTTTATTTCATAGAATTTATTACCGGACGCTTATTATCTCCTTCAAAATGGTAAACGTATCACCTTGTTCGATGATAAGTCCGGCCGTATCGAGATCGTGCCTCGTTTACGTGGCGGCAAAGGTGGTTTCGGTTCGATGTTGCGAGCGATTGGGGCCCAAATCGAAAAGACGACAAATCGTGAAGCTTGTCGTGATTTGAGTGGGCGCCGATTGCGCGACATCAACGAGGAGAAACGCTTAAAAACATGGATAGCCCAACAGGCTGAGCGCGAGAAGGAGGCGGCCGAACGGAAACAAAAGAAATTGGAACGGTTGTGTCAGGAGCCGAAGCACGAATTCAAAGATGAGAATTACGATAAATTACGATCAGTATTGCCGGAGAAAGTTGAGGATGCGGTGTTGCACGGATTGACGGCAACGGAGGATCGTAAGCGGAAATCGAACGATAATGAAGAAATGGTGAAGAGTAAGAAGAAGAAGAAGTTATGGTTCGATGAGGAATTGAGTGCATCTGAAGAGGATAGTGATACTGATGAGGAAAAAGGCGATACCAACGGTGATAAAGAAGTTGAATTGAGCGTTAAACAATTAAAAAACAATGAACAACCGAATGAAGTTGTAACAACTTGACAATTTTAAATTGTAATTACCTAGATTGAAAACTTTTATTTGTGTCTACTATTTTAATTAAAATCATGTTTTTCCTCCACAATAAAATAAATTTTAATTATAAAATAAATTAACCGTATAAGTACAATTGTTTTTATTATTGTTATTATCATTATCATTGATAGTTATTTTACATGCACGTTTTATTGCACATCCTATTAAATGGTTCATATTCTTTGATTGGAATAACAATCTGATAACATTCATGTGCAATTTCTATACCAATCAAGAACATAATTATGCATTTGATAGTTTGCCATCGGAATTTATTGTTGTAAGTGTCCTTTAAACTATGTATAACGTTAATCAGTGTGTCGCTCCAATTATCGTTTGGATTTTGATCTTCAACATCCGACATTCTTCAATTATTCATAAATTTTGATATAAATATTGTTTTCAGCAATTGACATAATTTTGGCGTGACATACGCGATTGTATTTGTCTATAAATTAAAAAATATACCTTCTAGATATATTAAACAAATTACAGAAATTAAAGAGTTAACAATAGACATTTCAGCACCAAACGGCGGCGTTACTCCTTTCATAAGCTACGAGGTGAAGCCATCAGGTTATAAAATCCATGTCCTACCAACTTTGAGTGTGAAAAATTTGCTTCAGGTAGCTTGAATTTCGGAATTTGGGAGACTTGCTACACCCTGTAATTATGGAGAAGTCGGGAAGAATGCGAGGGTGTATGCCGCCCTTAAATATCACCATAAAAATTACGAAATATGATCGTACAAGGGATCCAATTACCTTTCTTCCTGCTAAATTTGTCTGCAGCTATTGCTGTAATCAGACTGTAGATCTATACAACAACAAAAAAGGGTCTCGTTTCGATTCTCAAGGTTTGAAAAATCACGACCTTCGCTCAAGTGTTACACAAAACAATAAAAATAAGAGCATTAAGTCGTCTTTACGTTTTTTTTTTGCGTTTATTACTGGTTTATCACGAATTGGAATTCATTTTATCTTGGTTAAACATTTTTATTGGTTTTCAAAACAATAACTTTAGACTCAAACATAAGTGAATTTTCTCATAAGTCTCGAAGACTTAATAATAATTGTCGTTTTTCAGAAGATATGATTCTTTCAGTCTCTCTTCTCTCCATATGAACAATAAAATTGCAAATTATTAGTCACGAACATTATCTTTGTTGTTGCCACGCATCCATATACTTTATTGAAGATCAGACCGCGGATAAAAGAACTAGGAATTGAAATTCAGGCTTAATGTCAGAGGTGCTAAGTATGAGAAACACGCAACAAAAAAAAGGGTTTCAGGACATGCAAAAGTTGAAAAGTGTGGCCCAAAAAAATCGACTATTTTTATTTTTTGGGTCTCGTATGAAAAAATGTTATTTTATGACGTTTTAAGAACTTTCCAAAAATCAGCTCAAAAAAAATTTTTTTAAAATAGTCAAAATTCGATTTATTTAAAATTTTTTTTTGCTAATGACGGTAAAATTTTGTACATCAAGAAAAACAAAGTTTCTCAAGTTTTTAGCTCAAAATATTCATTTTTAAAGGTGGCTCATAATTTTTTTCTTTTCAAATTTATTGCTTTTAATGTTTTAGACTCTAAAATTTAGAGCGACCTTTAAATTAAATCATACTTTCAGTGTTGTGTTTTTTTCTGTCTCGTGGTGTATTCTTATCCATTACCTTGCAAATTGAAAGTAAATATCTAAATTAATTCTTCATATTAAGATTTAAAATTTAAAAGAAAAATTGAATTTTCACTGTTTTTGAAGTTTCTAAAAATCTTGAGTGACTTCTAAAAAAATTTTTTTTTAGCCGATTTTTGGAGAGGGTTCTTAAAACATGATAAAATAACATTTTTTCATACGAGACTCAAAAAATAAAAATAGTCGATTTTTCTCGGCCACTCTAGTGCCCCTACATCTAATACTCCGTAAATAATGCCAAAATATTGTGAAATGTATCGTGGCGAGATTCGGACAAAGTCACGGGAAATCAGTCAATTGACTGCAAAGATACAATTTAAAAGCCAGAATTTTTCCACCGGCATTTTACCATTAGAGATGTGATGAATATGTGGACTCAGAGAATTGTCTGTGGCCTGGTATTTGGTTTCTCTTAAACAAGTCGTAGTTTTCCATATCTCTTAGTCACTGTATCCAACTCTCTACGATCACTTTTATCTTCGAAATTAAATTATGAAGTAGTTTAAAACAGGTAGAAAATCTTGCCTCATTCTAAAAACTTGGATGGATTTGACCAAATTTTGCACAATTGGGTTTAAAACGGCTAGCAATATTTGTTAGATAGAGAAAATCGTACAATGCTGTTATTTCTCGATAATGCTACAACAGACCAGTTGAAATATATAAAAAACAGCTCCTAAATATACTATTATTTTTATTTATTTTTCTTAATCGGTGATCATTACCCTAAAAATAGGTCAGACAAAATTTGAAGATTATGCAATTCTCTTCAAAAATTGTTCTTTTCCTAAGAAAGGCCATTTCTGAGATATCGCGATTACATTTATGTTATATATGTAATCGCGTTAATTTAAAGTGATTTCACCAGGAGACATTCTCCAGAAGATATGACTATGACTAAGTTTGATCAGTATTCTATTCTATTCTATTAAAAAAAAATGGTAAGTACTATTGGCAAACATATTTGAGTTTTAGAAAAATTAACTACGTCTGATGTTATTCAAATTCCACTTCAGCAGTCATATCTTCATCTTTGCTTACTACTACTTTCGTTGCTGGATCTCCGTACATTGTTCGAAGAAAAAAATGTATCCTCCTCATTTATCTGTTGTATTTAATTCTACATTGACCAAAACTGGCCCTGGCACAATTGTCAGGGCCAGTTTTGGTCATAATAAATACTACACACAGAAAAAAATATGGTAGATACTATCATCTGAGTATGGTAAAAAATTTTGATAGTAGCGAATACCATTTGCATTTTTAAATGCACAATATGAATAGTAATATTCACTACCTGTATGATAATTTTTACCATCTAAAAAAAACTACTATACAAGTATCGTTGGTGCTACCATAAAATTTTCTGAGTGTACTGAATATAATAATGCAACACCATCTCAGCTAAAACTATTACGACAACCCTTCTTGCAACTACATACAATGAAGTTTAGAAGTTTTTTTGGAGTAGTCGGGAGTAGAGTTTGCATGGCTCCAAATTATTATCTATTAATTTTCAAACCCAACCTTTTGGGTTCAATTTATAACACTTGACCTTAAATTATACACTTGACCTTAAATATACCGATAAACTAATGCAATTAGGTACATTAGAAGAAGAGTGGGAGGAAGTCTCCTATTCACGGTATACGATAGAACAAATGTGTGGTCACAGTAGGAGGAGTTTTATATGTTTATTATTTAGACACTTATAGGGATGTGACATGGAGTGAAAAAAATCAAAAATCAAAAATCGATTTTTGCGAAGAATTCGATTTTTTTTTAATTATTCGAAAAATTGCATTTTTTTGTACATAATAATAAAATTACCAGATTACGATTAACAATTCATTAGTGGTAAAATTGATTAAAATGTGTAGATAGTTTGGATATATTGGTTTAAACCAATGTCCAATTTTTTTACTTTTAATAATTAATATAATCGATTTATTAAAAATCTATCTTTAATATCTAGAGAATCGATTATTAAAAACCGGTTCTTCTCACTGAAGTCAAGGTTAATAGTTGCTATAAATACGTGTTGAATTTAATATAATTGACAATGCAAGATATATCAACAAACATGTGTTGTCTTTGTTGTACTCATTATGAGTTTTGAAAATTGTCCACAGCCAGCTAGGTACATCTCATGATGTAATGAGTTAGACAAGGGCGGACTGTACTGTGTCTTATTCTTTTCAAAGTTACAAACAATTTAATAGTCCATTGCTAGATAGACATAACATTTAACTGGCGTGTATGGAATGAAAGGAAATTTTGCACACAATGTATAATTTCTTAGAACTATTATCTAATAATTCGGAAATAAAGTAACTAGGCATCTGATTTTTCATTTCAATGTTCATTTATTAGTTTTGTCTGATTGGTAAAGAATCGTTTTCTTTTGTAATTTTTACAATTCCATAATTGGTATTTATGAATTTTTAGATAATTTACTTGTGTACGGATTTAATTCGTGATTCTATAAGTTGGTTTTTTTAATAAATATTGATTGAAATTTGATTCTGAAAAGTCTCATTATGAGTACGACAAGGACAACACATGTTTGTTGATATTGCTGTCTTAACAACAGTGGGCGTCTAACTAAATAATAAACATAAAAAACTCCTCCTATTCGACCTACTCTGACCACACAATTGTTCTATCGTATGCCGTGAATAGGAGGAGACTTCCTCCCACTCTTCTTCTAATGTACCTAGTTGCATTAGTTTACCGGTATATACTTGTGTATATATTGCTCGAAATACGTATTGATTGCGCAGAAGTATTTACAAAAACTAACTCTACTTATTGCGACATACGAAGCCCAAAAAGAATTGATTCTATAGACAAGTATAGATATTTCAATTTCTAAGAGATATGTGGAAAGCACACATGGGATCGGTGGAGACTTTTCATATTTCATTTATATTAGTGTGATTAGTGTATTTAAAACATGTACCAGTTTTCAGTTGTCTATTTTGACGGGACTATAATTCAATCTTTTAACTGGTTAATTTGAAATATACCCAATGAGTGACCATTGATCAGAAGACTAACTCAAGAATGAACTATAGTTATGCAAATTATGTAGCGATTTTATGGCTGATTGACTTTATATACCAAGAATTTAATTTAATTATTTTAACAAAGAATATCGAATTAGTAGCTCAGATCATATTTAGAAACTTTTAGCCAGAACATCATAAAATTTGAGCACATGTTCTGATGCGGTTTACGTCGAGTTGTATCATAAAGTGATTAGCTCGTAAAACTACCACAGAATTTGCCCAACTGTACATATGATACGCATTTTGACCAGCGGCGCCGCGACTAAAGTTTCATTTCGTACATATTTTTACAAATTTTAGCGACTTACAACCTACCTACCTATCAAATTTAATTTGATTTTTTACAACTGCAATCCGCCCCTGATTTGAACTCTTCAAAAAATTCATAATCAGCAAAACTATTGCACAATATTTATTAAATAAGTTCGTATTGGCGTTATGACAATAACAAATTCCAAAATAATTACTCACTTTATGGATCTTAATTTTGATTATTAGAATAATTATTTTTGAATAGACTTTTTATTTATTTATTTAGTTTTTTTTTTTGGAATTTTCTAATTATTTATAATTAAACGGATTGAGAAACGTAATGCAATTTCTCATCAATATGACAAAACAAAATAAATCTCATTCTTGATGATTAATATTAATTAATTATTAAACTGCACACTTACAACAAATTAATTGGTGTCTTAATTATTATCAATATTTTATAAAAAATGAAATGATTAATCTTTAAATTTTGCTTAAATCAAAAAAATCGTAGAGGAACAATTTGTCATCCATATAATTGGATTAAGAATATACGATTTCAGAATAAAGGAACAATAAAAACTTGAAACAAATATATTATTTTATTATCCCATAAAAAAATTTATATTCATTGTTATTTAGAAAAAAAAAACAATCAACCTCCACTCATGTCAGTTAATATTAAGTTATACAAGTGGCTAGATGGCTTTTCTATTTTTAAAACTTCTTATTAGTCTCATTTATTTATACAACGAATTAATTAATAATGTGTTTCCCAGTGAGTTTCTTAACGTAATTTCCTATATATATTATCGCTATTAATTACCAAATAACGCAGGTAGGGCCGGTATTGATCTCCAAGTAGATACAAGATCACCAAATACTGGTTGGCGATTATTCAATCCATACCAATGTGGTATCTCCAATACGGATAGGATAATCGGTGGGAAATTAGCGGCTATCGGACAATTCCCGTGGATAGCACGTTTGGGTTATGAGGATTTTGAGCGGCCGATTTTCCGTTGTGCTGGCTCGTTAATTACCGATGATTATGTTGTAACGGCGGCCCATTGTGTAACACATCTACCCAGACAGGCACCATTGTAAGAGATTTCGTGACATTTTAATAAAATCATCATTATTTTTCAACGTATTTTGTAGAACTTTAATACGATTAGGTGAACATTTTACTGATCAAGAGATCGATTGTGAGAACGGTGTGTGTGCACCGCCCGTACAAGATTTCTATCCGGAACGAGTGATAGTTCATGAAAACTATGATCGGCCGTCTCATCGCAACGATATAGCTTTGATTAGATTAGACCGTAAAGTGGTGTTTTCAGGTAAATTAACCAGCAATATAATTAAGAAATCATTAAAATTGTGGTATTATTTTCAAGATTTTGTTTTGCCGATTTGCATTCCATACAATTCATTGCTTGACGATGATGTTGTTGATAAGACATTAGAAGTGGCCGGTTGGGGCTTCACGGATCCACAAGTCAGTCGGATGAGTACACGTTTATATTCGGTACGAATTAATGGGGTGCCATTGCAACGATGCATAAAGACTTATCGTTTCCTACCAATTACGGATGCACAGATTTGTGCTGGTGGTATTGTTGGTAAAGATTCATGTGCTGGTGATTCGGGTGGGCCTTTGATGAAAGTTGAAGCTTATCAGGGACCACCTAGATATTTTCTAGTTGGTATTGTTTCGTTTGGTGATATAAAATGTGGTAGTCGGTTGCCGGCCGTTTATACAGATGTTAGATATTATACGAATTGGATATTACACCATATACAATAAATAAATTAATGTTATAAATAATAGATTAATTAAATCATTAGATAAATCAAATGTTCGGCTTCTTTTATTTCTGGAATCTATAGTTCAGGTCATGTTAAGTCTACACACTAAACGTCACGAAATATGAAAAGATCTCGTCTCTTTGTTTACCACAATCGGATTGATATGATAGACGGAGAGGTGGAGGGTCTTTTTGACGTCATATTATCGTGACAGTGTTATCTACCACAATTGGATTGTTATTGCGTCAGCTTGATTTTTGTGTGGCGAAGACATAAAATTAATAGTACAGCGTGTCTGGCTAATAACGACTCATTGGCAGATAATAGAGGACCTAAATCAGTGGCTCTAGAAACGTGAGATTTCGCAGAGAAGGTCCTTACATAATGTGGATGAGACCTGGAAAGACTTATTACAAATTCATGCTTTAAGCGGGTTAAATAGGGGATGAAAGTTTGTAAGTCATTTTTAAAGTTAAAAACGTGGAAATTGGTATCGGGCCTACTATGAATAATAAAATCGAGACTACGATCGATATTGGAGTTGATTACTATTGTAATAATGAAGATTATTTCGTATGATTATCGCAAAAAAAATTATTCGTTTTTGAGAAAATTATAAAAATCTGTTTTTGTAGAAGAATTCAATAAAGCACCAGTTTTCCAACAAATTAAAAGACTTGCCGTTTAGTGTAAGCAATTTTTTCAAATTTTGTAATTTTTCTAAGGAAAAAAGCTGCCAACATTTGACTAATAATATTGTGACCGAATTGCAAACCGAGCATAACTCCAATTGGTACAGATTTTCCAAAATTTAACAGAATTGGAGGATTTGTACTAAGTTTTTTCAATTTTTTTCGGAAGCGGGTGAACATGTTCAAAAACGAATATATCCAGTTATTCAAAACGTCAGTCTGTTCATATCAATTTTATCAAAGTCGATTGAATAGCACCAGCAACATTCAAATCCCTTTGAAACCGTTTTCCGGTTTTTCTTTTGTTCTAACAGCATTGTAATTGATTCAATGTAGACCGCAGCTCTAACTTTTTCACCATAAAGGTATTCAATTTTATTGTTTACATTGTTATTACATCTATAAATTTACGTCGGGGGCTTTAGCCTTCAAGGTGGTCGAAATTAGTTGATCAAATCACTGAGATAGATTAGACCTCGTATAATTGCACATTGATTACACATCCACGCCGCATTACTCCTGAAAACAATAAATAAAATTGGAAGATACCACGAGATACAACGTTACCCTGATAAGAAGTAAAAAATGCGTATTTACGCAATAGTAAAGAAAACAGAGAGCCTACAAACTCGCATATAAAAGAAGGGAAATTTAGTGCTGATCAAGAATTTAATAATCTTGTTATTCTCGATATTGATGACCTATTTGAACCCTTCAATATACTTTGATAATGTAAAATACTAGTTTCTGAACCCAAAACAGTTCTGTAAATTTTTAAGGATCGCAAGAGAAAGCCCCTGAATCAGCAAAAAGACTTTTGTAGAGCGATTCGTCATACTGACACCACTGAAAAGCAAGAAAGCCAAAGTAAAAAGAACACCATCGAGGACAAAGGTGGCCAACAAATCGATCGCAATTGTCCTATCGACTGCAATGCCAGCTTTGGTCGGTCACTCGCAATGTCTATTGAACGGCAGACAATAATAAGGGAACGTATTGAGAAAGCCCAAGTTTTCTTTAACTTGCTGTTAAAGTCCTACTTTATCGACTAACAACCCTATGGTAAAGTAGCACTTTACTCGCCTCAATGATCACGTGTTTACTTTACCCACCTCAACGGTAAAGTGTTTACCGTTGAGTAAACGCTACCATCGAGCAACTCCATAGCAACCAACAGCAAATAAACAAAAACAATTGCTAATTTTTTAGAGAAATCCAATAGAAATCAACAACGATTGACAACTGTATGAATAATTAATGTCACAAGTTATTATAAAATTTAAAAAATTAAATAAATTAATTGGTCTGGACTAAGATCTAGACTGTCTTTATGCAACAAGACCAGCACCAAAACCAAGACCGAATGTGCAAGACCAAGACCAAATAAGCAAAACTAAAGATAAATTATTACTTAAACTATTCGTAACACTTTTAATACATTCTTTACTTGGCACGAAACATTTTTTGTTCTTGAAATTTTTAGTTTGCTGTACTACACTTTAACACTAAATATAAAAATAAAGAAACTTTACCACTGTTTAAAAAAGACATCTACAAGAATGTCCTCAGAGTAAGTGTTTTTTTTTCCAGAGGCGGCTAAAAAATAATAAATAACTATTAATTTAATAAGGAAAATAAATTGTCCATAATTTACAAATTATGCCTAAAAAAGACCTAAAAAATTCCCCATAAAATTATATGTAGTAGGCCAAATGGAAGTCCAAAACTGAATACGCAAGACCAACACCAAGACCAAGACTAGAAACATTTGTGCAAGACCAAGACTAATCCCAAGACTATTGTAGTCTTGGTCTTAGCCTTGCTTTGCTCATAACTAATTTTCACGATAGAAGTAACTGGTAGCAAGGATTCTTCCTTGAAAAAGGAGTCGATTTCGTTGCCACGCATTGAAATATTTTCAGCCTCAATCGTCAGATTTAAATTCTGTTTTTTACAAATGCTGTGAAAATTTTTGGGATTTTAATATCAAAAGTGGCGTGAAGATTCTTTAATCCCTTTAATGTTTCATTAATGGGTGTTTTTCCATATTTCCACATTAGCTACATGGGCTAATGAGCTGAAGGCTAGACATAGCACTTTAAGTTTTTGAATTTTGTTTCATATCCGTTAAGAAACAAGCGAAATATTCTAGGCTAAACAGTTACTTGTACATTTTGTTTATTGTCTATTCCTGAACTAGGGGAGCTCTTTAATCTGCCGATCGGACCAACGATGTAAAATGGCCCGAGCGTTTAGCAGTCAACAACGCTCTGCAAAACCTTTTATAATAACCAATTAATAGATAGGTTTAAAGTACCCATATTTCAGTAACAATACAGTTATGTAATGCCTTTTAAACAGTAGCAGACTGTGTTTTCAACAATTTTCTTCAAATTAATTTGCCTAAAGACCAGAAACACCAATAGAGCCCTGCGAAACTCTATTGGAAACTAACGCTAAAAGATGAAGAATTTGAAAAAACGCTTCATATCTTTCTTGTTAGGCTCTCCTCAATACGTTCTTTCGCTTTATCTCAAACTAATTCAAAACTCTCTGTAATGAAGTTGCGTTATGCTGAAATTTAAATGCGATCGAAGTGTTTTCTTTAGAAAAGGATGAACTTGAAGTGTAAAGCATATTTTATGGTCCTCAAAATGTCGCTCTATGTACACATTTTGATCTGCATCTTCGCTACATTGGGTTAAATCTAGGGCGATAATCAACCAAAAAGTTTTGTCCTGATTTAATGAAAACATCGGATTATTAATTGTTTAGTCACTGTGCATTTTAATGCTGATTGTTATTATTTTAAGTCAAGTCGACGAGTTTAAATTGCGTGCAATATACATAGACGCTAAAAGTATCGATTTTCTTTTTTAATTTATTATTTAATGAGTTTTAGCGATTAAGAGTTGAAATTAAAAATGATTTTTACATTTCAAATTACATTGCTTTTACAAACAAGCCAAACATTAAATGGATCTGTACGATAATTAATTATACCAAAGTATTTTCACCTCAATTAATTTTTCACAATAGTAAACAAGTAATTTGATAAAATTTAATTGTGTTTACTGTATTCTACAATTCGAATTAAACTGCTAGTACGCTATAATTTCTAATGTAATAAGCAAATGAACTTTATTGGCTTATCGCTTATTAAAAATTTCTGAACAAATTTGATTTGTTACCACCATAAACGACAGAACAATAAACATAAAGTAAAATAAGTGGAGCAACAGACAATTCCTTTGTAATTAAGATTAAGTCGTTTCGGGGCCCTTATCAATTATCTGAAATAAACAGACTTCAAGCCACAAAAAATACCGTTTCCGTTGTGGTTTTCTACGAAAAAGCTTCCGTAATTGATGACTTTTGCTTTTCGTTAAATCAAACTGATTACGTTTTAAAATTAATGTAGACATTTCCTTGAGACTGTATAAAAACGTGAATGCATTGACTTTCTGGTTGTAATTGAACAAAAACAATATCAACCTAAAATCGGTATTATTATATCAATGTTTATTTATCTAGGAATTTATTAACAATGTAATATAACGAAAATGTTTAATTTAACAATCATTTGTCTATTGGCAATTGATAATTTTATGCTTACAATATATTTCTATTGTTCGATTTATTTGACGGTTAACTAATTATTGAAATTTATTGATATTCCTATACAATTTTTTTTGTTACTCAAATAAATAAAATGACGAAATATTATTATTATTGTTATGATAATTATTAATTTTTATGTTATCATTATTATTATTATTTATATTATTTTTATTGTATAGAAACACAAAACCACATTTTGACACATTCTAAATTGAAATAATAGTGACGAACAACTCTGGAAATGCGATAATATTGGGGAAAACCATTTTCCTTGATTCAATACAAGAAATATTAAGACAAGCGTTATGTGTAATAACCACATATTATAAGATGTATTTAAAATTGGATTACTTAACAATGTTTTAATTAATTGATGATGCATTTGATGAGCGTAGCGTAACAACAATGATTTTATGAGAATTTTCCCACAAATTATCATAAAAATAAAAACAAACGCTATTTTGAATGAATTCTCAATAGACAAAACAGGTGTAAATTGTTTATGTTCAATTAAGGGGCGTATAATGGAAATCGAGAACAATAATGTTTTATGTTATCAGAAACGGTTTTATTTGAAACTTTAAACAAAAATATGTACAAGTTTTAGATGTTGTACACAAAGAGTTTCAAGCAATTTTAACCATGTTGACACTAAAAGTGTGCTTTATGAAGAAAAAAAATCCAGACTGTACTAGATTCATCAATCAAAGGGTTCCTAGATCTAAGTTGGTACCCTTGAATATAGTGATATTTGTTTGTGTCCATATCCCGCTTACAATCCTGGGACTACGTACTTTATTTAACGAGATATCTGTCAAATCTAGTAATCCTTTGCTACATGAATTCACTGTACCCTTCTTTTGGAGAGTTGATGTTTTTCTTTTGGATTATTTTATCTTTCGATTTTTCAAAACTTCAGTGTCTATAATTTAAAAAATTAAGTCAACTATGCACACTACCAATTTTAGTCATGAATAAAACTGGTATTGCCCAAATGACTAATACTATATTTATGATGCCAAGACAAAGACTGCGGTGTGCAAGACCAACATTCAGTTGTGCAAGACTATGACTAAAAGCAAAACCAAACTCTAAAATTAATACATATTGGCTTTTTTCTAATTTAAAATAATTGCCTTATATAAAGAGTGTTCCACCATTTATTTGCTATTAGGATAAAATCTTTTATCGATCATATAGGAGAAAGAGATAAAAAAATAAAAAGAATGCATCTAATTGCTTACAGCTCCGCCTTTAATTGATGTGCAAAAAACGGTCTTCATGATATAATATGTCTTAAGTCCGGTTCACTTTCAATTAATAGCAGCTTCAGCTTGGTCTTGAGCTTTGAGAACAATTACCTTTATAAACAAGTAATAACAGACTCATTTAATACAAAGCAACTGAAGATAAAGGACGCAATTATTCGTTTTTTAAGCGCGAGAATAAGTTTAAACAACTCGAAATATTCGATTATTTTTATTCTATAAATTGTTATGAAAAGCATTCAAAAATATATTCCTTAAGTAACATTTTCAATTATGAGTTGTTAGGTGCCGCAGAGCATAAAACAAAGTAGCTATTTACGAACATGAAAAGAAGAGCCACAAACTCTGCTGATTAATTCAAAAACATTCAGCACTTGAATTAGTTACTTTCGGTCATTACTTTTCAAATATGTTTCTTCAAAACGACATTTTTTGAACTGTTTCAGTCCAGCTTTCATAGCTTCTTTAATTATGAAAATATTCATATGTAGCCTTCAAAAACTTAAACTAGGTCACCAAAGGTCCTTGGTTTGAGTTCTTGAAAGATGCATACGAATATTTGAATAATTAACGAAGCTGTGATAGGTGGGCACTTATGCTGAGCGAGTCTGTATACACCCTGGCTCACAAAGTTCCTCACTGAAAATTGCTTATGCATTTACGCTCTATATGAAGCTACATTCGGAGTAATATTTTTATTTAAACTATTATTTGATTGCAAAAAAAATCATAAGAAAGTAGCAAAAAATATAACCTTCTCTTCAATCACCTCTAAAATGTGTAATTTGGAATGATTTTGCTAAATCTCAGTAAATTATATGGATTACTTGTTTGCCAAAAACATTATGAAAATCGCTAAAACTCTATTTCTCCCCTTAAATCACCGAAAAAGATTGAGTTTTAACTAATTTTGCACGATCAACTTCAATCCATATTTTACTTCTTAAATTTGAGAATGGATACGTAGGGGTAGGGGGGCAAAGTGGGCCCTTTAAGGAAATAATCATAATATCAATAATTTTTTTTACGCGTTCGCTTTTTTTTTAGACCCTTGATACGTATTTAACATTGTTGTGCTGCGTCCATTAAAATTAAAAAATCGAAAATTTGGGACAATGTGGGCCCCCCAAAGAAAATTAATAATTGATATTTTTCATTCTGAATTTTTATTTTTACAATTAATTAATAAATATTCAAAAAGAGAATGGTCCTTTTTATCCCTCATTATATAAGAAATTTCAAAAAGGTTTACCCCAATATTTTCTGAAGCTTTGAAAATTTGAAGGGGCCCACTTTGCCCCTCCCTCCCCTATAAGAAAGTGCGCGTTTTTTTGACTGGCCTTTTCTACTTATGTATCAAAAACTACCGCTTCTACAATTTACTTGTTAGTATTAGTACTGCCTAACATTACTTACAATTAGAAGTCGTTCAAGCATTACATAAGCATGATTGAGTGGATTTGTAACTCCCCCATGCTTCCTCTCCATGAGGAAAAATAAGAAAATTGTAAGTGTTCTACCTAAAATATACGAAATTCATACATAACTAAATTAACAGATTTATTTTTAATAACAATTTTGAAAAATATACATTTTTGAGGTTTTACGTAAGTTTTTTATCTAAAACCCCCATCTCACAAATCTAAATATTTGCAAGAATCAGAAAAAACTGAACCACCAACCCCCTAAACATGGTTATGTAACGACTCTTTCAGCACCTTTTTTTCTCTAATTCGACGAATTAAAAATTTCACATTAGAAGAAACCATATGCGAACTGCTATCTTTCACCCAACAAAATTTTGACCGGAAGTAGGGGCCCTTTTGTTACAAGACATGGACAACTAGTTTTATATTTTTTTGTGAATTAAGTTATTAATTGGAGTCCTTACTTTTATGAGGGCTTCATTATTTTAAAAACAGGCTCTGCTTACTTCCAAGAATCGAGCCACAACCTGTTCTGATTTCTCAAAAAATCAGAATTCTTACTGCTCCTCAGAGGGGCTCATTTACCAACTAGTATGGAATTTTTTGCACCTTTGGTGGAGAAAAAGTATAAATTTAACATTTTGAGAGCCTCTGTTTCTCCAGTATACTTTATTTTAAGAGTTTGGATCCGCTTTAATGAGTTGGCTAGGACTACTTCAGCTACTATCCGATTAATTAAAATTAACCAAAATGTTATATTAATTTTCCGATTTGTTTACCCCTGATTTAGCTGAACAGCCACCCGATCTAAATCTGCCTTTATTACTACTGATTCCCTAAACAGATAAGAAAAAAATATATGTAAAAGAAAGTGGAGTATTTGAAAGCAATTTATCACACGCTCGTTCGACGAATGACGTCAACGTATTCAACGTTTTTCCAAATAATTTGGGCGAACTAATTGCGAAATTGATCAATTTCGGGGAAAACCGCACCAATTTAATGACGCAAACACGAGAAAATTACAATCTACAGACCTGCCTACATTTAAAATAAACCCTGTTACTTGCAGGCCCGGATGTGTATTTGAGCGTCACTTTTTTATTTTACTAATTTTTTGATAAACGGTGGCGCGGTGCATTCGACTCTCCAAATTGTGTCATCATTAAAATTTCCACGTTTTTTATCGAAAAATTTTGTAGGCAGGCGATATTTTTATATGCAAAATATCCGATAAAAAGACAACAGCGTACACGTCGGCTAGTACTTTTGAATTTAAATCAATTCCACAACAATATACAGTACGTCCCACACAACACGCTCCGTATTCACCATGGAAAACGTACAAAACGGCACCAACATAGCAAAAGACTAGTGGTGCGCAAAATTGATTTGTACACTACACCGACAATTATTGCGGGTATTACCAAGAATGAGTATAATGAGACACGCTGTAATTATAATATTTCTGCAATGTTATGATAAAATTTTCTATAAATATGTGACGTTAACAACAAATCTATTTTAAATGTTGTGAATACCCAACCATAACTCAAGCCTTATAACATTTAATTTTTTTCCACATTAACCAGAATTGACGGAATTCCCAAGGCAGACAAGATAATCTCTTATTATAGAGAAAACATTTCGTTTAAACTCTTATACCGGTTACTAGCCAATTCCAATCAAGATTGAGAATCATTATTTTTGTTTTTCATTAATTTTTTTTATACTCTGTGAATCTCATTTATTTTGTTGTTTAGTGTGATTTCTATGTGTGTTTTGTTGGATGTGTAAGTTAAAGAAAGACAAAATGGTGTGTGGTTTGATTCGATTCTTACCAATTTTAATATTAATTTGTGTAATTGCTGCAGTTTTAACAAGCACTTATGCTGGTATGTTTCTAAATATTCTAAATCAATTAATTAATGCATAATTATTAGTTTTTTCATAAGTAACCTTGTATCGTTGCTTATAACCTTGCCTATGCCTCTGTTGTTATTGTGTTGTTGAATAGAATTTAAAAATTTTAAAATAAATGAAATTAGTAGTGATAACATTTCGATAAAATTTTTATCAATACAGCCCTGCTATTTACGATTGATTAATTGAAAAAATTCCAGCCGAGAGTTGTGTAACACCCAACGACAAATTAGGAGATTGTATGCCGATCAATGAATGTTCGATGTTAAATTCGATCCTATTAAATAATCCAACCGCAAAGGATGTTGATTTTTTGCGAAGATCTCAATGTGGCTTCCAAGGAACTCTACCAAAAGTCTGTTGTCCAAGTGCGGTGGTAGCATCGACGACCGTCGCCCCAACAACACCATCTGTCACTTTACCACCTATCAGTAAATTTGCAATATTTTCCCATTAAAATTAATGTAAAACAATCTTTTTTCTGTAGATCCCAGTAAATATGATGGCACATTACAAAGTCCGCTATTACCACCCAGTGATAAGTGTGGCTTGTTTGATGATGATCGTATAATTGGTGGTAATGTTACCGAGATTGACGAGTTTCCCTGGATGGCACTCATTCAATATGAGAAACGTACCTATTTTGAACACTTGACTTGACGAATTAATGTAATCGAAATTCGTATTTCTAGAGAATGGTCAACGGGATTTCTATTGTGGTGGTGTTTTGATTAGTGATCGTTATGTGTTAACAGCAGCGCATTGTTTGAAAGGCAAAGATTTGCCAAGAAATTGGAAAGTGTAAGTTCAGTTGACTGCTAGAGTATTGACTCTTTTGCCCCAATTTGTGTTCAAAGTCTCCATATTTTGACACCCAAACACTAGCAATCTGTTGCACATTTGGGAAAAGAGAAAGACCAAAAGTCAGGTTGTACTACAGAAAATATGTTTCCTTTCCAGTGTAAGTGTCCGTTTGGGTGAGTACAACACTGAAACTGCTACCGATTGCGTCGACTACACGCACGGTAATACACGCTGTGCACCGCCACCCTTAGATATTCCCATAAGAGAGCGATTAGCTCACGAGCAATACGATCCATATGATGTCAACCAATTGCATGATATTGCTCTATTGAGACTATCCAGAAAAGTTACATACTCAGGTATAAATAGACGTATAAAATAAATTGAACTAGTAACATTAAAAATCTCACAATTCCAGATTTTGTTAAGCCAGTTTGCCTACCACCAGGCGACGATAACCAACAGCCCGTTATTAATTTGAATGTAGCCGGTTGGGGTAAAACCGAGAATCGCTCAGAAAGCAATATAAAATTGAAAGTTCAAGTCAATGAGGTCAATATAAACGATTGTGGTCAGGTCTATCGGCCAGCTGGTGTTAATTTGAATGAACGTCAACTATGTGCTGGCGGTGAAGAGGGTAAAGATTCGTGTCGTGGTGATAGTGGTGGACCTTTGATGGGTATACGTACGAACCGTTTCGGGCCACATTGGTATGCTGTTGGTGTTGTCTCATTTGGACCATCACCATGCGGTATGAAGGGATGGCCGGGTGTTTATACACGTGTTTCTAAATATACTGATTGGATTCTTAGCAAATTGCAAGCGTAATTTTTTTTTTAGATTTTATACTTTTATGAAAATAAAACTTTTATATAATAGTTTGTGTTATTTTTTTATGATGTTCTCAAAATTGTTTACGTTGTGAAATATGTAATCATTAAGTTGATTAAATTGAATTTCTTATCAACAGTTGATTAGTTTTTTTTTTTCGTTAACATAGGCGTAAAGCAAAGATTGTCAAATTTATTTGTGTTGTCGTCCGGTCAAAAATTTCAATGTTACACAACCCAAACCGAAACTGGCTATGCTACTAATTTTGCAAAGCAACGCCTCCACTTACTGGCACTTAAAACCTTGGTACATATTTAATTTGAAGCTACTTCTAACATTCGTTTAATTCTGACCGATATTCAGAGAGAAATTCTTTCAGTATAAAATATAAATCGTAGAATTTCCATTCTACGAAATAAAAACACTGTTAAGTAATTTTCAGGACATTCGCTACAGTCGAAGAATTTAACTGCACTTCATTCTATTTCTCTCTGTTTTTCTCTTGGAACAAACGAATAAGGAGTACAAAATAGGCATTAAAAAAGGAAACAAACGACTTATTGTAAGAAACAATTTTTCACTAATTTGGGGGCATCTCAAAATATTGAGTAAATTTTTTGTTTTGTTTTTAAAAGTCTTTTTTTTTCATGAGCTACAAATTATACCCTCAGACTAAGACATACGAAAAACAATTCGTTTTTCAGACATTTTATAGCCCAGTCGCTATAATATTGATTTTAGAGAATTTCTCTTTTACTAATGTACTAAAGTTCTATTCTATCGTTTAATAGCAAATTCTAAATAAATAAAAGACAGAAAGTGTATGTGTGTGTGTGTGTGTGTATGTGTGTGTGAGAGAGAGAGAGAGAGTTTATCATAATTAGAAAATCCTGGAAAATAAAAGAAATTGATTTAGTAATTTATTAATGAACTTTCGAAACATTTCGAGTTTTAAGAATATTTTGACAAAAGACCAGAGTTGCAACTGCAAAAGGCTCCAGTAGCGAGAAGTCAAAATCGAGGCGGGCCGGAAATGCAGGAACCGGATCGGAACCGTCGTGATGTCATACCTGCAACCAACCCACGCAATACAAATGGACAAAGATTAGACTCAAATGATAATATGCGCACACATCATCTACAAGCGCCGTCTGAAGATGTGATTGTTGCTGCGACTAACGAGCCGCAGCCCAGCACGTCTTCCCGTAAGAGGCAAAGGACTTCCTGGAACAGAGAAATGAACGAATATATAGTCCGGTGCTACTACAAGCTTACAAAACTAGAGACTGACACTGGATTCTTTGTCAGGGAGCTTCATAGGATGGTCACTGAAAAATACCCAGAATTAAATAGCAAACCGGTACAAAATATATTTGACCAAAAGAGATCAATATTTAAAAACAATAGACTCTCTCCCAGTACTATAAGCAGAATAAAGAGTGAGGTAGGCGAAGAACTCGGAATGACAGAATTAATAGAAAACAGGAACCCAGAGGAAGAGCCAAAAGAATCACCAGCACATGAGAGGCAGCCTCTACTACCACTGGAAACTGATATGTATATAGAATCATTTCTAGAAAACTTGTTTAAGTTTAATGGAGCCTGCCAACAGACCCCCTATCCCCAAACTGAAAATGACCCCGATGACAAACAAAACAGTTAATAACATAAACAATGTAATGAAACATCACATAACAAACGAGACAGACCTAATTGATATTCACGCACTCATTTATACAGGAGCATACACAGTTTTAATCTTAAATGGCCAAAGAATGAAAAAAATAGAAAATGAAAAACCTAAAATACTGAGCAATGAGAATGTTCTGAAATGGGAGAAACGCATTTTGAATAAAATAAATGGGCTGCGAAAGGAAATTAGTAAGTATTTTGACAAAACAACAACAGCCACACCCCAGCGTGAGGGTAGTTAACAGCACGGGGAGGATAGTGACAAAATACCGATCCGCAGAAAATCCCACTATTGTTGAAATATTAGACCACTTGAAACAGAAATTAACAGCGACAGCCAAAAGGTTAAAAAAATATAGAAAAAGTGATGCAAGAAGAAAACAGAACAACCAATTCATTAATAACGAGAAAACGTTCTACAAGAATTTAAATACAGCAAAGACATCAACGAACAGTCAGAATTTAGGTAAAACACCATCAGTGAAAAATATAAGGGAGTACTGGAAGGGCCTATGGGGTAACTCTACACAAAAATACGGAGTGGATCGAGGATGAAAAGAAAAGATTTTCAGGGAGAAAGTACATGGAGCAAATTGGGAAGGCATTTGACAGTGTTCCGCACTCGTGGTTGCTTGAACTACTACATGTTTATCGAATTAATAAGCAAATTATAAATTTCCTAAAGCATGCTATGTCTAGATGGAGTACATCGCTGAAATTAAGCATGACTAATGGGACCAGCATAGAAGCTGGCAGAGTGGAGGTTAGAAGAGAAATCTGCCAGGGGGACGTATTGAGCCCCCTTTGGTTTCGCTTAGCAATTAAACCACTAACGTCGCTCCTAAATGCACAAAGGAAAGGCTATAATATCACCAAAGAAATACAGATGTCATTTATGGTATATGGATGATCTGAAGCTATTCGCTGAAAGGTAAGAGCACATATAAAAAATGCTAAGCATTGTGGGAAAGTTCAGTGGTGACATTCATATGGCATTTGGCTTGGACAAATGCAAGATCAGCAGTATGACCAAAGGAAAATGGGCAGAAAACATGGGGTATGAAGTCCCAACCCAGGGAATGGTAGAAGGTCTAGCCGAAAGAGATAGTTACATATACCTCGGCTACACTCAGATTCAACAAGGCATCCACCAAGCCAAGTGTAAGGAAACATTCAAGAACATGTATATATCGAGAGTGAAATCTATCTTAAGAACTGAACTTTCTGCCAGGAACACGTCTAAGGCTGTGAACACATATGCTACGGAGGTGTTAAACTACAGTTTTAGTATACTAACATGGACAAACACCGAACTAGAAGATCTTGACATAAAGACAAGAAAATTGTTTAATGTGAATCGCGCTCACCACCCATATAGTGCTAAAGAACGGTTCCACCTGCCACGCAAAATGGGAGGAAGAGGAATACCATCGATACATACCCCATGCTGTCAGCAGGTGGAAAACTTAAGAAATTACTTTTATGGAAAAGCTGAGCACAGCCCAATACGCAGAGCTGTAGTCCAAAGTGACACAGACTTGACTCCGCTACGACTGACCAACAGAGAATATAGTCTCCGGGGTACACGGCTGCCACTTTCTAATGCTTTAATGTTGGAACAATGGAAATCCAAACCAATGCATGGAAAGTATGTATCCCTTATAACTAATAACAACACTATTGATACCGCAGCATCACACATGTGGCTCAATAGGGGTAGCATCATGAAAGAGACCGAAGGGTTTGCAATCGCAATACAGGATCAAGTAATTGCAACGAGAAGCTACAGGAAGAGAATAATTAAAGAGATAATATCAGATATCAAGTGTAGAATGTGTCACCAACATGAAGAAAACCTAGAACACATCATATCAGGATGCAGTGTATTGGCACACAAACAGTACTTAGACAGGCACAACAAGGTGGCCTGCATTGTACACCAGGCTTTAATGGTCAAGTTTATGGGACTCAAAGAGCAAGTTCCTTACTATAAATATATACCACCGCCTGTATGTGAGAATGAAAGTACGCGTCTGTATTGGAATCGGAAGATCATAACAGACAAAACAATTGAAAACAACGTTCCCGATATTGTCCTCACTCTAAAAGAAAAGAAGATCACATTTGTAATCGATATTGCTGTTCCATATGGAGCAAACTTAGACAAAAAGAATGCAGAAAAAATTAATAAATATCTACCGTTAGCAGATGAAATCAAAACAATGTGGGGTATGAAGCGAGTCGAGATTGTGCCATTAGTGGTGGGGTGCACTGGTGAGATCCCCAAAAAGCTGCTGTACAACTTGGAACACCAACTACAAATCGATAAAGAGCTATATATACCCATGCAACGTGCAGCGATTCTGGGAACATGCCACATCTTGAGAAGAGTCCTTGGTGAGGAGTAGATATTACCAAAAAGAAGGGTACGACATATAATCGTAACCTATCTTATCAATATAAAACCATATTGACCTGCCTTGAAGCTGTAATATGGCTCAATACCTGTACAATAAGTACGGAGAAATCGTGATAATAATAATAATAATAATAATAATAATAACAACAATAACAACAACAACAATAATAATAATAAGCTCTAACTCTATTATTTACTCCAGAGATATTAAATTGTAGGACGTTTTTTGTTTGTTTTTTTTTGCGATTTATTAGTTGTCAGAATTGAAAAGTTTAAAAGACCCATTCGCTCCAACTCGAAATTATTTTTATTCGTTTAATGTGTAATGCACCACATTACTCATTTCTTCTTTAATGAGTAATGTATTTTGCTACATTACTCATTAACTATGTAATGAGTAATATAATTTTTCTACATTACTCATTAACTGTATAATAAGTAATGTATTTTTTACATTACACATTTAAAAAAAGTAATGAATATTGCATTATTTTTTACATTAAGATTTTTGCAACTCTGCAAAAGACCTATCTATGGAAGCTCCTTGAAGCTCATAGATGACATTTAATTCTAGGATGTGATAGAAAATGTCAAAACTACGCATCTGTTCTTTGAGCAAAAATTTAATACAGTCGGCATAGATGCTTAAAGCCCATCATCGTCATTAAAAATGTGACAACTCAGTCATAAGTGAATATGTGGACAAATGTGTTAAGCCAGTAGTTCTTAATTTCTCTCTGACTGAGTGCCTAACCTCAACCCCTTATTCGACCCACAAACATCACAATCAAACATTAATTTTGTCAACCATTTTATAGATGTCAGGTTTACAGAGATCTAAATAGAAGGAAAGTACTGCCAGGGATTTATTGTATGCATCAAATCTCTCACGATTAATTTTCTCTATGTTTGTTTGGATCAAATCCGGTAGTTGTATTCTGATTGAAAATATACATTTGCGTCATTCGATAATAATTATACTTTAATAACAAATAGCCACCAGCGATAAGAAAATTTAATATATTCACAAACTGGTAATTCCCAAATGCCAAATCTTGACGATCTAAAATATTTACCGCAATAGCTACAATTACTTGAATAATCCTAGTGTCCAAATAGTAAATAGCATTCCTTGCCTTGGCCTTTTTGGCTAGCTTACTTTACTAACAGAACGAAGCAAATATTAGATAAAATGGAGTTGGACTTTAGGTTATGCAGTCACAGTCGTGAATGAGTCTCGAACTACTCCTAGGCTATTAGAAGCTAGAAATTTTGAAAGATGCTCTAGAATTGACAGTTAATTGAAAGTAACTCTAGACAGTAATCCTATTTTTAAATTGCGGCTTTTGTAAAATTTTGAGCAGGACCGGATCGAGCTTTCTTTGCGCTCCAGGCAAGCGTATTTTTGACGGTCCCTCTTTGGAAATTATTAGTGATTGAACGCATTGCTTTTATATTTATATTCTCGCAACTGAATTCTTTAACGTCTTTGTTAATAATTTTTCCAGTTATTTTATATAAATAATAATGGAAAAAAATTAATTAAATTAATAAATTTTGAAAAAAAGTAGGTAAGCCTCAAATAGATTTTATTGATCGAAAATAATTAAAAATTAAAATTGCAAAATAAATAAAAAATCTGGTGTCCCATCAAAAAGGTTATTGAAGATTTCGTATGCAAAACAATTAAAAAATTAGCCTTTTCGTATGGGATTCCATTGAAAAAAAAACACTCACGTTTTGGTTCCAATCGATAACTGTAACAAAAATAGAAAGAAAATAAAAAAAACATAATTATGGGAAAATTTACCATCTTTATGGTAATCCTTGGGGCCGTTTATAATAAAGTCACTAACACTTACACTAACGCTAGCAATAGAAACAATTAATTATTAATTAAGAAAGAAATAACATAATTTCTTGAAACAACGTTAACACTTCAAAGACTGGAACATAACTAGATAAGAACGAACAAATCTAGTCAGGTGTTAAGTAAGTGTCCTTTGCTCGATTCTTATCAAAAACGTATCTACAAGAAAAAAAGGTCGAAAAATATTTGAAAATGTCTTCGTAAAAGAACACGGCTGAGATTAAGGGATTGGGACTAAGGAGGCAATTGGAAACTTTAAAAAAATTCTAAGAGTAGGTTTGGAAATTGCCAGGTAAATAGAATTCAACTGTACTTTTAAAATAAAGGCAATCGACTTTATTCCAGAATTTTAATTGAGAGAATTTTCCGAAAACTGAGCCTCTTATACGATCTACGAGAGCTGAATATTTGTCATAGAATTGATCAATTGTTCCTCTAAAAATATAACATTTGTTGAACTGAGCCAAATCTTTCGTATTTATCAGCAGTTCCAAAGAGTTCTAAGGTAGTACCCAGACCCGGCCTGAGAGCAGAACAAAACAGGCAGCTGCCTGGAGCGACATAATTTAGTGCATCCTCAGTTATTAATCAACAAAGTATCTAATTCTGATGAAAATGGGATTGGCGTACTACTTTAGAACTCTTTGGAACTGCTGCTAAATATGGAAGATCTGATTTAGTTTGGAGTTTAGTTTAGAGAAGTTATTTACTGGTTGAAGGTAGAAAAGTTTCAGATTCAGAAATGAACAATTGATCAATTCTATGTCAGGTCTTCAAATGTCGCAGATCGTAAAAGAGGTTCAGTTTTTGGCAAACTCTCTTGGTCAAAATTTTAGGGCAAGAACAATTACGATTATTTTGAAAGTACGGAAAATAGCAATCCTACAATTGCCTTGGACTTCCAATTTTACAAATCCAACCTTACAATATTTTTCAAGTTTCCTACTATATCCTTAACGCTAATTTCTTCATCTGTATTCTACCCTTTATTTTGCTATTGTGAAGTATCGTGCGTATACATTCCTGATAAGAACTGAATAAAGGACACTTATTTAACATCCTTTTTAGTCTTGTTTAGTTGGGTGCTAGAATCTTTGTTATTTCGAAAAATAGTGACACTTTTAGTTTAAAAGCATACATCCTGTGCCGAACGGCTCCAGGGTACCCTTTTTTGTTTTTGTTTTTGTTACGGTTATGCAGTAATCAACCGGAGCCCAACCATGAGTTTGTTTCCTTTATTTTTTCAACATTTTTTTTATTGTTTTGCATTGTTTAAATATGACATTTTTTATGACGCTCTTCGATGGGTCACCAGGCATTTTTTTTTATTACAGCCTTCTAAAATTCGATAAAAAATTGTGATTATTTCTGAATTTTAATTTTCGACGCAAAATGACGTAACGCCAATGATCTTGTTGTCAAAAAAATGATTTTCAATCGGATAAAATTTAGTTGGAGCTCATTTTTTTTAAGTTAATTCATCAAAGGATTCGGTTACGAAATACATAAAAATGTTGCGTTCAATCATTATTAATTTCTGGAAAGGGGCGCCGAAAATAAGCTTGCAGCGTTAGAACAGGAGGGCCGACCCTGATAGTACCTACCTCAATCCCATATTAAGCAGCTTCATCAGTGTACTATCGTTGTCTTTTTTTAATTATTAATTGAGTGTGCGTAACAAAGTGACACACATAAAGTGGCCCTTAAAATTAAGCCGCTTCAGGCAACTGCCTGTTTTGCTGTGATCTCGGGCCGGCCCTGAGTCTCTATCAACAGTAGAGTTTAGCAATTCTCGAGTGAACTGTATTAAAAATCACTAAATTACACAACATTCAGTTCTTAAAATCAATTAAATTCCAGTCATTTACATAATCAGGTTATTAGAATCTAATTACTACGCTATACAGAATTCTTCGATATAGATAACATGTTAATCGGTGCCTTCCTCATAATTTCTCTATTTCCAACGATCTTTATTGTGACGATTTATGCTACCAAACATACAAACGTCAATAATGGTGGATAAACTAAATCCCCAAATGTTAACAAGCAATTCAAAAATCAAAACATCGTAAAGATACAAAACTCGATTGGAAACATATTTTCGTTTTCGAAATTACACATCGTATACCTGTCAGGTATGAAAACTTGTCGCCTTCGAATCCAATCAATTTAATTGGATCATTTCTCGAATATTTATAATCAAATATTCAAATATCTACGGACACCGGGTGGTAAAATATTCAAGAATTAATTATAAAGAAAAAAGCTGAACCGAATTAATTTACATTGGAAAAGTCTTAAAAGTTTTCTCTTAAATATACACACACACAGACTCGCATTTAGAAATATATCGAGTATACATTCTAATTAAAATGTCTTAAATTTGAAATTAAGTTTTGTTTTTTAATTAAATTAGCTACCGGTTCTGTTGTTTTTGATCGTTTTTTTTTAATTTCTGGTAAACTTAATTTATTTTTTTTCCATCTAATAATGACCAATCAGATTTCGTTTGTTTGCCTTGAACTAGATATTCGTAAATCGACAAATAAGAGAAATTATTTCTAATCTGACATATTTAGATTTTCGGTTTTTTCCATCTGCATCCGCAGGTCCGGCGGGGACGCTAACTTTAACGCTCACGTAAAGCGGCAGCGCATGCGTAACGTTCCAAAGCACTAAGCTTCACTTAAACTGTGAGCGAATCCGCCTAAAAACACGTTCTATTTGTATATCAATTCCTGCTAATAGAAGATTTTTGGCTTTAAACAGGTTTTATTAGCATTTCAAATTTTATGTAATTTCCGCTAGCTGTGGAATTTTCGCCAAATAACTCCAACGAAATTCCACCCATTCGTGTGAAGATTTCTAAATGTTTGTCATTAGAAACACGACTTTCCTCTAGACAAGGACATGCCCAACCTTCACAACTCTCACGCTAATTCTAATTAGTCTCTTAATAATATATTGAGATTACTACAGTGGTGTATCCCACCCCAAAAAACGTATTAAGTGAACGGTAAGAAGAATAACAACAACATCAACAACCACAACAACAACCGGATCAGAGATGTCTGCTTCTTGACCAACACACAGTCCGTCTCGTTGATTAAGACTAGAAGAACTATCCGTGCATTTGTGCAGAGATTTGGGTGTGTGTGTGTGTGAGTGTGTTAGTTGGACGTTTTCTTGATCAACCAACAACAACAACAAAAAAACGGTGTTTTAATTAATTTTTTTTCTTCATCTTGTTCTGTTTAATGCGTGTTTGTGAACATGTCGATGGATCTGGCTGTGACGGCAGTACCGTCACCACCATCCGTGGATGCTCCACACGATCGCAGTAGTACTGATGGAGATGTTAATAGTGAACATGACGGACAATCGAACGATGACGGTGGCGTCGCGACGCCACCCAATCAAACAGTTAACAATAGAACAACTGTTGTTGACGAACGTCTTACTGAATGTAGCAAATCAGTAGTGCCTATGTCCAGTATGGAAGAAGAAAATTTAAGGGAACGTTTACGTTTAATCCAATTACGACAATGTTCGGAAATTGTACTGAACGAACCGAGATATAACCGGGATACGTTTCGAAGATTGTTTCAACGTAATGTGAGTAGGAATTGAATAATTTTTACATAACCGCCAGACCTTTAATTAATTAACAATTAATCAACGATTAGTGAGGATCGAACCGTTCACTTTATTTTGCATAAAATCGTCACGTTTCGTTTGAAATTTACAATCAGGATGTTTATAGAATTAATTCTGTAATAGAGAAAAAAAATTGTTACTTTTAATTGAACACAATTTATTGGAATGTTCGTAGAAAACCAACATTGAAATCAAAAATACTTCCCTGTTTATTTAAATAACAGTTGTTTAATTGTTTTCCATCAGAACGCCACTTTATTCACAAATGACGCATTGCCGTTTATTTACATTCGGCCGAGTGTACGCGTTTTTCTTCGCATTTCGACAATTTCCAGTGATGACGACAATGTCATCGGAAAAAAGAGCGGTCGTGTTACTAAAACGAGCGATGAATTATGTTGATGACAACCGAACGATAACAGCATTATTGAAATTCCCAACAATTCTATATTGAATCGTTGCAAATCTAAAAGAGTTTTCTTTAAAGCGGCTGAAATTACCGATAAATTACGACATGAATAGTTCAATAAGATATAAATCACGTCGGTTATAGCATCGATAGACGAGCGCCTTTTATCCGTTTGAAAAATATGCGAAAAATCGTCTTTTTGCTGTTGGATGTCTGACAATGTAGCGAAAGTTGTGTAAATTCAAATTAATTTCTTGAATTGTTGTAATGGATTTGTCATGCTAAATCCAGCTTGATCCCAATGACATGTCGTGGGTGTTTTCTACACAATACGTATTTGTGTATTGGGCAATAATTATAGAAATTGTTTTCATTCTTCTCGTATTTTATTATCGAGTATTATTAAGAGAATTGTATGTTAACTAATATACAAATATTGAAACGTACAACATCTGTTTAATGTAAATACAACTGCAAAACAAGTTGTTGCTGTTGCATATTGTCCAACAATCTTTAATTAACTCTACTCGTTTAATCAATGGACGAAACGAAATGGTGAAGTACTAAATATAGCTTGTTAGACCAATTTTTTTTGTTGTACATGTCGACTCAATCCAAAATCTTATCTTCACAGAACTAATTGTAATGCCCAGTAGGTGGTAGAGTATGCTTTGATGGTTCATATAGTTAATGATGATTTAACATCTATAATGTAATGGATATCATCAGTTTGTTGTTGTTCTGATTTTCAAGCTACTGTTAGTAGTGTGCTTCATTATAGATTCAGTTCTTATCAAATATATTGTGTAGTTGTTCTTTTTTTTTTCGTCTTGTTGTTGTAAAGGAACAACATTAATGTAAATTTTATGTTAAACAAATCAAACTTACACATATTTAACGATGATGTCATCCATATTAGAAATTCAAATATAATTTTCCAAATAATTAACAAAATATGTAAATCTACAATAATGAATCGAGTTTTTAGACAGAACATGTGAATCCAGGAAATCGGAAAGATGATCTTTTAGCACTTTAAATTCAGTACAATTCGTAGTAGTTGGCTTATTTCTAGCGATTCGTTAATCCGGATTTTCGATCTTGGTTGAGAACAAAACTAAATCAGTTGTTCGAGTACTGCTCGTTAAATTATCAATTTTCATACTAGAAATTTGAAAAACCCATCACGGAATAACTGGGCCTGAGGCTCTATCACTTAACCATTCCTGGCACCCTATCATTACACCACTTCTTGTCCATTAGCTGCACAAGATCTATCAGATGATTTAGTGAGCTTAATGGCAGTTTGATCCATTAGCTATATAGCTCGACAGGAGAAATATAGCACGTAAGTCGTATATCCTTATCAAGGCATTAATGAAAAACAAATTTATAAAAGAAGGCAACAAAACACGATATATTTTTAATGTTTCTGGTAGGGAGTAATATTATGAATTCCTTACTAAATAATAAGAATTCCCTTCGTTGATCTGAATGACTAAAATACATATAGACGAACAGATTCGGATTATAGCGACACTCAAATCTAGACTATAAGATAGATTGTTTATTTTTTCTTTTAGTTTTTAATAATTTTCTATTTCTGCTAAAATATAAATGATAGCTAAACACGTTGCAATAGATTGATGTAAACAAAGAAAACTAATAAACAATCCTGATCGCTTACTAAGACATTCCAAAATTTTTTGTTTAATCTCTGTCCTGCTTCGACACATTACACATGCTATGTTGGAGAAAATCATTATATTCACAACGAAGATAGCAGATGTTTGGCATGTCTTAGGTCAGTCAGTACACGAAGATGAAGGGTGGGTGGTATGTACAGATCCAACTTATTGTCTATTTTTTCTATTTTCTCTCTATCTTTTTTGACTCATGTATAAATTTTAACATTGAACGATAAAAGAATTTCTTCTGTACACCTTGATGGTTTGCCCACCCTGTATATTATAAATACTGTGTTCCTGTAAAACGGATCGTAGGTCGTTGTTGACTGTTAAACGCCCGGGCCGTTTTACATCACCAGTCCGGCCCTGCTGTAAGATAACAACTATTATTGTGTCATCTGAATTAATGCGATGGGGATTATCGATTTTAGTGCTTTATTTTTTTTTCACAAGCGCTTTGTTTTATTTTGGTATTTCGCAAAATATTAGTTATTCTAGCATTTGTATATTTATTTTAACAATGATTTAATTTCAGGTGGAAACTGTTGTCGGATTTCTTAGATTTAGTGAATGTTTACATTTTTCTAGACATAAACAGACTTTTATAACAAAAAAAGGCTCAAATTTCACGACACATCTCTATTATTCCGTGTTTTTTTTGCTCCCTAAAATATCCCACATTTCGAAATAAAAGCTAAAACCGTTTTGTAAAAGAGTTGTTTAACAACTATGTTGGACAATGCAAGTCTTCTCAAATTTCAACTGTATTACGCTATCCAGTAGTGAGGTTCTAACAAAATTGATGTTATTATAACTAGGAAACTATATATGTAGTTACCACAATGTTGGAATCGGATTTCTTTAACTTCCAGTTGTTAAAACAAATAGGTAATCTTTTTTAAAAGTAAAGTCAATCGCATCTCCTGATGTTGATGATGTTTCTTATTTAGTCTATAGCCAGAGGGAAAGCTTAAGAGAGCCAAATTTTTTGGAATGATATTAGACAAATTTCATAGCCACACGTTTAATTGCAAGACTTTTCTCCAACTTCCTTGTGAACAGAAAGCTAAATTTCTTTACTCAACTACTCGTCTCATTCGAATCAGTTCTTACACGAAAATATAAATCATATTTCGAAGAGGTTTACAGAGTTTTGTGTGTGATCTCCAGCATGACGAAACCACCGTCTAGTCAGTGAGGATTTTGTTTTTTTTTTACAAATCAAATCAACAGTGACAAGATCAGGTCGGGTCAGCAAAGATTCATAAAATTATATTGTGTAACTGAGCGGGAAATTGCCAATTGCACACGAGAGCGAGGTTGAGCGCAAAACGATTGCTAAAAAAAATTGCAATTCAAAAATGCTGACATGGACAAAAAAAATCGAAGTGCTGAGCTAAAAATTCTTTGGAAGTTCACGGTTTTTATGTATAAGCGATCGTTTTTCTATAATAAGAGCCTTTTGGGGCAGAAAGCTTTCTTCGGTTAGACGAAGATATTAACAGGTCGACGATTGAAAAAGTTTGACGACTTTTCCCTACAACTTTAGGTATTTTCTTGGGCTTTGTAGCTTTGTTGAAAAACTAAATGGTAAAGATTTTCGATTCAGAAACAATATAGGAAATTCTATTTGTAAACAGTTGACAAAAACAGATTTCTTTTGTCTTTCAATGAAAATTAGAATGCAGTTTTTTGCTATCGAAGCCTCGGAGTAACGCGATTCTTCTTTCGGGATATTTCTGTCTTCACCGAGCACCGTTATTCCAGGAAATGACTAATCAATCCTAGAATTGTCCAACAGTACTGGTCAAAACCCGAATTCTGACTGGAATTGACTGTCAAAGTCAGAAGTGCTGATATGAGTTCCTACCTAACCTGTTCAATTATTCACAAAATTGACCAGAAACACATCAGGCAAAGATCGAAATTATTTGCACTTCGTGCTTTAACTCTAACAATTACATAACAATGAATAACTACGTAAGTTAAGTGCGATTTTGCTTGAGATTTTGTTGAAGAAAACAAGCAAACGTTACGGGATCGCTCGGTCGCTTTCCCGTTCCTATTTTCTTGAGAATTCTCCGAAATAAATCCCAACGTTTTATGAGCACCATCAATTTTAATTGATTAAATGTTTAAAGTACGATACGAACACCTATTGATATACAGTATGAAGATATAAATCCTACAATTTTGATAAATATTTATCTGTAACGTTTCAAAAATAAGTTCGACATACAAATAAAACAAACTATAGGTGAATTTCATAGAAAAACGTTACGTTTCTATAATTGGAAAATAGGCACACACAGTGATCATCCTGCTAGTGATTAATTAAACTCCACTTGTTCTCCACTTATAAGGTAAATTAGCAGTTGTTGTTTTTATTTTTTTGTTCATTAATGTTATAGTTTTTGTTTGCTATTGATTTATTTGTACAACGTTCATTAAAACTATCTTCAAACTAATTAGAGTAAAGGAGCAGTGTTAGCGCCTGGAATTAGTCGACAAAACGGGTTCTTCTTGTCATTAAATCGACGACATGTTAATTAAATTCGTATGAAAAAAAAATTATTTTTTTCGAAAATAGATAACAAGCCACTCTACAAACAGGAAGTATTCGATCTTTCGAAATATGTACGGTTTTTCTTGATAGAAAAATACAGTGTGTTGGACAAACAAATTAGTAATTGAATTGAAATGTTGAGAAAACGTTTGCAGTTACCTCAACCGATCCACTAAGGCTGGATAATAAATTTTTATCATTTACATTGATTTTTTTTGTGTCGTGTTTCTAATGATACCATAAGAGAATTCCACCAGATGTTAGTTTATAGAAAAATTATCCCAACTGTTTGCTATTTTATCGTTTCTTTATAGCGATAGAAAAAAAATTCTTGATATAATTGTTATGGGTTGTAATGGTGATTGTGTTGTAGACAACAACAACAAAAAGAAACAACTCGAGCGGTCGTTGCCATACAATTTGTTGTGCAATAGTTTTATATCCCTTAAGACTTTTATAATTTCCAATTCAATTGTATTACAATGGAGATAATGTAGTAAATTTAACACGTGCCGTTGATTTGATCATCAGGAAACATGTTAATAAGACAACTGCGTACCGTGTCTGACACGTTTTTCGTTTTGTTTGTTTGTTCTTGTTGCTAGAACTTGCCGACAATTCGATAAATACCAATTACAGTTTAATCACCTGTAACGCACTCTAGCATAGAAATTTTTAATTTCTTGTAAATATCAAAATAGATACTTATCTTTATATTCGAAATTAATTAAATCTAATTAAAAAATCATATTTATCGACTTTATATAATCGTAAATGTTAATGGAAATTCTTAACAAATCTTGGTTGAGGTCAATTAAATGAAAACCAATTAACCGATTAAGGGTTTATCGGAATGGTCGACAATTATTGTTTAATGGTTGAGAATTGTAACGGTCAACTTGATAGGTGAAATAGTTATACTAGTAGAGACTGGGATAATTGATATTCACAACGAGACACTATGAAACAAATGATACAGGTACAAGAGCTTGAAGAGGAAGCCATAAAAGTGTTGTAAAATTGACAAGTGCAACTGTTCACTTTTTATTTCCCATTAGAATAATCTTCGACATCGACAAGTTATGTTTTTGTTCAAATGCACATTCAAATCGTGACAAATTAATGTTGACAACAAGTTTAGAATTTGGAAGGCAAAATTACGCGATCAGCTCGTACTGAGAAATAGGTTAAATCAAGACAATTTGGTGTAACATGTTGTACCGTGCAATATCAAATTTTGATAAGCAACAGTCTTAAGATTCGGATTCCTGCTCCTAAGACGGCCACATAACCAGGCTCATGATTAGCAAAATAGGTCTTGATCTTGCAGTTTTAATCTTAGTATATTTAACGTAGCAAGACAAGACACTTTAAAGTAATTTCAAGTCCATGTTCGAAAACTACAGGATAAAGACTTAACGATGTAAGACTGGCAAATAGACCACGACCAAGACTAAGCTTGACGATGAAAGATTAGTCTTTTGTCAATAAGCTTACGCTAAAGATTATGTAACAACAAGACGCACAGGAATTCTATAGCGGTCTTGATCCTGCTCTTAGTCTTGCTTTGTTCTGCGCTAAATTTCTGTTATTTTTTTTCTATAAGAAGAGAGTATCTGCAAATCTGAGTAAATCCAGTTTCGCTACAAATTAGTGATACAACTGGTTTCATAACAAAAAAATTAGATTGAAATAGTACTCACTCTTTCGAGGCTAGAAGTATTCATGTTCACTCCGAGAAATTAGTAGATCCGCTGATAGCTTAGTGGTCCGAGCACCGTAGAAGCCGCGAAAGTAAAGAGGGGCGCCGGTACATTTTTCGAACTGAAAATCTGTAATGGAAACGGTAACAATTGATGATTTCATAAATTGAGAGAGTTCAGTGAAACACACCGTAGACTGGACAAAAAGTACCGACAATGTAAAATTCATTCAATGTCGCCTCTAAAGAGGAAGTCATGATATTGTTCCAGATGCGAACAGAAGCTTATTTTGTTTCATAAAAAAATTCTCCCGTCGAGAAAAAGTCGACGCAATTATTGTTTTTCTACCGGCCGAAAAGCGTCTCAAAATTTCAGCCGACACAATTGTGATTGATTCAAAAACAGACCAAATATGACATTATTCAGAATTTATATCATTATAATGAGGACATTAATTAACCAATGCAGCTTAGGGGTTGAACCGAAAATTTTCCAATAATATTTAATGATCTAAAGATCACGAAATGGGTTCTTCTCAGGTTTTAGAATTGACAAATTTAGATGAAACAGCCTGTAAATAAGATAATCGTTAACACAGACGAGTCACGCTGTTGAAATCAGCCGAAGTGTTAAAGTCACAAAAACTCGTAATACGTTCCCGAGTGTTTGTTTTGTGAATTGTTTTTATTTCGTTTTTCGTTGTTATTTATGTTGGCGGTATTTTGTATGAAGAATGTACATCATTATAATGATCATTCGTTTTGGAAGCCACAATATATATAGCTATACACACACACATATACACACTTACTATATAGTAAAAGAGAATCTCAAACTGATCATTAAGGCCAATGGACTCCCAAATGAGCCGCAATGTTTTCAAAACTGATTGCAGGTAATGGAGCTTTAGTCTCTTGACAGTTATAACAAGTGTATACGTGATTTGAGATAAATAAGTGCCAATGCGGTTGTTGCTGTTGTAGTTTGGAGAATATAATAAGCGAGAAGTTAAATATTTATTAAATTATACTAGAATTAAATGGAAACAAACTAGATAACAATCATAATTATTTATAGTGTTGCTTTGTAAAATGCAGATGCTTGAATCTACCACCAATTAGTTACGGTTCTTTACGTTAAATAAATTGCCTACAAGTAATTCAACTCTAATGAAAATCGTTAAATTCTCCATTAATATTGGAATCTAAATGTAAGATTAACACACTGTCTCACTCAATAAACCTACGCACACGCTGCCAATCGACTCCCATAAATTACCAAACATAATGAATTTCTCATTAAATACGTGTTTTGATATATGACTTGGAACAGTTGGAAAAAAAATTAAATAAAAAGAAACTTATTATTATGCAATCGAATGTTTCCAAATGGTGATTGGTGTTTTTACTGTAACTTGTTTGTAATTGGTTGACAACAATCACTAATGCAGTTGCCCTTCATAGCGCCCCAATTTGAGAACCCGCCTATCAACAACGCGAGATTGGTGACTTTGATTAGCGATCACGACACAAACCCCGATAGAACAATTTGTTTTTTTGCAGATTGCTCGTACATTAAGACACGCTGAAACTGTACTTTTCAGAAAGTGTTTCAATTTTCTTAATTTTCAGATGACTGTAGGCGTTTTTGAAACTTTTATCAATAGTAGGAAAGGTGCTGGTTTCAGGCCAGGCGCCTGGATATTTTCTTCGAAAAAAACTGACTGTAATTACTGTTTCATAAATTCAGTCATCTTTAATAAACTGCCTGTTGAATATCTTCATCGTATTAAATTCCACTTCATTACCTTTAATAATTCTCGTTGTGAAAATTGCCGTCAATTATACCATTTATGGTTAACTAGAAATGAATTATATTTTAATGAATTTAATGGCTTTTCCAAATTTTCATAGATTTATTTATACATTAATTATACGCGCCTAAAATGTATGCTCAATTACAAGTTTTTCTACAATACTTCATCTTTTACAACCATCTAATAATTGATATGAAATCATTCAAACAAACAAAAAAGAATCGATAATTATATGTTACGATTAAATTTATTACTCGTTTAATAATTGATTGGTATCTAGTTTAGTTGTAAAAATACGCCCTCTGGTCTAGATTTTATCTAAAAACATATGTGGTAGATTTGTTTAATCGATAATGCCCGTTTTATTGTTATATTATCTCATAGTCCATTTATGATTAGTCAAAAAACAATCTAATCGGTTTGAGTAATTCTACAATTAAACGATACCACTTTACGCTTCTGAGAAGTGAAGTTTTCTTTACATTTATTCGTTAGCCGGTCTGCTATTTATCTTCAACATTATAGACACACATAAAACTTGTCTTTTTATTCAGCGTTAACGCTCGACTATCTCAACTGGCCACATCTGCCCTAAAGGTATAAACGTTAAATTAAAACCGTATATTGTACATTAGATTACAGTAATATTAACAACAAATTATCATAAGATCTCAGATAAATGTATAGATTTTGTTGGGACGCTATTATAAGGATGATAAAATTCAAATTGATTTGATTATTTCATAGACTGAGTAATAGAAAATATGTTAATTTGCCACGATTTGAATATGGATGAGACTTTATGTCAATAATTTACAGTGTGGTTTAATAAAATATAAATCTTGACAATTGGACAAAGTTAAAACGTTTTAAGTCAGGAATTCGATGTCTGATGAGGATTCTGTTCAATCGGATTATTCCAAGAGAAATCCGTGTTTTCCTGAGTAACTTAATTAAGACTAAAGCATAAGATTTTGTATGATAATCGAGACTTAAGAAAATACAAATAAAAGAAGTTTTTTTGTAAAATTCGTTGCACGATCGCCTAATAAACATGTTAGAAAATGGCAACAGTTTTAGTTCGTTAATCGTACTATCTTTGTCTGTTACATCGATGTTTACGGGTCAGGACAGAAGCCTAGCAGCTTTGCCACCACTGTATATCAGGGTGAGCCATAATGACTAACCTATCGAATTTATGGCCTCAAAAGGGCCTATATGTTGGAAAAAAAATTGTCCTATTGAGAAAAATTTTTAGGTCAATTTTAAAAGGTGTTGGTTGCCTTTTGAAATTTTAAAAATGCTATAACTTTTGAACCGTTTGAGATACAGATTTTATCCAGGCACATTCTTGTAGAGCATTAAATTTTCGAAAAAGGTGTCGTAAAGTCGATTTTTTAACTCAAACATTCATATACTTACTGGCTAAGAAAATTGAAAAAAGCATAACTATTTTTCATCAACTTTCATAGCCCGTAAGTATATGAATTTTTTAGTTACAAGAACCAACTTCAAAGTTTTTTTTACAGAATTTAATGCCCTATAAGAATATGTCTGGATAAAATCTTAATCTCAAACGATTCAAAAGTTATAGCGTTTTTAATTAAAATTTCTAAAATAGCTTTAAACTAAACATATGTTTTTCATCAATTTTCAAAGCCCGTAAGTCTATGAATTTTTGAGTGAAAAAAATCAACTTTGAAGCATTTTTTAGAGAATTTAATGCCTGGATAACATTTTTATTTTAAATGGTTCAAAAGTTATAGCAGTTTTAATGGACAAACATTTTTTTGCGTGTTATTTAAATGGGAAATCTCAAATGGCCACCGACACCTTTTAAAATTGAGCTAAAAATTTTTCCCAATGGACAAATTTTTTTCTCAACCACTAGGGCCTTTTGAGACCGTAAATTCGATAGGTAAACTACTTTTTCTGACAAACAGTCTCAGGCTATAACTCATATTTCTTATTCGATTCGAAAATCGAAACGACCCTTAGGCAAATACTTCTAGAATCCAAATAATCCGGCCTTTGGCTTCAATTTAAGGTTTAAATATTACACTTTCTTTCAGGTGCAAACTTTTTAGTGTCGTCTATGAAATGATCTTAGTTAAAAGACACTTTGTAATAATTTTTGTTGTAAGGATCGCCTTCACAAACCGATTGTTCGAATGAAGTATGACATTTCAAAATTCTACAAAATACATTATCTGTTAGGAAATGGTTTAGGGACTTTGGTGTCTCAAGGCGCTTCCTCGTGCTGCCAAAAACCGGAAATTTTCAGTACCCAAACTACCTTGTCAACGGTTTTAAGCAGACGAGCTCACAAGATGAAGGTGAGCTGCATTTTGTGTCAAACACTTTATAACTAATTCCATTAAAAATTCTATAAAAAAGCCATAAACCGATATTTATATTACTAGTTCCAGTATCAGGTCCTATTTAGGACCTTGTTCTATTGGAACTGATTTATTGCCCTAGAATTTCAACAATCGTCAACAAATTAACCGACAACTTAGCGCTATAATCTTACGCCAAGTATTGTAATTTTCTCTAAAAATTATTAAATGATAACAATCTCTCAACAATATAATTTGTCAGTAATGAGACAAATTTAATTAATTTTTACGATCCCACTTAATACGAAATCGTTAAATAAAAATGTCACGAAATTTCATAAAACAACACCGGTATTTTTATGTAGTAAAAGATCGCAATCATTATTATCTCATCTAAATGTGAATTGCTGTAATTAAAATTTAACCTAGACAGTTTTTTTTTATTGGATAACTTTCCATTATCTATGGAGTAATTGTCGGTTTTTGTTTCGTACTCTCACTCCTTGGGCACAATCTTTTTTCATCATTACAATATTTCGTGATACAACAATGTTTGTAGAGGAAATGTTGAAATAATCGTACGTTTTTTTTTCTGATTTCATTTATAAAAGATATCTGAAACAAGTCTTGATGATGTATATGAGAAAAATACAATTTCCTGTTGAATCACAAGACAGATAGTGATGAACTTGACTAGAAGTCACGCTTTTACTGTTAAATTCGTGTCTATTCTTCTCGTATTTTCCGGTCTTTCTGATAATTAGAAACAGGTCTATAAAATGTTATGCGGTGACTCTAATAGGATTTAGACGGTAAAAACGTTTCAATTAGTAATTGCAATAATACGGAGGATATTGAGAATAAAGTCTCATGACCACCCATGTTGTCTTCTTTGTAATATCAAACTAATCGCAACAGGTTGTCTAACAATGCGACCATTTACCATGCCTAAATGGTATTGTTTTGCAACAAAGCTAGTTTTAATTTATCACCATCATATTTCATTCATTAAAAACAATTTAAAACGTAAAATAGACCAAACTAGATCATGTTTAATGGTTAATGTGTGTGTGTGTTGAATTGCATTCGTTTCCTATAGTCTGGAAATGGATTGTGCAAGACTGGTCTTGACAGTTTTATTGATGGTACGGGACCGAAAAGACATTTAAGGCCGCTGACACTCACACAACTCATTTAATAGAAAAGGAAAAGAAACTATCCGGTAGCTACAGCTACTGTCAACTATTCTAGAGCGCTCCCAGAATAATGGTGGGCTGCAATAAAGAATCGTCTGCCTTATTGTTAGATGAAAAACATAAGGCATTTCAGTCTCTTTATTGTTTGAAAGCTCATTATTATTAAAATGTATGGGAAGAAGTTTTGCTGTCCATACCATGAGCCCATATCATAAGCTTCAATAAGAAGCAAGTGTTTTGATGCATACTTGACCATCTGATCCTTCAAAAGAAGAGAACTTTTGGCGAGAATTCAAAACTTTTGCAATAATAGAATTATGAAACAGGTGGTGGGAAGGAAAATGTCTAATGTGTGGATGATAAAAGAAAACGACAAAAGTTAGACTTTTATCAGGATGTAAAGACGCGCTTTTCATTATTTACAAAAAATATTACAGCAACCGTTAGAATATAACTCTTAAAATCTAGCCAGAGATCATTTCATGTATCTTCAACCACCCGAAGGCGTTTCTTTTGGAAGATTGCGTTGTACAAGACAGTAGTGACGTCTCGCGAGATCTCTCGTCTCGTCTCGATTTTTAGAGCAAATTACTCTACGGTCTCGGTTTCTCTCGTCGAGACAAGACAAGAAACAGGCCTCGCATTATTTCCCCAAAAATTCATTCATCTGCCACCAGTTATCGCGATATATTCGCTGCAGAATTTCCACCAAAGTAACGAACTTGTCAAATTCACGTATGTAGTAGCTTTTAAATATTTTCGAGAGACATACTTTGAGAGTTGCGGCGACGAGTAGAGATTGTCGTCCCGACAACATCACTAGAGGAGGAGATTTATCATAAAATGGACCGTAAATCGAGAGATGTTTCCAAGAATACTTTGGCCCCATATTTCGTTGCCAGACTTTCAAACAAAGTATGTAATCATAGGTCGCATCTGGCGAAAAAAGGTACATGATCTCTTAATTGATTATCGATAGCGGCATGATTATTAAATAAAAACTTGCCTCGAGATTGTGGTCTTAATTATATTTTATTGTTAATAAAAGTTCCAAAGGACCACCCAGATAAATAATTGAACGTAATTGATGCGTGTTGTTTTTCTCGTGTTGGGTCGTCTTCTTTCGCTCATCATTTTCAGAATATTCTTATCCTGATATACGGCACGCATAAAAGTTACAATTTAAAGTGAACTACAGAATTATGACTGTGTTTCGTTTTATGAAAGCCACTCGAACTGATGAATTATTCAGAATAGATTCAATAAATTCAAATGCAAATCCTTATATATATAAAGAAAAAAACGGCAATACCACCCAAGTTTAAAACGAATAACCAATAATTTACGAAAATTGTATCAAATAAAAGATGCGATACTTCCATTAGTATTTGTAAAAATTTTAATTATTTAGATTTAGAGCTGTTTTATATTTGGAAACTTGACCACACCATTTATGGTAAGAATATTTATGCAACACTCTCTTTTTTTGCCTTCTCTAATTATTAACATTCATTAGCCATATTTGTCGACAACTTTTTGCTTTTTACCACTTTTTTCTACTTCCCCGAGGTGTTGTACAAAATTTGCAGCAGCAGCAACAACCACAGCAAAAAACAAAGAAAATACAACGTCATCAAAACGAATTACGTTACCTTACAAATAATTTTTTTGTTAGCTTCAGTTTCGTAGCAGTTTTAATTAAGTTAACTTTTTTTCTGCAAAGACCCAATTAAAAACAATACCGGTACGTATAAATCTGATCAATTATTTCGAAACAGGTGACGTTTCCAATGGGTTATCATGATTGTTGTAGTAGCTACACAACTAATAGGTTTTGTGGTTCATGCTTAAATCAACCGTTGTAGATTAGATAATTGTGTGCGTGTGTGTGTGTGTGTGTAGTTTGTATGTAGAAAAATTGATTTCTTTTATTAGACGACTCTATAAATTGATTTTTGAATAGAAATACAATTTCCAATAATAATAACATGGCGTGTAATTCCATCAATACGTTAATCAAAGAGTCGATTTTAATTATAGATTATGTTCTTCCACATATGGACGATTTCGGATCAGTGGCGTTACACAAATAGTTATGGGCCCGACAGGGGCTCGTCAAAATACATACATCCTTAGCTACTAAGTTATTTATGTCATACGTATTTATTATTGAACCATAAATAGATATCAAAACCATCACATTAATAAGCAAATAATAATTGGTTACTTGTCGACGGGCAATTATGGTGTTGCGATGGCGTTAGGAAATATAATAGCGCGTTACTATGATAAACTTTTTTGCTGTCATTAAAAATGTGAAGACAAACTCAAATTTTCAGATGTCAAAGAAAAATTTTTGAAGAAACTAAAAATAAAGTTAAATTGCTTCTTTTAGTTATGGCATAAACTGAATGCACCACGGGCGTTATGGGCATAACGCCTTGATACATTAATTACTATAAAACGCTTGTCTAAGCAAATATATCCGACATAACTTTGGACTTGAACTCGTTTCTACATCTTTTATCAGAAACATACTTTTGTAGAGTTCCTTTTACGAGCAATTCCGAGTTCGTAAAACAGTTGGCTGGTTTGTAAATTATCCATAAATATTTTGTACAAGTTTTTACCAAATAAACAGTAAGTTGGTTAATATATGAAATACTGATTTCTCGACAGTACACTCTCGCGTAGTTGCACAAAATTGACCGATGAACGAGAGAGTAGAGGCTTTCCTCGCTCCGCTTCATGCTATTTTTTCTCGCCTTGACTAACTTCGCTTTAGCAGCGGTTTTTGTACCCGAGTCAAAGGAAAACGAGGCACTGAGGTACTCGCGATGTAACACGAGAGTGTAGATTCTCAATGAAGTTACTTCGCGAGAGTGTAAAAGGGCCATAAGTTATGTTATTGTTATTTAGGAAGTAAAACGGAAAAGGCCTGTATCTCGACATGTCTTGACGAGACGAGACGGTACAGAAAATTTTCTATCGACGATCAAGACGAGATAATAAAATTGATTTCCGGACCATTTTGTGAAACATCCTGTTAATATGGTTAGCTTTACGCAACATCTTCAAACACCTAATGCAATAATTCCAAAGTTAATTTTACGAATTGTGGATACAATAGAAAGCGTTGGACTTTCAAACTTTTTTTCAACTGGGCAAAGCTTGCATTTGTGTCACTTTTTACTCACTTACAGTACAAATTTGAAATGTTCCACACATTAGCAGCGCGACTGTTTGAACGAATCTCAAATGCTCGATTAACGGAAAGTCGACTTGTTTTTATTTTTATCTAGAAAAATACCGATCTAATTCAATACCAGGCAATAATATCTACGATTTAGTAAAAAAAAATCGACAATACATTATGCAATTAACGTACATATTGACATGGCTTTCCTTTAGACATTGCGCTATTAAATTTTTATGAGTGTAATAAAATCTGCGGTGACTTTTCTTTTTCAATGTGCAAGAATAAATTATAGTTTTATCTTTATTATCTCATATCAATTGGATAGTAACTAGATGGGAGAATGTAAAATTTATTAGCATTTTATTTGATAAAAATTTATTGTTTTTTTCTCTCTACTAACTCGTCTCGTTTTCTACTTTTTAAATGATTGTAAACGATGAGGAACTGTTTGTGTTGGAAAATATATTATCGATAAAATATCAGTATGGAAAACCTGAACAACAATAACATGTGTACTAGATATACAATCTAAAATATGACCATGTTACTTACTAAGACTATATTTCGTTAGTAATGATTTATAGAGAATTTATTTAAATTAGTTCAAGTACAGGCCCCGTCAAATAGAAAAATAATGGAATTGTTTCCATTTATATTTACATTTCATTTGTTTTTGTCCCCATTTTATGTATTGCTGAATTCCATTTGGGTACACTTTGATTTTTATTAATTGCAACCAATATTTTCCTGTTGGAGATTGGTGAAACCGTTTTGATTTATCGATCATAAAACTAACAACACGAAATATAATTAACAACCATAAAACTCATCAATTCTAATTATAATCCACATATTTTCCTCAATAGATCGAGGCTAAACCGTTTTCTCTCCAACACGCCAGCTACACTATTTGTCATCAAATCGTAGCAGGAGTAACGACTGTGGAAATATTGTGAATTCCTGAGGACATTGCTGCATTTGTATCAAAGCTCCAATTCCAGTTTTATTAATCGAAACTAATAAAATTTAATTAAGGCTAATTTGTGGCCGAATTCTCAGCAGTCGTCTTCTGGACAGACTTCCCCAATGTATAGTTGTTCATAGATATTAAAAAGTCCTGAATTTGTAATAAATTTATTAATGGAACCTAATATTTATCGGTTATTGGTGGAACATAATTGATTTATGAATTATAAAACCAACAACTTAAATAATTAACACGTATAAAAGTCATCAATTTTGTTTATAATTTACACAATTTCCTAACGGATAAAGACCGTAATTTGTTATTTTTTTTATCGTCAAATATTCAGCGTTGTGGAAAATTTCCAACAGCCCAAAATCTGTATAAAAAAAAAAGTAGAAGCCGACTGGTGATAAGGATAATCCGGTGCTGCTCCTTTTATAGAAATTTTGTTTCTTGGGAGTCTTTGCAAACATAAGGAACCACCCTGCATTGTGTCTCTGATAAATAGTACAGATAATAACTGTAAAACCACAATGAAATATGGTTTGCTTATATTTGTCTTTATCTTAAAATAATTCAAAATAAGGTGTGTTGGGAAGTTTCCTCGATTTACTGCCGAAACTGATTAACATAATGCATCGATTGTGTTGGTAGAAAGTGATTTTTTCTAGTTGATTGTTTACAGTATTTGTCGCCGAAGTAGGTTGCTTATTGGTAAAAATATTTAGAGAGCTTGATGTAAAGATTCCATCATCAAAGTGTTAAAATTCTGCCAAAAGCAATTGCGACATCAATCGATAGTTCTAAGACGAAACGATTTTCACTTATCCTTATTTTCGGAACAGCAGGAATCTTCACTAATTTCATTTTATGAAAGGTTCGATTTTTATTAATTGCAACAAATTTCTACTGTCGATTGCTGAATCTTGATTTATGGCTTACAAAACTGGCAACGTAAAATAGAATTAACACGCACGAAACTCATCAATTTTAATTGAAAAATAGATGTTTTTCTCTATGAATTTGTTATTTTTCTGTAATAATTTCGTCGAGCAACTCTATCTACAGACGAGGCCTTCGTGGATTCGTCAAAAAAAGCCATTTGCAATCGATCAAAAATTGAAAACAGTTCGACAATCGATTGTGACACCAACTGCCAACAATCGTGAGCACTTCTTGTGCAATTTTAACGGTTTTTACTACTTTCCGGCGATCTGATCTTGTTATCATTTAGAGCTTCTGTAATTAATACGGTCCAGTGCACGAAAAATTGATGTTAGTCAAAATCTAACATTCTGTTATTTCTCAATTAGGATTCTGTTCCATCTTTTTTCTTATACAATTGGGCATTAATAAAACATTTTTTTTTTCTTAACTCTTATAAATCAGTTCGAAACTATTTGATATGGCAAATTTTAATTATTTTTTACATTCAAATTTTAAATTAACTTATTCTTTATTATACATATAGAAAACAAGAATGGGTTGAATATAACTAAAACTCGCCGCCTTTACCATTCAATATCAAACAACACCAGCAACAACACACAATAAAAAAAAATTAAACCAAACAGACAAAGACAGAGAAATTAACAGTTTGATCGAGAATTTCTCTGATATAATTACGAATTCGGTAATTGGATCAAGGTCTGTTAAACTCTCTATCAATAATAAATACAACACACACAGAGAGGAGACAATTTGAAGAATACGTATTTTGACAGGAATATGTCTAACACCAACATAATTAACTGGCATTTTACTAGAATGTTTTTATTCGTTTCGCTATTATTAATTATATTTCGCTCGATTATAATGAAGGCCGTTAAACCCATCTTCATTATAATTATTGATTATATGTTGAATCTATGGCGAATGCTTGGAAAAGACCTTGCAAATTGAGGTCTCTAATTACCAGTCACTGTCAACATCGTACGATTTGATTGATAATCAGATGATTCTGCAGGAGATCAAGTCCGTGACTAATACTACAGTGAATCTGAGATAAAATGCATTGAATTTTGTTTTATGTTAGCCACCTAACAAATAAAATGGGTGCAATATGTGTTCTGTAGCGCCTTAGGTTCATTTTTCATTTTTATTCAACACACTGAATCGAGAAAATTTTGCGACAGACGAGGACTGGTCGCAAAGATGAATTTTGTTTCTCTTATTCAACATAAATGGGCCTGTTGTTAAATATTCGGGCCACTTCGCCAATCAGCCCCTTGGTTGAACTAATCTCATATTTTTCAGAAAACTCAATTACAAATGAATAACTTTTTAATGAGTTTTCTGGGAAATATTTAAAAATATTCAATATATTCAATTCAGCCTCAATTTCTATTTTAGTAAACTACTTCGAAAATTCCTTTTAAAAAGTATGTGGATCCAATATTTCCAATCTATCCAATATAATTCGGCCCATCATATTTTCTAAACAAAGAGTTGAGTCTTGGAATCAATTATCGCTTGATGTCCTACATAACTGCACAATAATTGCTACAGGTGTTTAGTCAAAAGAATAACAATAAATTATTGCATTAGAACTCACAAAAATGCTGTAAGAAAACCCTGAAAAATAGGATACAAAAGCTTATAAACTCTAATGCATGCGGAGTCTTCCTTTAAAGAACTCATAGTCGGCTTATGTTTTTGATGAATAACAAACTCATATTGCTTTTGTAGTGTAAGTGATAGATAGGGAGTAAAAACGAGAGATAGGCTTGCGATAGGGCTAAAAAGTTCAAAATTGGTAAGCTCTTTGAGTGTTTACATAAAGTTTCAAAAATCTAGCTAACAAACACAATTTAAAATGAAGGCTCTCAGTGAAAAGATTTACAGATCCGACCCTTTTTTTGGTGCCCTAGGCAAACTTTCTTTCGGCGTCCACTACAAAAAAAGTAGTAGAAAAAGTAAAAAATTAAGACTATTCTCGTTTTTTTTTTCAATTAATTACACCTAGAATATCCTCAACTCAGTGCTGTACAAAAATCAAACATAAGATATACTCAAAAATACTGCCCCAAGTTGTGGTCTCGGACAGACCCTGAATTTGTGAAAAATGCATACTCTTTTCGGTTGTGACAATTTTGTCATTCCAAACAGACACTAATTCCGTACGCAAGAAGGCATTCGAGAGTTGAAGTAATTAATATGGGTTTTTTTAGGCGTTTCAAACATTCTACTTTAATTAATAAATTCCTATTATTTTTCAGCTCACTGACGGAAAGCCGTCGATATTTATCTTTAATTAGAACAGCTTGTATTTGAAGCTTCAAGCCTTAAAAATGACACTTTAGTGATTTCCGGTATCAAATTAGTTTGAATTACGATCACTACAACATAAGAGAAGCAAACTACATTAATTTTAAATTGTTACTAATTAATAAGACCACCAAGTGTCACTGCTGTTAAAAAAACCAACAAAAAATCAGATGAACAATAATCTAATTTAAAGCACGAAATTTTGCCGCTAATTAACCAATTAATTAGGATGATTTACATGCACCGTACGCAGAGTAGTCACCTTGACAGGTGCAACATGTTCCAGTTACAGATTTTTATTGGATCACAAACAACTTACACAACTGCCTCCACATCAAAAAAATTCCACTTTTGAAAATTTATCGAAAAAAAAAACAACGTTTCTTTGAAACATGCTGTAGAAACAAAACAACAGAAATCGTTTTAATATTAGCAAATGTGGGTATTTCATTGTAGGTGGAACAAGTTTCGTTCATCACTATCTGTAAAGGATTTTATTCAAAACTAGGTTGTTTTACTTATTTTACGATTCGATCGAGTCTCAATGATGCCCACAGTGTATAAATTCAAATCATACACAACGATTTTAATTCAATTAAAATGGCTTTATGAAAACCGTTACGAATTGGACAAATTGGATCTTTGAAAAGATCACTTTTCCAATAAATCCAAAAGAGAAGGTGATAGACTCGCAACAATCGAATTGTTGTGGTTTTTTTTTTATTAACAACTGTAACAACAAAAAAAAATGTTGAAATCATATCAATACCACTCACTTGTACGTCTTTCTAGTTTAATTATGCAATTTGACGAGATAAACGATTTTACCTGTGGGATTTTAATCGGTAAATGTGGAATGACAGCCGACTTGTGTTGTTTTAATTAAAATCCAACTAGCATTTCTAGAACGTTAAATATAAAATAGTTTAGATAAACATGTAATTGTCAAGCTGCACGTATATAAAGTTGGAATTTAATTTGCGCCAATTATTGTAAATCGAATTTATTTAAACAATAAACGAACAACAACAACAAGAACAACAAAATAGTTCATCTATCATGTCATGTGTGATGATGTAATTTCAAGTCAAAATTTGAATATGCTTCACGGCAATTATCATAAAATGGAAACCATGTCTATAATAGTTGATGCATGATCAATCGATTGCTCCTTTGAGATATTCATAAGTTGATTGTTTTTTTTTGGTCTGTTGTTTCTTCATCCAACTTGTTCGACAACCATCAACTGTATAGGTTTGATTTACAAAATGGATAGATATGTGGCGGCGTTGAGAGCTCGTGTCCGTTTCTTCACATCTTTACATTTCGATCTATCCATCGATCACTTTATACCAAATCAACTCAACTTTCAAAATCGTATAATTTAACGGTCTGTTGTAACAGTAGTAGAAGACTGATTATTGTTTGGATTACAATTAATTTTCGCTGGATTGATAGCGATGTAAAGCCCCCCTATTGTTGATCGTAATGGAGTTTTTTTGCTATTGTAGAATACACTCGAAAAGAGGCACTCTTTTATCCAGTAATTTTACAAAATGATCAACATTTATTATAACGATCAGTTGAAACCCGTTTCGCATTGCTTTCGCTAAATTATTAAATGCTATGTCATAAGATTTAAACGAATCATCTACATATTATCTGTAACGAATTTGTACTTGAATGGCTGATATAAATTATTAATTAAAATTAATTTGCCGTTGGAGATATTCATCCGAAACATCAAAATCGAGAATTTAATACGTTTCAAAGTACAAGTTGAATTTATTAGCGGTATTCTCAGCATTTACACGCATGCCGATGTCGCGACTTACCGTCAAAACGTGTATTCCCTGTTAAACTACGCCTATTGAAAAGGGACATCTTTATAGAACATAAATCACATATAATCCTATTATTATATTGTAATCCGACAATTTACAAGTGTAAGAAATTGGAAATTTTCAGGGAAACTACTACTCGTTTAATAATTGTTTATTTCGCTTCAAAATTATAGTAGCGGTAAGATAATAACAAGTACCGAACCAAAAATGGTGTAACGATACAAGTTTCCTTTTATTATTAGAAAAATACAATTACTGATTTGAAAAGCACCGACTAAATATGTTCAATACTAATAAAAGTCTCATTGAACTACCGGTACAAGAGAAATGGACTGAAAATAAATCCGATAAACAATGCGATTCGATTGTCGAATTATTATGAATTCATCAAATATAATCGATCAATAATGATTAATAATTGGAAGAGCTAAATTAATTAGTCCCAACTCGTTTTGAACACGGCTAGGTCGTACCGTGTTGTAGCGGAAGCGTACTAATTACGTACAATTAAACCGTGTTGTATGATGGTATAATTCTACATTGATATACCTATTGAAATCGTATTTACCGAATATCGTGTTAGAAGAATTCACTTTCCAACGGTCGAAACATGAGATTAACGGTATTGTTTCAGCTCGACTTGCTAGAGATTGTCGGTGCTATTTCTGAGCCGTCGCCGGTTTACAATCGTTTTTGGGAAGAATTAAAGTTTATAATTAATTATCTACTTATCATTTCATCTACTACATTATTCATTATGTTATCATATTAGATCAATACAGCCGCTTGAATTATTCTTTTTTTTTAATAGAAAATATTAACAATGCTCCTATCTAGCAAAAATTAATCAACCTTAACACGCTAAAGCCACCTGCGTCCTTCCTTTTAGCGTCTGTAGATTTATCTTAATTGTAGTACAAATAGAAAATGATGGTTTTAGAAGTTTGCAATAGAAATTTTAGGCTACGTGCGAGAATGGAGAAGGCAGCCCATAAATTCTTCTAAATTATTGTTCTTGACGAAGCGAAGTGTCTCGATTGAAAGTTGGTCGAGCAATAATAAAGCGTGTCTTTGAAGACACGTCGTAAAAAAGGATCTGACAGAAACGGTTAACGATAGAGCAACACAAAGTCCGACTATAATATAGATCTGTTTAAACCAAGTTTAGTTCAGGTGAGAAAAGAACAATAATCTGCCCCTCAGAAGCCTAAAATATCGAATAATTTGTTGTACTGTTTTGGTGTCTCTCGGGTCTTTGAATCCTTTTTATTCTCTAGCTTCACTACATTAATATTAAGGGATTATATGCAGTCAAGAGTCCGACAAAAAGTGGCTTTTCAAGAACCTTCCTGGATAAACGTTTTAGTCCATTAATTAAAAAATTTAAGAACAATTGTGGCAACTTTAAGCTTTATTTTGATAATGTCTATTTTTTGAAATACTCTCTAGAAAATATAATCTAAGCTTGTAGCGAGACTTTCAAAAATCTCGTCTCGGTCTCGTCTTCTTACCAGCTGTCTCGTCTCGTCTCGTCTTGTATCGTTATTATAAGAACTTAATTCTAAGACAATCCATGCCATAAGGTAATATAATTTTTCCAATTAATAAATGCATAAATATTAAAAATACTTCACGACTGTGTTCCCAGTATAAATTTTATGAACAGAAGTTCAACGAGACCAGAACGAGACTCTCGAATCTCTCCATATGTGGTCTAGGTATCGCCTAAAATATTTTCGAAACTATCTCGTCTCGTCTTGTCACGCTTTTTCGAGACGAGACCGAGACGAGACGAGAAAACTGTCGCTCTCTTGTGAAGTCCTAGGCTATGAAAATAAAGTCTCAAGACAAACGCATTCAAAGTTTCAAAAGCAAGTTACACATTGTGCGAGGGCGCGTCTTTACAAATGTGCGTTGAGAATATTTATCGAATTGGCATGAAATTTTCTATGCGTGTGCATAAATATATCATTAAGAAAACAGAGACTAACTTTTTGAACATCCCGACTGCATACAGCCTTTTAAGACAGTGTGCATCGTCTCTTCCTTTGATACTACACAAACACCGAACTTCGACTTTAAATCCGCCTTTTTTATCAACCGCTTGAGTTTGAACTCCATCAAATTAAGTCGTTTTGTAAACTTGTCGCTAACAGAACGAATTTGCTAAATGATGAAATTGAATGCGAAAAAATCACTTCTGTGCGCGCAGATGTATTTGTGCAACTCTCATAATTCTAGAAATATAAATCTTCTTCAGTTTTTTGTATTTCAGGTTTTCTAAAATTTTTATCGTTCAACTAATCAGAAAGCATTACGTATTAGAATATTTTATTGCTTCTATCAAGGCGAAGTAAATCTTCACCACGTGATCTTTCAAGATCCTAAAATATTGATCTTTGGCGAAAATTTCCTTGTTATGACTACTGTTGTTTCAAATTTATTTTTCTTCATTATTTTATTCCATAGACATTTGTACTTATTACGTGAAACTCCAGAGTATTGTGAACAGTATCTTAGATGAAATGTTAGTCTACTATAAATTTGTAAAGTACAAAATCCATTTCAATCAAACAGTCATGCATAAACATCGGATAAAAAACGTTCTATCGCATCATTAGTGAGTGTAATTATTGTAAATATCACGCGAATTAAATAAATTACATCATAATTAGATCTGCATGAAATGGCAACAAGATCCCATCATGGCTTTATTAGGTCAAGATTTTCAATTTGAAAAAAAGCAACAAAGAACAAAAAAGGGAAGTGTTAAGTGTGTAAAATATAACTTTAAGATTTAATATTTAATTACATAAAAAAGTACAAGAAAACACATAATTATAAATTAAATTTATTAAAATCAAGGATGCAACATTCGAAAGTGATCATTAGAATGTTTATATAAATTTATAATTAACGAATCACGTAAATTATAAACTAATAAATAATAAAAATATACAAAACTAGTTTTTCGTTTCCATTTGGGTGAAAAAAAGAATTAAAATTAATCTAAGACATCTGAAGAGTTTGATTAATTAAATCATGAACGTCATGCATTACAATCTTGATAAACTGTCAACTAAGGCAGTAGTACTTTTACTATTATCATCATTATTATCATGAATCCCAAATGAATTCATTTACATAAATAATTTATTTAGATTAGAAATTTTCGACGTTTTTTTTTAATAAAATTCGATCTAACTTAAAGAATTTCACTCATTATTACTCAACATTTGATGATAATAATGATCGGAATTGGATTTGGGTTTAATTGAATTTTGATCGACACAAATTGAATTTCAGACAATACAATGTTTCGTTGCTTGTTAACAAATTACCTAATAAAGACAGTGTTATTTAGTAGAAGACTACTACTAGTTAATTGTAACTTTCTTAATAATCTCCAAACAAAAACACAAAATACTGTTGAGTCATTTGATTGTCGTTTAAATATTCAAACAACTCTGTTTACTTTTGTATTTGAAACTGTTCAAACAAATCAAATATGTGAACAGAGAAAAAATGCGAATAACTGAATCTAATTAGGTGCAAACAGTTGTCTTTCGTGTTTAGTGTATATGCAGAGAGCACACTATCTGTGGTAGAAGAACACGAAGGCTGCAAAGTCACGCATCTCCATGCTTTATATATAAAGCTTTATAAATATCGTAGAGGATTTTATTTTATTGGAAGAGTTGAAGAACAGACACGAACCTCCAATCTGATAGTAAAACTGTAGAAGAAGAAAAAAATCGAGAGTAACGCCCTGTTTTACTTGGAAACGAAACGAATCGTGATTGACGATACATAATAATTATTATACGAATCATTAGAACAAGATTTTGTAGTGGTCTCTTGATGATAAATAGACTAACATTTGTTATTCTTTTATTCTCTCTCTATGTTGCTATCAATTCACAGTTTGATCATTGCTATTATCTCAACTATCTCTTTGTTATAACTAACATTTCGAATGATAATTTCTTAAACATATGTCGAATGACTCAACATATATATATTTATGATAGAAATCTACATTATATACGTACTTTATTAAAGTTAGTTTTCATATAATTATTGTTAACAAATATTACATAAGAATTTACAAATCAATCAATCAATAAATCAACAAATTTTTCGAATCGGCAATATTTCAATCTATAAACACAAACAACTTAATTTGTCGTAAAAAATTATTCGATATATATAAGTCATCTATCTTTCGATTATAATCCCCTCAATATTGATGACATTTAGAGATGATGATTACGTAATAAATACGGATTTTTTACAAGCTTATTTTAATGTCTTAGACATTATTATAAATCATTGAATGAATATAGGTCGTTTTTTTTCTTCTTCTTTCTATCATCAAGAAAACCAGCCACTGTGACACTTTTAATAATGTTAATCTTAAAAGCTATCACGCCCACACATCAATAATAATTTTATTGCTACTTTTCTTGAATCGATTTTAAAGTTTCGTTTAAAATTTTATGTGTTTGAATAAAATTTTGTAAAATAATACAGGCTGTGTGACCCAAAAATGATCACAAGTACTTTTGCAGTTACTTTGGAAACAATCATAGCACTTTTTTAAGTGAAATAAAAATAGATAGATATTTTTTATTAGACAGTCTAGTTGCTTTGCAATATTTTGACGGTTTCAATCAATAATTCTCAATATCCTTCGACAGTCCATAGGATGATTAATATTCTTGTCATCTTTGTCTGAGTCAATAAGTCGAACAAAAATTGGTCTAGCTTTGATAAATTTGTATAGAACTGAATGTGGCAATTTGTTCCATTTTTCTAAACTACATCGTTTTTTAAAATGAAGCTCGGATAGGCGAACATTTTTTTATTAGACAGGTTTTTGCAATATTTTGACGGTTTCAAAAGTATAAAAGACTGCAATCAATAATATCATTCGACAGTCAATGTGTTAAATACGACGATTAATATTCTTGTCATCTTTATCTGATTCAATTCAACAAAAACTACCTCTGATATACTTGTGTGGATCTGAATTTGGCAATTTGTTCGCTTTTTGTCTCTTTTTCCTTTGTGGACAACATGTTCCGAACTTTAGCAGTCTCACAATTTTACTTATAATGATGCAATTTGAATCGTTTTTGCATGTTCTCTGATTACACTTAAGAAACGTAAAGGGTCTCTAAACTAGTGGCCTTCAACGTATTGTTAAATAATTAACCTGTTTTACCTAACGAGACAAATAATTCAAAAGTTCCTAAAAACGCAGCTCAAAGTATTGTAAAATATAAGGGCAGCTGAAAACGGGGACGTCAACGATAAGGGCGTCTTCGACTCACGTTTTCTCTAATTAATAGCTAGGGCGCTAGATAAGATCGCGCATAAAGGTGGGGAGCACTCCAGCGCCAGCTTTAGCTACATATTTCAGCTTGTAAAAGTTTGAAGAGATACAAATTTAAGGATGTAAAAGATAACTTGGTGGACAAGATATACTTGTAATTAAAAGAAATTAAAATATTTTATGACTGAGAATAATCAAGTGAGTACTTTATCTGTTTCATTTGTCATCACTGTAGATTGCGACTCAATACTGCGAAACGGAAGCAACTATATAGATTTCGTTTCTCTTATGGCTCTGTTAGCCTTTTTTATATCAGAAATTCCCTATGAAAATAAAAAGGAAACTACACGATCTGTCCCCCTCCAATTTTCTTGCAGCCGGGTTTTGACGAATCTATTTCACTCCTTAACAGCTTAGGGTAGCTAAGAAAAAACATGCATCACTTATTTTTCGATGCATAATAACATATCAAAAATGCAAGAAAATCGGAGAAGGAACACCTCGTGTAGATTTCTTATAACAGTATTCACGTAGGAATAAAGAGGATTAAATAGGGGATGAAAGTTTGTATGAAATTTCGTTACTTTTGCAGTTAGAGATAACACTCAGCTTCATCTGTGGTTTTCTGGAAATTAATCCCCAAAGTGCGGCCCGCAAGTCCTGTGTATGCGGCCCTCGGCATCGATTTCGATTACATAATGAACATTTAAATAGTAAAATAAATAATAAAATATTAGGAATATTGGCCGGCAAAAAATTTGGGGAATACTAAATTGGCCTTCCCAAGGAAAACTTTATACACCCTTGTCTTAAGGGAATAAAATAGGTTACAATGAGGAAAATTTTGGGAAATACTGGTCCATCGGTGCACCCATCGTTTTGAAACTGGACACCCTGTATAAACACTGATTATTTAAAATTGTTGTGAAACTCCTAATGCTCATCCATCAAATTCTGTCAATACAGATTTATCTACCTTAATGTCTTTCTACTATATAAATATAAACAATTTTTTTCGAACAATATTTTGATCGATCTATAACTTTTTGAATTTTTTCTATAATAATCCTATATCTATATATATATTTCAAACCAATCAGAACGAATAAAAACGCGATAGCCCACTTTCCGACATTATGATTAATTCAAAGATCCTTCTTATAATCACGACACTTGCACCTTAATGAAACATCACAGAACAGAACAAGGTGTGTATGAAACATTGTAATTAAATCTGAAAAGTCACTAGTTTTTCATGCAAACATCCCAACATATCAATTTTCATTAAAAATAAAGTTGTAATTTGTGTCTAAAACAAGAATTTGCCGATAATTTTATGATGTGCGTGTTTGAAAGTATGTCAATGTCTATTACAAGTGCAAATTTCGTCATCTACTTAACACATATGAAAAGAGAGATTGATTTTGATTTGATTAAATTTGAAACTACAATCATTATCATTATTATTATTATTATTATTAAAACATACATGATAATAAAATGGTGTAATTTATTGTTTGTAACGTTTTTTTTTTCTAAGAAATTTCAATTAATCAGATCAATTTTAGGTTAATGTGTCTGTGCACTATTACAAGTGTATTATTATTATTATTATTAATAATATAGCTCCAGTTTTGTAAAACTACCCACATTAGATTTCAATAGAAATTTCAATACAATGAATCACCGATTTTCAAGAGATAACGACTGAAAAATCTAGCCAAAAGCATCGATAGCAATCAGCACAGGACGACGCCTTATGCTTTGCTGGAATCTAAGCTCGACAACATACCAATTGAGACAATAAAACTAATGACAATTTGAGCATGAGCGATATTAGAAAATTTGCCGCTAATTATCGGTTACCACTTTATTTTATTGACCGTTTCAGTGGGCCGTCACACGTGCTTAAACAAATCAAATAGAATGTTTGGAGCAATCAAAAAAAAACATGATGATTCCTTATAATTCAAACACAGTATGATCCGCTTGAAGCTAAAATCAAGAAGCATACCGCATTTCCATAGACAATCAAAAATAATGTATAACGAACCGTGAATATTGAATTTTCTCAGTTGGAAAATATCTGATTACGATCTTTGAACAACTTATTAATGATTTTATTAAATCAAAACAACACAATTCTCAACAGGACGACAGAAACTAGATATAGAAAATAATTGTAATTGACAATACAATGCCGCAAAAAAATCACACCCCAATTAAAACGAACGAATATTTACGACGACATACGTGCGTCGCATTGTTTGCCTTGTAAACATTCTGTAATTGGGATTTTTTCGAATTCAATTACACGCCACCGGCACCTTTGAAGTTTACTCCAAAGAATCCGATACAAAACTTTTAACCTGTCCGTATTAATTTCGTTTCACTGCAAATAAGTGTGCTTAAGTATATGCTTAACTCTGCACATTCGTTGCAGTCTGATTGATCATTGAAATCTCTACGTGGACGTATTCGAAATTATTCATAATAAGAGGACATGGCCACTATAATTCCAGTCATCACGTGTTAGCATTCGTGATGGATAACCAGAAACCTTTAATAAACCAGTCGGGTCCATTTCAAACCGATATAATTGCTCTATTGAAAGTTTGCAAAATATTTCGATGTCATTATTATACAGAACTATTAATCGAAATCTTTCTAAACAAATCGAGAAAAAAAAACAAGATCATCGATAGGTTGTCTGTTGGCATAGTTAACAACATTACATTATCACAATTGAAACAATCTTGTCTGCAATTCGGCGTTCATCTCTCATCTACTTCGCTAGAGGACTGCAGGTTTAGTAAACGTTGCACTGTGGTGGTCATGGATATCCAGTAAAGACAGGTGTAGGGAGACTTGGGGAGGGCGACCAATGGTGCTGGTGAAAGTGCAACTCACTCCAGTACCTGCCTAATTAGTTCTTATACGTGCCCCACTGTGTTTTGATTTATTTCAATATGATTGTGGTGGATTTTCAAGTTTTTGATTTTGATTTGGATAGAAGGCGAAAAATCCAAGGGAAAATTTATCGATTTTACATGCAATATATTCAAAATCGACATTTTCATGTTGCGGCAATATTAAACGATCACTATATACGATAAATCTGAAATACAGTCGTGTTTTCTGTAGGCGGGATATGTACATTACAAACACACTTGTCCAAGATAGGTAATCTCTAGAGCTTCACAATAACTTTTTTGACCAATAAAAACGATCCAAGTAACACACAAACAACTCTTCTAGACATTCTGGCATCTTATCGTGTAGTAAACATTGTTCATATTTGGATAATTAGACAAGTTAACATTGATCTGACTACTTTTCTAACGGTGTAGACTAGAAAAAATCCACCTGTTGTACGGAAATATCCCAATGAATCTCCAAAGGTGGTCTTTATCTATTTCTGTAAGGTGTCAGAGGTCATTTATTGCCTATAGGTGAATTGCCTTTCTAACATTCACCGATCAAATCTAGACAATAACAAGAAAAAAATCATCACGCCCCAATATTATTCAATGAATCATCAATGATACAAACATAAATGTTACAGGATCTCCTCGAACAATTGTTCAAATTGTTTGATCAGGACCGTGATCAATGTCTAATACAAGAGAATTGGATTGAATTCCTCAAACAGAGATTGATGTAAGTTGCAATATTGATGAGAATGATGTTTGTTTATGCATTATCTTTTTGAATTAGCAATGAAAAACAGATTGATTTTGCCGAACAACTGGAGAGTGTAGCGTTTTGTTTATGTGGTGAAGATCCGATACGTTTACCGCAATTTATACAGATTTTTCATGCAAAAGGAGTGAGTTGGGTTTCGTTTAAACTCCAATAATTTTATGTTGATGATTTAATCAAAGATTGTAGATAAATTGTTGCGTTTAATAGACCAAGAGTGTACCGGTTCTGTAACATCCGATCAAATTATGGAATTTTTAGCAGCTATAACCAATACGAGGTGAGTTGTTTTAAAGATGATAACTTTTATCTGCTCCCTATAGAGATTTTAATATATTTTAATACATAACACAAATATGTAAATATTGCGTGTAACTTCAATATAAATTTGCTATATACAAATATTGTAAGATGTAATAATATACGTTGGGAATTTATTAGTTTGTATATTAGCAACTTGTACAACTTTCTAGACCTAGAGCAGGCTTTGATAAAGGTAGTTTGGATCGTTTAGAACAACTATTTAAACAAACTGTTGGCAATGAAAAGGAGATACGACGTGAAGACTTCAAGAAGATCGTAATATCGAAAAACGTAAAATTTCCAATTTGTATTAAGCAACAACAAAAAAATCGACCCAAAACTGTATTTTCCAGCCATTCTTCACTGAACGTGTTTTTCAAATATTCGACAAAGATAATTCCGGCTCGATCTCACTACAAGAATTCTTAGATGCCATGCACCAATTTGCTGGTCAATCACCAGACGATAAAATACGATTTTTATTTAAAGTGTACGATCTGGACGGTATTGTTAACAATTCAGAATTCAATTAGAGAAATCAAAATAAACATTTTGCTGTTAGGTGATGGTTTAATACAAGACAAAGAATTACAGCATGTCATGCGAGCATGTATGGAAGAGAATGGAATGCAATTTAGTGAAGAACAAATTGATGATTTAACAGTTGCAATGTTCGAGGATGCTGACACGAACAATAGGGGAGCAATAACGTACGAGGCGCTTAAGAATCAACTAGAGAAACACGGGGGCTTACTTGAGAATCTCTCAATTAGGTTAGAAGACACAGAATACTCCAAATTCAAGTCTTTGCAAATCAAATTCGCACTGATGAGACACAGGATCTCATATTGGCCGATCGTTTTATGCAAATGAAGCTTTACTTTTCTTGTAATTTTTGCCTTTACAATTGATTTGAACTTCTAAAAAAAACTGCAACTTTCTCTTCTTAAATTTGAAAAAATTGAAGTATCAACCACCACATTAAAATTGCTCGGAGCACATGAAGGGATGCCAGATCTGCACTCTGCCCTAATGCATTATGTTTTACTCAAATCTGCAAATTTGGAGCGCAAACTCAAGCAAAAAATCTGATGTCCAGCAAAAGAAACTATCGTGAAGCGCAATTCCTTGTATAACTAACAATATTAACGTTGTCCAGCATTAAATACAAGAATTGGGTAGCAAAAACCTGAGCGTGACTAGCAAGGGAGTCACTTCGATTGGCAAAAGAGTGAACACGATTTGCAAAAATTTAAATTTGGAGTACAGTCTGTGACCATAAAGACTAGCGCAATTTCTCTTGTAGTATTGACCGATGGTTGGTACCGCCGAAACCAAAAGCTCCACCATCGTCAAAATTCCGTAAACTGATGTCAATGAGGCCGTATCAGCTAACCAAACCTTATGTTAAAAATAATTATGTTTATTTAATATTTTTAGCCGCTTTTTTATTTGTTAATTTAGCTTTATTTATTTCACGTGCAATTCAATATAAAGAATCGAATTGGTTTACGATATTCGCCCGAGCTTGTGGTAAATCTTCCAACAAGTCGATCATAGATTAAATTATTCAAATTCAATTTTCTTTAGGGCAATGTTTAAATTTTAATTGTATGTTTATTTTGGTATTAATGTTGAGACAATGCATCACTTTCTTAAGAACTCGAGGATTCGGCTCGATTTTACCATTAGACCAACATATTTATTTACACAAATTGACGGGATTATTAGTGTTTGGTTACAGTGTATTGCATACAATAATGCACATTTGCAACTTCAGTAAGTTCATAATTTTGACACAATTTCTTTGATATTTCTCACGAATCGCTTTAGGTATGATTGTTGTAAATGATGCAAAATTGAACGCAAAAAATTATACAACAGCTGAATGGTTATTTACAACGAAACCGGGCCTTTTTGGTCTAGTCGAAGGCGTTGCTAATCCCACAGGATTTGCCTTATTTATAATTCTTTTAATAATGTATATCTGTTCCCAATCTTTTGTACGAAGAGGTGGTTCGTTTGAGGTAAAATTTTTAAATTGGAAAATTAATCAAAATTGGTTGTTTGCATAAATTAACAGGTATTTTATTGGACACATCTACTCTATGTACCCTTTTGGATATTATTGATATTACACGGCCCAAATTTTTGGAAATGGTTTATATTACCCGGTTGTATCTATATTATTGAACGTTTAATGCGATTAGTTTGGATGAAAACAGAACGTGGTAAAACTTATATTAGTTCAGGTCTGTTATTACCATCTAAAGTTACCCATTTGGTGATCAAACGTCCAATACATTTCGATTTCCATCCGGGCGATTATGTATTTGTTAATATACCGGCAATAGCAAAATACGAATGGCATCCGTTTACAATAAGTAGTGCACCAGAACAGGAGGATTATATGTGGCTACATATACGTGGTGTTGGTGAATGGACAAATCGGCTATATGAGTATTTTGAAAAAGAACAAGAGAAATTACATAACGGCGAGATACCATCGTTACAACAACAGCAACAACAGCAGAAGCAGCAACAGCAACAACAACAACAACAACAAAATCAACAACAACCACCAATAAATAAGAATGGTAATATTGATCATAATAATCAAAGTCCATTAAAAAAGATTCAAGCAACAATTACAAGAACTCTATCGAATCGTGATCCTAATAAGAAGGCCGGTGTACAATTAGTTGGTTTCTCGAATGAATCGTTCCAAGATGATCATTCAAAGAAACTAACAAATGAAACAGAATTCAATAGTGCACCGTGCAGTAGTACGGATCTAAAAAATTTCCCCACAAATCGACCTCGACGATTAACACCCGATAAAAAATTACATCGATTATTATTCACAAATAAAGCACCATTGGAGAAGAGTCTTTCAATGCCCGATATACAAACGAAAGCAAAGAAACGTGAAAGACTGATGGCGTAAGTTTGATTCATCTTTAATTGGAGAGCATTCACGTATACAAGAAAAAAAAATCGGACTTTAATCCAATTTGTTGTATTATTATTGCGATTCGAATATAAAATCATTTCAATCAAAATAATACAGATGATGGATTAACTGTGTTGTGTCTTCATTGTGATAAATGGCTTTCGAATTAGTTTAATCTCGAATTACCGAAAAGAAATATTTTTATTTCGACATATGGACGTAATAAAAAATCGAATCTCAACAAAAATACAACTTAAGCGGATTAATTTTATTTTAATGTTAAAATAAATGATGTGTACATAAATAAGAAATCCAGTAGAATCTAATTAAGTTTTTTAATTTTAACTAGTATCTCGTTCAACATTCAGTATGATCGTAAGCAAGTTAAACCGATTCGAATCTTAATTCTTATCAATACATTTAATCTGTAATTTTCGAGCAGCTGTACATTTATCGATTTCCTATCATTATTATCAAAAATGTTATCGAAAATTGTTGGTCAGCATCATTATTTGATACTCAAATTGTCCGGTTTGACTAGTTGATCATTTGTGTAAACAGAAGCGGTCATCTATACAAGATGGATTTCATTTATTTCTACCCTCACTAGTGATGAATGTATAGTTGACCAAATTCAATACCGATTTTATGGCTAAATGACTTTATGGTCTTTAAATTTGCTGCAAAATATTAGACGCAATCCAAATGGGCGTCGACCCACTGTTCTGTTGCGTATCGTTTATTTTTATTTTTTTTTTACAAAATATTTACAGTTTAAGAAAAAAATTCTTTTGCATTCGTTTCCAGTGGTAATTTGCTATAACCTGAAATGGAAATACGTTGGAAAACTTATCTAGATTGCCCGTAACGCGTTAAAATTCAATGACAATTCTAACTTAAATCGTAATCTTTTCTGAAAAATTTTAATTTGAGGTTATAGCTCAATACTACCTACTGGAAAAAAATGTAAAAGATGTTTTTACTTAAAATATTCAACCTTTTGTGAAAAAAAAAACTTAAAGTCAACGGCTCGCAAGTTAACAACAACCGTTGATCATTTAATAATAAATATTAAAATGGTAGCTAATATTCAACTGTAAATCACCATAAACCCCGAAGTAGCCTATTTCGTAAGAAAAGCATTAACGGAGGACAGCAAAAATCGTAAAGTCGTTGCATCATAAATATCTTCCCAACGATTGACACTTTTTCGTTCGATTTCAGCATTAGCAAACCAATGCAATGTTTCGGGTTAAAGGGCTTAATTTTTCAGTTATTAGTGAGTATAGAAAAGCTTAGCCAGCATTTTTGATAAAACTGACTCCCTGGTCCACTACCGAACCTGAATTTGTAAATGAACAAAAACGCCACTTATCGACTCTTGGTTATGGTCGTTTTCGTGATGCTCTCTTTGCTAAATCGTAAATTTGCTAAGTAAAGATGAACAGAACGAACCAGTTAAGTTACTAGAAATCTGATCCGATAGCGGCACGAAAACAACATCATTAAAGCTGTAATTTTATCTTGAAATTTATTTAAATGTAATTTCGCTAATTACATTTAAATGTCAACGAAACTCGAAATAATAAATAAGTCTATTATACGTGAATGCTTTTCTAAAACGCACAAATTTTATGTTATTGCTTTCTTTTTACTTTTTTTTGTATTTTTTTGTATTCTACAACGAAACATTTCAAATGAAATTTGTCAAGTTTAGATTACGGGAGTATATGCGTTCAGAATCGGAACGTAGTTTTGATGAGTGCCAAATACGGAGGGCCCGCCTAAAATCATTAGGAATGGCATATTTGAGTCCACAAAATAAATCATTAGCACAGAGTTTCCGTTATATGAGAAATAAACCAACGATAATTGCATTCAAAACACCAAGTCTAGAGAATTGCGAACAGCGCGATTCGAGCAGTTCGTTAGGTTCAGTTGGTAATTAAACAAATAATTAATCAAAATAATTCAAAATTAATTGTGAATTTAGGTCGACAAATAAGCGGTTTGAGTTTTGCATCATCAACACCAGAACGTCAAGCTGAAGAAGGTCGTATAGGCATCGACTTTTCACCGACTGCAATCAATGTAAAACCAATGAATTATCCTGTTGGCAAACCATTGGAGGTAATTAGCGATTTTTACAAATTAATTAATATATTTTAAAATTTTGGGTTAGTAGCCTATTTTCGAGGCAACAACATCTAATGACATCATTTTGAGTCTTCCTGATAATGTTTTACTCCATTATGGTGCTGGCACGGAGGTGATTAGTTGTAGTGTTTGCATCAATAATTCGTTTTTAGTAGCAATAACCCAACTAACTCCTATCTAGCTGTAAGGCTATTAATTTTGAAAAATTAACCCTTATCAAAACCTTAATCATGCAAACTATTTGGCGGCTTTAATCACTCTTGAAGGGAGAATTTACAAACTCAGGTTTTTGCAAGTTAAATTTGCCTGAAAGCAGTACTAAGATCTCGATATTTCTGAATTCAGAGGCTGTTAATATAACCCAAAAGTGACTTCACTAAGCCGCAAGTTGAACAAAACCTTTGGTTATAATTCTTAACAATTCTTGACCCATCTAGACATAATTTATTCGTTTTTAGTAAGAATAATCCAAGAAACTCGTTTATAGCTGTAAGGCTATTGTTCTAATGTTGCCAAATTCACCCTTTTCAAAGGCTTAAATGCGATCAGGCAAACGATATTTTGCTCTGTTTGCTACTGCTCCTCTTTCAGAATCAAAATCAACTTTTTTCAAATTGAAGGCACCTCCATAAAGATGTTCCTAAGTATCAAAGCATTGGATAAAGGGTGAATTTTTCATTCTCAGCTTGGACAAATTAATTTGCCCAAAAATTTCTGAACCAAAACTAACCAAGTGGCAATTTGAACGATATCTGATGTAATTTTTGGCGGTCTTAGATCTATCTGGATGGCCCCTATGGAGCACCCTCGAGCCACATATTCCGTGCCCAACATGCGGTGCTTATAGCAACAGGAATCGGCGTGACACCGTTTGCATCAATCTTACAATCGATAATGCACAGATATTGGAAAGCGCGTCATACATGTCCACGTTGTAAATTCGCTTGGGCCAGTGAGATTCCTGCAACAGTGATGAATCTACGTAAAGTCGATTTCTTTTGGATTAATCGTAATCAAAGGAGCTTTGAATGGTTCGTCAACTTACTGAGTCAATTAGAGATCGAACAAGCCGAATTGGGTGGTGCTATGGAAAGATTCTTAGAGATGCACATGTATATCACTAGTGCCCTACAAAAGACCGATATGAAAGCAGTTGGATTACAATTAGCACTCGATTTATTACATGAAAAAGTGAATATTTACAAAACAAATACATTGATATTAAATAAATTTTTATTTGTATTTTTAGGAAAAACGTGATTTAATTACAGGACTAAAAACACGCACAAATGCCGGCCGACCAAATTGGGATAAAGTTTTCAAACAGATTTTAGATCAAAAGAAAGGTAAAGTCACTGTATTCTATTGTGGCCCACCACAATTGGCACGTATAATTCGTGTAAAATGTGATCAGTATGGCTTCAATTTCCGTAAAGAATCTTTCTAGTATTTAATTGTAGATTGTTGTTCTGTATATTATTGTGTATATTTTATTTATTTTTGTTGTCTTAATTAGTTGTGCAACTTATAAGGTACTAAGGGTTGCTCTAAATAGTCGTTTCTTTATTATCTATTTCACTCAAGATTTGCCTATCAACTTTGCTTTAAATCTTACAAATTTCAAGTATTTTGGTAAAGGGATTCTTCTGTAGATGTATTTACTATAACTATGATTGTTTGTATAGAAATTAATTGATTCAATAATAAAAAAAGTTATTTGTAACTGTTGTTGTATGTCTGAAGTCCCGAAAGCATAAGAACATTACGCTAATTGTACTCTTGCACCAGGACTTAACTGTGCTAGATTCAATTATTCAAGCATTTAAATATTATTAGAAACACCTTGCGCTCCAGGGAAACTTATTGTCCTACTTGGGCTATATGTAAAGACAAGTAAGTATGAAACGTACTAAAAATACCTCTCCTAAAATTATGTCGTTCTAAGCAACTGCCTCTTTTGCTACGGCTTCAGATCGGTCTTGTCAAGCCGTTAAATGAAAACTTTTAACGTGTCTATCTAATCGTAAGTCGTTTCCTACAAAAAGTAAATTTCTAGCTAGCAAGAACAGGACTTAAGCCTGTACAATGGTGAATATGTAGCACATATAAAACGGCATACTACATTACGGCTTTACGGAAGCAGTTGGAGACTGTCTTGATATACTAATCGATGCGTTATGTTCCAATCTTGGAAACTGCTAGACGGTTTTCCGAATTTCCTTTTGGATTTCCTTTTATTAATCATTTTGTGTATCTGAGAGATTCTCTATAGGATCTGGTAAAATTAGTTACCAATTGAAAGATAAAGGTATAATCAACAATACTGAAAAGACGGTATTCGTTTAAAGTGAACAGTTTTCCGTTAATTTCCATTTAAACTTACGTATATCTATGCAACCCATTATACGAGAAAATTTTCCCTGAACTGGTATAGGGATGATTTATGATAGGCAAAAACCGCAGCGTGAAATCGAATAACAGTTGGCTTTTTTGAAATGAGAGCTGTAAAATGTCGTAAAATTTTAACAAAACCGAATAACAGATGGTTTTAAAAATATTTCAAATCAAGAAATTGACTATTTTCAATAGCAGCGTCTAAGAGTGTATAATACTCATTAAACAAATAAATAATTATTTCATTAATTTACTAATTAATTGTTAGTGGAATTAATTGATTTTTTGAATTTGTGTCGAAAGTCAAAATTTTTGGTTTGAAAAATCGCATTTTGTTCAAAATTGATATTTTTCTAAATTCCATGGGAAGCCAAAAGGTCGATAGCTAATGCAATTTTGACCGATTGCTCATGCTAGAGAATCACTGGTTCGATTTTTAAAATATCCCACTTGCGACCAAACCATGTGAATTGTTTTCTCTCATTTTAGTCATAAGACTCTATTGAACAGAAAAGGAAACAACACAGAAACATATATTGGTAGGTAATCATTATTGGTCAATTGTGACGATATAATTTGCAATCCATAATGAAATGCATCTAATTTATTTAATTAAAATTAAATATCAAATCAGCAAATTGCTTGTGTTTACAAAATATTATAGAAAAAATAGCGTACAATATTTGTGGGAAAGCATCTTTTCGGAACTCGTATGTTCGTGCAGCAACTCACATACTCGTTCCAAAAAGATTCGCTTTCCGCACTTATATCGTAGTATACTATTCCTAATTTCTGTACAATGGGATGGCCCTTTAATTATTAAATAAATAGATAATAATAATAATAATAATAATAATAATAATAATAATAAAGGGATCAGTAATAGTTAAGCGATAATTTATAAGCCTTTCGTCCAAGAAAAAAATTAATAAACGGATTAACAAATTTATACACAAAAAATAAATGTTTTCTAATAATTATAAACACAATAATTACTTTTTTTCAGATAGTTGATCTAAATTTATTTCTGTCAAGCACATTCAGGGTATTTTTTGTACATAACGGGAATGGCTTACAAATGTAATGGTTTTATGATAGGGTCAACAACAGTTAGAGGAGAATTTACAATCTTCAGTTCCTATTGTTGAATATATTTCGGGATTTGTTGTTGAAAAAATTGATTTGGTCAAAATATGTAAAACTACAGAAACTATTTGTTGCAAGTTGATTCATAATTTACACTGTATACACCACTTGCTACCAGTATTTCTATAGAACATATTACAAATTCTATATTTTCTTGTTTACCTTATTTTTTATTTATATTCAGCAATATTCATTCACATAAATTAGATTTTGAAACATTTGAAGAAAACCATAATTTTATTTTAATTAAAAGTATTATCTCTGCCTATTTATCAATTAGATGTATCATGTACAAATAGGACGTAGCCTACGGCAACAATTGCAGGGGAGATCCCGCACGCAAATATTACTTCCCGCACATAAATCATAGTATTATTTCTTAGCGTGTGCAATCTGCCACTTTCCGTACGAAACTGCGGGCTGAAAGTTAGCACTTTCGCCGCATGAGTAATACAAAATTATTCACGTTAATTTTTACTCGAATGTGTGTTGTATTAGATTTGCTACATCCTTATGCACTTAGATATAAATACTATTTTAATTTTGTCGAAATATTGGCTTCTTTTGAAACAATATTTAGTGTCTAAGCAAACGAACGTTTGTTTCTGTGTAGGTATATTTATTCCGCATTGTAGGGTTAATTAATCTAAGGTGATATTGTTTGACCAAAAGCATAATGACAATTTTTCTAATGAAATTTTAATATGCATTAGTACACATTTTTCAGGCTACAACAAATCGACAAGTCGATTGCGCATCGTTTTTATGATAAAAAATAGATCTTCTGTACAAAAAAGTCGGCCACCCTTATATTACACTAACTAATTGTTTTTCGTTTTTTATTTGTGACAAAATATTGTTAAATATTTCATCTGCAATGTTTACTACTGTTTTGAAAAAAAAAATAAAGAATAAAACGGCATGAAAAGTTAAAACTACTTGGACATTATAGGTACTACAAGACGGAATTTCTAAATATGGTTGAAAAACTGTTAAAATAGAAATTCTCAAGAGATTAATTTTATGGTGTTTGGGACGACCCGACAAGTCATAAATTTTGTTTATTACCGACAAGGCATCTCTCTTCTACCCTAAAGACAGCTGTCACAATTTAAAATCTTTCTCTACAATAGGCAACCAATGTTACCCTATTCCAGCTTTTTCGCTGACTTATAGACTCGCCTTAAGTATGGAAGACCAAGACCCACATCAAGACAAAGGTGGTTGGCACCAAACCAAGGCCAAGAGTGCCTCAAAGTTCTTACAATACCAAACATTGACAGAAATAGAATGTCTATGAAAGATAAAGCAAAATTTGTACATGTCTGAACAGATCTAGGAAGGCGTCCTAATGCCTTAAATGCATTACATATCCTCAGGGACCAACAATCATTTAAACACGCAGTACTATAAGTATCGCCTCCACTTAGTGAATTTCGACTTTTAACCCAAATTACTTTATGGTTGGGGTGCACAAAGAAAATTTTCTACCGTAATTTCTATGAATAGCAATGGATAATTTACAACTCATACCAGATGCCGACAACATTTCTTTAAAAGCAGGTATTTCGACCCTTACCTATTCATAGAAATTACGGTAGAAAATTTCCTTTGTGCACCCCAATCATAAAGTAATTTTTGGTTAAAATTCGAAATTCACTAAGTTGAGGCGATACCTATAATTTTTCGTGATGCAGCTAAGGTGTTAAGCTGAAGTGCCTTGTCCCACTTTTAAAATAATCCAAATCAATTATACCTTTTGGACATGATCAAGCCTGTTGTTGCAATCTAGAGTGGCGGTATTATAAAAGCAAAACTTACCTCACTCGTAGTTAAATAGTAACACAATTACTGTCTATGATGTTATCACTCGAATTTTTAACATTTTTATAACAAACACGAAATTAAATATTATATAAAATTAAACAGATATTTTGTGTTGCCCAAAATAACCAGGGTTCGGAAGTAGTAAATGTCGACGTAATTTACGGTATAAAATACGCGTAGTTTTTTCATTTACTACGTGTAGAAAATTCATAAAAAACTACGTATTTACTACATATTTACTACGCGGATCGCTTTTTTTGTAATTCAGGGCAAGAATTAATATATTAAAGCTTGATGTCTTCATTCTCTGTTTGCAGTTAAACTTTTCTTCAATATTCTCCATAACGGGTAAAAAGTTTCAAAAACGGATATATCCAGATTTTCAAAATATTGTGCTTCATGTTTCATATAAATTTGGTTGCTATGGAGTTGCTATCAAGTGGCTCGATGGTAAAGTGTTTACTCAACGGTAAAGTAAACACTTTACCGTTGAGGTGGGTAAAGTAAACACTTTAGCATTGAGATGGGTAAAGTGCTACTTTACCATCAAGTTTTTAGTCGATAAAGTTGGCCTTTAACAGCAAGTATTGAAAAAATACACTTTATACATAAATATTTAACAGATAAGGCAGTTAATGGTTGTTTGCATTTTATTTAGAGCCCAAGCGAAATGTTGTCCCGGGCTTCAGAGCTGCTAAAGCAGGCTCTGTGTTCAATTATATATTAGAAATTTGATATTAGACAGTATTTACTACATAATCTACGTAAACTACATTTACTACATCAAAAACTACGCGTAGACGTAGTTTATGTAGTAAATATTTTTTACATATTACTTTTTCGAACCCTGGTATATATTTTTTTCTGACAGCTAATGGTAGACTATAATTATTTTAAATCTCTCCCGCATACACAATCTGAAGAAGAATAATTAATAAAATATGATTAATTTTAATGCAAAAATTATTGACCAAAGAATAAAAGTTGAGTTCGACTTCTTAAAGGTATATAATTATGCAAACATAATTCATCAAAGAGGGATATTATTGCATCAACAACAAATTTCTAATATATGATCCGAAATCGATGAAGTGATGATAACAATACTTGTTTGATGCTTCTCCGTTTTGTATTCGCGCGAGATTCGTTTTGGACCAAATCGTGAAGCTGCTCTATTTAGTATTAATTGTTGATTATAGGTATATGTATTTTGAATATGTTGGAAAATTCGGTATATCCTTAATTGTTTTTATAACCTACATAACAGTTCTTTTATCATCATAAAATTACTCAGTGTAAGGAATTAGAAAAGTATTTTTGATTGGGATATTCCGTAATTTTCTCTTTGTAAATAATCGATTCGGATTAACGAGACTAGGTCAAAAGGGCCTGTCCAAAAAATGGCAAAAATGCAAATAATAAAAAAAGAATACAAATGTGCTATAACCAATATATTTTGCAGTAGGCAACTGAATAATAGGAAAACAAGAAAATGCATAAAATAACGGATTATTAACCTAAAATACTTAGCCTAAAAGATAAGGTATTTTCAAATATTATGTCTTTAATTTGATTGTTATACAATTCATAATTAAAGCCTCTGGAAGAATCATCAGGTAGTGTTATTCTGATTCTCTCAATACGTTCGTTATCAAATAAACTAATCTCAAGTCGAAAATACAAACAATTAGGAAAGTAATAAAGTGTTTCCATTCTAAATGACATTTTTTGCAAATCCTTAGTAACCGTTAATTTATACAAAGAACCATATAAAATTAAATGTTCTGTTGATTCCCGATCGATGTTCAATTTTACAATTTCATTCAATTGTAGTATCTTGTCTGCGTGGTCATTTTGCAGATGTTTTTTAAAATCTATTTTAGCACCTTGCCAATTACAGCAATGGTTAACTATTTGACTGCAATCAATTTGTACATAGTAGCAGAATCTGTAATGTAACCGCATTGGAAAGCCCTTGCCTATGTAATTGCAACCATATGGGCATTTGTGGCATACGAATTTAAAAGCTTCTTGAGCCGCTTTATCATGATAATTTGATGAAGAGCAACAGGAAGTTCTGCACTTTTCGCATGTATAGTGTGTTCCTCCACAGTTATATATAGAACCAATAATTATTAGTTTACATTTAAAGCATTTCATTTCTTGTAAAAGTTGCTGATTCAGTGCTGTACTATAATCGAATAATTGTTCCTCATCAACTATTAGTATTGTTCCTGTTACTTTAGTAATACCATGACCAAACACGGTTTTTATATCTATATCAATAGATTCTGGTTGGGTGTTAATGGTATTTAACTTTGGAAATTTCTTTGTTATTCTTTTGTCTTTTGATGTTAAACATATCTGAATATAATATCCGATGCTAGTAGTATTAGATATATCTAATAGTCTTATAGTACATTTCAATTGTTTCGACATCTGATCGAAGCTGCATTCAAGAAGAAACATTTCAAACCAAAATGGCAAAATATTGATAAAATTATGATTTTGAGATACATCAAACTGAAACTGATTGTTCAACAATAGTTCCTTATGTCCATCTTTATAATGTACGTATAATTGATTAAACGGCCCTTTCTACTTACAATTCGTTTGTCGGATAAGAATGCAAAATTCACTGCGAATCAGACAGTTTCTTTAGTGTTCTTCTACATCTTCAGGTAATAAATTGTGCATACAACCATATTCTTTGTTAATGCATGGAAATCGTACATTTTTCGCTATATTTTCATAGATTTCACATCGCAAATAATCACCGTCGTCCGGTAGTTGACAACGTCCACAAACCGATGATTGTTGATCGTTTTTGTTAATATAAATAGCAAATACTGATAGTAATCGGTTGCAGTGACAACATTTCAATTTTTCCAGACATTCTACTGGCAAAAACATCTAAAAGCAATAATAGAACTTATTTATCAAAAACAAACTAAACATTATTACTTACTTTTTCAAAATTCAAAGATTAATTAATAAGGTATCAGATCTTCAACGTGTCTTGAAATAATAATACAACTGTAATAATTTCGATAACTGATAAAGCGTAATTATGGTGTTATCAGGGGTTCCCCAAGCCCCACTTCCATAGCTAACTTTTATATGCCACCGCGATTAGATGGCGCTATAAACAACAGCAGATCGCTGCACTAAAGTTGACACTGATGGGTTTGAATCCCAAACTAAAAAGGTTTGTAGTCAAGATAAAGTTGTCGGGAAATTTAAATTCAAAATTTCTATTGGGGGAAAGTAGTCTGGCTATAAAGTGGAAGGGACATATAAGGCAGGGTTCGGAAGTAGTAAATGTCGACGTAATTTACGGTATAAAATACGCGTAGTTTTTTTATTTACTATGTGTAGAAAATTTATAAAAAACTACGTATTTACTACATATTTACTGTTTCATTTGAGTTGACTGCCATTTTTCAAAATAGACTTTTATTCATGAATAGGAAGTGAAAAACAGGGAATAGTTTACAGTGAAACTTTTCTTCAATATTCTCGATAACAGGTAAAAATTTTCAAAAACGGATACATCCAGATTTTCAAAATATTGTGCTGCATGGTTCATATAAATTTCAGCTAATTTCATTGCGTAACACTAAAGATATTGTCCACATGTAGCAATTGTTTTTGTTTATTTGTTGTTGGTTGCTATGGAGTTGCTATCAAGTTGCTCGATAATAAAGTGTTTACTCAACGATAAAGTAAACGCTTTACTGGTGAGGTGGGTAAAGTAAACACTTTACCATTAAGGTGGGTAAAGTGCTACTTTACCATCAAGTTTTTAGTCGATAAAGTAGGACTTTAATAGCAAGTATTGAAAAAATACATTTTATACATAAATATTTAACGGATAAGGCAGTTAATGGTTGTTTGCATTTTATTTAGAGCCCAACTGAAATGTTGCGCCGGGCTTCAAAGCTGCTAAAGCATGCTCAATTATATCTTAGAAATTTGGTATTAGACGGTATTTACTACATAATCTACGTAAACTACATTTACTACATCAACAACTACGCGTAGACGTAGTTTATGTAGTAAATATTTTTTATTGTACTTTTCCGAACCCTGAAAATAACCCTTTACGAACTGACAGTTCGTCTAGTTTCTGGTAGATGGCGCTCAAATATCTTAAATTGCTACATAGTTAACTGCAGTGCACATGTACTGTATTACATACAGTACTGGCGGCGCTCCTGGGCACATAGGAGAAACGTTCGCCCCTCCCATCTGTAGCACTTGCATATGAGTTAGAAGGAGATAAAGAGAATGTAGGTGGTGAAAGAATTAAAAATGCAACCACCCACCCTTAGACCCTTGACCAAACAGGACGCTTTCGATTGTAACAAAAACTCGACAAATATCCCATATTTTAGAAATTGTCAACAACCATATGTTAGAGATTCGGTATCTTTGTCACACAGTATCCGAATTTCTGAAATTACATCCCCGATCAAACGCATCAGACAAAGAAGAGACTATTCACAAGATTGTAGGTAAATGTTTTCTTTGAAATAGAAAATATTAAAGACATGAACTGATAGCACAGTGGTGGAGGTAGAAATTTTAAATATTACGTCTGGAAAATAAGGAAGGTTGAAATCACACTCGACACACTTTTTCTGTTTAATTCATTTATTTTGATTACATGATTCTTTTACAAAACAATCTTTATTCGATTAATTATTAATAATAAGACTAATTAGAGGAAGCTTTTAATAACGCTTTGCCTGCAAATCAGATTTAACAATTTTTTATTAAATCGATAAACAAATATCGAATAATGATTTTTTAAATATTTTGATTTTCAAATATCTTTTCTCTTTTAGATTATCCGAATTAGTGAAAAATCAAAGTGCTACATTTATCGATCGAATAATCATTTATTAATTATTGAAATTAAATAGGTAAATTTAAATAAATAATTAAACAAAGGAGAAAAATGACAAAAAGCGGTTTTGTAAGAAAGTATCTCCTTAAATACCACAAAGTGTTATTTTTGATCATCATCAATCTAGTCTTCAATAAATACTTCCATTTTAATTAAATGATAAAATACATAACAAAGGTACTACAGTAGTGATATCGAATGAAAGAAACAATGGAAAGAATCGAAATCGAGAGTTCTCAACAATCGAGTGATTTTTATAGTGTCTAACTATAACATCTCATGTTTCGAATGTTTCGATGAAAAAAAAATCTGACTTTCTCAAGGGCCATCTGTCACGCAGTGTTTGTAAAAATATTTGCTACGGTATGATTTATTCTCTCTCTGTGCCTTTCTTATAAAGTTGATAATCAATTGGTCAAGGCCATTTTTGGGCATTTAAAATTTTTTAAAGCCTATACATTCAACAATCAAAATGTGACGACTGCTTTAGGGCTAATAAATTTAGGTTGATTCTGACAAAAAGCAGAGTTTTGACGGGGTAAAAAAATGAACAATAAATATACAATACTTTTACTGAAAAAATACATCTTTGTATTTATTCTTTAAATTAAGGTAAGGATTCTAAATTCTTCTATAACTGTTGTTGACCCTATCATAAAACCAAATTTGTAAACTATTCCCGTTTTTTATAAAAAAATACCCTTTTGATGAATTAAAACAAGCAATTCTTAATTCAATAGGTTCAATTAGCCAACAAACAATAAGTAACACTCGAAGAGAGTTCTACGATAGATTAGGCTATTGTTTAGTAGCAGGAGGAGGTCGCTTCGAACACTTTAAAAGACGACGGTTTGTACCTTAGAGTGATTAATTGTTATTATTGCTACTATTAGTATTATTGTTATTATTATTACTAGTCAGATTATTTAAATTTACCTATTTAATTTCGATAATTAATAAATGATTTTGAATTTGTCGGAATTATAACACTGTAATAATTTATGGTATTTAATAATTAAGATAATTTGTTATAAAATTTGTCCCTTGCAATATTATCAATGTTTGTATTAGATGAACAAGTTAATATTGTTATTACTTTTTGTTATTTTTCTCCTTTGTTTAATTATTTATTTAAATTTACCTATTTAATTTCAATAATTAATAAATGATTATTCGATCGATAAATGTAGCACTTTGATTTTTCACTAATTCGGATAATCTAAAAGAGAAAAGATATTTGAAAATCAAAATATTTAAAAAATCATTATTCGATATTTGTTTATCGATTTAATAAAAAATTGTTAAATCTGATTTGCAGGCAAAGCGTTATTAAAAGCTTCCTCTAATTAGTCTTATTATTAATAATTAATCGAATAAAGATTGTTTTGTAAAAGAATCATGTAATCAAAATAAATGAATTAAACAGAAAAAGTGTGTCGAGTGTGATTTCAACCTTCCTTATTTTCCAGACGTAATATTTAAAATTTCTACCTCCACCACTGTGCTATCAGTTCATGTCTTTAATATTTTCTATTTCAAAGAAAACATTTACCTACAATCTTGTGAATAGTCTCTTCTTTGTCTGATGCGTTTGATCGGGGATGTAATTTCAGAAATTCGGATACTGTGTGACAAAGATACCGAATCTCTAACATATGGTTGTTGACAATTTCTAAAATATGGGATATTTGTCGAGTTTTTGTTACAATCGAAAGCGTCCTGTTTGGTCAAGGGTCTAAGGGTGGGTGGTTGCATTTTTAATTCTTTCACCACCTACATTCTCTTTATCTCCTTCTAACTCATATGCAAGTGCTACAGATGGGAGGGGCGAACGTTTCTCCTATGTGCCCAGGAGAGCCGGCAGTGCTGTATATATGTTACTGTGAAAGTCCGACAGTTGGTGAATATCGATATTCACATAGGCGCTAGGTGTATATCCGAAATATTTCATTACATTGTTTACATTCCGACCTCCACCGGTTATGTCAACATTCACGATGCACTAATGGTGACTGTCGAGCATGTCCGAGATTTATATTTTATCTCCGTAATTCAGCCGCTATAAAACGTCACAAGGGTGACGTAACTTTTTTGCCTCTCTTTCTGAGAAGAGTGACCAAGGATTTAAATCCCATAGTATACCAAATTTGCTGGTTGAACGTGAATTTTTTAATGTCAAATGTGCAACTGCACGATCCAAAAATCCCCAACTATGTGGTATGACGTTTGGAAAATTTATAAAATAACATTCTAATTCATTACAAAAATTATTTTGAAAGTCACAAAAGTTATTAAAAAAAGCCAAACGTACAAAACAATCGTAATAATATAAAATTTTGAGGTTACAAAAAAATATGTAAACAAACTTCTAGGGACTTTTGGAGCATGCAGTTGCACATTTGACGTTAAAAAATTCACGTTCAACCAGCAAATTTGGTATATATTCTAAATGAGAAAATAATAGTAATAAAAAAATGGATAAGTTTTTCTCATGTTTTGTTTTTAATAACTAGAAATCGTAAGTTAAACAGACAATTTTGAAACTGCCGCTTTGCTGAACTGTCGCCGTTTCAATATTGCCAATAAAACAAAGGATTTGGCGGGAGAGAGCCAGTCGTCTCTTTATCGGCTCCTCCCTTTCGGATTTCCACCAAAGCGTATCTGTGAATATCGACATACACCGGTGAGGGTCCGAATGTAAACAATGTAATGAAATATTTCCGATATACACCTAGCGACTATGTGAATATCGACATTCACCGGTGAATGTCGATATTCACCAACTGTCGGACTTTCACAGTAACATATATATGTTACTGTGAATGTCCGAAATTTGGTGAATGTTCACATAGGCGCTTGGTGTATGTCCGAAATATTTGCTAAATACCCTTATTTCTGAGTTAGGGCGGTTACTATGATGCGCAGTTAGGTTATTTTTAATATAGATTTAGGTAATCTGTCTAATATTCCCCACTTTATCTACATTGGTTTCTAGAATCCCACTTTCTAGTTACACCATCAGGTATGCAATTTAGGAACTTTGAAGTCTTAATTTTGTATTGAAATAATGACCTGTGACGCGTGGCGATGCAGAATTTGAAATTGTTCATCGAAAGCCCGAATATACAACCATGTAATGAAATATTTCGGACATTCACCAATTTCGGACTTTCACAGTACATTGTTGTAACTGAAGCTTTTGTTATGTTAGTCTTTCCTTTAGATGCTTCATGGAAATTACCGATTGCTTTCTTTTTAATTCAAAATTTAAATGGAACCATGAAAGCTAATCTAATTAAAGAAGCTCTAGTTAAGCTACATAAAGTGGGAGTAGAAGTTTCATCTCTTACTTTAGAAGGCCCTCCCAAGAATCTAACTGCTGTTAGCCAACTAGGAGCTGTCATGTGTATGAGTAGTGCTGCTAAACCATATTTTCCTCATCCGGTTACAAATCAACCGGATGTATGTGTGATAATAGACGCTTCTCATGACGTAAAGAACATAAGATCTGCCTTAGCAGAATACAGAGTGCTTTTAGATCCGGATGGTAATAAAATTCAGTGGCAATACATCGTTGATCTGGCTTCCTTGCAAGAAAAAGAAGGATTGAGACTAGGTAATAAGCTTCGCATACAGCATGTAGAATATAAAAAAATGATTATGAAAGTTTATTTGGCAACTCAAACGTTAAGTTCGAGTGTAGCTGATGCAATTGAATTTTGTTGGAAAGTCCTACGTCTACCTGAATTTAAAGATTGTGAAGCTACTGTTAGATTTATCAGATGTATAGATTTTCTTTTTGATTTTTTAAATGTGAGAAATCCGTGGGGTACTGGTTTCAAGAGTCCTTTGACAAAAAATAACGAAATTATTTGGCGTCAGCGAGTATTGAATGAAATTGATTATTTAAGTCGGTTGCATTTATTAAATAAAACACCTATTTTTTTATCATCCAGAAAAACTGGATTTTTAGGATTCTATACTGCTTGTGTATCGACTATCATTTTATTTGATCGATACGTCAAACCAGATAATGGTCCTTTAAAATATTTGCTTACATATAAACTAAGCCAGGATCACATTGAATTATTTTTTGCGTCAATTAGAGCTCGAGGTGGTTGGTGTCCAAATCCAACTGCTTTACAGTTCATATCAGCTTTTAAACGAATGTTGGTTCCTCATGATGTTGAAGTGGCAACAGGGAACACAAGAATTATGGATAAAACAAAGATTTTAAATGTGACACCGTCCCGCCAAACAAAAATTGCCACGCTTGATCGGTACAATATTAACATCTTCGATTCATTATATAACACCCGAATAAAAGAAAAATATTGTTTAGACAATACCAGTATTGCCGACGAATTGAAAGAATTCTTAGATTTTGCTTGGGCAATGCCTATGAATAAAACTGAATTTTCTTCAAATGCAGTTGGATATATAGCGGTATTTGTTGTTAAAAAGATTGCAAAGATTATTAAATCTGTCCATTGTTTAGAAGGTTGTAGGCAATCTATTCCCTTATCAAATCAACTCTCTACAAAAGGTTTAGCACTGGTTAGCCAAAAAACTCGCGGAAGTTTAATATTTCCTTCCGATAGCGTTGTTACCATTTGTTGTATTGCAGATTCATTATTTATAAAAGCCTGCAACAGTAATGCAGGTAAACCTCCAGCGGAAAGCAATTTTCCAGCAGTGTTGGCTAACTGTGTTTTTAGAACATTACTCTTATCGAAAAAAGAACTATTTTCTGATCTTTCAATACATTTTAAAGATACATTTGTCTTAGACAATTGTATTGATCATAAATATATATTAATCAAATGTATCTTGATGGTATATATTGAAATTAGAATGTATTCATTCACAAAAAATGCCTCTATGACCATCACGGGCTGAAGTATTCGAAATTTTTTAACAAGACGAATAGTGTGGGCTCATCAATGAGGCACATATTATTTCGTTATTTCTTTGAACTGGATACGGTCACTTTTTAGTTTCGTTTCTATTGTTAAAATATATATATCGATTTGGTTCGGCTTTTCGTTGTAAAAAATATCGCTTTCTGTTATTTTCGGTTTTTTGTTCTATTTTTTTATTGTATCGATTTATAGACAAAAGATTTATTTAATTGTATGTTATTTTGTTGTTTGTTGTTTGTTATGACTGTAAAATCTGTTTATTAAAATTACATTTTTCAGTATTTGTATTTTTTTTTAAATTAATTTATCTTGTGTATTTGAATTGTCAACTGAATTCAAATGAAAAAAAAATTACTACACATGCGTACTCAAATTCAATTTAGCTCTCGCTCAAGATGTAGCGGCGTTGGCTACACATCAAATCGTTCCATATTTTTAAATTTTTCCCACGGAGTATAGATATAGGAGTCCGAACGCAATGTTAAAATTATGGCACGAATTTAGGGACAAATCTTTTGCCGGCAGAGCGCGCTACGATCGGCAGAGTACTCTTTAAGGTTGATATAGGCTGTGTTCGATTTGGACGCTTTCACGCTTTGAGCGCTCACGCTTACAGACGCTATTTTTGGTCGTTCGATTTGGTGTTTTAGCGCTAACAAGATCAGCTGATCGCTTTGACAGAAGTCGTTCGATTTGGAAGCGAAAGCGCGTCTAAGCGTGGAATTTTGAAAATTGACAGATAGTCTGTTTGGTTTTAAAAATTTACAAATAATAATAATTACCGATCATTGGATAATATTCAAATATTGGCATAGATTAAATCAGATCAATTGGTATTAAATTCCTAATACATATTTATAATAAATGTAATTTAATCTTTTAGATCTAATCCCAATAAACATGTGATGGTTATTTACGTTGGTCTGAATTTTGATAATTCGCCGTTAGTATTAAACAATGTAATGCTTATTTGCATACCATTTTATATTTATATGACATGGCTGGAAAATTTCAGTGTTACAAGTTACAAGCTTATTTATTTTATGCAAAGATTACTTATCGTTTTAATTTCTCAACGTTAGCAATAGATGATAAAAAAGTCATTCATCGGTTGGCAAATGAAGCATTGGAACATTTCTTTAGTTATCCTTATAATTTAATATGTACACAGCTTTGTAAAAAATGGACCTAGGTGTTTTACAATTTAGTTCTTGTTGTTCTGTAATTTCACTTGATTATTAGTAAGATTTCTTTGTTTGATTAAACGTGGCCTTCCGAGAACAAGGATTTGTAGATGTTCGACCGTTTGCCAATTCAATTGTAAAAATACAGAGTATCTAGTTGGACTAAGAATGGCGTAGATGGCGTGCACACGCTATCTGCTGCACCACCTCGATAGAAAAAGCGTCTGTGAGCGTTGTTGATGACGTAGTGTCTGACGTCATATAATTGTTAGAAATCGTTGTAGCACGGAAATTGACATATGTCAAAGCGCGAAAAAGCGTGAAAGCGTCCAAATCGAACACGGCCATAGTAGTCGCCTGGACTTAGTAAATTTCGACTTATAAGCCATATGGTTGAGGTGCACAAAGAAAATTTTCTACCGTAATTTACGTGAATAGCAACGGATAATTTGCAACTCATACCATATGCGGACAAAATTGCTATTCATAGAAATTACGGTAGAAAATTTTCTTTGTGCACCTCAACCATAAAGTAATTTTGTTTATAAGTCGAAATTTACTAAGTCCAGGCGACTACTATAACAGTACGCTACTGATCTTAGCGCCGCGAGTGACAGAAAAATGTGCTATTCTCTGGGTTCATTTTTATGTACATAAATATCGTGAAAAAGCCTATACCGTTCGGACTCCTTTATCTCCGTGATTTTTCCCATAAGCATCAGCACTCCAGTTTTTATAGAGATAAGTGGAAAAATCTAACCACTCGAAAACGCTAAAATTTATTGGCGCCAATCAGACAGAGTTGCCAGATTAACGTATTTTTCCCCAAATTTTATATAATTTCAAAACTTTACAGAAATTTTTGGGGAATTTTTGCGGAAATTTTAAAGTGCTTAATTATATAAAAATTTATAATTAATTAATACTTTTAACTTAAAAGTATAATTCAAGTATATATTCAATAAAAAAAAAATTATACAATAGTTTTTTCATAAGCTTCTTTTCCTACACTGATTTTAAATTTGGGGGATTTCAGCTTCAATTTGGGGGAATTTTAGGTTCGGACTGGGGTATTTAGAAAATTGCATCTGGCAACCTTGAGAACCGAATTAACCTCATATTTACCAGGAATTTCTATTTGTTGTTTATATTTTGTAATAAATACAAATAATATCAACAAATTATGTCAAAACGAGGTAAATTATCAGCTTATTATCAATGATTCTGTGATAAATTTAATAAAACAAAACATTTGCCATTTATTGATTGTTGTGAACAATTTCAGGCCAAAATAAGAAAAGAAAGAACCAACCGTGTGTTGGAGATCGTGGCCGTGAAGCTATCGAATGTATCGATGATGATAATCCAGTTATACAAATGTTTTCTAAATACCGTGATGAATTAGATGATAAACACGATCGTTACGAGAAAATTGTAAAAATCAGCCGTGATATTACAATAGAAAATAAACGAATCATTTTCCTGCTACACAACACAAATACTGATATGTAATGAGTAGATTTTTCCAGGGTTGGATTGGCAATTGAAAAGTGGCCGAGTTCTTAACAATATTGAGTCTTCTATATTAAAAAAGACTTCCAATTTTTTCAAAAAGTCCAGTCCGGTCCGGAATTATTTAGTATTCAGTTTTAATTGACCAAAAATCTATAATTTTAGTGCTAATAAACGCGAAACGATTTTAGAAGAGGCCATCACAAGATTACGGCAAGTTGTCGATAAGAATTTCAAATCGATTGCAATTCTGTTGAAAGATCACGAACATTACCAATACCAGAAGGCATACACTAGTGGTTTACAAGAGTTCTTAGAAGCTTTAACTTTCTATCAGTTTCTATCGAAACAAAATATTGATCCTTACAACAGTATTAATGAATTATTCCAATTTGATAATAGTACGGATGATGATGGTGATAATAAAACGTTAACATTATTGTGTCCACAATCCGATTATTTATTGGGTATTGCTGATTTTACCGGTGAATTGATGCGTCGTTGTATCAATAATTTGGGCATCGGTAATGTGGATGAATGTTTCAAGATTTGCAACTTAGTCCGACATATTCATACAGGATTCTTAGGTAATTTTCGCTTTTTTTTTATACAGTAGGGCGCATTTTCGATTCTACAAATAAAATGGTGGCACATTCCCGACCTACTTTAAACTTTTGACTATACAGGATGTCCCAGCTAAGTGTTCCACCTCAAATATCTCGTTTGTTTGTGAATTGAAATGGAAAAGTATCTAAAGAAATTAGACTACAATGTCTATACTTCAATTGACCGACACGATTTTCTTTCTAGCTGTTTTGGAAATGCCAAAACGTCCTATAAGGTCTCGAAAATTACTCAATATTAGGAAACCAATTACCTACAATGAATACTGCGAATGAATTTGATATGAAAATAATATTTTTCTTTTAAAAACTTCTCATTTGCTGCTCAAAAAAAATAGAACTTCTCTGGTATCATAGATGATAAACGCCTACATCAGAACTGTTTACTATTCTTGTAATGTGAATGTTATATTTACAAGATTTTATTTAAAAACAATTGCAAGGCCAATAGTATTTATAAAATGTACATTCAATTAAGCAACTTTAGAAATTCAATCTGTTGTAAGAATGATTATTCTTGGACTCTAAATCGGTTTAATTCTAATTTTTGTAATTTTCACCTGCCAAATGGAAATTTTCAAAATAACTAACATTTTTTAAAACAACTTAAAAAACCGTTTGTTTGTTTCTCATATTCCGAGAACGGTAAGAACTATACAAAGTCTAATAGGATAAGTAGAATCAGCATAAAAAGCTGTATAAGAAACAATGAAAAAGGAGATAAGGTTTTTCGAAACTTACGAGATATGACGCTTTCAAAATCGTAAAAAAATAAGAAATTCAAAACAAATCAAAACAATCTAATTATGCCCTCTAATTAATCTCTAAAATGTGCCATCAGGTATTTTCTACTTTATAGGAGATACCCTACAAAACCATCGACAGGTGGCCACCCAGTGAAATAATAATCACACATTAATAATTACAGGTTTAATGAATCATGGTAATAAAGAATTGAATCGTAAATTGTACACACTGAAACAGAGTTTAACTAAAATGGAATTGGTTTGTTATAATATCAAGATACGTGGTTCTGAAATACCCAAACATATGTTGGTTAATGTGATCGAATCGAATGATGTCAATAATGATGAGGATGAAGGTTATTTTTAATGTTTTACACAACTCTTGTAACACAGCTACAAATAAATTTCGTTATAAAATAATAATTCATATAATAAGTATGTGCATAAATTTCCAGTTCTTGAAATTTTAGTGAAAACCTAGTATAAACTCGCGTTTAGGGTCATGTCGCGGTTCAACAAGTCTTTTAATATTTTCCTGGAGCCATTAAAAAAAGGGACTTTGCAAACTAAAAAACGAAAAACAATTCGTTAATATAATAAATTGGAATATTAAAAAAAATAGGAAATTTCCTCCTCTTTAAGGATCTTTTTTCAAATTTCGAATATCTTTAATAGTTTCCGAGATATTTGCAAAAAAACTAAACCCCCCTTTTTTTTTCGCTAAATTGTTTACAACTTTTGCAATTTTTGCCGATACACGTTCAAATTTGTTAAGTCGTTTCCAGAGGTCATTCCGAATCGAATGAGCCCTGGGTCATAAATTTCGGTGCCGTTGAAGAGAAATTCACCAAAATGGCTCTTGTTGTGGCCGATTGATGGGATACAATATTAAAAAAACTACGAAAAATATTGTGAATTCAATGATAGCGCTGAAAACTATGCACACACCTAATAATTGAATAAAAAATTCACCTGAACATCGCATTTCATATATATCTGGCGTTTGTCAGGGAATTTAAACGCGACTAAATCCGTATACAAAAGTGTCTTCAATGGCTGACCTTTTGGGAAATCCTCTCTATACCATTTATCGATTACTTTCATGTTCCTGTCAAAAAAATGCGTTATTTACGGTAATACAAATTATAAAATATGAACTTATTCGAATAGTCTTCCATTAAATGCAGTTTATTTTTGGAATTCGCAAAAACCTGATGATCATACGCCCAACAATCTGTAACTTCTATATCGTACATAAAACTGTTGTCTTTCAAATAGATGAAAATCGTTATCGGTTCCCCGACCCTTATCATTGAATTTACAAGCGAAGTCTACAATTACTATAATTATTTTGATTAAAATTACGCGAAATAGTATTACGTTTGGATAGATGCCTTTGTGGATATCCATCCATGCCACTGCTGGTGTTTCCGATGTGGGCACTTGAAAGAATTTCGGCGTACTGTGAGGCTGCACAAATACAGTGTCTTCACTCAAAACTTGTATAAAACATTGATAAAATATCACTAAATTCGATAATTTACACATTTCTGGGTGCAGATGATGAATTGGTGAGTATCTACAGTTGTTTATGTATTCGGGAAGTACGGTTTTGTCTAATTAATTTATGCTTTAGTTTCTATATCCGGTCGGTGATCGATGTTGCAAAATTGGTGAAATTCGATAGAACTTTCTATAAAAATTGGGCAGGTCTAGACTGTTGCCTAGAGCTATTTGGTCAAATATTAATTTCGCACAACAAATATCCGAATTACATTAAACAAAAGGTTAAAACCCATTAAAAGAAGTTACAGGCCCTCAAAATTTTATGTCTGAAGAATCAAAGAAAGACTTCAACGTACATACGTGTAATCTAATCTTAACGAAAAAAAAGGTAGACATACTTTTAAATATTCCACTTATCAATCAGAAACATGTAATGTAGAATTTTTCAAAATAAGATTTTGCGATAAATGAGCCAATTAATAAGCTGTTGAAAACTGCTTTTTACAGAAAGAACTAAAATTTTTGCTCCGAAAACTTTCAGAAACATGAAGTGTTACGTTCTGAAAATATTGAAAATAATGTTGACAATAAAAGACTTAAACTGAGAAGTTAAAGATAGGAGATTCGACTGGTTGCGTACCGAAATAATGACGAAAATTTCAACTTTTTTGTTAAAATTACCAATGTTTAAATCTACACAAATTTAATTGTTAATAAAACGAGAATATTTGGACACATGTCAATTGCAAATAATCATTTTCAAACGGAAACTATTATTACTATAATTAATTCATTTATTCTAACAAGACACAATGTCAGACGATTTGATGGAAGGAAAAAATGCCCAATAATTATATACCAGTAGACTTATTTATATAAAAACATAAAATTATCAATGCCATTTCAATTAAGAAAATGTTGAAAGAAAGTGAACGCAATAAGAATGGAAATGATTAAAATTATTCTTTTATTAACAATATTATTTGTGTTAACGTTATTAGTTAATTGTCGTAGATGTAGAACAAGAAGTAGAACCAGAATTTGTCTCAACACCGAGGTAAGTTCTAAAAAAAAAAAACAAAATTATTAATAATTCTATATAATTCCATCAGTCAACACTGCTCGAGAAACTCGCTTTTGGATTCCTGTAAGAATCAGTTTTGTTTAATTCCGTAAATCTGTAGATGAACAAATTAGAATCGATTGTGCGATATGTACACATGATGTACACAATTAATTAAATAAAGCATATAATCAAAATTGTAATTGACGTTTTCATTGTTTCCTAAACGACCAAACTTTGTGACAATTTCGGAAATTAACTGTTAAATCTCTTACTTGAATTACCATTGAACGATTCGTCAATAATGTAAGATTTGTACGATTTGATCAACGCAATAATAAATTTCATTCGATTTTCTTAATCGACAGGAGTTCGCCGGAAATTACATCTGACGAGTACCAAGACGATGAAGATAATCGAATTCAAACTGATTCGTTAGATGATTTTATTGCATTTGCAAACAGTACTGATCGGTAATTGAGGACTTTAATAATTTGTATTGTTTAATATAGTTTGATAATTTGAAGGGAATCGAAATGGAAATTATTAGAGGAAGATCCATTTGTATACTATACAAAATCAGTAAAAGCTATAAATGATGGGAAAAAAGTAGAAGAAAGTATAGAGAGAAGAAAAACAATAACTAGACGTATTTTGTTGCCTTAACTATAATCGGCTTAAAGGGCATTTGAGAGTATACTAGAATTGTTGCTCTTGTGAACTAAGAGACTAACTTGACCAATAATAGCCTGATTATAATAAAAACGGTAAAAATTGGGTAACGTTATAGTTTGGAAGCATAAAGTTGGTCTCGTAGTTGACAGATGCGGTTGTATTTGAGGTGGAATTACAAATTTTCTAGATTTCTACCAATTACTTTAATTTAAAGAAGAATTATATGAAGCTTCAGCTTCAGGCTCCACTGCCAAAAAGCGCAGGAGTCATCTTCAACCGTACTATATGTTGTTTCTTTCAACGTTTCCTATAAGAATGAAAGAGCTTGAAATAGTTACCTCCATCCCCTTAAGTCTAAAAACGCCCCTGTAGAAAAGAGTTAAATATCATAAATTGCCCGTATTTTACAGATCCGAAAAAATCTGCCTGTGTAACTTATTTTGAGCTGTGTCAGTCTGAAGCAATTTTTGTTGTCTAAAAAATTATTTAGAAATATCAGCAAACGTTTGCTTCAAGCGGCGAAAACGCTTGCTCCTCTTTTGATTCTGAAAGGCACATATTCCGCAATTTCAAAACTTCAGATAACAGTTGAATAATCTTCTCATTTTGTACTTGATGGTAAATCTAGAAAACCGATTTTATGCAGTTCTTTTTTGTTCCTCTCTTTAACACTCTACGTTTTTGCCTTTCCTAAGATACTTATTCATTTCTTTCCCCTCTCTCTTCTCTATTTTCACCTTTACTTTTGGTCATTGTCATGTTCTTCAAAACGCTTTTGTCTTTATCACAATTCCATGATGCTGAGATGACTACAGAATCAGATGTAGACCAAAAGCTACATTTTTTGGGAAAGAACTCGTATTTTACAAAAATTTCAATCAAACCCCAAACGCGTGCCACCTCACAAATTCTTCAGTAAACTGCTTATATCACTTATCTGAAATTTGTAGTGACACGTGTGCCTTAGATTAATGGTCATTGACCTACCAAAAAAAATATTACGGAGTAATCAATTTTTTTCTTCCTCTAGACCGTGACAACATTGATATATAATTTTAGTGCAATGAGGCGATTATGGCTAGAAACCTTCTCACGTCTAAACACGTGACCTGTGCGGAAACGTGTTGCAAATAAAGGGAAAAAAATGAGAGATTATCATGGAGACTCATCCCTTCCTTCGCGACTGCCACCAATTTAGCACGAAAAGAACTCCAATTATCCTTAAATCGTAAACAGAAAAGTGTCTTTATTTGAACAGGTTTGGCCTTTGATTTAAGCTTTCTTTCTGGATTTTATGAGGACTCGTTAGGTTGCGTTAGACTTAAGAAAGATGTTTATTACGCTCCAGATCCAAAGGTACTTTTCAGAACAGAGGTACTCAATTTCATGACAAAAAACCGGTACTAGGGAGTACCCAATGCTCTAATAATTTCCCCCCCTCTCTCTCTTACACATAACCAAGCAACACCTTCATGAATCAGCTCATATTAAAAATTGCGGAAGAATATTGGATTCCTTTTCCACCCCGAATTTATTTTCAGGCCCTTTAAGCTGATTATTTTCGACTAATTCTGTTAAAATCAAATTTTTGCAGGCATATCGTACCTTTTTACCGTACTATCGCTAGTTACTGTACTAACAGTTTTATACCAAATTGCAAGTATCGTAGACTTAAATTTATTGTTTCGGGAAGAGGAATATTCCGTATCCGATTATTTCAGTTATTTCATTGGAGCTGTTGGACATTTTACAAATCTTTTTGTAAAAAACATTGTAAAACTATTTACGATACGAAAACAAATGTATTGAGCGTTGTTATAATAAAAGTCTTAAAGAAATCTATCAAAGTAGATTTATTATTGTAATATTACATTAAAAAAATCAAGCCCGTCTATTGAATGTATTTGTAGCTGGTTGTGTCAGTTGTAATCCACTAATATTATTGAAATCCAACATTTTCAACATTTCCTTAGTTTCTGGATCAACTTCAATGATATCGTTCTCTAATGCCGACACTTCTGGTACAAAGTTATCGCGACGTTCGCGTTCCTCTTCTTGTAATTTGATGGAAATACCGCGTACTTGTGAGTGACGTAAACGTTTCATTAAATGCGTAACGAAACCGGCGATTTTGTTACGCAAAGGTTTCGTTGGTATGATTGCGATCTCCTCACAGATACGTTTATTTGTATGGAAATCCAATGTTAAACGTGTATAATATTTCTCAATTATCACTTTTGAGGCTTTCTTAACCGTTTTGGTACGTACACGACCCATATTGTCTGCGTTAAATCTACAAGAAACACATTTTTATAGGTTAGGTTATAACCTAAATTTATCAATTTCCACCAAATCATAAAATTACAAGATTTCGAACGATTTATGGAATTATTTGATAGTTTTAATAAAAATTAATAAGAAATTTGACAATTTTTACCTGAATTCTTAAAAAATTCTATCAGATAGAAACGTGGTCGACTCTAGCAAGCCATAAAAAGAATCTTGACATGTGCGACACAAAAATCCCTAGATTTCGACCGAACAAAATCACTAGATTTTCGGGGATTTTGTTGGTGTTTGTTTGGTAGTTGGGTAATTTGACAATTGGTTAAGTGACAGTGACAGTTTGTTAAGAAAAATAAAAATTAAGATTTTTTTGTTGTTTTTATCTTTACATCAACAATAAATGACGTCTGGCAAGGAGACAATGGGGTAATTTTAATTAATTTCTAATTATCGTAAAACCGCCGTTAGTTTCTATGTAAATCCACCCAACTTTTATGAATTCTATTTTTAGTTCTAACACTTATATTTTTGTTGTTTTTCGGCAAAAAAATAGAGATTAATCGAATATCGATTAAAATCAATCATAATCTTCCTAATTTATTGTTGATTTTGTGCTGATTTTGTTGGGAATTCGTGACTGTAAAGAGCCACTCCCCCTTTATAGGATAGCCCTTGTAATTAATAAATTAATTAATGATTGTGATGTGTCTAATTCTAGTGAACAACCTATTTTCACATGTAAAGCTCACGTATTCCATATTGATCCGAAAACGAAACGTAGTTGGATGCCAGCATCAAGTACAGCCGTTAGTGTATCGTTTTTCTATGATTCATCAAGGAGTTTGTATCGTATTATTAGTGTTGAGGGCCAGAAGGCCGTTATCAATAGTACAGTAACACCAAATATGACATTCACGAAAACATCACAGAAATTCGGCCAATGGTCCGATGTACGTGCCAATACTGTGTACGGTTTGGGATTCTCATCGGAATCAGAATTACAAAAAGTACCTACTAAAATTTTGATAAATACTCATACATTAATTAAAAATATTGAATAATTTTGTTTGTAGTTTATCGATAAATTTAATGAAGTTAAAGAGGCAACACGTTCGGCAATTAGTAAAGTTACAGCAAATGGTGGTACGGCTGTAACACCAGTTACTAGTGCTAATGCAAGTCCAATAACGGCACGTGCCGCTGCCGCTACACCCGATCAAACTGATAATCTCCTAGAACCACCAGGTAGTGCAGCATTACCAAATACGATTAATTCGAAATTGGACGATGAATTACCACATCCACGTAGTCATTCCGTATCAACATTACAAAGTAATGAGAGTCCCAGTCATCAAGTCAAAACTGATAAGACTTATGGTGGTACAACAGCGAATCCAATTGATATGCAATTGAAATATGAGAATGACAGACTTAAATTGGCTCTAGCACAAAGGTAAATCAAATTTGTTATATGTACAGGGTGGTAGTCGGGATCTTCCATGAAACGTGAAGCAAGATAAATAGAAGTTTGAAGAATGTGTTCAATGTCAAATTTAAGGAGGATACAGCGCCGCGCACACTTTCTAGCTATCGTAGTCAGAAGGTTCTCGATGCATGATATTCGAATCTATTTTTTCTTTAATTTCTTTAAATATACTTAAAAATTTAAATTTAAATTACTCATGAAGACAGGTCTTTGATTTAAATGACAAATAATCTTGATCTTCCCCGGAAGTTTATTGCTATGGTCAATAACTCATATACAGTATAGGCAATTAAAAAAGTTACACACAAATTGCTTTCATAATGTTTTTGACGTGACTGTTTTACTAGATTAATATTCGAACTCTTACCATCGGATATCTTTGCTAGTCATAAGCCTTGTTATTACAAAATTCTTTATTTTTCCTGAATTCACATTTTATGCACTGAATCGACATTATTTACTTCCATTTCACAAACAGATTACAACCAAAATTTTTATCGAAATTCGATTTTTTTTTTGTTTAATTACATTAACGAATTGTTTTTTATTTCTAATGTTTCAGTCCCGAGATATCATGCTAGACCCCCTTTTTAGAACAGCTCCAGGAAGTGAGCTGTGTAGTAGCATCAATAAACTTTAATAAAACGTACACTGAAACCACTATTTACCGAAATCTCCCTAATAAGAATGTCCCAACTTTGTAGACAATTTTGTCAGCACACACTAAATTTCATACATGGAATTTTCAACTTTCAGAACCTGCCTAATACGGACACCTTGTCCAAGTTCCATGGATTTTACTGTATCAAAATAAAGCCAAATTTTTACATTGGTAGGGTGAAATGTCTATCGAGGAACAATTCTTGAAGAACTACTTTTTTTAAGCTACTAACTGTGCTTAGCCCATTAACATGCAAATCAAAGTATTTTACTGTCCAGAGCCGTATTAAGGGGATATTCTGGTCTAGAGGCATGAGTTTTAGGTACCTTTTGAAGTGCTGTAAAAAAAGGCAAACAATATTTTTACTATGCTTTTTTTATCAGATATTTATTAATATTTAAAGAATACCTAAAATTAAAAAAAAAAGTGAAAAATTTAAAACTCAAAAAGTTATTGGCCGATCAAAAAAATGGCGTGCGGCTGTGACCACGATTCCAACCCTCCTAGCAATTTGAGAAAAATGAAAAAAAAAGATATAATCTAGAGTAATGCCGCTATCGTACTAACTGAAAGAGTTGAAAAATATGTTTTTTTCACAAAATGGCAGCTACCTAAAAAAAATTTAATTTTGTACTACTTTTTTTAAGCTTTCCGAATTTTTTAAAAATAGTAAAAATTCAAATTTGGGCTGAAGATAGTTAGTATGATAGATAAGTGTATAGAGAACACCCATACCAAATTTCAAGTAAATCGGTTTAGTAGAACTTGAGAAATCGTGGGTACCATTTTGAAAAAGATAGTTTCGAAAAAAAAGCGTTTAAAATTCCGCGTTCCGGCCGAGTCACTAAAACAGCTATATCTCCGAAAATAATTTGAATTTTGAAAAATCCTCTGAAAGACACATTCTTAAAGGATTAAGGTTTGAAAATATGGGAAAAACATCGATTTTTTCAAATTTCCAGACCAGAATACCCCCTTAAATAATCAATCAAGAGCAAGTCACGGGCTGTATTATCCTCAAACTTTTGCTCAGTAATTGGAACGTATGTTACATTTTTTTTTGCTCGGGAAAAGGGAGCATTCGAACAATTTTTATAAACAGCAACTGCCCGAAGGTGATGTGATACAATACTTTGCCGTGACGATATTCATCAATACTTGTTACTTTTGGAGATAATTTACATTACTTATCACTTTCCGTAAACACATCTCTACTGTCTTAACAATTTTGTGTAAACAGTTGTTGTGCCTACACTGTATAGCAACATCTACTTTTGCAATATTGATGGTCGACTCCACTAAGCTTGAATGAAAAGAATCATTCAAATTTCACGACTCGATAAGATTATTTCGACGGTGTTTTGATGCACAAAACAAAGTTCAATAGCTAGAAAGTCTGTAGGGCTACGGATCCGCTTTATATTTGACGCTGTATACGTTCTTGAGACTCTTATTGTTGCTGCTACTGCCGACCCTGCTTAATAAAAATACCTTTTTTTTTAAATAATTTTTTTATGAATTTATTTTGATAATTTGCACAATACAAAAATATATCTCGTAAAGAGAGAGAATCTAACAGATCGTATCACATATGACTATTTATTTTTTTTTGTCAACAAAAAAATTCATTTATCAAATCTAATGGTAATGATGTTGTGGTTCACCGATTTTACTAACAACAGCATTGAAACCATTATATTTATCAGCTTTATATTCAACAATACGAGTTGTACCATCAGCCTCTTTTACGCTATAACTACCATGAACTTGATCACCATCACGTTCTTCATATTGTTGTTTTGAATCACCAGTATGTGGATCATGTACAGAATATTGGAATTGGTATTTTGGGTGTTCCTATAAATTTGCCAAAATTATTTTCTGTCTAATCACAATTATAACTTACATAATGATCTTCATGTCCACCAGCATAATCGGCGATTTCAGCACCACCGTAATGCTCTAAACCACCACCACCAAGATAACCGGCATGGGCAACAGCGATTAAAGCAACAACAGCCAAAGTTACCTTAAACACAATTTTATTAATTTTCGATTATAATTATCGGAAGAAAACACTCACTTTACAGAACATTTTTGTAATTTTTGTTTTGTTTTTTTAATTATTGGTTAAAGTTGTTTGAATGAGTTGAACTGATTTGGTAGTTCTTTGGATCGGCTTATATACTAAACTTACCACTTGTTTTGTGTGTTGGTAGGAATTATACGAATATAGTGGTGGTAGTTGGTAATTTCGTCATTTCTTTTAATTAAATAGTGAATCTTTTCCTCTATTTTCTTTTTTTAAAAATAAAAGTGAAACCGTTCACGCTTCCTTTGATTTATCAATAACACTAGACATATGTTGTGTGTTTTATTTGATAATAAATTTGATTATCGTAGATATCTTTGCAGAAAGTTGGGCATTAATGTTGCAAAGTTTAAATGATTAATTAGATTATAATTTAATTGAACTAAATTAACTAATTAATTAGTTTTCTTGTGAGAAATTTTTTTTCGTAATATTCTAAGATAATGACCGAAATAATTTCAACAATTATAATTTATTCTAGATGACTGAATGTTGAAAAAAATATTAAGCAAAAAAAACGAAATAGGAAAGCTCATACAAAGTACCTGCCACAAAAAAAAATCAAAAATTAGAGACTATCCTCTTATCTTTTACCTTTAAAAGTTGAAAGATTTTTATATCTCTTCTAGAGAAACGTAGCGATTTGACATTTGAAAATTTGGCTATTTTCAAATATTTGTGATTCATTATAAGGTGCTTGTTCCGGTGTCTCGACCACTTTGAGGCCTGTCTTCAAGTTTTCGAAAGATGTATGCGTGTTTCAATTGTCGGAAAGCGTTGAACATTTTTTTTGTGGCTCAAGTAAATAGTAACTGTATCCGTACTTTTTTGATATTCTACATTTAAAGTGATATATTTCAGATCTTGTGGTACTCAAGGATTCAAAATGTTATAAGTTGTTATTTTTATATTAAACAATAATTTGAATGTGAGCCCAAAAACTTTGAAGTTGATCGCTTTTTCTTGTTTATAATCGTTGTTAATGTGATTTTGTAACCTCTATCCGCAAGGGGGCAACACAATATGCTTCTAGTAGAATTGGCAATTTTTAATCTTCTCTTATTTATTCTTATATAGAAATTGTAACTAAAACAAATACTCTTTGCTTTTTCATGGATATCTGCAAGGGGACAAGATTCTAGCTGAATCGATTCCAACAAACTTGATATTTAGTGTATCTGTTAAAAGAAATTAAGCCGATTTCGCACAAAATTTCATTCCTGTGGCGCATATGTAGTTGAAAAAATTCTTTTTAATGTTTCCGAATTTGTTTTAGTTTGTGTGAAATTGAGAATTTATCGAAAACAGTTGTAGAAAAGATGTGTTATGTGAAATGGTGTTGCAAGAGACTAGTATGTAATACAAAAAACTTATAAATGTGACTAAAGATAAGATGGTCAGTCTCTTTAATTCTTCGTTTAATTAAAATCTGTTCATATTGTTGCGTGTAGTGAAGAACTGTTTTATAAGAAGACTACCATTTCGAATTGTAAACATTATTAATCAAAGAATTGCAAAAAATAACATAATTTGTATATCCTACTAGAAATCTGCATTCAAGCGAAAATTTTTGAATTGTAAATATATGGCGGTGCATTTATCTGGAACATCCTGTATATTGAGTAATGCCGACAGTTTTTGATTAATATTAATCATTAGAATTATTTTGAAAATAGTTTTTCTTTTATTCACATATATTGTTCTTTTTTTTTAAATTTTAGAAAATCCAACGGAACGGTTTTAGTAATATTGGAACGGTTAAATAATCAACTTAATTAATAATTTACTTAATATCCTCGAAGAGTTACTTTCTTCTTCTACTCTAACATTGCCCTAATTGAAATAATTATTATTGCAATTCAATAATTGTTCATATTATCACTATTATTATATGATTTTATAGTTGCATGCCCCATTTAATTGGAATTATTATTATGTCGATGACCATCTGTTGATATTATTTATATAATATCTCTATATGTCAGTATTATTGTTTGTTTTCTTTTTTTTTGTTTTAATTAATTATTTTATTATTTAGTTCAGCTAATGCAAAGAAATGGGAAATTGAATTAGCAACATTGAAAAGCAATAATGCCCGTTTGACTAGTGCTTTACAAGAGAGTACAGCTAATGTTGACGAATGGAAACGGCAATTGGCCAGTTTGAAAGAAGAGAATATGAGAATGAAGGCGAAATATCAACAGGATCTCGAGAATAGTAAAGGTAAATTAGTTCTATTATGTAATTTGTTTCAATCTTTTTTGGGTCAGAATTTTTTTTTTTCAATTTGCTGTAACTTTTTTCGCTTACAAATCATCTACTAACAATAAGCGAAATAATTTAAAGCCAGTCCAGAGTTATTGTTTTATTTTACGTTATTAAAAATTTTTGTAAACTATACTACTGGGGCTGATTTCCTTTAACGCTTTCTTTGATTGTTTTTTCATACAATTATTTGTATTGTTTATAAACTTCCGACTTATTAATTGATGAAAGGCATTGAAATTTCGAAAACGTTGAAAAACTGCTCACTTATTTTTCAAAATAATAAATAATCTGTTTGTCGAATAAATAATGGAAAACTGACCGTTTAATCAACATTATTAACTTTTTATTTTACATAAAATCCGGTCTTTGGTAATAATTATTAAGGAAACAAAACAGTGGCAGGGGCTTGAAGCTATTTTTATCGAGACTCTTTTTTCTCACAAGAACTGTTGTCGAAAAGAACAGACGACTAAAGATTACTTAACTACGGGGTACCCATTTATTTTTTTTAGTTTTTGCATTAGTTAAAGGAAGAGAAAACGTCTGAATTTTTGTTTTTCATCCATCTAAATTGAAGTTTTATGTTTACAGATTGCTATAGCTACAATAGAAGCTAGATTGACTTAAATAGATTGCCGACATTGTATATTGTAGTCTTCAATGAGATATCTCTCTTATTAATTAATTTTTACATTCATATTTATTCATTCTGTTAATGTTTACCCACATTTTTGTATTTAGTTTTCTAGTCCTAGTCATTTCTTTGCGAATCAACTTCTCTTATTTGGACCAGAATAAATCAATGCTCTAAATTTGAAGTACTTCTCAAAGTGAATATGTGATTTAAGACCCCGCAATAGCGAACAAAAAAAAAACTAGGGTTGGCTTCGATCGCCGCTCTCCTTCGACATTAAGACAGCTGGCACAATCTCTTGGACCGTATTCAAATACAGAATACGTCTCCCTATTTAGACCATTTAACTGGGACACGCTGTATAGTTGATTTAGAAATGTGAAAGTTTTTTCATCATCTTTTTCGAAATTTCAATTTTTGCATATTCGTCAAGCTCCAATTATTATAATTAATAATTAATATAATTTTTTTCTTGTTTAAAAAAAAAACAAAAAACTAAATAGGTGGTGGCGATATTGCTGATGAATTACGTCAAGAGATCCAATCGTTACGTTTACGTTTAGAACAAGTTGAAGCTGAATTAGATGCAAAAACTGATGAGTATAAACGTTTAACATTACAACAATCACAAAAATCACCAGATTATCAACAATTACAAAAGGAGAATCAAGAATTACAAACAACCGTTAAATTAGCACAATCCGAATTAGAAATTGCATTAAATACACATGAATCACAACGTCAAATTTTATTAACATTAAATCAACAATTAGCATCAAGAGTACAAGATTTGGCAACAATACATGATGAAATTAAAACTGCATTACAAACGTGAGAGATTGATATTAATAGTGAAGAAACGATAGTGATTCTATCGATTTTTCTATTATTCTCCTCCATCTCTCACACGTTATTATATATATAAGCAAACAAAAAAAAAAACAAACAAAATATATATTTTCTTTCGATCGCCGCATACGTATTGCATAGGTCTGTGTAATAATCGCTTCAAGTCTGTCAAAGAAAATTGGGTGTTCATTCGGATAAAAACGGACGTCTTCTCTTTTTATTATTATTTTATTATTACGGTAGAATTATGGTAAGATTTTTCGATCGGGGCTTGTAGCTGGAAAATTGTGCCATTATTTGTTAATGGGGCTCAAGTCTTTCAGTTCTCGATTTGTATAGAAATGCGCACTATTGCTTCAAAATTGTTGAAAACGTTGCAGTATTGTTCTCTCGTATTATGAAAAACTTGCAACACAATCAGACTTGATTTTTTGTATTTTTATTTAAAAGAAAAAAACAAATGTTTTTATTTATTTTATATAATTTTTATACGATCTGATTAATTATAACGCACATAATTTTAAGTTTTATTAAATTACAATATTGACTGATACTTATAAGATTTAATAATTTTTATAAAAATGTTTGATTGTGGTGCTGATTGCTTCTCATTTTTCTATTTATTTTCCTGATAATTTTTGTCGTCAAATATATATATATTTTTTCTTTTTGATAACATTATATATTTTTAAAGATTTATGCGATTTAACAGTTTTATCATTATAAATACATATACATATAGTTATAGGATGTTTTCTTAATAATAATTGATTTAAATAATGATTATACATATATTATATAAAGAAATTTAGATAGAAACAGTGCTAAAATACATAATTACAATTGTAATATAAGAGAAAAATTGATCAATAACTTGAACAAGAAAAACGTTTAGAATTGAAATATGTATATGTTGAAATTGTTAATAAATAAAACTGTGTTATAATTTCTAATAATAATCAAGACCAAAATGTATTAGATTTTATTTCGTTTTGTCTAGAAATAGAATTGTGCGTTTGTATAAAACTACCGTTTATTGCAGGCAAATTTGAAATTTGCGCCCTAATACTACCAACCCAATTCTTTAATGTCCCTAAAACTACCAATAACACTAAAATCACCAAAACATTTAATTGAAATCGCAAATCGGACTTAATTAATTAATTGTGGGGAGATTTTAATACGATAAACGAATTTTATGAGATTATTTGTAATATTCCTCAAATTTACTGAATTTTTGAATACTTTTTTTGAAATTAGCGCCTTTTTAAGACCAATATGGGTAAATTCACTAAAATTAGGGCGGTGAAACTTAAAGGTCCCACAATTGTTTTACTTTACTTCTTAAAAGCTAATTTAAAATTATTCTTCAGAGTTTAGTTTGCACTACTGTGTAAATATAAAAAAAATTCAATAGCTTTACAAAGTACAGATTGCTGAAAATGCTTAAGAATGTTTGAAAATTGCGTCCCATAAGTGCCAACACAATATCTCAACTCGCCTAAAAATATTAAATACCAACTTTACCGTATGAAACTTACTAATAAAAAAAATCCATGTAGGATTTGAGGTTATATTCGAAATTTTGTTTACAGTGCCGTGAGAATTCTGAAAATCGTGTAAAAAAATGTCCGTAAAACGTAAACCTGAGTCCCAGGTGCCTGCCGAGGAAAGCGACCTGTTAATAATCAGACCATTGTAAGTAAATTCAAAAATTTATTACCAATTAACCTAAAAGTTGAATTGATTCTAGGGGCGCGGGCCAAGAAGTTGGCCGTTCTTGTATTATGCTAGAGTTTAAAGGCAAAAAAATTATGGTATGACTATGATTTGTACAAATAATTGTTTTATATAGTTTACAATTCTGTTGTAGCTTGATTGTGGCATCCATCCAGGTCTAACAGGAATGGACGCCTTACCATTCGTCGATTTAATCGAAGCTGACGAGATTGACTTACTATTAATATCACAGTAATTATTTCTATGCCATTAATTTCGTTCACATTACCTAATGATACGCTTAAAGTTTCCATTTAGATCATTGCGGAGCGCTACCGTGGTTCCTACAAAAGACCAGTTTCAAAGGACGTTGTTTTATGACACATGCAACGAAAGCAATCTATCGTTGGCTATTATCCGATTATATAAAAGTCAGTAATATAGCAACCGAACAAATGTTATATACTGAAGCCGATCTAGAGGCTAGTATGGATAAAATCGAAACAATCAATTTCCATGAAGAGAAAGACGTATTAGGTGTGAAATTTTGGGCATACAATGCCGGTCATGTGTTAGGTGCTGCTATGTTTATGATTGAAATTGCCGGTGTGAAAATTCTTTATACTGGTGATTTTTCACGACAAGAAGATCGACATTTAATGGCAGCGGAAATACCAACTGTCCATCCTGACGTTCTAATCACTGAATCAACATATGGTACACATATACATGAGAAACGTGAAGAACGTGAAAGTCGTTTTACAAATTTAGTACATGATATTGTGAATCGTGGTGGACGCTGTTTGATACCAGTATTTGCATTGGGACGTGCACAAGAATTATTATTGATATTAGATGAATATTGGAGTCAACATCCTGATCTACACGATATACCGATCTATTATGCATCTTCTTTAGCTAAGAAATGTATGGCTGTTTATCAAACGTATATTAATGCAATGAACGATAAGATACGACGGCAGATTGCTATCAATAATCCCTTCGTCTTCAGGCACATCTCTAATTTGAAGGTAAGCAGGCAAACGACATTCGGATTGATGACTTAAGGGGTATCCCAAAATAGAAGGATAAAATGAATCCATTAAACTTCAAAGTGCATAAAAAAACTTAAACGCTGAACAACCAAGAAAACGTTCTAATTCAGGACATCCCCTTAAGGCTGAAGTCTCCCACTTAATTCTGTAGAAATCATAAGCATGTAAAGACAAATCTTGAATACCAGTGAGGGTTGCTTATGGCCCTTAAAACTTTTTTTGCAATTCTAGACCAAACTACTGACTTATTAGAGAAATTCAAGTATTTATTGTTTATCTTTTAAATACGTAACGCATTCAAATTGGTTCACTGCATCCTTTCTACCTTAAATGGTATTTCAAGAAGTGAATCTTTTTGTTTTGTGCCTTTCTTTTTGAAAATTCAATACTGCCAAAGATTAGCGAAAATTAAGTCATACAAAATTGAATCCATACTCCGCAATTTCATGATTCCAATGATTTAACAGTGTTTTTGTTTTCTATTTGATGCCTTCTTAACAGAGTCATTTGCCAAAGAAAATTAACAAGGCTTTCAAACGAGACAGTATTTTGAATTACAAATTAGTATCTAAGTAGATGAGAACCCTATATCCCCGACTAGTAGCAATTCCAACGTTTTTCTCGCAAGGGAAAACATTACCGTTAAAGTTTACGAGTTTTATTTTTGAAGTGAAACTTCTTTAGGCGCGGTAGGGTAGTAAATTTGTCCGACAGCATAACGAAAATACGTGACCCCGTGAGGGGAAACCCTTCCCCTCTAACAGACACCTGAGACGGAAGAGTGGGGGCGTTGCCATAGCGTCGCTTCAACATTCTCTGTCAGTTCTGCCAAGTGTGTAAAATAAACACTAAGGTCTAAAGTTGGTATCATTGATCGATCTACAGCGCCCTCTGGAACGAAACTAAAATTTCCTGGTCTACCGTGATTTATGATTTTTGTATTTATAAATTAATTAATGGCGTTAAATTATATACGAATATTATTTTGAGATAAGTGAAGTGCGGAAAGAGACAACTGCAGAAAAAAATCGAGCCTTCAGGCAACACAGAAAGAAAATAAACCAATAGAAAAAATGAACTTCATTTCTAGCCTAAGAAGTTTCATTTCCAACGCGCGTTCCACGCACTTTTAATTTTTTTTTAAGAGAGTAGAATATTTTAAAAAAAATGTTATTGGCTTACAAAGTTCAACAGTTACAACTAACTAAAATGAATTGCAAGAGAACGTAGAAAAACAACGCTTTAACTTTTTTGAGGATCATTTTTTCTATGAAGCACATTATCGACTATAAGAAAAACAGAAAATTGGATTTAAATTGGTTAAAACATTCAATTTTCATGTTTTTTTTTTTTTAGAAAAACTAAATCTTTCCACATAATCTTCGTTTGATATTATAGCTCATTTTTTTGGACTACGAACAAGTTTCCTTAAAATATAAGCCAAAGCCATATAACCGATACCAACTTGCACATGTCCACCTACAAAAATGATAAACTTGTTAAGGCATGTTTTTGGATCTTCTCCTTCAATGTGTACTGTACATTGTGGTAATCCATTGTTCTGCTTAAGAAAATGCCCTAAAACAAGATGGTAAAACTTCCCATTTAACTTGCAAGAGTTGTCCACAATTTTAGCATAATTTTGCCAGTTTTTAGGTTGTATTACAATCACAAAGTTACCCCATTAAGCCACGAAAAAACGACCAGTTTATTTATAAAAAACATCTAATTACAAATTATTTAATTTCATACTGTTCACCAATCGCGAAGACATCAATTTCCGGTTTAACTTTATCGTACAAATGAGGAAAACAACCATCAGCTCCATATTTCTGTCTCACACTTTCATACAATGTTAAATCGAACATTTCTTCAAATTCTGGACGTGTCATAAAAATATCCGCATACAAAAATGAAAATCCATCAATATCCCTTGTAAATTTCTCCATTTCTCTCATTGCCTTAACAGGATTATAGTTTTGTTTACGTTTAACATAACCAGGTACACCATAGATGCCCAAATCATTATATAAAGCATAATTTGTACCATCAACCAAATATTGTTGTTTTGGTTGTTTTAATTGTCCCGAATTTCGTCCATGATCATATATCTTACATGGATAAACTAACAACGGAAATGTATCAAATAAACGTTCACTTATATTGATTTGTTCTTCCAATTTCCTAATCGGTAATACAATATCTTGGAAGACTTGTCGTGTAAACGTGTAATTACGCACACCAGGTGTTGTAGTAAATTTTAAAAAGGCCGGTTTCGGTGGTAATAACCAACCGAATAATAAACGAAATATTGGATTATTACCGAATGGTAACATTGATTCGACGACCCAAAATATTGAACGATTATGTCGTAGAAGATAATCACGAATTGGTATTAATTCAGTATGTTTGCCACGATTTAAGAAACTTTCAACATATTTATAGAACCATGATTTATACCATCTGGTTAGATGGTTGATTGGTAATTGTGGATCATAATCGGAATAATCTCCAGTCATAATAACGGCTTTATCATGTTCAAATATTGTTGCTTCAATATAATCAGCGACCGGATAATCGCTACTATTATCACCTGATAATAATCTTATCATATCGCAATAATTTTGCTGTCCTTCAACTGGTATATAATTTAATTTGATGTACGGTTTAATTTTAACTAATTTCAATTTTAAACCGACCAAAAATCCTAAACTACCATGCGACCATGGTAGTGTACGATACAAATCAACATTATCTTCGGCTGTTGCTTTAACAAGACTACCATCGTGTAATATAACCTCATATTCGGTGATTGTTTCATGGTATAAACCCACTTTATGTGAATGTGTTGTCATCCCAGTCCCCAAAGCCAAACCACCCAATGTTGCATCAGCGATTTCTAAAGTTACAGCCAATGTGTAACCTTTTGGTATTAAGAATTTCGTTATTTCATCAACTGTAACCATCGGTTCTACATAAATCGTTTGATTGATCTCATCCAATTCTAAAATATCGTATAAATCGATTTCGATTTGATGACATAAATCTTTCCGATAGAATGTCGTTGATAAACTCATCCAATTCGGACGTGATGTACACAATAATTTCCGTTCTTCTTTCGGTATGCGATTCCATTTCTGTAATTGTTGTTGGATCTTTTGGATACGTTCATGGTGTGTTTTGGCATCACGGAATAGACGATTGATTGCGTTCCTCAAATTGAGAAACAAATTAAACACGAAACTAGCGGGTAAACAAAAAATCAATACAACTAATCCACGATTGTTTTCTAGAAATTCGATGAAACGCTTTTTAAAAGTTTCAGCCATCTGAAAAATGTTATTTTATTTCATACGTTTTTATAAAGATTTAAACTTACGTTATTTGTGGCTGGCAGCTTCAATTTCCAGTTAAATCTAACTCCCCCACTGACAATGCAGTGTTTACCGGAATGCAATCAAAATGTTGACGGAGAGATAAAAATACTTGACCTTCGTTTATATTAATAATTGAACAAATAAATAGTGTATAAAATGTATACAATTCTGAATCATTTTTTTGTTTTGTTTGTTGTTTATTATAGGGAATTGATCATTTTGAAGATGTAGGCCCGTGTGTGGTGATGGCATCACCTGGTATGATGCAAAGTGGTCTATCACGTGAATTATTCGAATCATGGTGTACAGATGCTAAAAATGGTGTTATTATAGCTGGTTATTGTGTTGAAGGTACATTAGCTAAAACCATTCTATCAGAACCAGAAGAGATAACAACAATGGTTGGACAAAAATTACCATTAAAGATGTCTGTTGATTATATATCATTTTCGGCACATACTGATTATCAACAAACCAGCGAATTTATACGTATTTTAAAACCACCACATGTTGTCTTAGTACATGGTGAACAGAATGAGATGAATCGTTTAAAGGCTGCATTACAACGTGAATATGAAGATGATCCAAATACAACGATGCATTTACATAATCCAAGGAATACACAATGTGTTGAATTGTATTTTCGTGGTGAGAAAACGGCAAAAGTTATGGGTTCATTGGCAATCGATCGACCAAAACCTGGTAATCATCTATCAGGTGTTTTGGTTAAGAGGAATTTCAATTATCATCTGTTGGCACCACAGGATTTACCAAGTAATTTTCTTTTTAAATCGGCGATTGTTAGTGATCAGTATTTCGAAATATGCACATACAACAAAACGCCAATTGTATCCTAAAGGTTGCTCAAAAACTAACAATAAGATTTGAAATTTCCCACTTAAATAACACGCAAAACAAAATGTGTCCATTAAAAATGCTATAACTTTTGAACCGTCTGAGATAAAAATTTTATCCAGACATATTCCTGTAGAGCATTAAATTCTCTATAAAGGTGTTTTAAAGTTGATTTTTTAATTCAAAAATTCATATACTTACGGGCTATGAAAGTTGATGAAAAATAGATATGTTTTTTTCCCAACTTTCATAGCCCGTAAGTTATCAATTTTTGAGTTAATAGAATCAACTTCAAAGTATTTTGTTATAGAATTTAATGCCCTGTAAGAATACGCCTGGATAAAATCTTAATCTCAAACGGTTCAGAAGTTATAACATTTTTAATGAGATTTTCCATAATAGCTTTAAACAAAACATATCTGTTTTTCATCAACTTTGATAGCCCGTAAGTATATGAATTTTTGAGTTAAAAAATTCAACTCTGAAGTATTTTTTAGGGAATTTAATGCCCTACAAGAATGTGCATGGATATTTTGATTTTAAACGACTCAAAAGTTGTACCATTTTTAATGGACAAAATTTTTTTGCGTGTTATTTAAATGGAAAATTCCAGGTGGCTATCGACACCTTTTAAAATGGGATAATTGTTTTTTTTTCAACATATAAACCCTTTTGAGACCATAAATTCGATAGGTACTTAAACTAAATGCAGCGTTGCTTGCTTTTCGTCTTTTCAGAATCAAGAGCTTTACCACAACCGTTGTGTCGATAGACATGATTCTCTGAATTCTTTGCAGTTTTTATTTTCAGATAAAAGTAGTTTTGAAATAATATTGTAAAATCCCACTACCGCTACGTTCTTCCTCTATTAATAAGAAATTTTGATCATTAGCAGCTGTGCGATATTAGTTGAAATTATATTGATTAAATATTTTTTTTTGTTCAGAATACACTGATATGAACATGAGCCAAATTATGCAACGCCAAAGCATCCACTATTCAGGTAATATGGGAGTATTGCGCCATCTAATAACACAAGTAGCTGGCTTATTAGAACCTATCGAAGGTGAGAAGAAAACACGAGCATTTAATGCTGTCGATATAACAATCGATAATAAAATTGTAACATTAGAGGTAATTCGATTTTATCATAAATATTTCGTTAATTAAAATGATTGTTTTTAGTGGGTAGCTAATCCAGTTAATGATATGTACGCTGATGCAATAGTAGCAGCTATATTACAAGCTGATCTAATTGATATTCCAATTAAAAATCTCTCAACAAGTGTTAAAGTTGATCGGATGCATTTTAAAGAGTGCTTAATTGAAATGCTTCAAGATATGTTTGGTGAAGATTCGGTACCGAAAATGTTTAAAGGTGAAAAGTTGTATGTTACAGTCAATGATAAACGAGCAGATATTGATTTATCTAATTTGGTAATTATTATTATTATTTTTAATTATTGATTAACTATTAATTGATTTTAGGAGGTATCTTGTCCTGAAGATGAAACTTTCAAACAAATCGTTGAGACTGCTGTTAAAAAACTGTATCAATCATTAGCACCACCGCAAATTTAATAAATCATTTATTTTTTATGAAAATACAATTAATATTTTGCTGGTGGCTCTTCTGAATCCCATTCAACAACTCTAGAATCTTTCCAAACATATTTCCCTTTAATATCAGCATCTAAAGCCAACCATAATGGAGCTTTTGCACCTTCTTCAATTGTTAGATCACCTTTGTGATTTGTCATGTCCGTATCAACATATCCTGGATGTACTGAATTGACGGAAATATTCCTGCATGGTTGTTCCTTATCGAATTCCCGTTGTTGTATTATTGTTAAAGCACTCAAACCAACTTTGGATACAACGTAAGTTGAATTTCCCCATCCACTTTCTACGTTTTTTCCATCTTTAGCGTCCCTATTTATCAAAAAACAAAACGAATTATATAAAATTTTATCAATTTTCGGTTTTAAAATTACTTGATAAATTGTTGCATCAGTTTATTGAGTTCGGGAATTGTTAAATTCGGATCTTTTAATTTGGCTCGTAATTCCAGCGATGGTATACGTGATAAATGCCCAGCCGAACTGGATACGTTCACAACTTTTGCATTATTACGCAACAGTGGGAATAGAGCCTCGCAGACTTTTAATGTTGCAAAATAATTAACACCAAGTGTTTGTTCGGCTTGTACACCAATCGGTTCTGTTGCGTCCATCTAAAATTGGGTTGTATTAATATCAATATCACTAATTACAAAATTTGATTCATTTACATTGAATGCAATAGCGGCATTATTAATTAACAAATCTAAACCGCCATACGTTGTTTTGATGTAATCACGTAGCGTATTGATGCTTTGTTCATTTGTGATATCAAGTTGATGGAAATGGGGATTGAAACCGAGTGCTTTTAATTTTTCAACAGCAGCTTGGCCACGATTTACGTCGCGTGCTGTTAGATAAACAATGCCGTTGAATTTCTCACAAAGACCTTTAACAATGGCATATCCAATGCCTTTGTTACTGCCGGTCACCTATAAAGATCGTGTATTTATCTGTTTGTGTCGAAATGTTGGATAATTATTGAATTTACTTACTAATGCGACTTTTTGGGTTGACATGTTTGCTGATTATCAGTTTTGCTAGAATTATTATCAGAAAACCTTGTCAGTCACGCCTTGATCATAGATAGCCTTTGTATTACAGCGATTTCTCGTGGCAAAACTAGTGCTGCACTGGTGCTATTAGAGATGCGCGAGAAATGTCAATATTTATATCAGGCATATGCAACTTGGCCAAGGCCTCGGGCCAGGAAGCAAATATCACACCATATCGCGGGCCGGATTCTATACATATATGAAT